>OY992891.1:13229924-13247424 GCA_963921405.1 Cepaea hortensis | reverse complement strand
CAATCTAGTTGGGAAACTGAGGGAGCAGTGGGAGGTTCCTCTCTCCCTGGCTCAACCCCAGTAGGTGGACATAGCTATCATGCTATGAAGTTCCCTCTAGTGATCTACGATGAGGACAAAGAGAAGATTGACCAGTACCTTCAACGCTTCGAGGCTATGTCGGTTGCTATGGGTCTGGAGCGTGACAAATGGAATCTCAAGCTATCCCAGGGATTACGCGGGACCGGTTACGAAGTTTATTCTCGCCTGCCACCAGGACATGAGAACAATTATGACGAGTTGAAGACGGCTATGCTGAAACGATTCGAAGTTACGTCACATACCTACCGAAAAAAATTTCGAGGAGCGAAACGAGAACCGGGGGAGTTGTTCGCCGCCTATAGTCTGCGTCTGAAAGCCTATCTCCATAAGTGGATGGATTTGGCTGGGTTCTCGCATGACTATGAGAGTCTGGAAGAGCTTATGGTAGTCGACCAGATGCGGAAGCAAATGTCGAAACTTCTCAGGACATTCTTGGGAGAACAAGGGGCGGAACGAATCGACATGGTGACAAAATTGGCAGAACGGTTCGTCGAGGTCCATGGGGAGGCAGCAGAAAACCTTTCTACCAACACCAAAAGTCAGGAAAAACATAACCTGAAGAAAGCCAAGAGCACAGGAACTAAGAAAATGGAACCATATGTCAAAACTTCAGAGGAGAATTTGGAGAAGACGAAGGGGGAAAGCAAGAGCACTTCGAGGTCTACACAAAAACGACCATGGTCGGAGAAGTGGTGTTCGATTTGTAAGTCACCTTCTCACAATACGAAGGAATGTAAATCGAAGGCTATGAACCCTCACTTCGTGGCATGTCAAGTGACTTCAAGGGAGGTGGACACTGACAATGCCAAGGTCGACAAGGATGCTCACCAGCAGGAGATCTCACTAAAGTCCGGCACTAGAAAATCTAGGACAGGGAAATGGTGCAAACACTGCAAGTCAAATACGCACAATGCTATTGACTGCAGGGGAAAGTCAGGAGACACTCAATTCGTCGTGTGCCCAGTGGAACCTAAGGTGGAGCCCACCGAACAGGTCGAAGCCGAGGAAGAGACTCCAGACCAGGATAAACCACCTGTAGTGGAATTGGTAGAAGTTAACGGTCGTCAAGTGGAGTGTTTGTACGACACAGAACTGGACGGGGAGGCCATGATTTCTGCGGATCTGGTACATCCAGAACAATTCACAGGTGAGACCATGGAGATACAGCCTGCACAGAAGAGTGCTGTAGCCATGAAATTACCCATTGCCAGAGTGGAGATTCTGTCAAGATATGTCACCGGCACCATCAAGGCCTCAGTGTTGACCGATCCCATTTTTCCCGTAATCCTCGGTTGCCGGTATGTCTTTCTGGGAATGCTCAGGGAGCCAATCCATATGGGAGCAATACAGACTCGCTCTCAGACGAGAACGGATGAGGCAGAAGCAAATGTGACTAACCCACTGCCAGGGGAGTTGCGAACTGCCCAGAGTGAGGATGCTACTTTACGTCCTTGCTACAAAAAGCTGCAGAAAAGTGCTGATCCACCGAAACGGGGGCAGTACTATATGAAGAATAGGATACTCTACAGGAGAGCCGGAAGGGGAGACAACCTACATGGTCAGTTGGTGGTCCCAAAGGCCCGCCGTTCCCAGATTCTTCATATGGGGCATACCATCTCATTCAGTGGGCATATGGGTATTGCCGCCACGATGCAGCGAATTTCCTGCCATTACTATTAGCCGGGAATGACAGGTGATGTGCGTCGGTATGTGAAGTCATGCCCTGAGTGCCAGAGGGTGACACCAAAACACTGGACAGCGCCGGTGGTCTTGGGTGAAATGCCCATCATGAACTCTCCTTTCGAGAGGGTAGCCATCGATATTGTGGGTCCACTTCCTAGGACTAGGAAGAGGAACATGTACATACTCACCATGGGGGATTGCTGTACAATGTGGGGTGAAGCCATACCGTTGACCACGATTGACTCGAAACTAGTGGCGGACGCACTGATGGAGGCCTTTACCAGATTGGGCTTTCCTGATCAAATACTGACGGACAATAGGTCCCAGTTTTGTGGAAAACTTATGGAGGAGGTATTTAGGGTGTTCCACTCTAACCATATCCATACCAGCCCTTACCACCCTCAAGCCAATGGACAAGTAGAGCGTTTCAACGGCACGTTGATGACAATGCTCAGGACACTGGCGCAGGAAAAACCTAATAGGTGGGGTGAATATATCCCAGCAGCACTTTTCGCCCATCGGGAAGTTCCTCATGGCTCAACAGGACTACCACCCGCTACGTTGCTGTTTGGTCGTCCAATCAAAGGACCGTTGGAGCCATGTTGAGGAGTTGGACTGAAGAGGTGACGTCAGAAGAAGTGATCTCTTCTTACAAATATGTGGAGGAACTGAAAGAAAAACTTCACAAGGGATGGACTCTGGCAAATCAAAACTTGAAAAAGGCCAGAAAAAGACATGCGGCTTACTACAACTGTAAGTCTAAAGACAGATCTCTAGAGGTGGGAGACAAAGTATTGTTGCTACTCCCAACGGGAAACAACAAACTGGAGATAGGTTGGCAAGGACCATTTCCCGTGGAAAGGGTGATATCCAGAACCAACTATCAGATCCGGATCCGGGGAAAGTCGAAGATTTTCCATATCAATCTCTTGCGGAAATACGAAGAGAGACCCGGAGAAAAAGCAGCTCACCTCATGGCAATGGCAGTTGCAGTGGAGACAGAAGTGGGAACCAACGAGGGCAGGGAATATCCCCTGATACACCAGGAAACCTACAAGGATGTACAGGTTAACCCTGATCTGACTTCACAGGAGAGGGAAAAGATAACCCAGGTTCTCGAGTCTCATAAGGAGATACTGACTGATAAACCAGGACGAACGAGGTTGGTGGAGTTCGAGATGACTTTGACCACCCAAGAGCCTGTTCGCCAAAAGGTTTACCAAGTGCCATTCTCTAAAGAAAAGGCCCTGGAGGAGGAAATACAGAAACTGTTGGAGGATGACGTGATTGCACCATCCACATCCCCATACAATGCGGGGGTGGTTTTGTTACGCAAACCAAGTGGAAAACACCGGTTGTGTATAGACTACCGACTGCTGAACAGTCATACACAATTTCAGGTGGAACCTTTGCCGAATCCAACTCAGTTATCGCGAGGCTCCATAAGGCAAGGTATTTTTCAAAGGTGGATCATCAGATTCCGGTCAAACCAGAGGTTCGACCCCTACTGGCTTTCAGTACCCCCAGGGGACATTACGAATTCAAGGTCATGCCCTTTGGACTCAGCAATGCGCCTAGTGTGTTTACTCGCATGATGAGGACTTTACTTGATCCTTTGCAGGATCCGTCCATCATCTCATTCATGGATGATATTCTGATTTCCAGTGACAGTTTGGATGACCATTTACAATCCTTGGAACGGGTTTTGAATAGGCTCAAGGAAGCAGGGCTTACTGCTCGCCCAACCAAGTGCATGATTGGTTACCAGACTCTGGAATTTCTAGGTCACACCATCACTCCAGGACACATTGTCCCAGAAGAAAAGAACCTAGAGAAAATCAGATGTCCTCCAAGGCCAAAAACGAAGAAGGATGTGCGGTCTTTTCTCTCGTTGTGTGGATTCTACCACAAATTTATCCCACATTTCACTGAACTGGGAGCTCCATTAACGGAAACCTTGAAAAAGGGATTCCCGGACCAAATTGTTTGGACACCGGAGTGCGAGAGTGCCTACAGTCAGTTGAAGGAGGCCTTGGTCAGCAAACCTGTGTTACAGCTCCCGGACCTTTCCAAACCATTTGTGTTGAGAACGGATGCAAGTGGGTTTGGGATTGGGGCAGCTTTGTTACTGGAAGGAAACGACGATGCCTCGGTTTTGAAACCAGTGGCATACGCAATCAAGAAACTTCTCCCGGCTGAGAGGAATTATTCAACCATCGAGAGAGAGTGTTTATCTCTCGTATGGGCCGTGCAAAAATTCCAGCCATATTTGTATGAAGTTCAGTTTCGAGTTTAGGCGGATCATCAACCCTTGATGTTCCTGGCCGCTTCTCAGAAGCTCAACGCCCGTTTGATGCGGTGGTCGTTGCTACTTCAGCCATACCACTTTACAGTGGAGTATATACCTGGGAAGGAAAATGTGGGAGCTGATTTCCTGTCGAGACATCCAGCTCCTGAAGAAGAGGAATAGATCATCTGGATCGAACTTCCAAGAAGAAAGAGTTGTTGCAGACTACTCTCTTAGAAGGGGGCCTATGTCACGGAAAATAAACTTGTTAGTTGCGATCGATGACAAACAAGACCCGACATTAGTCTGCAAAAACAGGCCACCCTTTCATGTTGTACAGACTGAGAAAAATACGTCGTTAAAACTGTCTACACACGATCGGCATTTCTAACTGAGAAACAAAATACGTCGAGTCAAAATGTCTACACGTGGTCGGCGAATCTTTATGATGTGGGTTGTTCGAGAAACGAATAACAACGCCAAACGTCTGCCAAGGCGGTAGTAGCCTTTGAAGTGCTAGACGGAAAGTCTGGACAGACGCGGGATGGATTCTGTGATGTGGGGAATTCTCTGGCTCACAGACAGACTGAACTATTGATGTACGGACGGGACAAAGAATTTCCCCAAATGAAAGCAAATTTGACGGCGGATTGACTCCAGTTAGTCTAGAACAGGAGGAGGAAACCAGATTCTGGACGGATCAGCATCTAGACTTTTTGGTGACGTCACTCCAGCCCAATATAAAAAGCGTTGCGGTAAACAAGTGGAGTTAGTCGATAAAGATTTCTGAAGTGGGAATGATCGGTGCAGTTTTCCGAGTTGTGTTCAATGAAAGAAACTAGGGTGTCAAATTGTTGATATTTATCGGCGGACATAGATCCAGTCTGTGATTGCCTAGTTTCGATTAGCAACTGGAATAGGCATATGGTAGGCTATTAATCATATGATTAGGAATAGAGTACAGTACTGTGCGGTGATATAATGTATTATAGGGGCGGTGATATAATGTATTATGGGTGTGGTGATATAATGTATTATGATTAGTGATAGAATGTTCTATAAGTGCGGTGCTAGAAAGTATCATAGGAGCGTCGGCACTAGTGTCCTATTGTATGGCTTTAACTAGCTTGTGTGATATATCATTTTACTCGGGGAGTTGAGGACAATGTAGTGGGATAATAATTAAAGAGATTGAGAATGGTTGGGAGGGATGAGGGGGATGTGAAAAGGTGGGATCTTCCAGTAGGGCATCTGCTGGGTTTCTACCCATTCCTTTATTCTTTCCTGGTGTTGCCATGTCTCAGACAATATGAGGAGCTATTTGGCCGTATGACAGAGATCGGATCTCTGTTATAGATCTGAGTGCTGCTATTGGCCTACACTCACCTAATTCCGGCCAGGATTGAGTTGCTCTCACCGTAGTATCCTCTATTCTACAGGTTCCATTTGCAGGTCCACGTATGTGTGCTATGATTTTCAACAGTGAAGCTAGAACACATTTTAGAAGATGATGGCTCAGAATTTGAAGACAGAAGTTGCTGAGAGGCCGCTACATTGGGCTTATACCCACGTTGGTTTGCGGGAACCTGGCTTCTGCTGAGCAGGACATGCTGATGAGATTTATGTTTAGCAAGTGATAGTTGTATCACTGAACAGTCAGAACATTGTGTATATACACTACTGATACCAGGAACATTCATACAACTTTATAGAAATACCTAGAACATTCTGATTGTTGTGTTAATATGGGGAATCTTTAAAACCAGTGACACTAGATCCATTAAGATTTACCCAGTAACAGTAACAATAGGGTTATAATTTTCTGATTAACAATCAGTTAAATAACAGAGGAAATTCATAGTGTAAATCAGATTGAAGACTCTCATTAGACAGTGTTTTTCATGGATGTCCAAGCATCCTAGTGGTTCAAGAGACAACGGAGGAAGTCTTCACGTGACCGGAGAAGCATCACCTTGGTGAGGTTGCTTGTCTGGAATACATGGTGCTAGTGTGTTCTCAGCACAGTGATGAGAATGACTATACTCCTGAACACTGATCTGAGTCTATATACTATGTAGAATATACGTCACACATTCTACACCTTATATACACACACACACACACACACACACACACACACACACACACACACACACACACACACACTTCTCCTACATATACTCTTTGCTTTAATACATTTCTTGTTTTTATTTGTTGAAGCTAGAGTTGTCACGTATGTTATGTTGGGGAAGAATGAGAGGGAGCATGATCCAGGAGTGAGTAAGAGTGAGAAGAAGGTGTCTTCAGATTGAGGGAGTGTTGTGGACGGAGTCTGCTGGATATCTCCAGGATAGAGATATTGAATTAAAACAAATGTGGGTGTTGATTCCCCTCACTCCAGGGACGACACTAAAGTGGTAAAGAAGAACAAATAACTACTACGACATTCATTCTTTACACACGACATTTATTGATGATGATGATGGTGATGATACATGCTCTTAATACTATGGCTGTCGTTAGTTCATATTTTCCAATCCATTGAGAATTTAAACTTCTTTTGCATTTCCATTGTCCGTCAGCTGTGACTCACAAATAGAAGGACTTACAGATAAAAATATGGAAAAGCAATGAGAAACGATGTATGTACACATGTACACCATGTCCCAGTTTTCACGTGTACACATTTCCCAGGTTTCTGCTTGTCATTCTACGTCACTCCCCACACTCTTCAACCACCCTGAAGTGTACTCAGCACGTGTAAGCTCCAGCCTCTTATCTACCGGACCACACTCCAGGAGACAGGTATACGACCAGGTCGGTAGTATAAAAACCTGACCCAGCTTACACTGTGACTGTTTCCTCAAGACATCTCCTGGGTAAGAGCACTGTTCACCACATAGTGTTGGCTAGGGTAAACCTTACATTCTGTCATGTTTTTCATTGTACATAGATATTCCACTAAGTGTCTCAGTCCCTCTCCTCCATCCGCCATAGATCGGAAAAGGTAAGAGCAATGGTTACTACGAGTTCATGGTGCTGTCTAGCGTTGACCTTAAATTCCGTCATGTTGATTTGGTATTTGCAGAACCACTTTCATTGGCTCCGTGGCGAAGAGATTAAGGACGAAGTTCGAAACACAGCTGTGGGCGATTTGGCAGCAGACCGCCTCGAGTTGGTTTTTGTGTGAAATGGCATGAGTGGCGGTCGTTCAGAAAGAAATAGCAAACTACTGAACGTAAATTTGCCCAGGAATCACGAACAGCCAATAAATGCTAGGGTTAACTGCTACGTCCTCTAATGGATGTGCAACTAACTTTCATTGCACATTGATATCCAACTATCGTCGTAGATTAGACGGAGATCACCATGGCCGAATGGATAAAGCGCTGGCTCTTTAACTTCCGGTGTGCTGATGCCAAGGTAACGGGTTCAGTCCCTACAACTTTCAGTTGAGCTAAAATATTGACTTCTCGTCCCTGACCTAGGGACGTAACTTACAAGTACCTCAGAAGTTGGAGTGGGTAATAAGGAAAGCTAATCCACACGCAAAAATCAGTCCAGCACACTAAAAGTAATAGTACGTATATGGACTACACTTGAGTTCAAAGTGAGACAAGGGTAAGAGCATTGGGTTGGCTAGCGTAGAGTTGACATTCTGTCATGTTGGTTTCATACTTGTAGATGTTTGTTGTTGAGGACCATTTTCACACAACACAACACAACAGAAATGAGATTACTGGGGTGAATACTCAATGTATCAAGAAGAGAGAAATCAGAAATGATGAAATCAGGACTAAAGTGGGGGGTTATAGCAGCGCTAGATTATATTAGACGGCAGAAAGTCAATTGGTTTGGACCCGGGAAGGTTAACTCGGTCAACAAATTCCCGCAGAAGTCGGATGTGTCGGCCTAACGGCGCAAGAACGCAGCTCTGCTGTAAACCGGCACAGCGCAATCACGTCCGAAAAAAAAATTGTCCGAATGAACGCAGCAGAAGAAGAATTGGTTTGGCCATGTAACTATGTTACCAAATAACAGTATACCACAACAAGCAATGATGTACAGACCAGATGGAAGAAGAAAAAGAGGCCGACCATGAAAACAATGGACAGAGGGAATAGCAGAGTCTATGGGAATCTGGATACATGAAACCTATACACGGGCACTCTCCAGTGGTTTATTCTTCCCTCGACACCGTCCAAGACGGACAATATGAGATGAGCTCGATATCACATAAGTGTCTCAATTTTCCCCAAAGATCATACACGGAGAATCTGAACACAATGCACGAACTCTGTGGCATAGTCGAGGATTTAAATGTGTGTATGCCAGAATCATGTATGCTATAAGTATTCTTCATAAAACATCCAGCAAAGGAACTTTTTCCATGTTTCCATTACATTAGGTTTATGGTGCTGCCCTGTATGTTTATAGACAAATGGGTGTTAGATGAGTGATGTCGTCAGAAAGACACCCGCCGCTTTTACTTCCCAGAAAAGTCTCCTGTAACCATTGTAGTTTGTGTCGACCCAGTGATTAACGTTTACTAAAAGCGCGGGATCACGTACAGGGAAAGTGCAATATAGCATTATGAGAAGTAAAAGAGTGGACGGTAAAGAGACCTAATTTCATGCTATATAATCGGTATCTGTAGCTTTGGGGATAGTGAGACGCGCTCTTCCATAATTCCTCGATGGAAAGAGTCCAGTGTTCGAAACCTGCTGTCAGAAATTTGGAAACATACCACTTTGCGTTGATTTCGAATATATGAGATGTCGGTAATTCAGATAACAATGGCAAACTACTGAACTACCGAAAATTGCCTAGTAAAACAGAACAGTTAATACATATTCTCTATCTCTTTCGCTGTCTAGGTCTCTCTCTCGCTCTCTCTCTCGCTCACTCTCGTGCGATCTCTAGCATGCTCTCTCTTGTTATCTCTCTCGCTCTATCTCTTGCGCGCGCTCTTTCTCTCCCTCTCTCTCTCTCACTCTCTCTCGCACTCTTTATTGTTCTCGCTCTCTCGCTCTCTCTCTGTCGCACTCTTTCTCACTCTCTCCCTCTCTCCCTCTCGCACTACCTCTTGCGCTCTATCTCACACACTCTCTCTCTCGCTCCCTCGCTCTGCTCTCACTTGCACTCTCTTGTTCTCGATATCTCTTCGCTTTGCTCTTACTCACTTGCACTCTCCCGCACTCCCTCTCGCTCTCTCTCTCGCTCAGCTCTCTCTCTCTCAAGCACTCACTCTCGTTATCTCTCGCTCTACTCTCTCGTCTCTCTTTCGTTCTCTCTCGCTCTGCACTCTCTCTCTCTCGCACTCTCTCTTTTGCTTGCTCTCACTCGCGCTTTTTAGCTCTGCTCTCTGTCACGCTCTCTGCTCTCTCACTCTGTCTCTCTCTGTCTCTCTCTCTCTGTCTTCTCTCTCTCTCTTTCTCTCTTTCTCTCTCTCTCTCTCTCTCTCTCTCTCTCTCTCTCTCTTTCTCTCTCTCTCTCTCTCTCTCTCAGAGATGAAACGGTCAGAATGTCAGACGGACTTGTGTGCACAATTTCTGACTAATTGAAAATAAAGTTCGAACTCTCTTTCTGTATTTATCTCTCTATCTATCTCCGCCCCGCCCCGCCCCCATTCCCCCCCCCCCCCGCACACATACACAAACATTGTGTATGTATGATGATTTATTAATTCGTACCTGGTTTTAACTCAATTTTGCAGCGAAAACATGGCTCGCTTAACCCTGACCTTGTCCCTGCTTCTGCTGGCAACTGCCGGAGTGTTCGCCAAGTTTGACTTCACGGGGTAAGACATTTCTGCCACGTCGATTTCCTATCTCTGTTATTCACTCGTGTCCTTTGTCTTGCATTTTCTGTCTTTGTCGTTCACTTTTTTCTTTGTCATTCAACATCTTTTCCTATAATCCACTTTCATTCTTTTTCATTCACTTGTTTGCCGTCTTTCACTTTCTTGCTCTGTCATTCACTATCTTTCGTTGTCATTGACCTTCTCTCTTTGTCATTCTTGTTCTTTCTTTGTCATTCACTTTCTTTCTTTCTTTCTTTCTTTTTTCTGTGTCATTCTCTTTCATTGTAATTCACCTTTTTCCTTGTGATACACTAATTTCCTTTGCCATTCATTTTCTTATTTTTATGTGTCATTCACTTCATTAATTTTTAAAAAATGAACTTTCTCTGTTATTCACATGCCTTCATTGTCATTCACTTTCTTGCTCTGTCATTCACGTTCTTCATGTGTCATTGATATTCTCGCTTTATCATTCACTTTCTTTCAACCTTGTATGTTATAAGCCATTACATTTTTATTTTGGTAATTCACTTCTTTTTTGGTCGCTCACGTTCTCTGCCATTCACATGCTTTCTCTGCCATTCACATTCTTTCTCTGTCATTCACATTATTTCTCTGCCAGTCACATTATTTCTCTGTCATTCACGTATGTTAATTATCATTCACCTTCCATCACTGTTATTCATTCATCATCATCACGTGCCATGCCGAGAAGCGTGGGCGATCATGATTCGCCATATCACAAGATCACCAGAATCATGGATCAGCTCTGTATTCTTGTCTCGACCATGTCACGTGGCCAAGCCATTCAGATATTTACTTCGCCGACTTTGCTGTGTTCTTTCCCCCAGTCTTGCCAGTTGTCAACAAATTCTGCAGTTTATTTCTTCTCATAACGTACCCAAAACATCTTGTGTCAATTAACAACTGCCATTTACTTGCAATATAGAACCTTGCGGTGCATGGCAGGGGGGTCTTTGAGCCTGAAGAATTAAGGCCACCTGGCTAGTGCAGTTGTCGCGAACTTTGCAGGTTAGGGTGTTCTTTTTGCCCCCCACAGAAAAAAAATTCCACACCTTAATAAGGATTCGAACCCGAGTCTCCCGCAAGAAGCATCCTGTGTTCTAGCCACGCGGCCAGCCGCTCCTCATTGACTATCTACGTCTAATTTCTCTAATCAGTTCACGGTTTTCATGTGTCTCTTGTAGGATTTTCTCAACGGTTCTCTGGTATTCGTGTATGTTATTTTTTTTTCTCACTTTCTTTCTCTGTCATTCACTTGTACACACGCATTCTGTCCCCATTTTAAAGTTGTAGATTCACTTGTTTGCCGTCTTATGCAATAGGTCACTATCATTGAATGTAAGAAAGAGAATGCTGAAGTGCTATATAGAACCAGTTTTGCTGTATGGCTGTGAATCTTGGAATGTAAATGAACAAATTAGGAAGCGATTGGAAGCAACAGAGATGTGGTGCCTGAGACGAATGTTGTGAATTTGATGATGAGGGCACTTGATGATGAGATTCAGATGGATGGTAGACTTGGCTAATGATGACACCTCTGCAAGGGTGTCTAGTTGACCGTGCATCGAAGTGCACTTGTTCTTACAGCTAATAATTGTCTTCATGTGGACAGGGTCGGATCCTGATGTGCTAATCATCATCATCATCATCATCATCATCATCATCATCATCATCATCATCATCATCATCATCATCATCATCATCAAGTGCCTTGCCAGCTGGTGTAAGCATTCATGGCTCTCCGGAGATCTCGGTCTTTGGTGTTCTGGATCAACTCTGTTGATGATATTCCTCCATGCCACCTTCTCAGTTAATCCAGCATAATTTCTCTTGGTCGACCTCTACCTTTCTACCCCATGATCTTTCCAGCTGTCACGATGTTCTCCAATGCCTCTCCTCTCATCACATGACCAAAGAAAGCTCTTTGTCTCTTTCTTATCGTTGAGTATAATGTTCTAGTTTCATTAGCCTCTTTAAGCATTCCTTATTGGTTTCTCTGGCAATCCAATGTATTTGCAACATTCGTCTCAGGAACCACATCCCTGTTGCTTTCAAGTTCTTCCTAATTTGTTGCGCTAATTACAGCTTTCCATTTGCATATTGTCTAGTGTTCCCTCTAACCCCCACTTCTTTCGTCCACTTATTTAAGTGCCAGTCAATACCTGTTAATGTATTTCTCGTGCTATATAATTTAGTCGATGTTTTGCGTAACCGTGTATTTTTGTATTTCTACAGATACGAGCTTCTGTCGATGTTTTCGCTAATCATGTATCTTTGTATTTCTGCAGATACGAGCTTCTGTCGGTGTTCGCCAGAAACATTGTCGATGTCAGCATTCTATCTGAACTGGGCGAGAAACACCCCGAGGTAGGTTTGCCCGTGAAGGCACTGGCAAATGCTGTCTCTCCAATGTCCAATGCTGTATTTGTCATTCTAGTAATGCATCGTTATGGGGTAATTTCAAAATTTAGCGTGTCAGGACACGACAGTATTTGATTTCTTTGCTTCCTTCTTTTCTTGCTTGTTTGTTTGTTTGTTTGCTTCCATATTTGCTTCCTTCTTTTCTTGCTTTCTTGTTTGCTTGCTTCCATCCTTACTTCCTTGTTTGCTGCTTTCCTTTCTTTCTTTCCTTGATGGCTTCCTTCTCGCCTGCCTGCCTTTCTTTCTTCCTTCTTTTCTTCCTTCTTTGCTTCCTTCCTTGTTTCCTTGATTGCTGCTGTCCTTCTTTCCTTCTCTGCTGGTTGCCTTCCCTGCTTGCATGCTTACTTCCTTCCTTCCTATTTATTTACTAACACAGAAGTCATAAACAATGTGTTGCACGATATTTGCCTGGCATATTTTGCTGCATCTCGTGAGTCTTCGGGAATCGCCGTGCAATCAAAAGGCTCTAAAACGACGTTTTCGTCGATATCTCAACGTCTAATAAAATGCAGTATTAGCGTGAACAAAGAAAATGTTGAGCGGTGCTTACCAGACCCGACACCCCACATTGTACCAACAGTGTTGGGTGTAGGAGCTCAATTGGGAGGGTACAAGCCTTATCCTAGAGAGAGGAAATGCAACCTAAAGACTACATGTCATAGAAGATCAGACCAGGCCCTAAGCCTTCATCGGCAACTGGTCTAGGATGGAAGCTCTGACAGGCGGACAGTTGGAGCCTTGCTTTGCTGATCCGGCAGCTTCTGAATTTGTCTTGTTTCACGCGTATTGTTTTTACCTCTACCTCAGGAGTAAACTAGGCAGGCCGAGAGAGAGAGAGAGAGAGAGAGAGAGAGAGAGAGAGAGAGAGAGAGAGAGAGAGAGAGAGATCACGCTGAATGGGCAACACTTGGTCTCTACAAATGAGCCATGGTTTTTTGTTTGCTCCGTGGCGAAGAGATAACGGATTCAGTTCGTAATCACGAATAACGCGTTTGAAACACAGCTTTGGGCGATTAGGCAGCAGGGCGCCTTGCGTTGCTTTTTTAATGAAATTGTAAGGGTGACGGTCGTTCAGAAAGCAATGGTAAACTACTGAATGTAAACTTGCCGAGGAATGACAAACAGCCAAATAATTAAGGGGTTTGACTGCTACGTCCTGTAAGGGATATGCAACTTTTATGTGTGCTATGGAGAGGTATCTTCTTCTTCTTTGCGTTCATCCGGAGTGTTTTTTCAGATGTGATTGCGGTGTGTCTCGTTATGCACCCTTGGGTCGAGACCCTTAGGCCAACACATCCGACTTTTAGCGTGCATTTTTGACAGGTTAGCATTCCTGTGGACTCTCACGTTTGTGGTGCATCCACATCACAGCTTGTCAAGTTGGAACGGTCGAATGCTTCGCGATCAGCCCTCAAGGGAAGGCAGGGACAGTCCATGGCATTTTCCGCCATCCAGGTTGGCTTCCATAGTTGCAGAGCCGATACATAGCGCCCTATGCTGGGCTCACCGAGGGAATCGTCACGTCCGCTCATGGCTGCAATAATTCCTCACTTCGATATATTGGGCATATCGATCACCACGAGCCTTTCGCGCACTGACCAGACCGGTCTGCAGACGGTATCCACTCAGTGAGTTTTCGATTCGGACATGTGTTTGTCGATGTGCCTGTCAGAGCTGTTCCGGACACAATGAACATTCGGAAACTAGCTAGTCAGAGCGTTTCCGGACACGAGCTATTCTGAAAACTAGTTAGTCAGAGCTGTTCCTAGCACGAAAGACATTTCACTCGGACGTTTTATGTGTTGTGCCTGATTTATTTGCACCCGTAGGCCAGCACATAAAAGGTAAATGGAAAAATATAACGATGATTAATGTACATGCACCTACTGAAGAGAAAGAAGATGATATTAAAGAAGACTTTTATAATGATCTGGAAGATGTCATAGAAGAAACCCCCAAACAGGACATCCTGATTGTGCTGGGAGACTTCAATGCAAAAATAGGTAGAGAGCAAACTAATAAAAAAGTGGCCGGTATGGAAAGCCTACATACAACTTCAAATAATAATGGATGGAGAGTCATCAACCTGGCAGAAGCCAAAGGACTGCAGATTAGCAGTACTAGACTACAAAGAAAGGATATACACAAACAAACTTGGAAATCATGTGACAAGAGAACCTATAATCAAATAGATCACATTTTAATTAACAACAGAAATGCATCAAACATACAGCAAGTCAGAAGTTATAGAGGAGCTGAGTGCCACAGTGACCACTTCCTCGTTGGAGCAAAATTTAAAATAAAACTTAAGAGAGCGTTCTATACTAAATTACAAAGATTACACCCAACATATAACAGAGAAAAACTGCAAGACATTACAGTCAAAGAGAAATTTACAGATGAAATAAAATGTAAACTTGAAACTCTGCAAAACCCTTTGGAGGAAAGCGTTGACCAAACTTGGTTGAACATCAAGAATACAATTCAGTCTACCGCAGAAGAATGTCTCGGTGTGTTAACCACGCATAGAAAGAACAGATGGTTCAATCAAAAATGTGAAGAAGCAGTCATTAGGAAGAAGAATGCCAGACATGTATGGTTAAATGACATCAATAACATCCAAAAGGAAGAGCATTATAGAAATGAATGTAAAGAGGCTACAAAAATAGTCAGACAGCAGAAGCGAGAATATATGAGTAATATAATCAAAGATATGGAAACTAATCACCAGAAAAATGAATCCAGAAAATTTTTTAAAGAACTGAAGTCAATGAAACGAGGGCACCAACAAAACACATATGGCTTAAAAGACAAAAATGGGAATATGATAAATACCAATGAGGAAATGTGCAACACTTGGAAAGAATATTTTATTGAATTACTAAATTGTGAAGCTCCAAGTAACATTTTCCCACAGGAAGAGGTTCTAACATGCGAACCACAAATTGAAGAACCTACATTTGAAGAAATCCTATATGTAATCACACGAATTAAAAACAATAAGGCAACTGGGACTGATGGAATTGCTGCTGAATTTATAAAGGCAGGTGGCCATGCATTACATCTAAAGCTATACGAACTAATAATAAAAATCTGGAGGACAGAAGAATTACCCCATGACTGGAAAGAGTCATTATTGATACCTATCTTTAAGAAAGGAGACAAGTTTCAATGTGGAAATTATAGAGGAATATCACTACTGTCCACAAGCTATAAGATACTATCCGCAGTATTACTAAATAGACTAAAACCATATTCAGAAGACATATTAGGTGACTACCAGGCGGGTTTTAGACAAAACAGATCAACAATAGATCAGATATTTATCTTACGACAAATAGCCGAGAAACATTGGGAATATAAAAGAGATCTCCATAACATTTTTGTGGATTTTAAAAAGGCTTATGATAGTGTCCATAGGAATAGTCTATGGAATGCTATGCAGGAATTTGGAATACCAAGGAAGTTAATCAACATGACCAGACTATGCATGGAAGATACTTATAATATAGTAACATATAAAGGCAGGAAATCAGACCCCTTCCAAATAACATCTGGCTTGAAACAGGGTGATGCACTATCGCCGCTACTCTTCAATCTGGCTCTAGAGAAAGTTGTAAGGAAGGTAAAGGAGGAATGTGATATTGGAGGAACATCCAAGCTGCTTGGTTATGCAGATGATATAGATATTATAGGGCAAAGTGAACAAAAGACATTGGAAATATTGACTCACTTAAAGGGAAAAGCCCAACAGATGGGGCTGGTTATCAACCAAGATAAGACAGAATATATGGTAATTTCAAGAGACGGAATGGCTAGAAACTCTGGCCACATACAAATAGATAATATGACCATTAAAAGAACGGAAACATACAAATACCTGGGTACAATCTTCAACTGCTCCAACATCATAAGGGAAGAAATACAAACTAGAATCAACTCTGGAAATAAGATATACTATGCACTACAACATCTACTAAAATCAAAGGCGCTATCTCGTAACACCAAAATCACAATATACAAAACACTGATCAGACCAGTTGTGCTGTATGGCTCTGAAACCTGGAGTACAACGAAAGGAGATGAAGCCTTGTTACAAACCTTTGAGAACAAAATTTTAAGACGCATCTTTGGACCCATTAGGGATACACAAAGTGGAGAGTGGAAAAGAAGAAGTAACAAAGACATTTATGATCTGTTTAAGTCCCCGCTAATCACTGGTATCATGAAGGCTAATAGACTACAATGGCTGGGGCATATAGAAAGAATGGAAGATAATAGGGAAACAAAACTCGCTTACACTCAGGAAATAAATGACCGTAGACCCCGAGGTAGACCAAGAAGGCGGTGGAGAGATAATACATGTACAGACCTACAAGCACTTGGAATCAACGACTGGCAAGAGAAGGTCCACCAGAAAGACGAATGGAGACGGATTGTATTTGCAGCAAAGAACCTCAATGGCTCGGAACGCTGAAGAAGAAGAAGTAGGCCAGCACATCCGACTTCAGCAGGCATTTTTACGGGTTGGCCTTCCCGGGGTTTCGAGAGACGTTAGACTGTTAGTGCTGTGGTGTCGCCCACATCTCAGCTAGTCAAAGTAGAACGGTCAACGATATCACGATCAACCCTCAAGGGAAGGCAGGGGCAGACCATGGGCATTCCCCCGCTATCCAAGGAGGCTTCAATAATTGCAGAGCCGGCACGTATTGCTCTGAGACTGAGCTCACCCGAGGAGTTGCCACGTCCTGCTCATGGCTGCTTTAATTCCTCATGTCCATGTGTTGAGCATTTTGCTTGCCACTGGTCGCTCAAGCAGACACCAGGAACGATCAGTCTGCGGGCGATATCCACTAGGTAAGCTTTCGCTTTGGACTTCGGGCCACGCAATGGATTCGCTAGCCGTGCGTTCCATTTCGTGTTATTGAGACGTTTTTCCACCTTTGTGTAGACTCTCTATGAGTTAGATACTGACAGTTTTCGTAACCATTTTCATGCGACTAGGGCACTTCTACCTTTTTGTACTCGCCCACGAGGTAGGCTACATGTGCTGCCGGCTTAGCACCTTACCTCCGTGCAGAAGTGAACGAGAAACGGCCAGGCCCTCTCATCCGGGGATCCCTCATATCGCCCAGCTGAGAGCCTTCGGACAAGTATCCGAATTGGGCATTTAGCGTGCTAAGAATCTCACCTCCATTTTT
>OY992891.1:13222424-13227424 GCA_963921405.1 Cepaea hortensis | reverse complement strand
TACTACTACTACTACTACTACTACTACTACTACTACTACTACTACTACTACTACTACGACTACTACTACGTTATATTACTAATAATAATAATAATAATAATAATAATGGCAATAATATATCTAGACTTATGACAGACGATATCTCGGGGTAAATAATATGATTCCAACAATGCAACTTGATAACAGAACACGGCTCGTAAACAACAGTCGTCAAATGCAGGTTTAAGAAGCCAAACCTAAACTGTAGAAGGAAATCTACTCCAATGGACTTTGAAAGTTGAAACGGTGTTTATTTTCCGCAGTGCTCAGGCTTGTAACAACGACAGTAATAAATAATGATATACTGTGCCTGTTCTGACCAGGCGAGCAGTATTACAATTATAATTAATATTAGTAACATGTCCAAAGCCATCTGCACCCGAGTTCTAAACAATGTCCTTGCCGTCCACACGCTGTCCTTCTCTCTATCTTCGCAATGTCCTTTCTGCCAATTTCAGACATCAAGTTTCGGTGTTTGTCTGCCTGTTTATTTGTGGCTTCGATGCACGTTGTGTCCACAGATTGTTTCGTTCATTCCAGTTACTAATTCAGCCACTAATGCGATATAAAGCCTGTGCTTAGCCAACCGATATTTTCCAACTCAACATGAGCTGCCGCTCCGAAGAATCTCCCAAGTCCGTCTCCCTTTGTTGTTATTGACAATCTTTGATGACGTTTCTGCGTTGACACGTCATGTGCTTGGATTTCTTAGCGTTTTGGTTTTGGGATTCTCTGATATTTCTACTTTATCTTATTGCGTCACACCTGCTATTTGGCAGTATGCCCCCTCCCCTTTGAAAATGATGTAATCATTTTAAACTGTTGTCGATTAGTCTACCCTGACAAGTAGTAGTGTGCAAGGAGTCATATGTTGTGCTAATACGACGGTATGGTCTCCTATCAATCATACACAAAATCTAATAAAAAGATTTATTATTAAACGATGGGCACGCACTCCAGTCTACACCCAACGGTAGACATCGTGTAGCACTGCCTATGGGAGGGCTGTGCTAACTACACTATACTACAATCTAGTCCCTCATTTGTCGAAACCGACAAGCGTCCACACCCTAAGATATAAAACCAGAGTTAGGGGACGTGTATTATTAACTTGTACCAATCCGTCTATATTAGTTTTGACTTATAACTATAATCTCATTTTAATTTTCATCTGCTATGTCATCAGTCTTCGTTACGTTGATAGGTGAGGCTTTCTGTCTTAGTAGTGGTTGACGTATAGAATTCATATCAGTTTCTTTCCTTTTGTTGTGATGGTTATATGTTGAATATCAATTTAGGTATGGCTATGCTCGCCTCATGCAGTAAGGAATGCTATGTCGAATCACTTTCAATATGTGACATCATCATTGTCGCCTCATGTGTTGACGGTAATCTAAATAACTATAATCAGTCTATTCCTGCCGAACTAGGACAATCATAATCTTAAAATATGTATATGTAACCTATGAACTAGTAATTCATTAATCATAACATTTAATTAAACCTGGAATAAAAAGAAAATCGCATAATATGCACATACTTTCATTGTGTCATGCTATTTAGCCTGATATATCATAATGAATAGTCTGTACTGTTTTTTGTCTGAACTGTAACGTGTATGTGTTCAATATAAAATTTATCTACATTCTACCAACAAATATACATGTAACAACTTAAATATCTTCATATATTATAAATCTTTCAACAATGTATAACGTAATATGTGAAATTTATGTGAATGATATGATCCTCTCATCGACCTCGTGATGAGTGAACAATGACGAAGAATTCACAGGAATGATAGATTAAATGTATGAATGACATGATCCTCTCATCGTCAGTGTGATGAGCCAACAATGACGTATAATCTGAATCTATGCGTTCGTGAAATGAATGTAACGCGAAGTGTGAATGTGTCTAATGATTAGACTCGATGATGTGACGCGTGAATAAACCCGATGATGTGAAATGTGAATCTGAGTAATCATGTTATATGTGAATTTCATCTATGACGTGATAAATGAATCTGATCGAAGATTCAAGATGTGAATTCTACCTCTAATGTGAAATACGAGTCTGATTAATGACGTGGCACGTGAATCTGATCAATGATGTAACAAGCGAAACTGATCTCACCTCTATGTGAGATGTGAATTCGACCGATGATGAAACATGTGAATTCGATTAATATTGAGCCTCGTGAATTCGACCAATGATGAGACATGAGAATTCGACTAATGATGAGAAATGTGAATTCGATTAATGCTGATAACTGTGAATTTAACCAATGACAACCGTGAATTTGATTAATGACAACCACCGTGAATTCGATCCATGATGTGAAATATAAATGAATAAGATTTCACATGACTAAAGTAATTATGTAAATAAGTTAAATTAACTAATAATAACAAACACTGGTGTCACTCCATCAAGACCGTACGCAGTTCTTGATGAAATTATGAAGTTCCAGCAACGTGTCCAAATGTACAGTCACTCGCGCACATCATTGAAGCGAAAATAAATGCACTGACCACATCAAAAGTCCGTGGATCACTATAACAGCATCGGCCCGACAAATATTGTCCGCGTCTTCTGCCAATGAATTAAAACAACAAAATATGTATATATCTGACGATACTTAATATGTAACTAATATATATTGGAATGTTTATTGTGTTTGTATAGAAATTCCATTTGGGTGTCTACGAAATAAAATAAGCAATCGGCCTGTTGTACTACATGTATGCACGCAAACAAATAACATGAAATATGATAGCAGATAGGAATTCTAGAGTCTACTAAGAAGATCCTAATCTCATAACAGAAGAGTAGTCTGTAAGGACTTGTAAAGAAAATAAACCAGAAATATCAACTGAATATTCGGATTGAACAAAAATATTATATCAAGCAAATATTTATAGAATTTATTAACGCTCTCTATTATTGATATAGTTAACAACAAGTGTCTAAAAAAGTAGAGAACAGGATTTAATTTGTTATCATGAACTTGTAAAAGAATAACAGAGATAGCGTGAAACACAGTTCTGAAAAAAAAATTGTCTTCATATCAGCGAAATTCGGAACGAACATTTGGTAATAAGCTTCCTATTTGGTCGTGTAAACAATTGTAATGTGTATGTAGTGAAATATGAGCTGATATATGATTAACTAATACTCTTATTCGTTCCTTCGTTGCTTTCACTCTTTCTTTTCTTCATTGTTTCTTTCTGTCTGTCTTTCTTTTCTTTCTTTCTTTCTTTCTTTCTTTCTTTCAATCTTATGGTGTCTCTTTTCTGAATGTATGCCATTATTTTTATATTTTAACTTTGTTGACCTGAACAATGTTATAGTTTTCACTCGTGTGTATAATGTGTACGACATATACTGTAGTGAGGTACGATTGAAATGTCTGAAGCATAGACAAGTCAAGTAAATAGAGTACTCAAGGACAAGTGTAGTTTGTTTTCTGTAATGTTCTTTGCATTTATTCAACCAGTTTGTATAATATTTACTTGTTTGTACGCCGATGTACACAATTTGATGACGTTTCTGCGTTGACACGTCATGTGCTTGGATTTCTTAGCGTTTTGGTTTTGGGATTCTCTGATATTTCTACTTTATCTTATTGCGTCACACCTGCTACTTGGCAACTTATATGTTTAAACGTGACACTTTTATATCTAAATAATTGTCGATTTATCAACTGTCACCAATAGTGAAACACCAAATATACCTCTGTGTGCAAAAGACAGATAATAAATAATATATTCACACCAACCCTATGCTATGAATGTCAAACTTGGACATAATCCAAATCACATTTAACAAAATCAACACATGGCGGATGAGATGCTTGAGAAGAGCTGCTAACTTAACAATCCGAGACAGAATAATAAATGATGTTATCAGACAGACAGTAGGATCAACAACTTGTGCCACATATATTGAAAGGCAGAAGATCAAATGGTTCGGCCATCTCGTTAGAATGCAACATATCATCAACTACCAGCACTGGCCCTACATCAAAGAAGATCTGATACGAGAGCAAGATGAGTCGATGACGCCCGAGAAGAAAATGTATTGAAGACATCAAAGACATTGTACAATCACACGGAATGATACTATCCAGTGCCACCTATCAGGAGTTGGAGCGTCAATTATTCTTCCTGATGATGATGGCGTCTATTTATCCAGGCTTGTCTCAAGAAAATATAACTATTTATTTGTGTAGGTAAATTAACGACACCGTTAAAGATAAACATATATAAGTATACGTGTATAGACACATAGTTAAAGATGGGTAAAAGATCTCCGTGTTCGCCTCTACTACGATACAAAGAAGCAGGACATGGTTGATACAGGCGTTGATTTTGCACCTTTGCAGGAAGTCGCTGCTGATCGTGCTGCATGGAGGGCAAAGATCAGAAATGGAATAAAAACAACGGAGGAAATGATTGTAGACAGGTCACGCAATGAGTGTGTGAGACGTTACTTGGTGCGTGATGGCAGAAATGACCATGTGTTCGCATGCATCCATTGTGGAGGAATATGTACAGAGCGAATTGGTCTGACCAATTATATTCTATACCACCATGGGTTGTAGTTATTATGTCTTCTTTTTTTTAAAGCACGATGTAAGAAACTATCGTTTGTGAAGAAGGCAATTGCTAGTGCATATACACGATGTAGCTATCAGTAAGTTGTTTCCATATTGATTGTAAGTGACACTAGCAATGTACGGCTTATCCACAGATACGTGACTACTTGAGCCAACTGGCAAGCAAGTACCCCAACAATGTTCGAGTGTCCAACCTCAATTACTTAACACACGAGAGCCGCCCAGTTGTTCTTGTCAGGGTAAACAATTGTCATTATTAACTCGCTGTTCATCGTTGTACTACAGCACAAGCAGTACTAACAAATATCTAACTTACTGATTTTTGCGCAAGATCTTTGCA
>OY992891.1:13212424-13217424 GCA_963921405.1 Cepaea hortensis | reverse complement strand
AAAACGGGCCTACGTGCCCAATTTGTTACCCTTTTAAAATAAAGTTCGTTCGTTCGTTCTTCTTTTCTCGTAGCAATTAACATCTTTTCATTGGTCAGTATGTGTTTCATCTTGCAAAAGGCTACCTTCGCATTGGCAATTCTTGTTCTAATCTCTTCAAGGCATCTCCCATCAGATGTTATGACAGTTCCGAGATAATTGTACCGATACACTTGTTTAAGAATATTCCCATTTATTTGTATATTACATTGTGGTATTTCGTTCTTCCTAGTGACGACCACAATCCGTGACATCTTACAATTAAATTCTAACCCAATTTGTTCACTGTGTGCAACAACCGCGTCCAATAAATGTTGCAGATCCTGCTCATTGTCTGCAATCAATACTGTATCATCTACATATCTATTTGTGATTGATGAATCGTCCCCCAATGATGATTCCTTTCATATCGTCAACATTTCTAAAAATACTTTTACAGATCTGGAGACATTACATATCCCTGTCTCACACCTCTCTTAATAGGCTGATATTGACCTACTTCATTATCAATTCGTATGGCAGCTTGTTGTTTCTAATATATGTTGTTTTTTCAAGTCTAAGGCCTTTCCCATCAATTTGTAGATCTGCAACCATCCTTAACATGTTGACATGTCTTACTTTATCGGAAGCCTTTGTGTAGTCAATAAAGCAAAGATGTATATCTTTGTTTACTTCTATAGAACGTTCGATTACTATTCTCAGCAAATACACAGCATTTACTACACTCTTACCTTCTACAAACCCACATTGTTCTTCCCCTATTTCGGGTTGTATTTTCTTCTTAACTCTATGCTTGATAATTCTTAGCAAAATCTTCGTGATGTGACTCATTATACTAAGTGTACGATGTTAATCACATTCCAAGGCTCCTGATTTTTTTGGGACTGCAATAAATACAGAATTACATAATTGAGGATGTTGTCTGAACCGGAGGGTCTTGCCAGTTTTAATATGGTTAAGAAAATTCCGAACCTCAATCTACAAACTTAATGGCCCTTTATTATTATTTCGAATATCATACTGTTCATCTCTGTTAACATCATAAAGGTTTTTCACATAATCTGACGATACATGTAACATTTGATCTTTTCTATCATGGTTTTTCCATCTTTTGTTATTAGGCAACCTGTTGATGTACGTGTTCTTTTATTAGTAAGTTCCTGAATTCTTGTGTGCATTAATGTGATATTTTTACTGTTGTATTGTTTTAAAATTTCTATGCAATATTTCTCCAGCCATGCTTCTTTTGCCTCCTTACATAATGTTCTGACTTTTCTGTGAATTTCTTCATATTTGTCAGAATTATTTTTGTTGTGTCGTCTTGTTTCCATTAGTCGTAAAATTTCTTCAGTCATCCATATCTTACGGCCCACTTTCTTTAATTTTAGTGTAGCCGAGGGGGAAAGGACACAAGAGGAAGACTGATGTTTCCTTCGCTTCGGTGCTAAGAGGTAGAGAGTAAATCTGACTTCTTTACGGCCAAAGAAGAGAAATAGTAAAAGAGAGAGAACCTCACACCGCCCTCAACTGACAAAAAAAAGATATAGTTATTAGATAAGAAGGTACGAGATCTTGGACAGAGGCAAAAACTATTTCATAGATGTCCACACAGGAAACACCATGTTAGAGCCCAATGAGTGGATTAAGGTGTTAGATTGTGGTAGAAATAGTGGTTGTAAAAACTAAAAGGGACTAAACAAACAAATCAAAAACAGTACAAAAATAGCTCTTTATTTATCAACTACTACAAATTTTGGTGACAATTTGTGTCCAAACACATTGAATAATATATTCAATAACAGATGTCCAATAACACATACAACAGGCAACTGCATATATCAGACATCAACCAAGGGTGGCCCCTATTCAGTCACTAGAACCTAAGACAACAGTGTACACCAAGTACCACAACACAGGTGCTCCAAACAGTAGCTGAGTAGAATGACTCAATAAAGGACTTTGACACAGACAACAATAAGACACTAGAAAAACATAAGTTACACAACATAAATCTTAAGACGCGACATAAACAAAGGAGTTGTGACACAATTTACTATCCCACCATGAACCCAGACATGCTGACCACAAACTAGTCAGCCGCTCCTGTAACAATGGAAAACACAATCTATGATTATCATTGTAAATAAATCATATTAAACATATGAAGCAACGAGCACATACATATAGCATATGAATTAACCCATAGATCATAAATATCTCACATCTACTTATCCATTTTGCTATTCCCTCCACTTGTACTACTGCTATTCTGAGGTAACCCTTGATGTCTGGCATGATCATTCTTTACTGCCTCATTCTTCTTCAAGGTGACTACATCTCTAATTATTAAATACAACAATGAATGTTGCATCATCAGATCACCCACTTTATTGTCTTCTCCAGTTGTGACACTGCTGTCATGAGATTACACTTGATATTGCTAGGATAGAACACCTTCTAATGCAATAATCTCAGCCTACTCCACCTCCCCATACAGCCCAGCACTCACTTACAGAATGTCTTCAGTTCAATGCAACTACCTCACACAAATCCTACACAAACTGATTCAGTTAACATATATTAGACATTGCAAGCAAACATCTCAACACGGATTTGGTTAACAGACATCAGACATTGCAAACAAACACAACATCTCAACATTGATTTGGTTAACATATAACAGACATTGCAAGCAAACAACATCTCAGCATTGATTCAGCTAACATGTATCAGACATTGCAAGCAAAAAGCATCTCAACACTGACTTAGTTAACATACACAAGACATTGCAAGCAAACAACATCGCAACACTGCTTTAGTTAACACACATCAGAATGACATCTTTGTTCTGGTAAATTAGGCTGTCATTCCTACCTACCAAAGTGGCTACATTTACTAAGGATCCCATAATAAGTTCCCTGTCTACGCCTTACAGAATATTTTATGCATTAATTTGTACCAAGTCACTAGTAACACAGGACAACATTGTTCGGCTTCTCGTGTAGTTCTTGCTTGTGTCAACTCTAATCAGAACACATGTACACAACTATAGAACACTATCAATGTTCAGTCCATGATATAGCCACAACCAAACACCACCTACCATATCCTCAGTCTAATGCTCTACATTTCTCTGCCTACTGTTACGCTTTACTCCAATACAACAATACACAACATTAGAGACTCCGCCACCGTCAGACATTCAGTTGTCTCAACACAGGGCCTTCACCAGACAACTACTCCAACAATCATGTACACTAGCAATGCCCTCGTGGCGCAAACAGACACAGAAACATAGACACAGAAACATAGACACAGAAACAGACGAGGAAGAAGAAGAAGAAGAAGAAGAAGAAGAAGAAGAAGAAGAAGAAGAAGAAGAAGAAGAAGAAGAAGAAGAAGAAGAAGAAGCAGCAGCAGCAGCAGCAGCAGCAGCAGCAGCAGCAGCAGCAGCAGCAGCAGCAGCAGCAGCAGCAGTTAAGCTAGTTGCATATCCTTTACAGAGCTTCGCAGTCAACCCCAGCATGTTTTGCTGTTTGTGATCTCTTGGCAAGTTTACATTCAGTAGTTTGCCATTGCTTTCCGAACGACCGGCACCCATACCAATTTATAAAAAAAAAAAACCAGCGCTAGACGGTTTGCTACCAAATCTCATGCAGCTATGTTTCGTACGCGGTATGCGGGAATACGAACTGCACCCGTAACATCATCGCCGCGGAGCCGGCGAAGCGGGAGAAGGAGACAATAGTGAGTGTTTACCATATATGGGTTAATGTGTGTAGGTTCTGTATATGGGTTAACGTGTGCAGATTCTGTATATGGGTTAATGTGTGCAGGTTCTGTATATGGGTTAATGTGTGCAGGTTCTGTATATGGGTTAATGTGTACAGGTTCTATATATGGGTTAATGTGTGCAGGTCGTGAGCGGCTATGCTTCCGGAGACACCACGGCCAGGTCGCTGTTGGACAAGTTTGACTGGTATGTGGTTCCCGTGACCAACCCTGACGGTTATGAGTATACTCACTCCACGGTATGTGTTTGTTGTTGTTTGGTTGTTGTTGATTGTCATCATTGTCATCACAGCAGTAAATAACATCATCATCATACTCCTCCTCATCCTAAATATCATCATCGTTATCATCTTCATCATCATCCTCATCATAATCATCATCAACCCCAACATCATCATACTCACCATGCTCATCCTCCTCCCCCCTCTCCTCCTCCTCCTCGTCCTTATCATCATCCTTATCATACTCATCCTTATTATACTCATCCTCATCATGCCCATGCCCATCATCATCATCCTTATTATCTTCGTCATCACCATCATCGTTCTCCTCGTGATCATTATCCTCCTCCTCCTCCCCCTCCTCCCCCACATCATCATCATCATCGTCATCATTCTCATCATACTCATCCTCATCATGCTCATCATTATCATCCTTATCATCTTCATCATCACCAACATCATCCTACACATCATCATCATCATCACCATCACTGTATTTTTGTCTCTCCTGTTTTCTTGTGTTTGTTTGTGTCTTCTGATTTTTCATTTCATTTTTGTTTCTTGTATGTGATTTTGTTCTCTTTGTGTGTTACTTTCTTGTGTTTAGTTTTTGTTGTTGTTCGTCTCTGGTGTTTTTGGTGTTCTGTGGTTTGTTGATGTCCTGTGTTTCTCAATTTGTTGTTCGTTACTTGCCTTTGTTTATTTCTTATGTGTTTCTTGTGTTTGTTCATTTGTAATTTGTTCTTTGTGTTTGTTCATTTATTATTTGTTTGTTGTGTTCGTTCGCATATTAAATCTTTTCTTGTGCTTGTTAATTTGTTTTTAAAATGTGTTTCATGTGTTTGTTAATTTCTTATGTGTTTCTTGTATTTGTTAATGTGCTATTTGTTTATTCTCTTTGCAGATTTCGTCTGTTTCTTGTGTTTATACTGTCAATGTTGATGTCTT
>OY992891.1:13169924-13207424 GCA_963921405.1 Cepaea hortensis | reverse complement strand
ATTTGTCCAGCCAGTCGGTCAGCTTTACTGTATTTTACTTTATAGTGCTTTACTTTGAATTACTTTACGTTACTTTACTTTACATTAGCACCGAATGGTGGGCAGTGCTTACCAAACCCCACATAACATAATGTGCCTCCGGCTTCGGGCGGAAGAGCGCAATTGGGAGGGTACAAGCCTTATCTTGGTGCCAGGTAATGCAACCTAAAGGCATAATGTCATGGCAGGGCAGATCAGGCCCTAAGCCTTGGTTGGCAGCTGGTCTATGATCGAAGCTCCGACAGGCGGATAGTCAGAGTATTGCGTTGCTGATCCGGCAGCTTCTGCAGTTTGTCTTATTCCAGATATATTTGTGTTATCTTTCCTATTGAGTGAACTAGACAGCCAGAGAGAGGGATCATGCTGCATGGGTAACACATGGGCTCTATATTTCAGCCCTGGCTTTGTTCTATGGAGAGGTATAACTCCATCCCTGGTCTTAACCGGTCTCGGAGTCAAAGCGAGAGGTAGCAGTTTCGGGTTATAAGTCCTTGTCAATTGGCGTAGAAAGGGGCCCCACGGGTTGCCTCTGACAGTGGGAGACACCTACAGGTGTCACTGATCAGCTACCGCCCGCCTCAAGCTGGGTAGCCCCCGGCCAATTGGGTGCTGATCCGCCATAGCCTGCCTGCTTTAATGGGAGGCAAGGACAAAATCTGATTCGCAGGCTGTACAATCAATGCACCAGGTACTACTAAAAATGAATAAAGACAAAGGAGAATATGATTGCAGATAGGTCACACACTGAGCGCGTGAGACGCAAGATGGTGCGTGATGGTGAAAATGACGATATGTTCACATGTATCTGTTGTGGACAAACATCTACAACGTGAATTGGTCTGATTAGCCACATTCGCTACCGCCATGGGTTGTAGTTATTATGCCTTTTTTATAGTACAATGTAACAAACTATCGTCTGTGAAGACGGTAAGGTGCAAATGAAAGTGATTACTTTACTTTACTTTACTTTACTTTACTTTACTTTACATAAAGTACTTTTAAGTACAGTATAGTGCCTTTGCTAACGTCTCAAGGCCCATCCGGCAAACGGAGCTAGTCCCATATTTCCAGACCAACCCACACATCATGAGTTTATGTGTGTGGGGTGGTAAAGATAATAAATTGAGAATAAGGACAAATTCGCTAGGGGTATTCGGTATGAATGGGATCTTAATCCCAAATACGCCCTCTATAGGAAATAATACACTGGCTCGAGAAACCCCGAAGCATTGAACAAGGCGGAAAACGGAGCACGTTCAACACTAATATAGAAGAAATGTTTCCCATAGAAGGCTGGGAGATCCGGGAAGTTCTACCACAGACACCCGAGTAACTAATCACTCTACCCAGAAGGTGTGCCTATGTGTAAGTGCCCCGCCCCACATTTACTCTCCCACAGATATATATATATATATATATATATATATATATATATATATATATATATATATATATATATATATATATATATATATATATATATATATATATATATATATAAACAATGACAAGTATCCACTGTCATGTACATCCACAGTATTACGTGACAGATGGGGAACAACAGCTGTTGGACGCAACACTGCATTACAAAACAGAGGGAAAACAACCACTGTTAGACAAAAACACCACAATGAATCACTGTATCACATAACAGTAGCCATAACTGGACTATAAACATCAAATTTGGAACAATATGTTTACAATGAAGTAACTTCAAGGCTTGGTTAAACCAAAAAACAAACAACTGTATTGTGAAAACATTTGGGTCCTGGACAAACCCTGTTGGCTGAACCATGGTGACATATACATGAAAGAAATTATCATATTCAGGCAATGCACACAAATTATACAACCAAAACAGACGTAACCCAAAAATCCCCAAAAAAGGTTCACAACAAATACATGTGTCACACACAAATCTATCTAATCTGTCTCTAGAACTATCTTATGGGTCTTTTGATGACTCCTGCTCCTTCGTTGTCCACTAGAAACAAGTGTGGCCATCATCACACTCTCTATAATCCAGGAAAACAGCTGCTTTATATATATATATATATATATATATATATATATATATATATATATATATATATATATATATATCCACCTATTCAGAAAATTGGGGATTGCACACACACACACACACACACACACACACACACACACACACACACACACACACACACACACACACACACACACACACGGAGCTTACACCTCCGGTTCATATATCCAAAGCGTAAACATGAGGGGGTAATCCATATGAATCCAACGTGAATATACTGTAATCCACCAAGTCACAGCTGCTGAGTAACTGGGCTAGGCGCATTCCGGATGTGGTATAACAGACAGATATAGGTCTGAAGCTTTCCGGCGTGGCGTAACAAACCTGTATAGAACTTCAGCTGCCCATTCGATGGATTCAATCAGGATCGGGCACCGAAACTTTCAGCATGTCTTTGGATGAGGAGGGACATCACATTATCCGTAGTATGTCCTGACAGAACTAACTTGAATTGGGTATGAATATTCTAGCCCTTTTCTGGGTTAAGATGTAGGTTATATCTTTCTTCATTTAAATATACGACTTGATTGACCGGGAGTTGGTATAGTGCTTGATTGTCCATGTCTGGGATATGATGGATGAGAAGATTCAAAGGAAGCTGGGAGTCCACAAAAGCAGTTTATAAATCCATACTGTTCAATGATGGTGAACCCCAGACTATCCATGAGCCTCTGGTATATGACAGTTGAATGAGGAATTAGGCGGTGACTTTTAGAAGAGGGTATACGCTGAAACCATCTAGGCCAGGCATGCCTCTTGCCTTTGTAGACATTGAAAAGATGAACACCGTCTGTAAGTTCCCAGAGGTAGGGAATCCACTTCAGCATAGACACAGTCCATTAATTATCCAGGAATCTATGTACCGCTGACACAACATGGACAGAATCCCTGAGACAATGTCCTCGTGTAAACAATTCATAAATCTCCTTTCCATAGTTACAAACAGCATTATGTAAGTACCACTGACAAATGGCAAAAGGCTGGCTACCAGATCAGTCATCTCCTCTTGCATCATCCTCACCATCATCATCATCATCATCATCATCATCATCATCATCATCATCAACATCATCATCATCATCATCATCATCATCATCATGTGTTTGTCCCCACTGGGGTGAATTTGAAACATCTACTCCAGCAGTAACAATCATGAACATAAAAGGTAAAATACTCATAAAAGAGAAAGCATGTGAATCTTTTCCCATACACTTGAGATTATATATATATATCATCCAAAATGAAAATCCCATAACATCATTTATGAAAAAGACTCCAAGACAATCACACCTCTGTGTATTTACAACAATGTAAACAAAAGATTAACTCTTAAGTGCCAACATCTCTTCTGCCTAACAGACTATTTAAGTTGTACACAGATAGTCATATTTCTCCATTATAAGAGCAGAAATACAAAATATGCACTCAGAAAGAACACTTTATAAAACAAAGACAAGTTGTGAAAAATAAGCATTTAGGAATAAAATAGATTTCCAAAATCGTATCAGAAAGGTGACTCATAGCAAGATTACATAGTAAGCTTTAGGAAAGCCGACTGGACAACACGGCGATGGACAGACTGCGCAGCTCAAACCAGCTTTTCAATAAAAAGTGATTCTCATATTTTTCACACACCAATTTCAATCATAATATTAGTTCTATCAAAGCATTCATCCTAATACATGACATGATATGTCTTAAAATGCTCACCCAAAGCGCAGAGATTAAACCCCACTGAACCAATGTGTGGCTCCTATCTAGAACAAAACATGGCGAGTCTAGCTTTGCCTTTGTCTCCTAAAGCCTTTGTTTCCGGGGCTCAGCCAATCAATGGCCTTAATCCAAACGAAAGTTAATTTCGTTAAGTATCCCGTCGTAACTTTTAATAGCCTCTCCTTTTTAAGTTAGCGCCTATAGCAACGTCTTATTGGAAAAGACTGCGGGATGATACACATACGTTACAATGTGGTCAATATTTCTAGACCAATCCACACGTCATGAGTTTATGTGACCAATATTTCTAGACCAACCCACACGTCATGAGTTTAAGTGGTCATTATCACGTCGACCGCCATACTTCACAAAACTGTTCCCTGTCGCGAAAGTCATTCTTCTGTTAAAGTTAGTTGTATATCCATTTACAGGACGTCGGAGTCACCCCCGAACAGTTGTTAATGTTGTTTGTGATCTCTTGGCAAGTTTATGTACAGTAGTTTTCCATTGCTTTCTGAACGACTGAAACCCATACCATTTCGTTAAAAAAACGACGCAAGGCGGTCTGCTACCAAATCGCCCGCAGCTGTGTTTCGAACGCGGTATGTGAGATTACGAAATGTGTCCGTAATCCCTTCGCCACGGAGAGAGCGAATCTTCTGTAGCTAAGCATTAAACATGTTATCAAACGCTAATGCACAAAATCTGTCTGTAGTACAGTACGTGCTGGTTCCCTGGGGTTACAGCTAAGCATTAAACATGTTATCAAACGCTAATACACAAAATCTGTCTGTTGTTCAGTACGTGCTGGTTCCCTGGAGTTACACCAACTATGTTTCCAGACCCAGCAACCAGGTTGAGTTGGTGAGTATCCTTTGTGATTCACTGATTTGTTTACCATTTGATTTGATTTTATTTCCTGTGCCACATCCTTCTATTGTTCTCGTGTGTTGTTGTTTCTATATTAACCGTTTTTTAATTATGTATTTGCACAACTGACTATTCTCACCAAGTAATCTATCTAGCTATTTACCCAGTAACTACATGCCTGCCTACCTAGGCACCTAGCAACGTACCTAACTTAATATCTACTTACTTGGGCGTCTGCCAATCAATCTATATACTTAGCTGCCTACATACATACACACGGGAACGGGCTTGGTAGACTCAGCGGGGAAAGAAGACCATGTTGAGCTTGGCTCTAGTCCGACTTTGTGAAGACACATGAAGGGTGTAGCATAGGTGGGAGTGCAAGCGCAATTGAAATACCACTACTTTTATCGTTTCTTTACTTATTCAGTCTCGGCAGAGATTTGTCCGCAGCAGACGAACAATATCTCCGGCGGGCCTATTCTCGCCGGTCGTCGATGGGAGATTTGCTCGCAATAGACGTGCAATATCTCCTGCGGTATCTTCAGCGGGCCTACTCCCGCTGGTTGTGGGATCCGCTAAAGTCAAGCGGGAAGTCTGACGATAGTGCACGCTTTACACAGGTCCGGACACCTGTGACTGACAGACGTACGCGCCCTTATGGTCCGGACGCGTACGAGGCCCTCACCTGTGGGACTTGGCTGAACGCCTCTAAGCCGGGTCCATTGGGTTCCAGGGTCTGGCCATCACTCTCCATCTGCTCGTGGTGGCGAGGTCTCGGAGGTTTGACGCTGTGCCGCCAGCGTCTGCAGCCTACCCTTGTGCCAGACGTATTGGTTACCCATTCCTCTGGAATACACAATATTTGGCCGAGAGAGGGAACATGTCGTTTGGGCATCACATGTTTCTCTGAAGGTCTGCCCAGGCATCGTGATGGAATATTGGCCACATTCCAACTCACATACTTTGGTCTGTCAAGACTGCAAGGTGCCACTCACATACACACGTAATACTAACAAGTCTATGTACCGACCTATCTACCTACCAACCAACCTGCCTAACTAATTAACTACCTGCCTATCGACCTATCTACTAGGTACCAACATACGTAACTACGCATCTACTTTCCTGCGTGGCTGCCAACCAACCTAGCTACCTACATACCTAGATACATATAGGATGTATTTTTAATGACTGTGGGGTTTTAGAAAATATTGCCGTTTCAAGCTTTGTATTCACCCTCTGTGGTGTTCATGCAACATAAAAGCATAAAAGGTAAACATGCAAAACCTGGAAAGGCAATATTTTCAAAAATCCTCACAGTCATTAATAATACACCCTATACATAAATATATAGTAACCAACCTATTTACCTACCCACATACATACCTACCTACCCATACATCTAAATAAATACATACATATACACTACCTAACATATTTATTTACCTACTTACCTATCTACCTACCTACCTACACACCTACATAAATACAAACTAACATATCTACCTACCTACCTACATATCTACCAACATACCAACATACTAACATATATACATACTAACATATATACATATATATATATATATATATATATATATATATATATATATATATATATATATATATATATATATCATGTGCCATGCCGGATAGCGTGGGCAGTCATGATTCGCCATTTCACTCGATCACCAGTGTCGTGGATCAGCTCAGTGTTCCTGTCTCTTCCATGCCATGTGGCCAAGCCATCCAGGTACTTTCCTCTCGGTCTTCCTCTTAGTCTGTTCCCTTCGATCTTGCCAGTTGTCACTAAGTTCTCCAATCCATTTCTTCTCATAACATGTCCAAAAAATTTTGACTGTCTACGTCTAATTTCTCTAATCAGTTTACGATGTTCATTTGTCTCCTGTAGTACTTGGTCATTGGTTTTTCTGTCTGTCCATGGTATTCTTTGCATTTACCTCAGAAACCACATTTCTGCAGCCATCAGATGCTTTTCAGCTTGACTACTCATTGTCCAAGTTTCACATCCATACAAAAGAACAGGCTCTATGTATCCCCTCAACACTCTTTTTCTCGTTTCAATTGACATATTTTTATTGGTCAGAATGTTTTTCATCTTGCTAAAGGCTACTTTCGCCATGGCGATTCTTGTTCTAATCTCTTCAAGGCATCTCCCATCAGATGTTATGACTGTTCCAAGATAATTGTACCGATTCACTTGTTGAAGAATATTTCCATTTACTTGTATATTACATTGTGGCACTTCTTCCTTCCTACTGACGACCATAACCTGAGTCTTTTTACAATTTAATTCCAAGCCCAGCTGCTCACTGTGTACAACAACCGCATCTACTAATTGTTGCAGGTCCTGCGCAGTGTCTGCAATTAATACTGTATCATCTGCATATCTAATGTTATTGATGTTTCGTCCTCCAATGCTGATTCCATTTTTATCCTCTACATTTCTGAAAATATTTTCACTGTATAGGGAAAAAAGATCTGGAGACATCACACATTTCTGCCTAACACCTCTCTTAATTGGCTGATACTGTCCCACTTCATTATCAATCCTTATTGCAGCTTTTTGTTTCCAATATATGTTTTTTATAAGTCTAATGTCTTTCCCATCAATTTGTAGATCTGCAAGCATATTCACCATGCTGACATGTCTAACTCTATCAAAAGCCTTTGTATAGTCAATAAAGCAAAGATGTATATCCTTGTTTACTTCTATAGCACGTTCAATAACTGTTCGCAGCATATACACAGCATTTACTGTACCCTTTCCTTCTACAAACCCGCATTGTTCTTCCCCTATTTTAGATTGTATCTTCTTCCTCACTCTTTGCATGATAATTCTTAGCAAAATCTTTGTGATGTGACTCATTATACTAATTGTTCTATGTTGATCACATTCCAAGGTTCCTGATTTCTTTGGGATTGCAATAAATACAGAGTTACATAATTCAGGAGGTATATCTCCAGTATCATATAATGTGTTCAGAAGTCTGGTGACTTGCTCTAGTCCAAACTCTTCTAAAGCTTTAATCATTTCTGTTGTGATGTTATCTGCACCGGGGGCCTTGCCAGTTTTCATATGCTTAAGAACATTTCGAACCTCCATCTCCAAAATTGGTGGTCCTTCATTATTAAATCTAATATCATACTGTTCGTCTCTGTTATCATCATAAAGGTGTTTCACATAATCTGTCCGTACATGTAGAATCTGGTCTTTTTCTATTATGATTTTGCCATCTTCAGTTTTTAGACACCCTGTTGGTGTATTTGTTCTTTTATTAGTAAGTTCCTGAATTCTTTTGTGCACTAATTTGGTATCTTGACTGTTGTGTTGGTTTTCAATTTCTAAGCACTTTTCCTCGAGCCATGCTTATTTTGCCTCCTCACATAATATTCTGACTTGTCTGTGAATTTCTTCATATTTGACAGAATTATTTTTGTTGAGTCTTCTTGTTTCCATGAGGTGTAAAATTTCTTCAGTCATCTATTTCTTACGATCCACCTTCTTTAATTTTGGAATAGTAGTTTCTGCAGCCACATTGATTGAATTCTTCAACGTTTTCCATTGATCATCCACATCCTGGAATAGGATCTCTAGATCAGACAAAATTTCAAATCTGTTCTGTTCTTCTATGTTGAATTTGTTTTGTATTTTCTTGTCATTACTCAATGTACACAAATCACATTTAGTGTTTCCTGTTATATACTTGACTTTCTTCAACTTTATTCTCAGTGTTCCTGTAAGTAGTATGTGGTCACTATAACAATCAGCACTGGGAAATGTTTTTGCTGCTGTTAGCACGTTTCTAAATCTTCTGCTAATGAGAATGTAGTCAATCTGGTTTCTAATCCTGATATATGGACTCCTCCATGTCCATAATCTTCTAGGGTGTTGCTTAAACCAGGTGTTTCCTACAATCATTTCCTGTTCTTTTTGCCCACTCTACGAGTCAGTATCCTCTTTCATTTCTCTCTCCTAAACCATAGTTTCCTACTGTGTATCTATCCCCTTGATTTCCTACTTTTGCATTGAAGTCCCCTATTATGATGTTTATTTCTGAATTTTTACATTTCTTTAAGGTAGACTCTATGTCATTATAAAATTCTTCTACACTATCTTCACTGGATTCTCCTGTTGGGGCATATACTTGAATAATATTTATGCTAAAAGGTCTCCCACTTAATTTAACTAGTAGAACTCTGCCGACACGGCCCAATATCCTTGAACAGATTTTGATGTTTTCCGTTCCAAAATAATTGCCACTCCCCTATGACGATATTCACCTCCAGAATAAATAATCTTGAAATCTTCTACTATCTTGATGCCTGCTCCTGTCCATGTCGTTTCGCACATATCTAAAATATTAATTTTTTCCCTTTCAATTTCTTATTTTATGTTCTCTAATTTTTCGTCGTCCTTTAACATCCTAACGTTCCAAGTTGCTAATTTTAACGTCTCTGTCCTTGTCTTGCGATGATCAGTCTTATATATATATATATATATATATATATATATATATATATATATATATATATATATATATATATATATTCAAAACAATGTTTTCCCGTAGTGAATTTGAATAGCTAAGGCACAAACAATAGATTGCACGATTTATTGCCTGGCATATTTCGCTGCACCTCGTCAGGTACATACTGCAGAAATTACGTGAATTAACTAGATAAATCCTTCAAGTTGAAATATACACATATTCGCACAGTAATGCCAATTATCTACCACGGTAATTTTTAGCTGACTAACATGTCTTTCTGTTTGCAAAATTCTGGCTTGCGTTGATTGATCATAATTGCTTTTGCAAACTTTAACAAGCGAGTATTTTGTGTGTTAAACAACACGCGAAAGGCAGTGTCTCTGTCCACCACATGGCCGCTTTCGATAATATGCCTACCAATTAAAGCTGCCGAGAGCTTCCGGTGTGTCGGCCCCACGAGGCTAGCATCTCCTGTGTGTTGTATCTTGTTGACCATTGAGGTATATGTTCTGACACTCGTTTGTTAAGCTGTCTCTCTGTTCTACCAATGTAGAAGGCCTGGAATCTACATGTGTGTCAGGCCACAATGAACAAGACGCATAAAAATTCTAATGAGACGTAGAGCATGACATATAGCTTCCCTGGGGTGAAGGGAACAGGATATCGCACTTATTTATGAATATATATATATATATATATATATATATATATATATATATATATATATATATATATATATATATATATATATATCGGGATGACTTCAGATCTGGGACTGGGACACTTTCAGTCTGCGACCCCACCAGTCTTTAGATACCTATCTCTCTCACAACCAACCAAGGGATGTTACCCTTTCAAATATCATCCTGAACAAATGACTCAACTCTGGTATCTACAAACTCAATAACAAAAGTGTATTGTACTAAGGAAAGTGAAGATAATGTGGATGTAGTGCAGATCTGTCTCGTGTGCTGATTGCTACAAGACAGTAAGTTGAGGCAGCCACCTGAAGAAGGTCATTATGGCCCAATGCTAACGTCACACATCACATATGAATGGTACTTAGTTCGTGTCTCTCGTGGCAGGTCCTCAGTCTTTCACCAGATAGCACCTCCTCCGAGCTGACATCCAATCAGGTTAATGACAGTGGAACACCAGAGCATGTGTCCCAATAGTACCATGAATTTACATCCTCATCCGATCATGTAGGTGCCTCTATAAAAGGTATAACTTAATCCGAAAGTTTGTTGCTCTACCAAACGTGGCACCAACTCAACAATATATCGACAGTAGCACAGTCTCTGAATTACAGTATCTCAAAGCACAATGTCCAGTGCTTAATTTACATCAGAACATTGTCTCTGGTTAGAGTCACAAGGCTTAAAGTCTTTGGCTATATTTATGTTCAGAACCATAATCCGTTTGAAATAAGTGTGGATTTATATCATCGATAGTTGGGTGGTGGTCGAATAGGTCATGAGTGGCACATCTGGACAATCACACGAACAGTATACTTGCCCAGACTTTCTTTCTATCTTAAACTGGTTGATTAGTCATCTTGGACCTACTCTGAGGGTATAGACGACTGACTGGGTAGTGGGCAGTATGATCACCTCACGTTGACTGGTTTGTCCAGACTGCTGATGCTGGCACAGGACTATAAACGACTGTCCATCACTCCTCTCAGGAAGGTAGAGTCTTTCCTTCTGACAGGCAGTTAGAAGTATGGAACCTCAGTCCAACTTAGGGACATACTGTCAACCGTCTTCAAACTGTATGTTGACACTGGAACCAATTCTTCAAATCACTTCTGCCAGACAGAAGTTCTTGTCAGCTGGCCAGACAACCATCAGTTCTCCCAGCTGCTAGCTAGATTACTGCTATTGCGCAGTTAAGACACGACTTCCGGTGTCAACATCCAGACCTTTCCAGAATCCAGGGGCGTAATCCTCTACTCCCTAAGGCGTAAAATTACTTGGATTATCTCCCTTTGACTACTAGGTGGGTGTAGGCCAAGAGATCTCGTGTGTGTGGTCAATCCCGCATCTCCTAGTCGCATTCTCCAGATGCTTTTTGTGACAGAGCAGACGGCACAATTCAAAGATCGGTGTATCGCAAAGGAACATGGACTGGCCAATACCTAAATTTTCAGAGCTTCACACCTGTCCAGTACAAACGGGGCTTAGTACGGACCCTGTTTGGCCGTAATAGAAAGATATGCACCGAGGACACACTGACTGAGGAATTTGAAACTCTGAAGAATGTCTTAAACCTGAATTGGTAATCCACAGGATTTATAAAGCGTCACTGCCAACAGCCCAAACCAAACTCAGATGTAACTACAGTCCCTAAACGCAAGGTATTCATCCAGCTAACCTTTCGAGTGGATGACGTAATGCAACGTCTGCAAGACCGGCTTACTACAGCAGTAGGCCGAACATTCTGTGCTGCAACTCCAGTCATTAGATATAAAACCGTATCGATTCCTACACCAGCAATCAAAGAGCCTGTTCCTCTGTACGCCACAAACAATTGTGTTTACCAATTCACATGTAGATGCCAGGCCTTCTACATTGGTAGAACAGAGAGACAGCTTAACAAACGAGTGTCAGAATACATACCTCAATGGGTCAACAAGATACAACACACAGGAGATGCTAGCCTCGTGGGGCCGACATACCGGAAGCTCCCGGCATCTTCAATTGGTAGGCATATTATCGAAAGCGGCCATGTGGTGGACAGAGACACTGCCTTTCGCGTGTTGTTTAACACACAAAATACTCGCTTGTTAAAGTTTGCAGAAGCAATTATGATCAATCAACGCAAGCCAGAATTGTGCAAACAGAAAGACATGTTAGTCAGCTTAAAATTACCGTGGTAGATAATCGAAATTACTGTGCGAATATGTGTATATTTCAACTTGAAGGATTTATCTAGTTAATTCACGTAAGTTGTGTGATTTCTGCAGTATGTACCTGACGAGATGCAGCGAAATATGCCAGGCAATAAATCGTGCAATCTATTGTTTGTGTCTTCGTTATTCAATATATATATATATATATATATATATATATATATATATATATATATATATATATATATATATATATATATATATCTGTCTACCTACCTACCTGCCTACCTACCTACACACGTACATAAATACGTAACTACATACTAACATATTTATCTACCTACCTCCCTACGACCCAGCCTAAAGTCTCAAATGGGTACATAGAAATGTCTTGGATAACAAAGACGAGCGTCGTGATACTAACCACATCACCGACCGAATGCGGATGGAGCTATGAAAATATAGATCTAGCACCATTTGTCCCATGTCTCTTAGCCGCAAAACAATTTAAATATAAGCATCCGACATTCATCTCAACAAATACAACATAAAACATAGAGTCAGAACTGCTTCCTGGACTCTCATTAACATAATTAGCTACTCGAACCCTATCTATCTATTTAACAGGACCGCGTTACCAAGCTCATGACAACCGCTATTTCCAATAAGCATGGAAAGGTTTACCAGCACGGAACCGCCTGGCAACTCCTCGGCTGTAAGTTATATTTCTGTTATTCTTCTTCTGTATTTTATTTATTTTAATGCAAAGAATGGGCAGCGGGTCGCACTCAGTTTGAAGTGCAACAACTGATACATAGTAACACACATCACGGTGACAGTCATCTAAACCGATGGGTCAGTGGTGAGAAACAGACGTAGTGGCTGGGGTTTTATTGCAAAGGCTAATGGACGAGTTTTGAAAAAGGAGAGTCTGGCATATGAGACTACGACCTCCAGCATGAGAATGGAAGTGGAAGCAGCAACAGCGTCCTTCTGTTGGTTAGAGGAGACTACTGCAACCCTCATTGTATTCATTACGGATCCAAAGAGTATGGTATGCTTAGTAAGGTGGAGAAAGGAATATTTCGTGTGGAATGGCTATCCTCGCTTCTGAGGTCACAGATTGTGAGAATTGTATGGATATTTTGCCCTGTCGTGCGGGGGAATGAACAGGCTGATTGGCTGGCAGGGAATGCACTCTTGGTGGTAGATTGTCTATGGACAAGGGGAAGGTGGTCATGCTTTTGTGGGACCAGGTGGGGAAGGCGTGGGAACAAATTGAGAACCCGTATGTTCAAAGAATGAGATTGCGGGGGATCGGTAGGGGTTCTGGAAGAATCTCAAAACTGAGTGGGAAGACCAGGAGAACTTTAAATCAGATAGCGGTGGGAACGATTAGTAGTATGACTCTTCGCTGGCTGTTGAACGAGACGGAGCACATACGGGAATGTTCTGAGTGCAGTGATGTCGGTTCTTAACTCAACTCAACTCAACTATTTTAAACACCCACTTGTCCATCTGGCGTTATGAAACAGAACAAACCATCTCTAATATTGGCACATTGCCGTCTTGGTGGACGATGGTTTGTTACACTGAGCTCCCAAAAAAAAAGGCATAATAACATCCATAGCGCAAAGTCTGGACTGAATTATAGAGACCATGTGTTGTTCATGCAGCACGATTCCCTTCTCCGTCCAGCCTAGTTTACTCCAGAGGAAATACGCCAGGAACAAGATAATCTGCAGACGCTGCTGGATCAGCAAAGCAATGTTCTAACTATCTGCCTGTAGGAGCTTCGATCCTAGACTATTTGCCGACCAAGGATTAAGGTGTTATCTGCCCTGCAATGACAGTTAGTTGTTAGGTTGTATTTCTTAGCATCAAGATAGGTCGTGTACCCTCCCGTTTGTGTTCTACTACTCGAAGCAGTTGGCACAATCCGGGGTGTCGGGTTAATAAAGGCCGTTAAAAGTTAGTTGCATATCCTTTACAGGACATCGGTGTTAACACCAGCATTTTACTGCTGTTGTGATCTTATGGCAAGTTTTACGTTCAGTAAGGGGTTAACGACTTTCTCCGTAATCCCGTATATCCACGCGAGGAACACAGCTGCGTGAGATCCGGTAGCGGATCGCGTCGCGTTGGTTACTTACGGGGTATGTGGGCCGATCGCTCAAAAAGCAGTGGCAAACTACTTGGAGTAAAGTTGTCAAGAACATCAACAGCAGCTGAAAAATGCTGGTGTTGACTGCAACCTCCTGTAAGGGGTATGCAATTTTTAAAAAAAATCGTTTGCCATTGCTTTCTGAATGACCGACTCCCACACCAATTCGTTAAAACCCAGTGCAACTTGGTCTGCTGCCAAATCGCGCACATCTGTGTTTCGAACGCAGAAAAGCGGAATTACGAATCGCTTTCGCAACACCTTCGCCATGGAGTCTTGTGCAAGTTTACATTCAGTAATTTTACTAATTCGCCATTGCTTTCTGAACGACCAGCACTGATACCATTGTATGGAAACCAACGCAAGGCAGTCTGCTTCCAAATAGCCTGCAGCTGTACTTTGAACGCGGTATGCGGGATTACAAATTGCATTCGTAACTCCTTTGCTATAGAGCCGGTACTAATGTAATAAAACCGAACAGACAAAAACTAAGTTATTGAATACATATTGCCTATAATACAAATCCGGAGATGGAGTTCCTAAGGCAGTTCCATGTTGTAAACAACATAGTTCTGGCAACTCCTGCGACGGCACTGATGCCAAGTTGCATTGGCTACTGCCTTTCCCTTGGTCAACATCGGCGACGTGGAGAGGGGGAACTTGCTACTTGGCAACAGCTGGTTCTCCGATTTTTATTGCCCAGGCTTGTGCCCTGAAGAAGTCACTTCAGCCGGTTATAAGTCTTAATGCTCGATTGGTGTAGAGCAAGGCGCCAGGGGCTACTTCCGACGGTGGGAGAGATCAATCGTATCTCACTAGACAGCTACCGCCCGCCTAAGCTGGGCAACCCCTAGTCAATAAGGTGTTGTCTCGCCACGGTTCATCTGCTCCTGAGGGTGTGTGGGGCTTAGGGGAAAATCCTGACACATGGACCGCAGTCTGTACACCTAGCAACAAGAAAGAAAAAAAAACCGGCCCTAAGGCTGGGAACATGGAACGTAAGAACCATGACCCCTGGCATCTCATACGATCTAAACGAGATTGTTGATGCCCGCAAAACTGCAGTGATAAACAATGAACTACTAAGACTGGGGATAGACATTGTCGCCCTGCAAGAGACCAGACTCCAAGAATCTGGAAGCATCAAGGAGAGGGACTTCACTTTCTACTGGCATGGCAAGCCGTGCGGAGAGACCAGGGGGCATGGAGTTGGCTTCGCTATCAGAAACAAGCTGCTTAATTCCATCATACCACCAAGTAATGGCACTGAAAGAATACTGAAGCTCCAGCTCCAGACATAGGCAGGCCCAGTTAGTATTATAAGCGTTTACGCCCCAATACTAACTGCAGGATCAGAATCAAAAGACAAGTTCTATGACGACCTTAGCAAAGAAGTCAGTGATAACACTAGAGAAACAACATCTCTTTATCCTGGGGGATTTCAATGCCAGGGTTGGCTCCGACCACAAATCTTGGCCTTCATGTCTAGGACAGTTTGGCGTTGGGAAGATCAATGACAATGGACAACGTCTCTTGGAATTCTGCAGCCACCATAATCTGTGCGTAACCAACACCTTCTTTGACATGAAAACTCAACACAAGGTGTCATGGAGGCACCCCAGATCAAAGAACTGGCACCAACTCGACCTGGTGCTCACTAAATGCAGCAACCTCCGCAATGTACGGCTGACTCGCACCGACCATTCACTCGTCTCCAGCTAGGTGAAGATAAAGCCCAAGAGAATCTACAGAAGCCGAACAGAAGGAAGACCACGCATTGACACCAGCGGCACCCAAAATAAAGAGAAGGTCAACAAATTCATGCAGGCTCTAGCGGATATTCTGCCTGGCCCCACAAACGGAAATTCCCCCGAGAGATGGAGTAATTTTCGCGACACCATCTACAATACAGCACTATCAACATTTGGCAAGAAGCAAGCTAAGTCAACCGACTGGTTTGAAGCACACTCTGAAGAGATGCTCCCAGTCCTGGAGATAAAGAGACATGCATTCTCAATGTATAAAACATCACCTTCAGAGAAAACACTGCTTTCATTGCGAACGGCCAGAAATAAAGTACAATAGATGGCAAGAAGATGTGGGAACAGGTACTGGCTACAGCTCCCTGCTCAAATTCAAACTTGTGCAGACACTGAAAATATAAGAGGAATGTACGAGGGCGTCAAGCAAGCTGTCGGTCCATCAAAAAATAAGATGGCCCCCTTTACGATCAACTGAGGGGGTAATCATAAAAGATCGAGCGAAACAAATGGATTGCTGGGTAGAACACTACTCAGAGCTATACTCAGTGGACAACACTGTCAGCGAAGAAGCTCTGGAAGCCATCCATCAACAGTCTGCCATGCATGCCTTGGATAACAAACCATGCCTCACAGAAATCAGTGAAGCACTAGACTCTATCAAATCCCGCAAGGCACCAGGAAAAGATAGTATTTCACCTGAAATTTTAAAATGTAGCAAAGAAACAATCATCCCAGAACTGTATGCAATATTTCAGCTCTGCTGGAAAGAAAAATCAGTACCACAAGATAAGAAAGACGCAAACATCGTTACCCTTTATAAAAACAAAGGCGACAGAAGTGACTGCAACAACTATCGCGGCATTTCCCTACTCAGCATTACAGGCAAGATTTTTGCCAGAGTAATCCTTAAAAGACTACACATTCTTGCTGAAAGAATCTACCCCGAATCGCAGTGCGGATTTAGACCCAACAGGTCCACCATCGATATGATTTTCTCACTCCGGCAGCTCCAAGAGAAGTGCAGAGAACAGAGGAAGCCATTATATATTGCCTTCATCGACGTCACAAAGGCATTTGACCTCGTGAGCAGAAGCGGCCTTTTTAAGGTCCTTGAAAAGGTTGGATGTCCACCCATCCTTCTTAGTCTCGTGGAATCATTCCACGAAAACATGCAGGGGACCATTTTATTTGACGGCTCAACATGCCAGTCATTCAGCATCAGCAGTGGAGTAAAGCAGGGCTGCGTGCTTGCTCCTACACTCTTTGGTATCTTCTTCGCAGTTCTCTTAAGGCAGGCATTTGGGACTGCCGCTGAAGGCATATACCTCCACACAAGATCTGATGGCAAACTATTTAACCCATCAAGACTCAAGGCAAAGACCAAGATAAGACCAAGATACGTAAGAGAACTACTTTTTGCAGATGATGCAGCACTGACTACTCATACAGCAGAAGATCTCCAAAGGCTCATAGATCGTTTTGCCGCCGCCTGCAAAGACTTTGGGCTCACCATCAGCCTCAATAAAACACAGGTGATGGAACAAGATGCTGATGCGCCTCCGTCAATCAAAATTTCTAATTAAGAATTGAAGGTCGTCCACGAGTTTGTGTATTTGGGGTCGACAATATCAGATAATCTTTCATTAGAAACAGAAATCGACAGACGCATTGGAAAGGCAGCCACAACATTTTCCAGGCTAGCTAAAAGAGTTTGGGAGAATAATAGACTAACAGAGCGTACAAAAACTCAAGTATATAAAGCTTGTGTTGTTAGCACACTACTCTATGGGTCTGAATCCTGGACCCTGTTCTCAAGACAGGAAAGGAAGTTGAATTCCTTCCACATGAGATGTCTGAGACGTATCCTGGGCATAACATGGAAAGACCACATAACGAACAAACAGGTGCTTGCAAGAGCAGATATTACCACAGTGCACACCCTCCTCAAGCAGAGACGCCTCCGATGGCTGGGCCACGTATCTCGAATGGAGGATGAACGTATTCCCAAAGATCTCCTTTACGGAGAACTAGCCACAGGAAAGAGGCCAACCGGAAGATCCCAAATCCGATATAGGGATGTGTGTAAACAAGATATGAAAACCATTGGAATAGATCCAGACACGTGGAAGAGAGTTGCAACAGACAGATGCTCCTGGAGAAGAGATGTACGAAACGGACTGGTGCTCTTTGAGTGCAATCTGATCCAACAAACTGAGGATAGGCGGCACAGGCTCAAATCGAAGTCACTTACTGCGGGACTTGCATCGTCTTACAGATGCGGAAACTTTGACAAGGATTGTCACTCTCGCATTGACTATACAGTCACCAGCGGTGCTGCCAGGCACAACTCTATAGTCCTTCAGGACTGAAAGAGGCCTACTACTACTACTATTGCCTATAATACAGAGCTCCGACTGGCCAAAAGGTGAAAAGCGATCGCTGATTAACTTCATGTGCGCTTTGGCGGGCTAGTAGGTACATTCACAACACTGAACAACATTGACTATGCGTTTAGACAGCAATGGCAAACTACTGGGCCTAAAATTGCCTAGACAATTAACCTCGGGTTGAATGCAGCTTCCTTCAAGGAACATGCAACATTTACAAAAAAATTGCCAGTAATATCAACAACAAACGTAATAAAAGTACAATTAAATTCCATGCATTGATTTATATAAGTTCACTTGAACAGTTCGATGTTTTGGAAATAGCGGATCTATGTTTTTGTTTCGTTTCTTTCTGTTTCTCCAAATTATTTTGAACGTTACACAGTGTTTACTCATCATCATCATCATTATCACCATCATCATCATTAATATCATCATCATCATCATCATCATCATCATCATCATTGCCACATAGCTATTGCCGAAGCACACGATACAGAGAGGATAGAAGGAAAATCCCGAAGTGGACAACGAAGTGGACAGTGCACCGAAACCAAGAGATACGAAGATAAGTCACATCAAGACCAACGTGACAACGAGACCATACGCTGTGGAGCCATCTAAGTGAGCGGTTGTGTATTTCGATTGTGGAAGCAAATTGGTGTGGAAATTGGATGTTTGGATGTAATTGAACAGTGGACATCAATCGGATAACAAATAGAAGCATTGATTGGAAAGCGCCATGGATCTAAGAACGATTGGCACAAACTGGGCGAAACTTGGACGAACATAACAGCAAGGATCTGAAGGAACAGAGGGAATAGAAAATAGGCTGAGCGTCAAGGTGAATGAGACAGATTGATATATTGAAGGTTAGTGCTCTCTTAGCGTAGATATTATCCCGGTCGGAACGGGTGCTTTACGGGAACACTATAATAATATATTATAATGCTGTTAACACTGAATTAAAAGGTGTTGAAATTTCGCCTGAGCTCCGTTGATCATTCTCGTATTCTCCAGTTCAGCAGTGAAGACTGTTGATGTCGCTCCAGTTAACGAGCTAGTGCATTTTGTAGGTTTGAACACGTTCTCATGGCACAGTAGACACGGACTTACATTATAGCAATCATCATCATCATCATCATCATCATCATCATCATCATCATCATCATCATCATCAATATCATCATCATCATCATCATCATCATCATCATCATCATCATCATCATCATCGTCATCATCATCATCATCACCTTCATCATCATCATCATCATCATCATCATCATCATCATAATCATCATCATCATCGTCGTCATCATCATCATCATCATCATCATCACCTTCATCATCATCATCATCATCATCATCATCATCATCATCATCATAATCATCATCATCATCATCATCATCATCATCATCATCATCATCATGCTAATAGGCTTGAGTCTTTAATGGTTCTCATAGGATCACTATCGTTTCGGAACAGGCATGTATTAATGTCCCGATTACGGCATGCAGGAACACCATTCGCGAATTAATATTGTCTCTTCCCATTAATTTCTGACAGTTGTCACTATGTTTTCAATATTACATCTTCTCATAAATATTCAGGCATAAAGACAACACATCCTTTATATATACAAGTATATGGTTGTTTACTTGCTTTGAACCCCAGAGCAATTCAAGCAATTCAACCACGGCCTACTACTTCTAGTGCACTGGGCTGATTTTTGCGTGTGGATTAGCTTTCCCTATTACCAGTATGCCGGTCTCTCTGGCTGTGGGGTCACAACACTTTCTCTCTGTAATCCCGTTTATCACGGAGAGTCTCGTAGCGGAGCGAGAGCTGAGGCGGTTCGACCCCCGCTCGTGACTTGCGGGATACTGAGCCGGCCGCTCAGAAAGCAATGGCAAACTACTGAGCGTAATCTTGCCAAGAGATCATCATACAGCTGAAAGATGCTGGTGTTTACAGCTAAGTCCTGTAAAAAGGATATGCTAAAAAAAAAAAAAAAAAATTAACAATATCCCTCGCCATCAGGCGAAGCCATCACTCCGGCTTCAGAGGTACTTGTAATTTACGTCCTTAAGTCAAGGACAAGAAGTCAACATTTTAGTTCAACTGACCGGTGTAGAGGTTGAACCCTTTACCTCGGCGTCAGCACTCCGGGTGTTTAAGAACGAGCGTTCTTATTCATTCGACCATGCTGACCTCGCCATCTTAACATTTCATTCCCTGTCTTAACATTTCATTCCCCGTATTAACATTTTATTCCCCGTCTTAACATTTCATTCCCCGTCTTAACATTTCATTCCCTGTCTTAACATTTCATTCCCTGTCTTAACATTTCACTCCCTGTCTTAACATTTCATTCCCTGGCTTAACATTTCATTCCCTGGCTTAACATTTCATTCCCTGTCATAACATTTCATTCCCCGTCTTAACATTTAATTTCCTGTCTTAACATTTCATTCACTGTCTTTACATTTCATTCCCCGCTAAACATTTCATTCCCTGTCTTAACATTCCATTCACTGTCTTTACATTTCATTCCCTGTCTTAACATTCCATTCCCTGTCTTAACATTTCATTCCTTGTCTTAACATTTCATTCCCTGTCTTAACATTTCATTCAATGTCTTTACATTTCATTCCCTGTCTTAACATTCCATTCCCTGTATTAACATTTCATTCCTTGTCTTAACATTTCATTCAATGTCTTAACATTGTATTCCCTGTCTTAACATTTCATTCCATGTCTTAACATTTCATTCCCTGTCTTGACATTCCATTCCCTGTCTTAACATTTCATTCCCCGTCTTAACATTTCATTCCCTGTCTTAATATTTCATTCCATGTCTTAACATTTCATTCCCTGACATAACATTTCATTCCCTGTCTTGACATTCCATTCCCCGTCTTAATATTTCACTCCCTATCTTAACATTTCATTCCCTGTCTTTACATTTCGTTCCCTGTCTTAATATTTCATTCCCTGTCTTTACATTTCGTTCCCTGTCTTAATATTTCATTCCCTGTCTTAATATTTCATTCCCTGTCTTAACATTTCATTCCCTGTCTTAACATTTCATTCCCTGACATAACATTTCATTCCATGTCTTAACATTTCATTCCCTGTCTTGACATTCCATTCCCTGTCTTAACATTTCATTCCCCGTCTTAACATTTCATTCCCTGTCTTAACATTTCATTCCATGTCTTAACATTTCATTCCCTGACATAACATTTCATTCCCTGTCTTGACATTCCATTCCCCGTCTTAATATTTCACTCCCTATCTTAACATTTCATTCCCTGTCTTTACATTTCGTTCCCTGTCTTAATATTTCATTCCCTGTCTTTACATTTCGTTCCCTGTCTTAATATTTCATTCCCTGTCTTAATATTTCATTCCCTGTCTTAACATTTCATTCCCTGACATAACATTTCATTCCCTGTCTTAATATTTCATTCCCTGTCCTAACATTTCATTCCCTATTGTCATATTTCATTCCGTATCTAAACGTACGAACACAACCAGAACCTCAGACGTCGAAGTGGGTTGGCCTAATGGCGAGGGACACTGGTAATAGGGAAAGCTAATGCACACGCAAAAATCAGTTCAGTCCACCAGAAGTGTTTAGACTATGCTCGAGTTCAGCAAAGCCAGCAAACGTTAAAAACCAAATCTTAATATATAAAATTAATGTTGGGACTGTGAATTAAATATTGAGCCTGAGAAATAAATGTTAACACACGGAATTCAAGGTAAAGAAAACATAAATATAGGAATAGTGAGAAGAAACAATCTAAACATAAAAATTAGGTTAACATAAAAATATAAGAAGTTTGAGAAACGTCTTACAGAAGAACACTGAATAATAGACATATATAGGAACTGTGAGAGAGAAAAAAAAATATGCATATAGAAACTGTGATAGGAAACAACAACAATCTAACAAGGAAAAATATACACATATAGAAACTGTGAGAGGGTACAGTCTAAAAAGGCGAACCAAGTTTAACAAACACATATAGGTTAAAGTGTAGAGTTATATGATAAACAACAAATATAGATGCAAGAAGGGAGGCGTTAAAGAGCAACGACATACGATGAACAAAACATATTAAAATAACTGCAGATATGGAGAGGTTAAACTACAGCAGAATAAGGTGAACAAGAAATATAGCTGCAAGAAGGGAGGCGTCAGAGTACAAGGATATCAGATGAACAGCAAATATAAATATAGCTGCAAGAATGGAGACGTTTATGCACAACGACATAAGATCTGTTTTTCTACATAGTGTAAATAGTAACACATATTTATAGAAGTGAAGAAGCGGGACTAAAGAACAAGTCCAATGCTGCAGGGACTCTTCGGCAATCCGTGGGGAATCCTTAATGTCATTGAAATAGCAAGAGAAACTAATCCTCGTATATGGATTGACACTTATAATAGTAAAGAAGTGAAGATCAAATAATATATTAGACGTTCTCGTCGGTTTAGCTGACATCATAAACATCGGACGTATTTTTGCATGAGAGATTGTCTTGTGGGACAAGGCTTAACGTTTGGATTTTAATTAATAACAGATATGATGGGAATGATGCCATTGCTTACTGGCTGTCTTATATCGGCTGGATTAACAACAAGCGGACACTTTTTAAAGAGACGACATGTGGTCCTATCTATAACACAATCTTCCTACCAACTCTATACTACCAATACCAAATCTGGACAATAAAAGATAGAGAGAAAAGACACATCACAACTACAGAAATGTGATTCCAGAGAAGAATATTCAATGTATCAAGAAGAGATAAGATCAGAAATGAAGAAATCAGGACTAAAGTTGGGGTTATAGCAGAGCTGATTTTATCAGATGACAGCAAGTTAAATGGTTTGAACATGTAACTAGATTACCAACAAACAGTATACCACAACAAGCAATGGTGTACAGACCAAACGGAAGCAGAGGAAGAGGCCGACCACGTAAAAGATGGACAGAGGGAATAGCGGAGAATATGAGAATCTTGATACAAGAAGCCCATAAGCGGGTACCCTCCCGCTGTTTATGCTTCACCTCGACATCGCAAGGTACAAGAGGAACAAGATGAGAAGATGAAATGATGAGATGATATGCGATCCCATAATATCAAACATAATATAGTTAATATTTATATACATTATCAGTAGCAAACACAAACTGAGCCTTACACCGGTTGATCTCTCATCTCCGTTTCCCTTCCCGCCTCTAGATGCTTCCAGTGGCGCATCCGAAGACTGGGCGTTGACCAAGAAGCCGGGAATCATTGCTCTGTGCTTTGAGCTCCGCCCAGACGCCAACGATAGGCGGGCCTTCGTACTTCCCGCGGACGAGATCGTGGCCACAGGGGAGGAGTACTACGCAAGTCTGATCACCCTGGCCAACCAAGTAAAGACATAAGGAGGAACGACATCATCACCTTGATTTCTGGAACGGCAGAAAGATAACCAATAGGACGGCTTGATAATTGAGCACACAATAATATGCAACCAATAGGACGACTTCATAATTGAGCAGACAATAACACACAACCAAGAGGGCGGCTTCCTAATTGCGCTCACAATCACATATAACCAATAGGAAGGCTTCACAATTGAGCACAGAATAACATACAACCAATAGGACGGCTTCATAATTGAACACAATAAAATACAACTATTACGACTGTTTCACATTTGAACATATAATAAAATACAACCAGAAGGACGCCTTACACAACTGAATACAAACTACAGAATAAAACACAGCCAACAGGACGGCCCATAAATTGAGCACACACAACAGTACAACCAGTAAGATGGCTTTCTGAATAGAATGTAACCAATAGGACGGTTTCTCAACCCAACAGAGAATAAGCTACAGCCAATAGGACGGTTTCTCAATCCAACACAGAATAAGCTACAGCCAATAGGACGGTTTCTCAATCTAACACAGAATAAGCTACAGCCAATAGGACGGTTTCTCAATCTAACACAGAATAAGCACGGCTTCACAACTGAACATTGGATAAAATAAGAGAGCTAACTCTAGCGTCATACAAACATTGAGTTAATATATACAGCTGAACCAGGATTTGAAATTATAGCTTACAATTTTCTCAGTTTACATTTGGTTTCACAACGGTAACCAGGCAAAATAAGAATGCGTTGAAAGAAAACGTAAAGATTGTGATTATGGCTTGTTGTTTGTAAACCAAACATTCCCAAAAGGGAGAGTTTATTCCGAGCTGGAGTCCGAATAGACAGAGTAGTTTATTCCGAGCTGGAGTCCGAATAGACAGAGTAGTTTATTCCGAGCTGGAGTCCTAATAGACAGAGTAGTTTATTCCGAGCTGGAGTCCGAATAGACAGAGTAGTTTATTCCGAGCTGGAGTTCGAATAGAATAGAGTAGTTTATACATAGCTGAAGTATGAAGCTGTTTAAATATCAAGAATAATTCTCCAGATTGGTATCCCCAATAAAAATAATTGTGTCCCCATTCGAGTTAAAGAATTGTTAACTTGCGTTTCTGTACTCATACTGTTTACTACAGGCTTCAATCTTTGTTTACATTACCGACCTACTAGTTCCTGCTATTGATGTCCTCATCATTCCGGTCCCTGGAGTCCGAATAGACAGAGTAGTTTATTCCGAGCTGGAGTCCGAATAGACATAGTAGTTTATTCCGAGCTGGAGTCCGAATAGACAGAGTAGTTTATTCCGAGCTGGAGTCCGAATAGACAGAGTAGTTTATTCCGAGCTGGAGTCCGAATAGACAGAGTAGTTTATTCCGAGCTGGAGTCCGAATAGACAGAGTAGTTTATTCGAGCTGGAGTCCGAATGGACAGAGTAATTTATTCCGAGCTGGAGTCCGAATAGACAGAGTAGTTTATTCCGAGCTGGAGTCCGAATAGACATAGTAGTTTATTCCGAGCTGGAGTCCGAATAGACAGAGTAGTTTCTTCCGAGCTGGAGTCCGAATAGACAGAGTAGTTTATTCCGAGCTGGAGTCCGAATAGACAGAGTAGTTTATTCTGAGCTGGAGTCCGAATAGACAGAGTAGTTTATTCGAGCTGGAGTCCGAAAGGACAGAGTAATTTATTCCGAGCTGGAGTCCGAATAGACAGAGTAGTTTATTCCAAGCTGTAGTCCGAATAGACAGAGTAGTTTATTCCGAGCTGGAGTTCGAATAGAAAGAGTAGTTTATACATAGCTGAAGTATGAAGCTGTTTAAATATCAAGAATAATTTTCCAGATTGGTATCCCCAATAAAAATAATTGTGTCCCCATTCGAGTAAAAGAATTGTTAACTTGCGTTTCTGTACTCTTACTGTTTACTACAGGCTTCCATCTTTGTTTACATTACCGACCTACTATTGATGTCCTCATCATTCCGGTCCAAGCTGACAGTAATATGCGTCGCCTCAGAGAGACATGATTAAAAAACAAAAAAATAAGCGTCCAGCAGGGAATCGAACCAACAGCTCCCGCTTATCAGGAAGAGACACTTACCACAGTGCTACTGAGGATATAACATAAGCATATAACAAAAGTATATAACATAGCCACGCTCATGTCCCGATGACGTCACATACGTTAAGTCACGTAACTAGGCAAATCACGTGACCAGGACCACCCGGGGTTTCCCGGACCGGGAAAAATCATGTGATAGTTCAGCTCCGAATAGACAGAGTAGTTTATTCCGAGCTGGAGTCCGAATAGACACTTTCTTCCCAAAATAAATTCATGGGTGCCATTACAAACCAAGAAGACTGGAAATATAAACATGCAGGAGTTTACAAAACGATAGCGTTTAATTCTCTATAATAGTATCCCAAGGAAATACAATATATCTGGCCTTTAGAGGCCAACCATGTTTCCCCATATCCATCGATATAATGGCAAGTGTAGAAGAGGAACAGAGATAACATTCTTGTCGGGATAGACAATAGATATTACACAGATGTAAATAGAACAGTTCGCATATATAGAAGGTGAAGACTTTCTTGTTAGAAACATATGCTCCACATTAATGTATGGTGCATACATATGGAAGGTGTATTTACTCTAGATTACTGTATGGTGTAGAAATATAAGCAATGTATTTACTTTAGATTAATGTATGGCGCAGAAGCATGGACAACGAATTTAAATTATTTAATGGTGTAGAAATATGGGCAATGAATTAAGATTATTGTATGGTGTAGAAATATGGGCAATGAATTTAGATTATTGTATGGTGCAGAAAAATGGACAATGAATTTACTTTAGATTATTGGATGTCGCAGAAGTATGGACAGTGAATTTACTTTACATTAGTTTATGGAGCAGAAATATGGACAATGAATTCAGATTATTGTATGGTGCAAAAATTTGGACAATAAATTTACTTTACATTATTGTAGAGAGTAGAAATATGGATAATAAATTCATAGTATTGTATGGAGCAGAAATATGGATAATAAATTTATAGTATGGAGCAAAAATATGGATAATAAATGTATAGTATTGTATGGAGCAGAAATATGGATAATAAATTTATAGTATTGTGTGGAGCAGAAATATGGATAATAAATTTATAGTATTGTGTGGAGCAGAAATATGGATAATAAATTTATAGTATTGTATGGAGCAGAAATATGGATAATGAATTTATAGTATTGTATGGAGCAGAAATATGGATAATAAATTTATAGTATTGTATGGAGCAGAAATATGGATAATAAATTTATAGTATTGTATGGAGCAGAAATATGGACAATAAATTTACTGTACATTAATGTAGCGAGCAGAAATATGGACAATGAATTTACCCCACGCCAATCGACAGGACACTTAATAATAAACAGTCAATATTTTATTGTTTAAATATTATATACAAGTTTATGTCGCTACTCGCCACACTTGCATACACATTTATAGAATTGTAACCACATTACTATTATTAGCAGAAATAACCTATAAAGCAGTGGTTCTCAACCGGTGGGGAATTCCGCCTCCCCCCCCCCCCCACCCAGGGGGGAATTTTAGGGTTTCCAGGGGGGAATAAGGACCATTTCAAGATCGCATTAATACAAGAACCGATTACTTGATATTGTTTTCCCCTTCATACTTTACAGTTATGTACGTCTCATCCTTCTAAAATTAATTTTATTAAGTAAGTAGACCCACAAATCATGTTTTATGTGGATGTCTAGACTTGTTTTAGTATATGCTATTAAATTTACCTTCCATTTTTACGTATACTGCGTAGGGGTGAGGGATTTTTAGATAGGAAATATGAAACGGCGTGGTGAATGACGTTCTGAAAATACGGTGAAGGAGGGCACGAGCCAAAAAAGGTTGAGAGCCACTGCTATAAAGTGTATATTGATCATACAGACAGTTCTATTTATCACAGAATATGATAAAAATATGTAGAACAACATTGTAAATAGATATATTTTAATAAAATGGATAAGACACGTGATTTTTTGTCACTTTGCTAACTAATATATGTTGAATAACAGTGCAACCTCTACATTGTAACCTCTAACCTTTATTGTCAAATCGTTGTTGATTGCAAACAATAAAAGATTGTCAAGGACGTCTGCATCTATATTTTTTGCAGTTGTTTCTCTAGACTTTTATATGGATGTGAGACGTGGACAATGAGAAAGCAAGCTGGAAAACATCTAATGGCAATGGAAACGTGGTTTCTGAGCAAAATGCAAAGAATACAATGGACAGACGGAAAAAGCAATAAGCAAGTCCTTCAAGAAACAAATGAAAACCGTAAACTGATTAGGCCGGTCTCATTGACGTAAGGGTTAAGGACGTTGTTCACAATCCCGTACACTCTCGTACGAAACACAGCTGCGCGAGATTCGGCAGCGGATCGCGTCGCGTTGGTTACTTAAGGGGGTAAGTGAGCCCGTCGTTCAGAATGCAATCGCAAACTACTGAACGTGAAACTTGCCAAGACATCAACAGCAACTTAAAAATGCTGTTGTTGACTGCAATGTTCTGTAAAGGATATGCGGGGAAAAAAGAAAAAGAAAAAAAGCTGATTAGAGCAATTAGACGTAGAAAGTCAAGACATTAGGGGCACATTATGAGAAGAAATAAACTAGAGAACTTGGTGACAGCTGGCAAGTTTAATGGGAAAAGAACAAGGGAAAAGCAATGAGGTAAATACCTAGATGGATTCGCTATATGGCGGGGTCGAGACAAGAACACAGAGCTCATCAACGACTCTGATGATCATGTGAGATGGCGAAACAAAACCACAGACGCTTATCGTCATGGAACGTGATGATGATGATGTTTCTCTAGACATTTATGTTGTTAATGTTGTTATAATCCTTGTCGTTGTGGTGGTGGTTGCTTTAAACACTGTAAAGGTTATTAACCGAGTTTGAGTCGTCGGTACATTAACTGCGAGATCTCTATTTTGATGTGCTAAACTTTCGTCCATCTCTCTCTCTCTCTCTCTCTCTCTCTCTCTCTCTCTCTCTCTCTCTCTCTCTCTCTCTCTCTCTCACACACACACACACACACACTCTGAGGTTAGGGACGCAGTTCGTGATCCCGCATACCCGTGAATTGAGACCACATATTGGCAGACTCAAACTGTCGTCAGAACCACACAAAAAGCGATTGTCCCCCTTTCTTGAATTATGTGTGGGTGTGTGTGAGTGTGTGTGTGTAAAATAAAAAGGGGGTGGGGGTAGGGATGACGTTTTGGAAAGAGGGGGAATGACATTCTGAACATATGGTGAAAGGTTGCATGTCCCAACATGTTTGAGAACCACTGCTCTAAGCTATTACCAGCTGGTGTAGTGGGAAACGAGCTGGTGAACAGTTTGGCTGGGTCTGCACCGCTCGGTGGGGTACTGGCGCATGATAAGGCAGATGTTTGTGGCACCATTTGGGATCGTGTGTATAGTGCAGAAGAACAGACAGATCATCACGACCTGGAGAGAATGTTGCTGCAGGGAGTGACCAGAGGATCTGTCCGACATTCAGGACTTCGAGGAAAGGTCAGACAGGCACATATTCAGACTGCTACTGGTACCATTAGTATTGGGATTCTTCGCTTGCTGTTGAAGAAGAGGATGGGACACTAATGGGAATGTCCCGAATGCTGTGATGTCGGTTCTTGACTCATCTCATTTCACATCATAATATCTCATCTCATCGAATTTCATCTTTTCGCAACTTAATTCATCTCATCTTATCTCATCTAAACTCTTCTCATCTTATCACTTCTCATCTTATATAATCTCATCTTATACCATCTCATCTCAACTAATTGCATCTCAACTGATTCATCTCATCAAATCTCATCCTATACAATCTCATCTCATCAATTTCCATCTCATCTGATGTTATATAATCTAACCTCATCCTATCTCATCTCATCCAAACTTAACTCATCCCATCTAATATCACCTCAACACATCTCATCTAATTAAATCTAATCATTTCCTATATCATCTCATCTCATCTTATTACATCTCATCTCATCCAATATAATCCCGTCTTATCTCATCTCAACTCATCTCGTCTCATCAAATCTCATCTTATATAATCTCATCTCATAAAATCTCATCTCATCTTATCTTATATAATCTCATCTCATCAAATATAACCTCAACTCATCGGATCTAATTTAATCTCAATTCAACTCATCTCATCTCATCCCATCAAATCTCATCTCATCTTATATCATCTCATCTAAACTTATTACATCTCATCTCAACTCATCCCATCTCACCTTATCTCTTCTCATCAAATCTCACCTTATCTCTTCTCATCTCAACGCATCTCGTTTCCTAAAATCTCATCTCATAATATCTCATCTCATCTGATCTTATATCAGCTCATCTCACTCATCTTATCAGATCTCATCTTGTATCATTTCAACTCATCTGATCAATTACCATCGTATATCATCCCATCTCATCAAATCTCATCTCATGAAATCTCATCTCATCAAATCTCATCTCATCTCAGCAATTACCTCCAACAGATTGTCATGCCTATCTTTTGATCCTCCATTGCCACAGATGCTGCCTCAGGGGCGTCCCCTGACTGGGCCCTAGTCCGCAAGCCTAACTTGTATACTCTGACCTTTGAACTCCGACCCGCGGCCAGCGCCAGTAACGGGTTTGTCCTGCCAGCCGCCCAGATCGTGGCCGCCGGCGAGGAGTACTATGCCAGTTTGATTGTTCTGGCCCAGCAAGTTAGAGTGTAAAACAAGCCAACAATAAATGAATTTGGATTCGTTTACACGTGTTATGATGTTATTTACGTGTATTGTTGTTGTTGTTGTTGTTGTTGTTGTTGTTGTTGTTGTTGTTGTTGTTCTTCTTCTTCTTCTTCTTCTTCTTCTTCTTCTTCTTCTTCTTCTTCTTCTTCTTCTTCTTCTTCTTCTTTACATTCCTATTATCCTTCTCTTGTCTCCTCCGCCATCATCCCTATTTCTCTTTCTTCCTGTTGGTATAATGAATGTTCTCCTCCCCCTTTCATCCCCAACCTCCTCTTCCTCATCTTCATCTTTCTTCTCCCGTTATTTTTCGCTTTTTTTCTTTGCCTTCTCCCCCTTCCTCCTCGCCTTCATCCTCTCTTTCTTCACACTCCTCGTTTTCGCCGTCTGTGCCTTTCTCTTCCCCCTTTCTCATCCTCCTCCTCCCAACACCTTCCTCGTCTTCTTCCTCTCCCTTCTTACAATAGCACAAATAACTCTACCATTCTTTGGTGTTCCTATATAGTTCTATACATCGTGGAGACAAAGTTAACTCAGCCAGCCAGTACAGGCACCTTGTCTTGACAGACAACAGTTTTTGGTCTCTATTGTTGTGCTACAAAAATGCATAATAACTACAACCCATGGCCGACACCAGGGGTAGAGTTATACCTCCCCATGGCACAGAGTCTGGGCTTAATTGCAGAGATCATGTGTTGCCCATGCAGCGTGATCCATCTCTCGACCTGCCTAGTTTACTACAGAGGACAGGTAACAACAATACACCTGGAACAAGACCAGCTGCAGAAGCTGCCAGACCAGCTAAACAATGCTTTAACTTAAATAATTAAATCACGAACAGTTGATTGCACGATTTATTGCTGGCAAGACCGACACACCACAAACCTCCGACGTCATCGATTGGACGGCACATTTTGGAAACCGATCACGTGATTGATAGGGACAATGCCTTTCGCGTGCTGTTTAACATACACAATAGACGCTTGTTAAAGGTAGCAGAAGCAATCGCCATTAATCGATATAAGCCAGTCTTGTGCAAACAGAAAGACATGATAGTCAGTTTAAAAATACCGAGGTAGACAATAGAAATTACTGAGTTTATATGCATACATTTTAGCTTAAAGAATTTATCTAATTACTTTAGTTTATGGTGTATGATTCTGCCAAAGAAAAAGCTGCGGTTGCAGCAGGATATATCAATATGAATTACAAACAATTAGGTATATTTAGCTCCTGCGAAAAGAAGAGACATACTAGATTTCTGCAGTATGTACCTGACGAGATGCAACGAAATATGCCAGGTAATTGTGCAATCTATTGTTTGTGTCTTCGTTATTCTAATTCATGACGGGAAAACATTGTTTTGAATGTTTTAACTGTCGGTACTTCAATCCTCGTCCAGTTGCCGACCAAGGTTCAGAACCTGGTCTGCCCCGCCATGACATTTAGTCTTTAGGTTGCAAATTCCTCGCTCTAGGGTAAGTATATCTTTCTTAACCCGCTGTATTGTAGTCAATCCTGCAGAGCATGTCCGGCTTGCGTACAGTGCACTAAACATGCAAAGTATATAACAAGCAATCTGGATAATACAAAAAGACAGAATTATAACTCTTTCTTTGCGAGAAACAAGTCAGTGTTTGATGACTGCAGGAAATCAAATTCAGGATTTGTAAAGCAGCAACAATAATGAACAGGTTAACAAAAAGAGTCTGGGAGAGCCCACTGCCAAAACAAAAGTCCTGGAAAAACTGGCACATTGCCGTCTTGACAGACGATAGTTTGTTACACTGTGCTTCAAGAAGGCATTATAACTACAACCCATGGCGGTAGCGAATGTGACTGGAGAGACCAATTCGTGTGGTACGTTCATCCACATTGGTTGCGTGTGAACACATGATCATTACTACCATCATGCACAATCTTACGTCTCACACGCTCAGTGTGTGACCTATCTACAACTATTTTTTTTTATCTTTGCCCTCCTTGCAACGCGATCAGCGATGACTTGCTCCAAGGTGCAGTATCAATGCCTGTATCAGTCATATCCCTCTTACATACGTCTTTGTACCGTAGTAGATGCCGATCTCGAGATCTGTAACTCTATCATCGGCCATTCTCACAATTTGCCCAATCCATCTAAGACTGAGCACGGAACAAACCGTCACACAACCCAATCATTCCATTTCTTCATTATTTGTGATCTTATCTTGCCACTTAATTTCAAGTATTATTCGCAGACACCGCAAATGACATCTGTTTAAACGTTTCTTTTAGTGTGAGTAAGTTGACCAGGCTTCACTGCCATAACGAGGAGTATTAAGGACACAGGCTTTATAGACCAGGACTTTTGTATTGGTACTGGTCTTTCTGTTGTCCCAGACTCTTTTTGGTTACCTATTCTTTGTTGTTGCTGCCTTACGAATCCAGATGTTGATTTCCTGATCTAGGGATAATTTATTGTTTATCTCCGATTTAGATATATGAAATGATCAACTATCTCCAGCGTTGTGTCGTCAATAAATATTGATGGTACCTCGTTTGCACCTTGAGTGATAATTTTGTGTCTTCTTTTAAGTATGCAAAACATTGTAAAGTATATCTGACTTCCGTATCTCTCAGCCACTCTGCGTGTTAACTATTGCAAATTAAAGACAACAACAAGACAGTTACACTGTTTACAAAATACTGTATTCTCTTGTTGAATTAAACACAGAAGTCGCAAACAATATGTTGCACGATTTATTGCCTGCATGCGTTTTGTGTTTTAATTGTTTCAGCTTAAGTATTATTCATTTATTCACTTTATATCTTTGTTGCATTTATGAGGGGGCTGAGTGATCTCGAGGTATGGTGTCCGCCTCGATTGCTGGAGGTCCCGAGTTCAAGCCCCGTTGAGGGCCGGGATTGTTTTCACGTGGACTTCTAGTAACAAAATTTCCCCTGGTCTCTGGGTAGTGAGATCGGACGCTCGTGTGTATTGTTGCGCACGCTAAAAATCCCTTGGCAGTTGGAAATCGAAAAAGAGTAGCCTAACGGCGCTGCCCGAGCAAAATTTCGAGTTAAAGATCTACCCAGAGAATTTCAGGATCCTCGCCGGTGCTACGGAGTTCGTGCACTGAGCTGAGATTCTCCGGACTCAGGCTTGAGATAGGAGTAGAACGGAGCACTTATGTGTTACACCCGTGTGCCATGATGTTGATTCGTCGACTAAACTAAACTATACTATTCACTTTATGTGATATATAACACTGCAGTATGCACCTGACGAGATGCCATGAAATATGACAGGCAATAAATCGTGCAACATAGTGTTTGTGGCTTGTGTATTTAAAGTTAGTTTCGTCAAAATCGTTTATTTTAGTTCTAAGTCCGGATTTGCTTCGCGAGAGCAACAAGACTTTCATTGAACTCCTCTCCAACAGGGACGATCTCCGAAGCTGGTAGGCAGAAACCTTCTTTGGCGAAGGGTTGAGGTCGCATTTCAAATGTCACAGCGTACACATCTGGCTTACGCAGCATGACCCAGTCCGCGGAACTTCCCGATGTTGCATCTGTATGACAGTACTACATGAAACAAGTACGGTATATGTGATTTCTGCCACAAAGTGAGAGATGATTAACACAGACATATTATGCATATCTTAAAACAACACACATCCGGCGGATGTAGATATTAAGATTAAAACGTCGATTCGAAGTGCTGTGGTGTTCATTCATCATGTGCCATGCCGATAAGCGTGAGTCGTCATGTTTCGCCATTTCACTCGATAACCAGAGTAGTCGATCAGCTTCTTGTTCTTGTCTTGTGTGTGGATGAGGGATGTGTGTGTGTGGGTAGTTGGGGTAGGTGTGATTGGGTGTGGAATGTGCAGGTGGGTAAAGGGTGCATGTGAGAGTGGAGAATGTGTGTTTGGCTGGGTGGATGGGGTGTGTGAGGGTTAGTTGGCACATGGGAGTTGTATGTGTTTATGGGTGGGTGGGGGATGTGTGGGTGTGAGTGGTTGATGGATGAGAACGTGAGTGAGTGGATGTGTGTGGGAGATGAGTGTATGAGTGGGGGATGTGTGTGTGAGTGGGAAGATGTGTGTGGGTCGGTGTGTGTGGGTTGTGGGGTGTGTGTGTGTGGGAGGTGTGTGTTTGTGGATGGGAGATGTGTTGGTGAGTGGGGATGTGTGTGGGGGGATGTGTGTATGGGTGGGGAGATATGTGTGTGTTTTATTGTTTGCAATCAACAACGATTTGACAATAAAGGTTAGAGGTTACAATGTCGAGGTTGCACTGTTATTCAACATATATTAGTTAGCAAAGTGACACAAAATCACGTGTCTTATCCATTTTATTAAAATATATCTATTTACAATGTTGTTCTACATATTTTTTATCATATTGTGTGATAAATAGAACTGTCTGTATGATCAATATATACTTTATAGCAGTGGCTCTCAACCTTTTTTGGCCCGTGCCCCCCTTCACCGTATTTTCAGAACGTCATTCACCACCCCCTTTCATATTTCCTGTCTAAAAATCCCTCACCCCTACGCAGTATACGTAAAAATGGAAGGTAAATTTAATAGCATATACTAAAACAAGTCTAGACATCCACATAAAACATGATTTGTGGGTCTACTTACTTTATAAAATTAATTTTAGAAGGATGAGACGTACATAACTGTAAAGTATGAAAGGGAAAACAATATCAAGTAATCGGTTCTTGTATTAACGCAATCTTGAAATGGTCTTCATTTTTAAATGGGTAGGGGAATATGTGGTTAAGGGATGTGTGGTTAAGGGATGAGTGATTGGGAGATAGGTGATTGTGGGTTGGTGGGTGGGTGGAGGATGTGCGGGTGGGTAAGAGTGTGTAAGTTGGGGGATGAGGGATGTGTTTGTGTCTTTGGGTGCGGGATGTGTGGGTGGGTGGGGGAGATTGTGTGGGTGAGGGATGTGTGAAAGTGGGGGATGTGTTGGTGGGTGCTAGTTTTGTGTGTGGGTAGGTGCGTGATGTGTGGCTTGGCGGGGATATGTGTGTGGGTGGGGGAATGTGTTTGACTGGGTGGTTGGGGGTCTATGCGTGTGTGGTGGAGGATATGTCGGTGGGTGAGTGTTGAAGGGTTACGGGATGGGTCGAGGACGTGTGTGTGGGTGGGGAGATTGTGTAGGTAGGGGATGTGTAGGTGGGTGATGGGTAGATGGGTGCGTGTATGTGTCCCAGGGTGTGTGTGTGTGTGTGGGTGGAGGATGTGTGTAGGGGATGTTTGGTGGGTGGGAGATGGGTGTGTGTTTGGGGAGATGTGTGAAGGTGGAGGGTGTCTGTGGGTGTGGGATGTGTGGGTGGAGGTGGGTAGGGCATGTATGTATGCATGGGGGTGTATGTGGTTGTGTGGGGGTTGTGTGGGTGGACGGGGGAATGGGTGGGTGGTTGGGGTATGTGTCTCATAACATGGTTATATGCATTCTTTATGTTTACAACATTAATTTGACAATGATTTTTTTCTATGTGAATATATTATGCATTATTGATGAACGAAAGATGAGTGATTGGAAGGGCTAAATGTAAAATGGGCCCGCGTGCCCAGTTTGTTACCCTTTGAAAATAAAGCCCGTTCGTTTGTTCGTTCTTTCGTTCGTTCGTTGTCTCGACTAAAACACGTGGTCAAGACATCCAGGTATTTACTTCTCTGCCTTCCCCTTTTTCTGCTCCCCTCAATCTTGTCAGTTGTCACAAAGTTCTCTAGTTCATTTCTTCTCATAACATGACCAAAAAATGTTGGCTCTCTACGTCTAATTTCACTAATCAGTTTACGATTTTCATGTGTTTCTTGTAGTACTTGCTCATTGGTTTTTCGGTCTGTCCATGGTATTCTTTCCATTTTCCTCAGAAACCACATTTCTACAGCCATCAGATATGTTTTTCAGATTTTCTGCTCATTGTCCACGCTTCACGTCCATACAAAAGTACAGGCTCTATGCAGCACCACAACATTCTTTTTATCGTTTCATTTGACATCTTTTTATTAGTCAGTATGTTTTTCATCTTGCTAAAGGCTACTTTCGCCATGACGATTCTTGTTCTAATCTCTTCAAGACATTTCCCATCAGATGTTAAAACTGTTCCAAGATAATTGTACCAATTCACTTGTTGAAGAATATTCCCATTTACTTGTATATTACATTGTGGTACTTCGTTCTTCCTAGTGACGACCATAACCTGTGTCTTTTTACAATTTAATTTCAACCCTCGTTGTTCACTGTGTGCAACAACCGCATCTACTAAATGTTGCAGATCCTGCTCATCTTCTGCAATAAAGACTGTATCATCCGCATATCTAATGTTATTGATGTTACGTTTGTTGTTTCCAAAATTTTTTTTACAAGTCTAAGGACTTTCCCATCAATTTGTAGATCTGTAAAGCATCTTTATCAAGATCTGCAAGCTTTCTTGTATCTTATTTTCACGTTATTATTATCATTGTTATTGCACAACAAGTCATTTCCGTTTGTCGGATTAGCAGTCGTTGTAAGCTATGCACACTGTATTTATTATCTCTCACTTTTTCGCAGGAGTCAAACCTACCTAAATGTTTTCATTTTGTATTGTTATTGGGCCCGTAAAAAATAACATTTAGAGTAATAAGGTTCTATTACATTTAGTAGATGTGGTTATTGTATAGAGTGAGAAAATACGGTTCGAATTAAATTGTAAGAAGAGAAATTATGGTCGCCTCCAAGAAGGAATAAATGCCACAATGTAATAACATCCAAGTAAATGGCAATATTGTTTAACAAGTGAATCGGTACAACTATCTCGGAACAATCATAACATCTTATGAGAGATGCAAGTCGTCTGAAGGAGG
>OY992891.1:13110432-13169724 GCA_963921405.1 Cepaea hortensis | reverse complement strand
GGATGTTATTACATTGTGGCATTTATTCCTTCTTGGAGGCGACCATAATTTCTCTTCTTACAATTTAATTCGAACCGTATTTTCTCACTCTATACAATAACCACATCTACTAAATGTAATAGAACCTTATTACTCTAAATGTTATTTTTTACGGGCCCAATAACAATACAAAATGAAAACATTTAGGTAGGTTTGACTCCTGCGAAAAAGTGAGAGATAATAAATACAGTGTGCATAGCTTACAACGACTGCTAATCCGACAAACGGAAATGACATGTTGTGCAATAACAATGATAATAATAACGTGAAAATAAGATACAAGAAAGCTTGCAGATCTTGATAAAGATGCTTTACAGATCTACAAATTGATGGGAAAGTCCTTAGACTTGTAAAAAAAATTTTGGAAACAACAAACGTAACATCAATAACATTAGATATGCGGATGATGCAGTATTTTTAGCAGAAAATGGGCAGGATCTGCAACATTTAGTAGATGCGGTTGTTGCACACAGTGAACAACGAGGGTTGAAATTAAATTGTAAGAAGACACAGGTTATGGTCGTCACTAGGAAGAACGAAGTAACACAATGTAATATACAAGTAAATGGGAATATTCTTCAACAAGTGAATTGGTACAATTATCTTGGAACAGTCATAACATCTGATGGGAGATGTCTTGAAGAGATTAGAACAAGAATCGTCATGGCGAAAGTAGCCTTTAGCAAGATGAAAAACATACTGACTAATAAAAAGATGTCAAATGAAACGATAAAAAGAGTGTTGTGGTGCTGCATAGAGCCTGTACTTTTGTATGGACGTGAAGCGTGGACAATGAGCAGAAAATCTGAAAAACATATCTGATGGCTGTAGAAATGTGGTTTCTGAGGAAAATGGAAAGAATACCATGGACAGACCGAAAAACCAATGAGCAAGTACTACAAGAAACAAATGAAAATCGTAAACTGATTAGTGAAATTAGACGTAGAGAGCCAACATTTTTTGGTCATGTTATGAGAAGAAATGAACTAGAGAACTTTGTGACAACTGACAAGATTGAGGGGAGCAGAAAAAGGGGAAGGCAGAGAAGTAAATACCTGGATGTCTTGACCACGTGTTTTGGTCGAGACAACGAACGAACGAAAGAACGAACAAACGAACGGGCTTTATTTTCAAAGGGTAACAAACTGGGCACGCGGGCCCATTTTACATTTAGCCCTTCCAATCACTCATCTTTCGTTCATCAATAATGCATAATATATTCACATAGGACAAAATCATTGTCAAATTAATGTTGTAAACATAAAGAATGCATATAACCATGTTATGAGACACATACCCCAACCACCCACCCATCCCCCGTCCACCCACACATCCCCCACACAACCACATACACCCCCAGGCATACATACATGCCCTCCCACCTCCACCCACACATCCCACACCCACAGACACCCTCCACCTTCACACATCTCCCCAAACACACACCCATCTCCCACCCACCAAACATCCCCCACACACATCCTCCACCCACACACACACACACACACCCTGGGACACATACACGCACCCATCTACCCATCACCCACCTACACATCCCCTACCTACACAATCTCCCAACCCACACACACGTCCTCGACCCATCCCGTAACCCTTCAACACTCACCCACCGACATATCCTCCACCACACACGCATAGACCCCCAACCACCCAGTCAAACACATTCCCCCAACCACCCAGTCAAACACATTCCCCCAACCACCCAGTCAAACACATTCCCCCACCCACACACATATCCCCGCCAAGACACACATCACGCACCTACCCACACACAAAACTAGCACCCACCCACACATCCCCCACTTTCACACATCCCTCACCCACACAATCTCCCCCACCCACCCACACATCCCGCACCCAAAGACACAAATACATCCCTCATCCCCCAACTTATACACTCTTACCCACCCGCACATCCTCCACCCACCCACCAACCCACAATCACCTATCTCCCAATCACTCATCCCTTAACCACACATCCCTTAACCACATATTCCCCCACCCATTTAAAAATGAAGACCATTTCAAGATTGCGTTAATACAAGAACCGATTACTTGATATTGTTTTCCCTTTCATACTTTACAGTTATGTACATACAAGAACCGATTACTTGATATTGTTTTCCCTTTCATACTTTACAGTTATGTACGTCTCATCCTTCTAAAATTAATTTTATAAAGTAAGTAGACCCACAAATCATGTTTTATGTGGATGTCTAGACTTGTTTTAGTATATGCTATTAAATTTACCTTCCATTTTTACGTATACTGCGTAGGGGTGAGGGATTTTTAGACAGGAAATATGAAAGGGGGTGGTGAATGACGTTCTGAAAATACGGTGAAGGGGGGCACGGGCCAAAAAAGGTTGAGAGCCACTGCTATAAAGTATATATTGATCATACAGATAGTTCTATTTATCACAGAATATGATAAAAAATATGTAGAACAACATTGTAAATAGATATATTTTAATAAAATGGATAAGACACGTGATTTTGTGTCACTTTGCTAACTAATATATGTTGAATAACAGTGCAACCTCGACATTGTAACCTCTAACTTTTATTGTCAAATCGTTGTTGATTGCAAACAATAAAACACACACATATCTCCCCACCCATACACACATCCCCCCCCCCCCACACACACACACATCCCCACTCACCAACACATCTCCCATCCACAAACACACACCTCCCACACACACACACCCCACAACCCACACACACCGACCCACACACATCTTCCCACTCACACACACATCCCCCACTAATACACTCATCTCCCACACACATCCACTCACTCACGTACTCATCCATCAACCACTCACACCCACGCATCCCCCACCCACCCATCAACACATACAACTCCCATGTGCCAACCAACCCTCACACACCCCATCCACCCAGCCAAACACACATTCTCCACTCTCACATGCACCCTTTACCCACCTGCACATTCCACACCCAATCACACCTACCCCAACTACCCACACACACACATCCCTTATCCACACACAAGACAAGAACAAGAAGCTGATCGACTACTCTGGTTATCGAGTGAAATGGCGAAACATGACGACTCACGCTTATCGGCATGGCACATGATGAATGAACACCACAGCACTTCGAATCGACGTTTTAATCTTAATATCTACATCCGCCGGATGTGTGTTGTTTTAAGATATGCATAATATGTCTGTGTTAATCATCTCTCACTTTGTGGCAGAAATCACATATACCGTACTTGTTTCATGTAGTACTGTCATACAGATGCAACATCGGGAAGTTCCGCGGACTGGGTCATGCTGCGTAAGCCAGATGTGTACGCTGTGACATTTGAAATGCGACCTCAACCCTTCGCCAAAGAAGGTTTCTGCCTACCAGCTTCGGAGATCGTCCCTGTTGGAGAGGAGTTCTATGAAAGTCTTGTTGCTCTCGCGAAGCAAATCCGGACTTAGAAGTAAAATAAACGATTTTGACGAAACTAACTTTAAATACACAAGCCACAAACACTATGTTGCACGATTTATTGCCTGTCATATTTCATGGCATCTCGTCAGGTGCATACTGCAGTGTTATATATCACATAAAGTGAATAGTATAGTTTAGTTTAGTCGACGAATCAACATCATGGCACACGGGTGTAACACATAAGTGCTCCGTTCTACTCCTATCTCAAGCCTGAGTCCGGAGAATCTCAGCTCAGTGCACGTACTCCGTAGCACCGGCGAGGATCCTGAGATTCTCTGGGTAGATCTTTAACTCGAAATTTTGCTCGGGCAGCGCCGTTAGGCTACTCTTTTTCGATTTCCAAATGCCAAGGGATTTTTAGCGTGCGCAACAATACACACGAGCGTCCGATCTCACTACCCAGAGACCAGGGGAAATTTTGTTACTAGAAGTCCACGTGAAAACAATCCCGGCCCTCAACGGGGCTTGAACTCGGGACCTCCAGCAATCGAGGCGGACACCATACCTCGAGATCACTCAGCCCGCTCATAAATGCAACAAAGATATAAAGTGAATAAATGAATAATACTTAAGCTGAAACAATTAAAACACAAAACGCATGCAGGCAATAAATCGTGCAACATATTGTTTGCGACTTCTGTGTTTAATTCAACAAGAGAATACAGTGTTTTGTAAACAGTGTAACTGTCTTGTTGTTGTCTTTAATTTGCAATAGTTAACACGCAGAGTGGCTGAGAGATACGGAAGCCAGATATACTTTACAATGTTTTGCATACTTAAAAGAAGACACAAAATTATCACTCAAGGTGCAAACGGGGTACCATCAATATTTATTGACGACACAACGCTGGAGATAGTTGATCATTTCATATATCTAAATCGGAGATAAACAATAAATTATCCCTAGATCAGGAAATCAACATCTGGATTCGTAAGGCAGCAACAACAAAGAATAGGTAACCAAAAAGAGTCTGGGAGAACAGAAAGACCAGAACCAATACAAAAGTCCTGGTCTATAAAGCCTGTGTCCTTAATACTCCTCGTTATGGCAGTGAAGCCTGGACAACTTACTCACACCAAGAGAAACGTTTAAACAGATTTCATTTGCGGTGTCTGAAATAATACTTGAAATTAAGTGGCAAGATAAGATCACAAATACTGAAGAATTGGAATGATTGGGTTGTGTGAGGGTTTGTTCCATGCTCACTCTTAGATGGATTGGGCACATTGTGAGAATGGCCGATGATAGAGTTACAGATCTCGAGATCGGCATCTACTACGGTACAAAGATGTATGTAAGAAGGATATGACTGATACAGGCATTGATATTGCACTTTGGGAGCAAGTCATCGCTGATCGCGTTGCAAGGAGGGCAAAGATAAAAAAAAATAGTTGTAGATAGGTCACACACTGAGCGTGTGAGACATAAGATTGTGCATGAAGGTAGTAATGATCATGTGTTCACACGCAACCAATGTGGATGAACGTACCACACGAATTGGTCTCTCCAGTCACATTCGATACCTCCGTGGGTTGTAGTTATAATGCCTTCTTGAAGCACAGTGTAACAAACTATCGTCTGTCAAGACGGCAATGTGCCAGTTTTTCCAGGACTTTTGTTTTGGCAGTGGACTTTCTGCTCTCCCAGACTCTTTTTGTTAACCTGTTCATTATTGTTGCTGCTTTACAAATCCTGAATTTGATTTCCTGTAGTCACCAAACACTGACTTGTTTCTCGCGAAGAAAGAGTTATAATTCTGTCTTTTTGTATTATCCAGATTGCTTGTTACATACATATTGCATGTTTAGTGCACTGTACGCAAGCCGGATATGCTCTGCAGGATTGACTACAATACAACGGGTTAAGAAAGATATACTTACCCTAGAGCGAAGAATTGCAACCTAAAGACTAAATGTCATGGCGGGGCAGACCAGGTTCTGAACCTTGGTCGGCAACTGGTCGAGGATTGAAGTACCGACAGTTAAAACATTCAAAACAATGTTTTCCCGTCATGAATTAGAATAACGAAGACACAAACAATAGATTGCACGATTACCTGGCATATTTCGCTGCATCTCGTCAGGTACATACTGTAGAAATCTAGTATGTCTCTTCTTTTCGCAGGAGCTAAATATACCTAATTGTTTGCAATTCATATTGATATATCCTACAGCAGCCGCAGCTTTTTCTTTTGCAGAATCATACACCATAAACTAAAGTGATTAGATAAATTCTTTAAGCTAAAATGTATGCATATAAACTCAGTAATTTCTATTGTCTACCTCGGTATTTTTAAACTGACTATCATGTCTTTCTGTTTGCACAAGACTGGCTTATATCGATTAATGGCGATTGCTTCTGCTACCTTTAACAAGCGTCTATTGTGTATGTTAAACAGCACGCGAAACGCATTGTCCCTATCAATCACGTGATCGGTTTCCAAAATGTGCCGTCCAATCGATGACGTCGGAGGTTTGTGGTGTGTCGGTCTTGCCAGCAATAAATCGTGCAATCAACTGTTTGTGATTTAATTATTTAAGTTAAAGCATTGGTTAGCTGGTCTGGCAGCTTCTGCAGCTGGTCTTGTTCCAGGTGTATTGTTGTTACCTGTCCTCTGTAGTAAACTAGGCAGGTCGAGAGATGGATCACGCTGCATGGGCAACACATGATCTCTGCAATTAAGCCCAGACTCTGTGCCATGGGGAGGTATAACTCTACCCCTGGTGTCGCCCATGGGTTGTAGTTATTATGAATTTTTGTAGCACAACATTAGAGACCAAAAACTGTCGTCTGTCAAGACAAGGTGACAGTACTGGCTGGCTGAGTTAACTTTGTCTCCACTATGTATAGAACTATACAGGAACACCAAAGAATGGTAGAGTTCTTTGTGCTATTGTAAGAAGGGAGAGGAAGAAGGCGAGGAAGATGTTGGAAGGAGGAGGATGAGAAAGGGGAAAGAGAAAGGCACAGACGGCGAAAACGAGGAGTGTGAAGAAAGAGAGGATGAAGGCGAGGAGGCAGGGGGAGAAGGCAAAGAAAAAAATCGAAAAAGAACGGGAGAAGAAAGATGAAGATGAGGAAAAGGAGGTTGGGGATGAAAGGGGGGAGGAGAAAATTCATTATACCAACAGGAAGAAAGAGAAATAGGGATGATGGCGGAGGAGACAAGAGAAGGATAATAGGAATGGAAAGAAGAAGAAGAAGAAGAAGAAGAAGAAGAAGAAGAAGAAGAAGAAGAAGAAGAAGAAGAAGAAGAAGAAGAAGAAGAAGAAGAAGAACAACAACAACAACAACAACAACAACAACAACAACAACAACAACAACAACAACAACAACAACAACAACACTACACGTAAATAACATCATAACACATTTAAACGAATCCAAATTCATTTATTGTTAGATTGTTTTACACTCTAACTTGCTGGGCCAGAACAATCAAACTGGCATAGTACTCCTCGCCGGCGGCCGTGATCTGGGCGGCTGGCAGGACGAACCCGTTACTGGCGCTGGCCGCGGGTCGGAGTTCAAAGGTCAGAGTATACAAGTTAGGCTTGCGGACTAGGGCCCAGTCAGAGACGCGCCTGAGGCTGCATCTGTGGCAATGGAGGATCAAAAGATAGACATGACAATCTGTTGGAGGTAATAGCTGAGATGAGATTTGATGAGAAGAGATTTCATGAGATGAGATTTGATGAGATGTGATGATATACGATGGTAATTGATCAGATGAGTTGAAATGATACAAGATGAGTTGTGATGTGATCAGGTGATATATAAGATGCGATTTGAAGAGATAAGATGAGTTGAGGTGATAGAAGATGAGATCTGAATAAGATGAGTGAGATGAGCTGATATAAGATCAGCTGAGATGAGATAATATGAGATAAGAGTTTAGGAAACGAGACGTGTTGAGATGAGAAGAGATAAGGTGAGATTTGATGAGAAGAGATAAGGTGAGATGGGATAAGTTGAGATGAGATGTAATAAGTTTAGATGAGATGATATAAGATGAGATGAGATTTGATGGAATGAGATGAGTTGAATTCAGATTAAATTAGATCCGATGAGTTGAGGTTAGATTAGATGAGATGAGATTATATAAGATAAGATGAGATGAAATTTTATGAGATGAGATTATATAAGATGAGATTTGATGAGACGAGATGAGTTGAGATGTACTGAGTTGAGATGAGATGAGATAAGACGGGATTATATTGGATGAGATGAGATGTAATAAGATGAGATGAGATGATATAGGAAATGATTAGATTTAATTAGATGAGATGTGTTGAGATGATATTAGACGGGATGAGTTAAGTTTGGATGAGATGAGATAGGATGAGGTTAGATGATATAACATCAGATGAGATGGAAATTGATGAGATGAGATTGTATAGGATGAGATTTGATGAGATGAATCAGTTGAGATGTAATTAGTTGAGATGAGATTATATAACATGAGATTCGTTGAACTAAGATAAGTTTACATGAGATGAGATGGGGTGAGATTAGTTTAGATGAGTTGAGATGGAATGGTATGACATTATATAAAATAAGATCAGATGAGATTTGACAAGATGAGATGAAATTATATTAGATGGGATGAGTAGAGAAGTAATGAGATGAGATGTAATGAGCTCAGATGAGATGGTATAAGATGAGATTATATAAGATGAGAAGTGATAAGATGAGAAGAGTTTAGATGAGATAAGATGAGATGAATTTAGATGAGAAAAGATGAAATTCGATGAGATGAGATTTTATGATGTGAAATGAGATGAGTCAAGAACCGACATCAAAGCATTCGGGACATTCTCATAAGTGTCCCATCCTCTTCTTCAACAGCAAGCGCAGAGTCCCAATACTAATGGTACCTGTAGCAGTCTGAATATGTGCCTGTCTGACCTTTCCTCGAAGTCCTGAGTGTCAGACAGATCCTCTGCTCACTCCCTGCAGCAACATTCTCTCCAAGTCAAGATGATCTATCTGTTCTTCTGCACTATAGACACGATCCCAAATGGCGCCACAAACTTCTGCCTTATCATGCGCCAGTACCCCACCGAGCGGTGCAGACGCAGCAAATCTGTCCACCAGCTCGTTTCCCACTACACCAGCAGGTAATAGCTTAGACCAGTGGTTCTCAAACATGTTGGGCCATGCAACCTTTCACCATATGTTCAGAATGTCATTCCCCCTATTTCCAAAAAGTCATTCCCCACCCCCCCCCTTTTATTTTACACACACACACACACACACACACACACACACACACACACACACACACACACACTCACACTCACACACCCACCCACACATAATTCAAGAAAGGGGGACAATCGCGTTTTGTGTGGTCCTGACGACAGTTTGAGTCTGCCAATCTGTGGTTTCAATTCACGGGTATGCGGGATCACGAACTGCGTCCCAGAGTGTGTGTGTGAGAGAGAGAGTGAGAGAGAGAGAGAGAGAGAGAGAGAGAGAGAGAAAGAGAGAGAGAGAGAGATGGACGAAAGTTTAGCACATCAAAATAGAGATCTCGCAGTTAATGTACCGACGACTCAAACTCGGTTAATAACCTTTACAGTGTTTAAAGCAACCACAACGACAAGGATTATAACAACATTAACAACATAAATGTCTAGAGAAACATCATCATCATCACGTGCCATGACGATAAGCGTCTGTGGTTTTGTGTCGCCATCTCATAAGATCATCAGAGTCGTGGATGAGCTCTGTGTTCTTGTTTCGACCACGCCATATAGCGAATCCTTCAAGATATTTACCTCTTTGCTTTTCCCTTGTTCTTTTCCCATCAAACTTGCCAGTTGCCACCAAGTTCTCTAGTTTATTTCTTCTCATAATGTGCCCCAAATGTCTTGTCTAATTGCTCTAATCAGTTGTTTTTTCTTTTCCCCTCGCATATCCTTTACAGAACATTGCAGTCAATAACAGATTTGTTAAGTTGCTGTTGATGTCATGGCATGTTTCACGTTCAGTAGTTTGCGATTGCATTCTGAACGACGGGCTCACTTACCCCAGTAAGTAACCAACGCGACGCGATCCGCTGCCGAATCTCGCGCAGCTGTGTTTCGTACGAGAGTATACGGGATTGTGAACAACGTCCTTAACCCTTACGCCAATGAGAGCTGCCTAATCAGTTTACGGTTTTCATTTGTTTCTTGAAGGACTTGCGTATTGCTTTTTCCGTCTGTCCATTGTATTCTTTGCATTTTGCTCAGAAATCACGTTTCCATTGCCATTAGATGTTTTCCAGCTTGCTTTCTCATTGTCCACGTCTCACATCCATATAAAAGTCTAGAGAAACAACTGCAATAAATATAGATGCAGACGTCCTTGACAATCTTTTATTATTTGCAATCAACAACGATTTGACAATAAAGGTTAGAGGTTACAATGTAGAGGTTGCACTATTATTCAACATATATTAGTTAGCAAAGTGACACAAAATCACGTGTCTTATCCATTTTATTAAAATATATCTATTTACAATGTTGTTCTACATATTTTTATCATATTCTTTGATAAATAGAACTGTCTGTATGATCAATATATACTTTATAGCAGTGGCTCTCAACCTTTTTTGGCCCGTGCCCCCCTTCACCTTATTTTAAGAACGTCATTCACCACCCCCTTTAATATTTCCTATCTAAAAATCCCTCACCCCTACGCAGTATACGTAAAAATGGAAGGTAAATTTAATAGCATATACTAAAACAAGTCTAGACATCCACATAAAACATGATTTGTTGGTCTACTTACTTTATAAAATGAATTTTAGAAGGATGAGACGTACATAACTGTAAAGTATGAAGGGGAAAACAATATCAAGTAATCGGTTCTTGTATTAACGCAATCTTGAAATGGTCTTCATTCCCCCCTGGAAACCCTAAAATTCCCCCCTGGGTTGGGGAGGGGGGAAATTCCCCACCGGTTGAGAACCACTGCTATATAGGTTATTTCTGCTAATAATAGTAATGTGGTTATAATTCTATTAATGTGTATGCAAGTGTGATGATTAGCGACATAAACTTGTATATAATATTTAAACAATAAAATATTGACTGTTTATTATTAAGTGTCCTGTCGATTGGCGTGGGGTAAATTCATTGTCCATATTTCTGCTCGCTACATTAATGTACAGTAAATTTATTGTCCATATTTCTGCTCCATAAAATACTATAAATTTATTATCCATATTTCTGCTCCCACAATATTATAAATTTATTATCCATATTTCTGCTCCATACAATACTATAAATTTATTATCCATATTTCTACTCTCTACAATAATGTAAAGTAAATTTATTGTCCAAATTTTTGCACCATACAATAATCTGAATTCATTGTCCATATTTCTGCTCCATACACTAATGTAAAGTAAATTCACTGTCCATGCTTCTGCGACATCCAATAATCTAAAGTAAATTCATTGTCCATTTTTCTGCAGCATACAATAATCTAAATTCGTTGTCCATGCTTCTGCGCCATACATTAATCTAAAGTAAATACATTGCTTATATTTCTACACCATACAGTAATCTAGAGTAAATACACCTTCCATATGTATGCACCATACATTAATCTAGAGTAAATACACCGTCCATATGTATGCACCATACATTAATCTAAAGTAAATACATTGCTTATATTTCTACACCATACAGTAATCTAGAGTAAATACACCTTCCATATGTATGCACCATACAGTAATCTAGAGTAAATACACCTTCCATATGTATGCACCATACAGTAATCTAGAGTAAATACACCTTCCATATGTATGCACCATACATTAATCTAAAGTAAATACATTGCTTATATTTCTACACCATACAGTAATCTAGAGTAAATACACCTTCCATATGTATGCACCATACAGTAATCTAGAGTAAATACACCTTCCATATGTATGCACCATACAGTAATCTAGAGTAAATACACCTTCCATATGTATGCACCATACAGTAATCTAGAGTAAATACATTGCTTATATTTCTACACCATACAGTAATCTAGAGTAAATACACCTTCCATATGTATGCACCATACAGTAATCTAGAGTAAATACACCTTCCATATGTATGCACCATACAGTAATCTAGAGTAAATACACCTTCCATATGTATGCACCATACAGTAATCTAGAGTAAATACACCTTCCATATGTATGCACCATACAGTAATCTAGAGTAAATACATTGCTTATATTTCTACACCATACAGTAATCTAGAGTAAATACACCTTCCATATGTATGCACCATACAGTAATCTAGAGTAAATACACCTTCCATATGTATGCACCATACAGTAATCTAGAGTAAATACACCTTCCATATGTATGCACCATACAGTAATCTAGAGTAAATACACCTTCCATATGTATGCACCATACAGTAATCTAGAGTAAATACACCTTCCATATGTATGCACCATACATTAATCTAAAGTAAATACATTGCTTATATTTCTACACCATACAGTAATCTAGAGTAAATACACCTTCCATATGTATGCACCATACAGTAATCTAGAGTAAATACACCGTCCATATGTATGCACCATACAGTAATCTAGAGTAAATACACCGTCCATATGTATGCACCATACATTAATCTAGAGTAAATACACCTTCCATATGTATGCACCATACAGTAATCTAGAGTAAATACACCGTCCATATGTATGCACCATACATTAATCTAGAGTAAATACACCTTCCATATGTATGCACCATACAGTAATCTAGAGTAAATGCACCGTCCATATGTATGCACCATACAGTAATCTAGAGTAAATGCACCGTCCATATGTATGCACCATACAGTAATCTAGAGTAAATACACCGTCCATATGTATGCACCATACATTAATCTAGAGTAAATACACCGTCCATATGTATGCACCATACATTAATCTAGAGTAAATACACCTTCCATATGTATGCACCATACAGTAATCTAGAGTAAATACACCTTCCATATGTATGCACCATACATTAATCTAGAGTAAATACACCTTCCATATGTATGCACCATACAGTAATCAAGAGTAAATACACCTTCCATATGTATGCACCATACAGTAATCTAGAGTAAATACACCGTCCATATGTATGCACCATACATTAATCTAGAGTAAATACACCGTCCATATGTATGCACCATACATTAATCTAGAGTAAATACACTTTCCATATGTATGCACCATACAGTAATCTAGAGTAAATACACCTTCCATATGTATGCACCATACATTAATCTAGAGTAAATACACCTTCCATATGTATGCACCATACAGTAATCAAGAGTAAATACACCTTCCATATGTATGCACCATACAGTAATCTAGAGTAAATACACCTTCCATATGTATGCACCATACATTAATGTGGAGCATATGTTTCTAACAAGAAAGTCTTCACCTTCTATATATGCGAACTGTCCTATTTACATCTGTGTAATATCTATTGTCTATCCCCACGAGAATGTTATCTCTGTTCCTCTTCTACACTTGCCATTATATCGATGGATATGGGGAAACATGGTTGGCCTCTAAAGGCCAGATATATTGTATTTCCTTGGGATACTATTATAGAGAATTAAACGCTATCGTTTTGTAAACTCCTGCATGTTTATATTTCCAGTCTTCTTGGTTTGTAATGGCACCTGTCAGAGTCCTAACTACTGGCTCCGTCTAGTTCACTGGACTTAGACAGGCAAATTACAACATCTACGTAACATACACTAATAACACATGAATGCAATCGGAAAACTGGCAGGAACTACCTCCTGAACAATTATTTATTACAATACATTACAGGCTGACAACATGGTCGCACTTCACGCTCAAACACTCGTTCAACACCAACACGCGCTAGCTCACAATGGCGATCTTTACACTGTCGCCCGCATGATCATTCACAATCACAACTTCACATCATCCCGCACATATCACATTTCGCACATTCCTCGAATATCACTACACAACGTTCATCTCCATCTATGCGTCACAATACACTATCGTTCTATCGTTCTATCGCTCTCTAGATCTCCACACGTCCGTCTCTATTCGCTGCCGCACACACCCTGACTCTCTCTCCTCGTTGACCTTCCCACATCACGTGGCTCTGTTCACGGGCTTCTTGCCTGACCGTCCGCTAGCCAAGCCGTGGTGTCTCTTACTGCCCCTTGACCTCAGCTATGCTTACACTGACTCTCGCTTACATACCGGCACTTACATTCTTCCTTACACATGTAATATAAGACCATGACATTCTCCCCCCACACAACCAATGTGGCACTTACTCTTGGAAATGTGACACATTCTGTAGTTGTTACTGTTGGTTCCTCTTTCTAACCTTGTCAGGGGATTATATGGTAATAAGTACGCGCTTGCGTCCCTTTTTGCTTTGATCTTTTCCGAGATTAACTTCAAACATTGTTCTCTCTTTTTCAGTATTGAGGTTTCTCTCAAGGTTTTGTCGTGGTCTAACAAATGTTCTGGTTGGGTCTACTTGTCATACCTCGTTATATTATTCAACCACCACTCCGTGACATTACATTCTGTTCATATTTCACAATCGATTATCTGTGCATTCTCATCTCATAGTTATTGTGGCTATGCTGGTTTAAGGATTCTCCATTGGTTTACGCCTCAAATAAGGCTACAACTTCCTCTTACAGCATTCTTAAATTTTCTCTCTATTCAGACGTGGTTACCCTCGTCTCTATTTAATGCACACTAGTCGATTCTTTATGAGCACGCTATGTCAATGTTGTGGTCATGGTCCGAATATACTTCATGTATGCCATAGTCCCCCTTACCTCATCTTATGTCGGACCATGAGTTGTTTCCCCTTTTTGAGCACACCTCGTTTACTGTTATGGAGAGTTGTTATAAATCTCTTTGGTTGGCATCACCCTGTTAGTATGTTCCGTATTGTTACCTTATTCTGATGTTAATTCTGTATCACTATTGCTAAGCGTCATTCGTCGGGCTATCCAGCATACATGAAGGCAAGTTTGGTAACATTCGCGCATTGGGATTGCCAGGCGTTGATTCTCAGCATTACACCTTATTCTACTCGCCATTATACTTACGCTCATATGTACATATCACATTATAACAAGACAAAGTATTATAATAATAAAATTAGACATTGGATGTCATATAGTTAACACATCTACAATAAAATATACATCATCGATGCCTTTATGCACATATAGGAAACTGTTCTTGTCCTGTGAAAGTTATGCACACGTAATTAAATCACTCGTGTTCAATGTTCACTGTGGTGCTGGAGTGTTTGGCATTTCTTCTTTCTCATACGATTATTGACGTCTTCTGTATATCCTGATATTGTCCTTCCTTCTGTATAGTATTTAAGACTGCACCACATTTGGATAATTTATAAATACATAGTTCTATAAAATTACTGGAATTCACACGTATAAGATAAGAATTAATTAAGTGTGTGGCCATGGTGCGTCTGTCTGTGACTGTCTTTGCCATAGTTTATAGGTTGGCATCTGGTTCATTAAACTGATCAATGGAAATGACTGTCTGTGCTGTGACGTCCTTGTTGTTGTTGGTCGATTTCAAAAGGTAGATTCTGTAGATACTCGTTTGAAACAAAGTCAATATGGGTAAAGCTTACTTGAAATCACATGTTGAGTCTTACTGTTCCGGCGATGACACTTTTCCCGTTGAAGGACCTTTTATGTTGGTCTATACAATGAAGTGTGCTAGTATCATAGCGCTGGAGTCGTACAGCAGACACGGCAACTCTGGAGTTACTCGATCTACAGATATAAAGTGGGTTACGTTTAACATTTTCCGAAAAGTGGGGATTTTCAAATTTCATGTTGAGATCATTTTGAGTGCTATCTCCAAACCTGCACTCGTACATGTGTGTATGCATTCAATAGTTCAAATAATAATAATACACCATGTATAGTTTTGAAATGTAATCGTGCATGTTTGTATGCGTTTCTGCAATTTGTATGTATTTCCCAAAATGTGTAGAGTAATTTGTTGCTGATTTTGGTCAGTAATTCCACCGACTGATGATTTACATTGTTCAGCATAAGTATGTGTCTGAGTTGATTTGACATAGAGTTTATCAGTGGTAACAACAAACTTTGGTTCAACAGTAATGATATAAGTAACAAAGTTAGCTGTTTTGTCATGAGTAATATCATCTGTGTTGCGTCATGATGCTGTGTGAATAAAACAGTTAGTGAAGTCAGTTGTTTTGTATTTACAATGGGTAGTGCGAGTATAACTATCCACTGTGTGCACTGGAGCATGTGTGTAGTTAACAGGCAGTACAGGAGGTATAGTATGTACCATGATGATTTGTGATCTATCATCGATCTTGTGAAAGGCTTGTTTTCTATACCTTTTTCCTTGTGATGATACACACCCGTTTCTATTTTTCTTTGTTTTGGGATGGTAATCAAGTTGTTATGGTGTGATACTTTGGTCTGTTCATCATGTTGTTGTATGATGAGTGGTGTAGTTAAGGCAGTGCTTGTTGTGGTGTTAACTTTTTGTCCTGTGTGAGTTTTGGACTCTGTGTAGTCTGTCACATTTAATACATTTCCAATTAATAAATCACAACATGGATTTTCTAATAAAGCACAAGTTACTCTGCCTGATAGGAAAGGTGATTTTATATTGGCCCATGCCATAGGATATTTCTCTACTGTCCCTGAAACAGTTCTGCAATAGATGTACTCATCTAGGTAGTCTTTAGGATCAGCTAGGGTCTTTCGAAGACCGATAAGACAGGACCCTGTGTCGCGTACACATGTGCATACTGTATCATTGATGTATCCTTCATGGAACGTTAGTTTTCCTAACGACAGTCTTGAGGTTTTATTCATTTCCTCACTTTCTTGTTGAGTCTTACCCCTTTTAAATAAGGCATGAGGCTGAGTGATATTAACAACATTATTGGAATATGGTATGAAGTCTGATGGGTAAAACTCAGTCTGTTTTGCCTTTTCAGTGTTTGGTCTTGTTTTCGTTTTTGTGATGTTTACTTTTTCTAAGTTCTTTGCCGAAATGTCTGTTGTAATGTTTATGGCTGCATTTGCTTTTGCTTTCTGTATTCTTTTTACTCCTTCACATTCAAAACGTCTGTGGCCATACGCAAGGCAAAAATGACATTTTGTTCTATATTTCCTTTGGTTTACCTTCCCCAGTTTTTGTGCTATAATAGTATTTAGGTATTCTTGATAAGTGGGATTTTTATCGCATATTCCATTTTCTGTATGTGGAGTGCTACAATGTTTGCACAGTACTGGTTTTGTTTTCTGTGGTTTGTTTTGACAATCTGTGGCTGCAGATGCCGTTGCTTTCACAGTACTTTTCTGTTGAGTGTTCTTAACCAGGTTTATACTTTGGTTGTAATATTCGCGGCATTTTTCTATTAAATCTTTGATAGGATCTTTGTAATGTTCTTCTAAATATTTTCCGCATTCGGCTGGCAGTGTTGCTTTTAGTTTTTCTATTACCAAGAAATTCATTACTTCTTGATTGTTGTCTGTATGTTTAATTACCAATATTAGTTTTCTGAGAAATTCTTCTAATTCCCTTATATACTGGGTGAATGACTTATCTGTGGCTGGTTTCACCTTTTGTACTTCTACTTTCAGAGTCTCGAAAGAGGTTAGATAGTGTTTTAATATGTTTGTTTTATAATATTCATAGTCTGTACATGACATATCTGGTGTGATCTCCGATAGTTTTCTACTTTTTATTGGTACGTATGCTTTGTACCATACACTCCAACGATCCTCTGGGATTTTGTAGTCTTGCATTTTCTTTTCGAAATCCTGTGTCCACACCCGTATTAGGTCAGGATTTATCTTACACTTTGCTTTGTCGTGTGCCCGTGTACTATCGAAAGATTCTTGAAACTTCATGTAATGTTTTGTGCCCAAGAAGCGTGAAAAATGTACATCATCTAAATTCATTTTCTGTTAATTATTAATTACCTCCACCAGTGATGATATTTACACAAGAAAATCAAAGAATGCAGATTTGGGTAATTAGCAATCAAAATTAATCAACTTATCTTTATCTGCTGATTACTCGAACGCTTGATGTACAGGAACGTGATTCTCGTGCTGGTTACCGCTGACCTGGTCTGGTTACGTCGGTCGCTGTGTAGAACTGAAACCTGCTGTGGAAAGAAATGATGTTATTTTCGTTCTGACTCTATTTATACATATTTGATTTACAATTTCTATACATATTATGGAATAGGTCTTCTTCTTTACAAAAGTAGCGTTCTTTTGTGCGTTTCACATGGGAATGTGGTTCATGTGAACTTCTGACACCATTATACCTGTCATGAGTCCTAACTACTGGCTCCGTCTAGTTCACTGGACTTAGACAGGCAAATTACAACATCTACGTAACATACACTAATAACACATGAATGCAATCGGAAAACTGGCAGGAGCTACCTCCTGAACAATCATTTATTACAATACATTACAGGCTGACAACATGGTCGCACTTCACGCTCAAACACTCGTTCAACACCAACACGCGCTAGCTCACAATGGCGATCTTTACACTGTCGCCCGCATGATCATTCACAATCACAACTTCACATCATCCCGCACATATCACAGTTCGCACATTCCTCGAATATCACTACACAACGTTCATATCCATCTATGCGTCACAATACACTATCGCTCTCTAGATCTCCACACGTCCGTCTCTATTCGCTGCCGCACACACCCTGACTCTCTCTCCTCGTTGACCTTCCCACATCACGTGACTCTGTTCACGGGCTTCTTGCCTGACCGTCCGCTAGCCAAGCCGTGGTGTCTCTTACTGCCCCTTGACCTCAGCTATGCTTACACTGACTCTCGCTTACATACCGGCACTTACATTCTTCCTTACACATGTCATATAAGACCATGACAGCACCCATGAATTTATTTTGGGAAGAAAGTGTCTATTCGGACTCCAGCTCGGAATAAACTACTCTGTCTATTCGGAGCTGAAATATCACGTGATTTTTCCCGGTCCGGGAAACCCCAGGTGGAACTGGTCACGTGATTTGCCTAGTCACGTGACTTAACGTATGTGACGTCATCGGGACATGAGCGTGGCTATGTTATATACTTTTGTTGATTCACAATCATATCCTCAGTAGCACTGTGGTAAGTGTCTCTTCATGATAAGCGGGAGCTGTTGGTTCGATTCCCTGCTGGACGCTTTTTTTTTTATTTTTTTATTTTTCAGCAATTAATTGGGTGCAAGCGACTTTTTAATAAAAAAATATTAGATTATGAACAGATGTTTTGTCACTTATATTATCTTATTATATTATATAAAAGTTATCACTTTTTTATGTCTTTCAACACATCTTTCTCATATCTCTGTCTCTCACACTAGCTTCGTTATCTATCTCCCCCCTCTCTCTTTTCAACCTGCTTCACATATACCAGGTTTTCCTGCACTTTATTTGCGTAGCATTTCCTTGTTTATTTGTTAATTCATCAGGCCAGTAAGTCGGAAGCCTGGTGTTTGAATTGCCTAATCATATCTTTCTGAGGCGACGCATATTACTGTCAGCTTGGACCGGAATGATGAGGACATCAATAGTAGGTCGGTAATGTAAACAAAGATGGAAGCCTGTAGTAAACAGTAAGAGTACAGAAACGCAAGTTAACAATTCTTTAACTCGCATGGGGACACAATTATTTTTATTGGGGATACCAATCTGGAAAATTATTCTTGATACTTAAACAGCTTCATACTTCAGCTATGTATAAACTACTCTGATTATTCGGACTCCAGCTCGGAATAAACTACTCTGTCTATTCGGACTCCAGCTTGGAATAAACTACTCTGTCTATTCGGACTCCAGCTATGTATAAACTACTCTGTCTATTCGGACTCCAGCTCGGAATAAACTACTCTGTCTATTCGGACTCCAGCTCGGAATAAACTACTCTGTCTATTCGGACTCCAGCTATGTATAAACTACTCTGTCTATTCGGACTCCAGCTCGGAATAAACTACTCTGTTTATTCGGACTCCAGCTCGGAATAAACTACTCTGTCTATTCGGACTCCAGCTCGGAATAAACTACTATGTCTATTCGGACTCCAGCTCGGAATAAACTACTCTGTCTATTCGGACTCCAGCTCGGAATAAACTACTCTGTCTATTCGGACACCAGCTATGTATAAACTACTCTGTCTATTCGGACTCCAGCTCGGAATAAACTACTCTGTCTATTCGGACTCCAGCTCGGAATAAACTACTCTGTCTATTCGGACTCCAGCTCGGAATAAACTACTCTGTTAATTCGGACTCCAGCTCGGAATAAACTACTCTGTCTATTCGGACTCCAGCTCGGAATAAACTCTCCAAGCTTCTTTCCCCCTTTCCCCCTCTCCCTCTCCACCCCTCTGTCCCCCTTTCCCACTCTCCCCACTCTCCCCTCTCTTCACCTTTCTTCTTCTCCCCTCTCTCCAAGCCTCTTTCCCCCTTTCATCCTCTCCCCACTCTCCCCTCTCTCCACCCCTCTTTCCCCCTTTCCCCCTCTCCCAACTTTCCCCTTTCTCCACCCCTCTTTCCCCTTTCCCCCTCTCCTCTCTCTCCCCTCTCCCTCTACACCACTCTTTCACCGTTTTAACCTCTCCCCTCTGTCCCATCTCTCTCTCTACCCCCCCCCCCCCATTTCCCCCTTTCCCCCTCTCCCGACTCTCCCCTCTCTCCACCCCTCTTTCCCCTTGTCCCCCTCTCCCCGCTCTCCACCCCTCTTTCCCCCTTTCCCCCCTCCACACTCTCCCCTCTCTCCACCCCTCTATCCCCCTTTCCCACTCTCAACTCTCTCCCCTCTCTCCACCCCTCTTTTCCCCTCTCCCCACTCTCCCCTCTCTCCACCCCTCTTTCCCCCTTTCCCCTCTCCCTCTCAACCCCCCCCCCCCCCTCGTTACCCCCTCTCCCCGCTCTCCCCTCTCCCTCTCTACCTCCCCTTTCATCCTTTCCCCCTCTCACAACTCTCCCCTCTCTCCACCCCCCTTTCCCCCTCTCCCCTCTCTCCCCTCTCCCTCTCCTCCCCTCTTTCCCCCTTTCCCCCACTCCCCTCTCTCCACCCCCCTTTCCCCCTCTCCACTCTCTCCCCTCTCCACCCCTCTTTCCCACTTTCCCTCTCTCCCCACTCACCCCTCTCTCAACCCCTCTTTAGCCCTTTCTCCCTCTCCCCTCTCTCCCTCTCTACCCACTTTCCCCTTTTTCCCCCTCTCCTTCACTTCCCCCTTCTAGACCCACATTTTCTCCCTCTCCATCCTCTCCCCAGGCGTCTCCCCACGTCTTCCCCTCTCCCCCCTCTTCCCCACTCTCCCCCTCTTCCTCCCTCCCTCATCTTCACTCCCTCCCCCTCCCTACCTCCCCTCTTCCCCTTCTTCCACCTTCTTCCCCCTTCTTCCCCCTTCTTCCCCCCTCTTCCCCCCTCATTCCCCTCTTTTCCCCCTCTTTCCCCCTCTTTCTCACCTCTTTCCCCCCTCTTTCCTACCTCTTACTCCCTCTTTCGCCACCTTCTTTCCCCGTCTCTCCCCTCTCTTAACCCCTCTTTCCCCCTTTCCCCCTCTCCCCACTCTCCCGTCTCTCCACTACTGTTTCCCGCTTTCCCCCTCTTTCCCCCCTCTTTCCCCCTCTTTCTACCCTCTTTTCCCATCTTTCTACCCTCTTTCCCTCCTCTTTCCTCCCTCTTACCCCCTCTTTCCCCACCCTCTTTCCCCCTCTCCCCACTCTCCCCTTTCTCCACCCCTCTTTCCCCACTTTTCCAATCTCCCCACTCTCCCCTCTCTCCACCCCACTTTCCCCCTTTCCTCCTCTCCCCTTTCTCCACCCTCTTTCCCCTCTCTTTCCCCCCTCTTTCTGCACCCTCTTTCCCCACCCTCTTTCCTCCTTACCCCCTCTCCCCTCTCTCCTCTCTCCCTCTCTACCCCCCTTTCCCCCTCTCCCCACTCTCCCCTCTCTCCACCCCTCTTTCCCTCTTTCCCCCTCTCCCCTCTCTCCTCTTTCCCTCTCCACCACTCTTTCCCCGCTCCAACCTCTCCACTCTGTCCCCTCTCCCTCTCTACCCCCCATTTCCCCCTCTCCCGACTCAACCCCTCTCTCCACCCCTCTTTCCCCTTTTCCCCCTCTCCCCGCTCTCCACCCCTTATTCCCTCTTTCACCTTCTCCCCACTCTCCCCTCTCTCCACCCCTCTTTCTCACTTTCCCCCTCTCCCCACTCTCCCCTCTCTCCAAGCCTCTTTCCCCCTTTCCCCCTCTCACCTCTCTCCTCTCTCCCACTCCACCCCTCTGTCCCCTTTCCCCCTCTCCCCACTCTCCCATCTCTCCCCTTTCCCCCTCTCCCCTCACCCCCCTCTCCCCTCTCTCCACCCCTCTTTCCCTCTTTCCCCCTCTCTACTCTCTCCCCTCTCCACCCCTCTTTCCCACTTTCCCTCTCTCCCCACTCTCCCCTCTCTCCACCCCTCTTTAGCCCTTTCTCCCTCTCCCCTCTCTCCCTCTCTACCCCCCTTTCCCCCTTTTCCCCCTCTCCCCCACTTCCCCCTTCTAGACCCACATTTTCTCCCTCTCCCTCCTCTCCATAGGCGTCTCCCCACGTCTTCCCCTCTCCCCCTCTTCCCCACTCTCCCCCTCTTCCTCCCTCCCTCATCTTCACTCCCTCCCCCTCCCTACCTCCCCTCTTCCCCTTCTTCCACATTCTTCCCCCTTCTTCCCCCTTCTTCCCCCCTCTTCCCCCCCTCATTCCCCTCTTTTTCCCCTCTTTCCCCCTCTTTCTCACCTCTTTCCCCCTCTTTCCTCCCTCTTACCCCCTCTTTCCCCACCTTCTTTCCCCCTCTCTTCCCTCTCTCAACCCCTCTTTCCCCCTTTCCCCCTCTCCCCACTCTCTCCTCTCTCCACTACTGTTTCCTGCTTTCCCCCTCTTTCCCCCCTCTTTCCCCCTCTTTCCCCCCTCTTTCAACCCTCTTTCCCCATCTTTCTACCCTCTTTCCCCCTCTTTCCTCCCTCTTACCCCCTCTTTCCCCACCCTCTTTCCCCCTCTCCCCACTCTCCCCTTTCTCCACCCCTCTTTCCCCACTTTTCCAATCTCCCCACTCTCCCCTCTCTCCACCCCACTTTCCCCCTTTCCTCCTCTCCCCTCTCTCCACCCCTCTTTCCCCCCTCTTTCCCCCCTCTTTCTGCACCCTCTTTCCCCACCCTCTTTCCCCATAACCCCCTCTCCCCTCTCTCCTCTCTCCCTCTCTACCCCCATTTCCCCCTTTCCCCGTCTCCCCACTCTCCCCTCTCTCCACCCCTCTTTCCCCCTCTCCCCTCACTCCCCTCTCACTCTCCACCACTCTTTCCCCGTTTCAACCTCTTCACTCTGTCCCCTCTCCCTCTCTACCCCCCATTTCCCCCTTTCCCCCTCTCCCGACTCTCCCCTCTCTCCACCCCTCTTTCCCCTTTTCCCCCTCTCCCCGCTCTCCACCCCTCTTTACCTCTTTCCCCCTCTCCCCTCTCCTTCTCCACCCATATTTGCCCCTTTCCCCCCTCCCCACTCTCCCCTCTATCCACCCCTCTATCCCACTTTCCCCCTCTCAACTCTCTCCCCTCTCTCCACGCCTCTTTTCCCCTTTCCCCCTCTCCCAACTCTCCCCTCTCTCCACCCCTCTTTCCCCCTTTCCCCCTCTCCCCTCTCCCTCTCAACCCCCCTCCTTTCCCCCTCTCCACTCTCTTCCCTCTCCCTCTCTACCTCCCCTTTCATCCTTTCCCCCTCTCCAAGCTTCTTTCCCCCTTTCCCCCTCTCCCTCTCCACCCCTCTGTCCCCCTTTCCCCCTCTCCCCACTCTCCCCTCTCTTCACCTTTCCTCTTCTCCGATCTCTCCAAGCCTCTTTCCCCCTTTCATCCTCTCCCCACTCTCCCCTCTCTCCACCCCTCTTTCCCCCTTTCCCCCTCTCCCAACTTTCCCCTCTCTCCACCCCTCTTTCCCCTTTCCCCCTCTCCTCTCTCTCCCCTCTCCCTCTACACCACTCTTTCATCGTTTTAACCTCTCCCCTCTGTCCCATCTCTCTCTCTACCCCCCCCCCCATTTCCCCCTTTCCCCCTCTCCCGACTCTCCCCTCTCTCCACCCCTCTTTCCCCTTGTCCCCCTCTCCCCGCTCTCCACCCCTCTTTCCCCCTCTACCCCCCCCATTTCCCCCTTTCCACCTCTCCCGACTCTCCCCTCTCTCCACCCCTCTTTCCCCTTGTCCCCCTCTCCTCTCTCTCCACCCCCCTTTCCCCCTCTTCCCTCTCTCCCCTCTCCCTTTCCACACCTCTTTCCCCCTTTCCCCCTCTCCCCCTCTCCCTCTCCACCCCTCTTTCCCCCTTTCCCTCTTTCCCCCTCTCCCCACTCTCCCCTCTCTCCTTTCTCTCGACCCCTTATTCCCCCTTTCACCCTCTCCCCACTCTCCCCTATCTCCACCTCTCTTTCCCCTTTCCCCCTCTCCCCACTCTCCCCTCTCTCCAAACCTCTTTCCCCCTTTTCCCCTCTCCCCTCTCTCCCCTCTCCCTCTCCACCCCTCTGTCTCCCTTTCCCTCTCTCCCCACTCTCCCCTCTCTCCACCTTTCCTCCTCTCCCGTCTCTCCACTCTCCCTCTCCACCCCTCTTTCCCCCTTTCACCCTCTCCCCACTCTCCCCTCTCTCCACCCCTCTTTCCCCCTTTCCCCCTCTCCCAACTCTCCCCTCTCTCCACCCCTCTTTCCCCCTCTCCCCTCTCTCCCCTCTCCCTCTCCTCCCCTCTCCCTCTCTACCCTCTTTTCCCTCTCTCCCCTTTCTCTCCTCCTCTACCCCCTTCCCCATTCTACCCCCACATTTTCTCCCTCTCCCTCCTCTCCCCCGTCGTCTCCCCCCGTCTCGCCTGACCCCCATTCCCCCCTCTCCCCCTCTTCCTCCCTCACCTTAACTCCTTCCCCCTCCCTCCCACCCCTCTTCCCCCTTCTTCCCATTTCTTCCCCCCCTTCTTCCCCCTCTTTCCCCCCTCTTCCCGCCTCTTTTCCCCCTTCCCCCCTCTTTCCCCCTCTTTCCCCCCTCTTTCCCCTCTTTCCTCCTCTTCCCACCTCTTCCCCCCTCTTCCCCCTCTTTCCCCCCTTTTTCCCCCACTTTCTCCCTTCTTTCCCCCTCTTTCTCCCCTCTTCCCCCCTCTTCCCCCTCTTCCCCCTCTTCCCTCCTTCTTCCCTCCCTCTTCACCCTCTTTCCCCCTCTCCCTCCTCTCCCCTCTCCCCCTTTTGCCCCCTCTCCCCCTCTATCCCCCTCTCCCTCTCCCCCTTTCCCCTTTAGATTTTAATGTTCTCTTAAATTAAATAAAGTGTATCTCACCCCAGACCAGAAATAACGTATATCAGAATTAATGTATTAAAATAGCATCTAGTGTGTGTGTGTGTGTGTGTGTGTGTGGGGGGGTGGGGGGGGTGGGGGGGGGGGGTGTGTGTGCGTGTGTGTAATACGTCGATAAAAGTGTAAGAGAAAGCTAGTGTAACGCGCGTGCGCGTGCGCGTGCGCGCGCGCGTGCGCGCGCGTGTGTGTGTGAGTGTGTGTGTGTGGTGTGTGTGTGGTGTGTGTGGTGTGTGTGGTGTGCGTGTGCGTGCGCGTGTGCGTGCGTGCGTGTGTGTGTAATACGTCGATAAAAGTGTAAGAGAAAGCTAGTGTAACGCGCGTGCGCGTGCGCGTGCGCGCGTGTGTGTGAGTGTGTGTGTGAGTGTGTGTGTGTGGTGTGTGTGTGGTGTGTGTTGTGTGCGTAGTGTGTGTGGTGTGTGTGTGTGCGTGTGCGTGTGCGTGCGCGTTCGTGCGTGTGTGTGTGTGTGTAATACGTCGATAAAAGTGTAAGAGAAAGCTAGTGTAACTGATTCAGCGCCTAACAAATGAGTAGGTTTGGACCTAACATGGCACATAATCAAACGAGCAAGCAATGTAAATGTAAATGTCTCCTCAGTAAGGGTTGCAATTGTAGAAGATATCACAAAACGAAACAAATAGCACGATGATTCTAATATGGCGATATATCGTCCTTCTGTCCAATTGGGAGATCACAGTTGGCGATATATTGTCTGTTGGCAGTGAATCCGTTAATGAGAATATTTTTTTCAATCACAAACATGAAATTAGATGAAACTGAAGCTACTGGTTGGAACAAGAAATGAAACTAGATATAACTGAAGCAATTAGTTGGAACAACAAATGAAACTAGATGTAACTGACACTACCGGTTGGAAAAACAAATGAAACTAAATAAAACCGAAGCTACTGGTTGGAACAACAAATGAAACTAGGTGAAACTGAAGCTACAGGTTGGAAGAACGCTGAAGAAGTCCTGTATCTACTTAGGGAATGCGCTTCAGCTTTTCTGGGGAGATAACCATTGGGGACGGGGAAAGATCCCGGCTTGGTCCTTCAACAAGACTCCTGAGTCCATTACTTGCAGCAGTGTGGACACTATATCCCAGGCTTTCATCAAGGACAGCACTACCCCATAGTGTCTGCTATTGCTTGATGGTTGGTGATCAGGGCTGGAGCTGACTCGTTTCGGCCATCTTTCCCCTCCAGGTTCGATTCGCTGGCCTGCAGCACTGTGTCAGACATGTTTATGACATTAGTTATGCTGTTACGTGTGACGTCCTTACTCCATTGAGACACAAAGTCGACTGCAGGTGCGTCCGAGACCAGGAGTTTGAGTCTGCCGTACCCTAAGTCCCTACTCCAGACAGTCCCAGACCGTGAACCAATACTTTCAATGAAAGCCTGGGCTATAGCCTCCGACAAAACCAACTGCAACTAAAGAGAGTAGCCAGGGGACCCTTGTCTACTGTACATGCTCAGGAATGAGACAACCGATATCCATCAGCGGCCAAAGTCACGAAGCCAGGTTGGGGTGGGGCAGTGGACGGAGGGGGAAGGGGGGGGGGGGGGCTGAGATGTGATGTTAGAAAACACTCACGAAATTATCCCCATGGTGAAGTTACTAAACTTTTCTTACAGCGTTATTCGTGTATCTTTGTTGTGTTTCTTTATTTGTTCGTTGATGATTATACAAGTACCAGCCTCTGTATTACTTCAGAAGAATGTACATTTCAAAGTGTGCATTTGATGGTTATATGAACCTAGTAGCAAGTTCACAAGCTCATCTGTATAGTTTAACGTATAGGTTTAGAACGGAGAACAGATGAGTAGAGGATCTGGCTTGCTGCAAATTGAAACCGAAATCCAGAAAGAATTCAGAGAGAATAAGACGATGCTCAGTGAAAAGATTTTGGAGATTAACGATTATCCCTTTTAATTGAAAACTGATCTGGTAAATTTACAACTAAACATTTGTTGCCGGTGTATCCAACATGGACAGAAAAGAGAAAACCATTCTGGCCTGCGCCCGCTCCATTTGAGTAAAAACAACAACAAAGATTCATCTAAAAGAAAACTCCCTGAAATAAGTAAAGAACTTCAAATACATAGAAAGTATATTATCATCAAATGGCACATTAGAAGACGAGATCGAAAACACTGTATAGGAATTTCAACAAGCTCAAGTTGACTGCTGCTTTTTTGGACTTAATCATATTGACATCTGATGGTGAAGAAGACGAGGAATTTGAATATTTTGTTTTATCACAATGTAAGTTGAATTGTTGATGAACTAATCGATCTCTTGCAACCGTGAGATAAATGTTGAAATGTAATAAGTGTTAATACATTTGTAACACGAAAGTGATATATACATTACTATACATCACTTCAAATATATTGAAACCACATATTCCCTTGTTCAGTACATACGACGTAGCATAACATGTGACATGTCCTTCCCAGGACTTGATCTTCCATGCAATGTCACATTCAGTAGTTTGCCATCGCTTTCTGAACGACACGTCATCGTTTATCTCCAACTGGCCTGAGTAGGGAAGTAAACCACTACTCTGTCTATTCGGACTCCAGCTCGGAATAAACTACTCTGTCTATTCGGACTCCAGCTCGGAATAAACTACTCTGTCTATTCGGACTCCAGCTCGGAATAAACTACTCTGTCTATTCGGACTCCAGCTCGGAATAAACTACTCTGTCTATTCGGACTCCAGCTCGGAATAAACTACTCTGTCTATTCAGACTCCAGCTCGGAATAAACTACTCTGTCTATTCGGACTCCAGCTCGGAATAAACTACTCTGTCTATTCGGACTCCAGCTCGGAATAAAATACTCTGTCTATTCGGACTCCAGCTCGGAATAAACTCTCCAAGCTTCTTTCCCACTTTTCCCCTCTCCCTCTCCACCCCTCTGTCCCCCTTTCCCCCTCGCCCCTCTCTCCCCTCTCTCCACCTTTCCTCCTCTCCCCTCTCTCGACCCCTTTCCCCCTTTTCCCCCTCTCCCCACTCTCCCCTCTCTCCAAGCCTCTTTCCCCCTTTTCCCCTCTCCCCTCTGTCCCCTCTCCATCTCCACCCCTTTCCCCCATTCATCCTCTCCCCACTCTTCCCTCTCTCCACCCCTCTTTCCCCCTTTCCCCCTCTCCCGACTCTCCCCTCTCTCCACCCCTCTTTCCCCTTGTCCAACTCTCCCCGCTCTCCACCCCTCTTTCCCCCTTTCCCCCCTCCACACTGTCCCCTCTCTCCACCTCTCTATCCCCCTTTCCCACTCTCAACTCTCTCCCCTCTCTCCACCCCTCTTTCCCCCTTTCCCCCTCTCCCCACTCTCCCCTCTCTCCATCCCTCTTTCCCCCTTTCCCCCTTTCCCCTCTCCCTCTCAACCCCCCCGTTACCCCCTCTCCCCGCCCTCCCCTCTCCCTCTCTACCTCCCCTTTCATCCTTTCCCCCTCTCACAACTCTCCCCTCTCTCCACCCCCTTTCCCCCTCTCCCCTATCTCCCCTCTCTCTCTCCTCCCCTCTTTCCCCCTTCCCCCTCTCCCCTCTCTCCAGCCCTCTTTCCCCCTTTCCCCCTCTCCCCACTCTCCCATCTCTTCATCCCTCTATCCCCCTTTCCCCCCTCCCCTCTCCCTCTCTACCCCCCTTTCCCCCTCTCCCCACTCTCCCCTCTCTCCACCCCTCTTTCACCATTTCCCCCTCTCCCCTCTGTCCCCTCTCCCTCTCAACCCCCTTTCTCCCTCTCCCCCTCTTCCCCCTTCTACCCCCACATTTTCTCCCTCTCCCTCCTCTCCCCCGTCGTCTCCCCCCGTCTCGCCTGACCCCCATTCCCCCCTCTCCCCCTCTTCCTCCCTCCCCTTAACTCCTTCCCCCTCCCTCGCTCCCCTCTTCCCCCTTCTTCCCATTTCTTCCCCCCCTCCCCCCCCCCTTCTTCCTCCCCTCTTCCCCCTCTTTCCCCCCTCTTTCCCCCTCTTTCTCCCTTCTTTCCCCCCTCTTTCCCCCTCTTCCTCCTCTTCCCCCTCTTCCCCCCTCTTCCCTCCTTCTTCCCTCCCTCTTCCCCCTCTTTCCCCCTCTCCCCCTCTCCCCGTTTTGCCCCCTCCCCCCCTCTTCCCCCTCTATCCCCCTCTCCCTCTCCCCCCTTTTCCCTTTAGATTTTAATGTTCTCTTAAATTAAATAAAGTGTATCTCACCCCAGACCAGAAATAACGTATATCAGAATTAACGTATTAAAATAGCATCTACTGTGTGTGTGTGTGTTTGGGGGGGGGGGGGGTGTGTGTGCGTGTGTGTGCGTGTGTGCGCGCGTGTGTGTGCGTGTGCGTGTGCGTGCGTGCGTGTGTGTGTGCTCGATAAAAGTGTAAGAGAATGCTAGTGTAACGCGCGTGCGCGTGCGCGTGTGTGTGTGAGTGTGTGTGTGTGAGTGTGTGTGTGTGTGTGTGTGTGGTGTGTGTGGTGTGTGTGGTGTGTGTGGTGTGTGTGGTGTGTGTGTGTGTGTGCGTGTGCGTGTGCGTGTCTTTCCCACCTCTTTCCCCTCTCTTTCCCCACTCTAACCCCCTCTTTTCCCACCTTCTTTCCCCCTCTTTCCCCTCTCTCAACCCCTCTTTCCCTGTTTCCCCTTCTTCCCACTCTCCCCTTTCTCCACCCTTCTTTCCCACTTTCCCCATCTCCCCACTCTCCCCTCTCTCCACCCCACTTTCCCCCTTTCCTCGTCTCCCCACTCTAACCTCTCTCCACCCCTCTTTCCCCCCTCTTTCCCCGATCTTTCCCCTATCTTTCCCCCCTCTTTCTGCACCCTCTTTCCCCACCCTTTCCCCCTTACCCCCTCTCCCCTCTCTCCCCTCTCCCTCTCTACCCCCAATCTTTCCCCATCTCCCCTCTCTCCGCTCTCCCTCTCCACCCTCTTTCACCGTTTCAATCTCTCCCCTCTGTCCCCTCTCCCTCTCTACCCCCCCCCCCCTTTCCTTTTTCCCCCTCTCCCGACTCTCCCCTCTCTCCACCCCTCTTTCCCCTTTCCCCCTCTCACTGCTCTCCACCCCTCTTTCCCCCTTTTCCCCCTCCCCACTCTCCCCTCTCTCCACCCCTCTATCCCCCTTTCCCCCTCTCAACTCTCTCCCCTCTCTCCACCCCTCTTTCTTCCTTTCCCCCTCTCCCCTCTCTCCACCCCTCTTTCCCCTCTTTCCCCCTCTCCCCTCTCTCCCATCTCCCTCTCCACCCCTCTTTATCCCGTTTCAACCTCTCCCCTCTGTCCCCTCTCCCTCTCTACCCCCCCTTTCCCCCTTTCCCCCTCTCCCGACTCTCCCCTCTCTCCCCCCTCTTTCACCTTTTCTCCCTCTCCCTGCTCTCCACCCCTCTTTCCCCCTTTCCCCCTCTCCCCTCTCTCCCCTCTCCTTCCCCACCCCTCTTTCCCCCTTCCCCCCCCTCCCCACTCTCCCCTCTCTCCACCCCTCTATCCCCCTTTCACAGTCTCAACTCTCTCCCCTCTCTCCATCCCTCTTTCCCCCTCTCCCCTCTCTCCACCCCTCTTACCCCCTTTCCCCTCTCCCCTCTCCCTCTCTACCTCCCTTTCATCCTTTCCCCCTCTCACAACTCTCCCCTCTCCCCCCCCTTTCCTCCTCTCCCCTCTCTCCCGTCTCCCTTTCCACCCTCTTTCCCCCTTTCCCCCTCTCCCCCTCTCCCCTCTCCATCTCCACCCCTCTTTCCCCCTTTCCTTCTTTCCCCCTTTCCCCTCTCTCCCCTCTCTCCACCCCTTATTCCCCCTTTCACCTTCTCCCCACTCTCCCCTCTCTCCACCCCTCTTTCCCACTTTCCCCCTCTCCCCACTCTCCCCTCTCTCCAAGCCTCTTTCCCCTTCCCCCTCTCACCTCTCTCCCCTCTCCCACTCCACCCCTCTGTCCTCCTTTCCCCCTCTTCCCACTCTCCCATCTTCCCCCTTTCCCCCTCTCCCCTCACCCCACTCTCCCCTCTCTCCACCCCTCTTTCCCTCTTTCCCCCTCTCCACTCTCTCCCCTCTCCACGCCTCTTTCCCACTTTCCCTCTCTCCCCACTCTCCCCTCTCTCCACCCCTCCTTAGCCCTTTCTCCCTCTCCCCTCTCTCCCTCTCTACCCCCCTTTCCCCCTCTCCCCCTCTCCCCCCTTCTAGACCCACATTTTCTCCCTCTCCCTCCTCTCCCCAGGCGTCTTCCCCCCGTCTTCCCCTCTCCCCCTCTTCCCCACTCTCCCCCTCTTCCTCCCTCCCTCATCTTCACTCCCTCCCCCTCCCTACCTCCCCTCTTCACCTTCTTCCACCTTCTTCTTCCTTCTTCCCCCTTCTCCCCCCTCTCCCCCCCTCATTCCCCTCTTTTCCACCTCTTTCCCCCTCTTTCCCCCTCTTTCTCACCTCTTTCCCCCCTCTTTTCTCCCTCTTACCCCCTCTTTCCCCACCTTCTTTCCCCCTCTCTCAACCCCTCTTTCCCCCTTTTCCCCTCTCCCCACTCTCCCCTCTCTCCACTACTGTTTCCCGCTTTCCCCCTCTTTCCCCCCTCTTTCCCCCTCTTTCTACCCTCTTTCCCCATCTTTCTACCCTCTTTCCCCCCTCTTACCCCCTCTTTCCCCACCTTCTTTCCCCCTCTCCCCACTCTCCCCTTTCTCCACCCCTCTTTCCCCACTTTTCCAATCTCCCCACTCTCCCCTCTCTCCACACCACTTTCCCCCATTCCTCCTCTCCCCTCTCTCCACCCCTCTTTCCCCTCTCTTTCCCCCCTCTTCTGCACCCTCTTTCCCCACCCTCTTTCCCCCTTACCCCCTCTCCCCTCTCTCCTCTCTCCCTCTCTACCCCTCTTTCCCCCTTTCCCCCTATCCCCACTCTCCCCTCTCTCCACCCCTCTTCCCCCTTTCCCCTCTCCCCTCTCTCTCCTCTCCCTCTCCACCACTCTTTACCCGTTTCAACCTCTCCACTCTGTCCCTTCTCCCTCTCTACCCCCCATTTCCCCCTCTCCCGACTCTGCCCTCTCTCCACCCCTCTTTCCCCTGTTCCCCTTCTCCCCGCTCTCCACCCCTCTTTCCCTCTTTCCCCCTCTCCCCTCTCCTTCTCCACCCATATTTCCCCCCTCCCCACTCTCCCCTCTCTCCACCCCTCTATCCCCCTTTCCCCCTCTCAACTCTCTCCCCTCTCTCCACCCCTCTGTCTCCCTTTCCCCCTCTCCCCACTCTCCCCTATCTCCACCTTTCCTCCTCTCCCGTCTCTCCACTCTCCCTCTCCATCCCTCTTTCCCCCTCTCCCCACTCTCCCCTCTCTCCAAGCCTCTTTCCCCCTTTTCCCCTCTCACCTCTCTCCCCTCTCCCACTCCACCCCTCTGTCCCCGTTTCCCCCTCTTCCCACTCTCCCATCTCTCCCCCTTTCCCGCTCTCCCCTCATCCCACTCTCTTCTCTCTCCACCCCTCTTTCCCTCTTTCCCCCTCTCCACTCTCTCCCCTCTCCACCCCTCTTTCCCACTTTCCCTCTCTCCCCACTCTCCCCTCTCTCCACCCCTCTTTAGCCCTTTCTCCCTCTCCCCTCTCTCCCTCTCTACCTCCCTTTCCCCCTCTCCCCCTCTTCCCCCTTCTAGACCCACATTTTCTCCCTCTCCCTCCTCTCTCCAGGCGTCTCCCCCCGTCTTTCTCTCTCCCCCCTCTTCCCCACTCTCCCCCTCTTCCTCCCTCCCTCATCTTCACTCCCTCCCCCTCCCTACCTCCCCTCTTCCCCTTCTTCCACCTTCTTCCCCCTTCTTCCCCCTTCTTCCCCCCTCTTCCCCCCTCATTCCCCTCTTTTCCACCTCTTTCCCCCTCTTTCCCCCTCTTTCTCACCTCTTTCCCCCCTCTTTTCTCCCTCTTACCCCCTCTTTCCCCACCTTCTTTCCCCCTCTCTCCCCTCTCTCAACCCCTCTTTTCCCCCTTTCCCCCTCTCCCCACTCTCCCCTCTCTCCACTACTGTTTCCCGCTTTCCCCCTCTTTCCCCCCTCTTTCCCCCTCTTTCTACCCTCTTTCTCCATCTTTCTACCCTCTTTCCCCCCTCTTTCCTCCCTCTTACCCCCTCTTTCCCCACCCTCTTTCCCCCTCTCCCCACTCTCCCCTTTCTCCACCCCTCTTTCCCCACTTTTCCAATCTCCCCACTCTCCCCTCTCTCCACACCACTTTCCCCCTTTCCTCCTCTCCCCTCTCTCCACCCCTCTTTCCCCTCTCTTTCCCCACTCTTTCTGCACCCTCTTTCCCCACCCCCTTTCCCCCTTACCCCCTCTCCCCTCTCTCCTCTCTCCCTCTCTACCCCCCTTTCCCCCTTTCCCCCTCTCCCCACTCACCCCTCTCACCACCCCTCTTCCCCCTTTCCCCTCTCCCCTCTCACTCCTCTCCCTCTCCACCACTCTTTACCCGTTTCAACCTCTCCACTCTGTCCCTTCTCCCTCTCTACCCCCCATTTCCCCCTCTCCCGACTCTCCCCTCTCTCCACCCCTCTTTCCCCTTTTCCCCCTCTCCCCGCTCTCCACCCCTCTTTCCCTCTTTCCCCCTCTCCCCTCTCCTTCTCCACCCATATTTCCCCCTTTCCCCCCTCCCCACTCTCCCCTCTCTCCACCCCTCTATCCCCCTTTTCCCCTCTCAACTCTCTCCCCTCTCTCCACCCCTCTTTCCCCCTTTCCCCCTCTCGTCACTCTCCCCTCTCTCCACCCCTCTTTCCCCCTTTCCCCCTCTTGCCTCTCCCTCTCAACCCCCCCTTTCCCCCCCTCCCCTCTCTCCCCTCTCCCTCTCTACCTCCCCTTTCATCCTTTTCCCCTCTCACAACTCTCCCCTCTCGCCACCCCCCTTACCCCTCTCCCCTCTCTCCCCTCTCCCTTTCCACCCCTCTTTCCCCCTTTCCCCCTCTCCCTCTCCACCCCTCTTTCCCCATTTCCCCCTTTCCCCCTCACCCCACTCTCACCTCTCTCCACCTCTCTTTCCCCTTTCCCCCTCTCCCCACTCTCCCCTCTCTCCAAGCCTCTTTCCCCGTTTTCCTCTCTCCCCTCTCTCCCCTCTCCCTCTCCACCCCTCTGTCTCCCTTTCCCCCTCTCCCCACTCTCCCCTATCTCCACCTTTCCTCCTCTCCCGTCTCTCCACTCTCCCTCTCCACCCCTCTTTCCCCCTCTCCCCACTCTCCCCTCTCTCCAAGCCTCTTTCCCCCTTTTCCCCTCTCACCTCTCTCCCCTCTCCCACTCCACCCCTCTGTCCCCGTTTCCCCCTCTTCCCACTCTCCCATCTCTCCCCCTTTCCCGCTCTCCCCTCATCCCACTCTCTCCTCTCTCCACCCCTCTTTCCCTCTTTCCCCCTCTCCACTCTCTCCCCTCTCCACCCCTCTTTCCCACTTTCCCTCTCTCCCCACTCTCCCCTCTCTCCACCCCTCTTTAGCCCTTTCTCCCTCTCCCCTCTCTCCCTCTCTACCCCCCTTTCCCCCTCTCCCCCACTTCCCCCTTCTAGACCCACATTTTCTCCCTCTCCCTCCTCTCTCCAGGCGTCTCCCCCCGTCTTTCTCTCTCCCCCCTCTTCCCCACTCTCCCCCTCTTCCTCCCTCCCTCATCTTCACTCCCTCCCCGTCCCTACCTCCCCTCTTCCCCTTCTTCCACCTTCTTCCCCCTTCTTCCCCTTTCTTCCCCCCTCTTCCCCCCTCATTCCCCTCTTTTCCACCTCTTTCCCCCTCTTTCCCCCTCTTTCTCACCTCTTTCCCCCCTCTTTTCTCCCTCTTACCCCCTCTTTCCCCACCTTCTTTCCCCCCTCTCTCCCCTCTCTCAACCCCTCTTTTCCCCCTTTCCCCCTCTCCCCACTCTCCCCTCTCTCCACTACTGTTTCCCGCTTTCCCCCTCTTTCCCCCCTCTTTCCCCCTCTTTCTACCCTCTTTCTCCATCTTTCTACCCTCTTTCCCCCCTCTTTCCTCCCTCTTACCCCCTCTTTCCCCACCCTCTTTCCCCCTCTCCCCACTCTCCCCTTTCTCCACCCCTCTTTCCCCACTTTTCCAATCTCCCTACTCTCCCCTCTCTCCACACCACTTTCCCCCTTTCCTCCTCTCCCCTCTCTCCACCCCTCTTTCCCCTCTCTTTCCCCACTCTTTCTGCACCCTCTTTCCCCACCCTCTTTCACCCTTACCCCCTCTCCCCTCTCTCCTCTCTCCCTCTCTACCCCCCTTTCCCCCTTTCCCCCTCTCCCCACTCTCCCCTCTCTCCACCCCTCTTCCCCCTTTCCCCTCTCCCCTCTCTCTCCTCTCCCTCTCCACCACTCTTTACCCGTTTCAACCTCTCCACTCTGTCCCTTCTCCCTCTCTACCCCCCATTTCCCCCTCTCCCGACTCTCCCCGCTCTCCACCCCTCTTTCCCTCTTTCCCCCTCTCCCCTCTCCTTCTCCACCCATATTTCCCCACTCTCCCCCCTCCCCACTCTCCCCTCTCTCCACCCCTCTATCCCCCTTTCCCCCTCTCAACTCTCTCCCCTCTCTCCACCCCTCTTTCCCCCTTTCCCCCTCTCGTCACTCTCCCCTCTCTCCACCCCTCTTTCCCCCTTTCCCCCTCTTGCCTCTCCCTCTCAACCCCCCCTTTCCCCCTCTCCCCTCTCTCCCCTCTCCCTCTCTACCTCCCCTTTCATCCTTTTCCCCTCTCACAACTCTCCCCTCTCTCCACCCCCCTTACCCCTCTCCCCTCTCTCCCCTCTCCCTTTCCACCCCTCTTTCCCCCTTTCCCCCTCTCCACCCCTCTTTTCCCCTTTCCCCCTTTAACCCTCTCCCCACTCTCACCTCTCTCCACCTCTCTTTCCCCCTTTCCCCCTCTCCCCACTCTCCCCTCACTCCAAGCCTCTTTCCCCCTTTTCCCCTCTCCCCTCTCTCCCCTCTCCCTCTCCACCCCTCTGTCTCCCTTTCCCCCTCTCCCCACTCTCCCCTATCTCCACCTTTCCTCCTCTCCCGTCTCTCCACTCTCCCTCTCCACCCCTCTTTCCCCCTCTCCCCACTCTCCCCTCTCTCCCCCTTTCCCCTTCTCCCCTGACCCCACTCTCCCCTCTCTCCACCCCTCTTTCCCTCTTTCCTCCTCTCCACTCTCTCCCCTCCCCACCCCTCTTTCCCACTTTCCCTCTCTCCCCACTCTCCCCTCTCTCCACCCCTCTTTAGCCCTTTCTCCCTCTCCCCTCTCTCCCTCTCTACCCCCTTTTTTCCCTTTTCCCCCTCTCCCCCTCTTCCCCCTTCTAGACCCACATTTTCTCCCTCTCCCTCCTCTCCCCAGGCGTCTCCCCCTGTCTTCCCCTCTTCCCCACTCTCCCCCTCTTCCTCCCTCCCTCATCTTCACTCCCTCCCCCTCCTTACCTCCCCTCTTCCCTTCTTCCACCTTCTTCCCCCTTCTTCCCCCTTCTTCCCCCCTCATTCCCCTCTTTCCCCCCTCTTTCCCCCTCTTTCCCCCTCTTTCTCACCTCTTTCCCCCCTCTTTCCTCCCTCTTACCCCCTCTTTCCCGACCGTCTTTCCCCCTCTCTCCCCTCTCTCAACCCCTCTTTCCCCCTTTCCCCCTCTCCCAGCTCTCCCCTCTCTCCACTACTGTTTCCCGCTTTCCCGGTCTTTCCCCCCTCTTTCCTCCACTTTCTACCCTCTTTCCCCATCTTTCTACCCTCTTTCCCCCCTCTTTCCTCCCTCTTACCCACTCTTTTCCCACCCTCTTTCCCCCTCTCCCCACTCTCCCCTTTCACCACCCCTCTTTCCCCACTTTTCCAATCTCCCCACTCTCCCCTCTCTCCACCCCACTTTCCCCCTTTCCTCCTCTCCCCTCTCTCCACCCCTCTTTCCCCCCTCTTTCCCCCCCTCTTTCTGCACCCTCTTTCCCCACCCTCTTTCCCCCTTACCCCTTCTCCCCTCTCTCCTCTCTTCCTCTCTACCCCCATTTCCCCCTTTCCCCCTCTCCCCACTCTCCCCTCTCTCCACCCCTCTTTCCCCCTTTCCCCCTCTCCCCTCTCTCCCCTCTCCCTCTCCACAACTCTTTCCCCGTTTCAACCTCTCCACTCTGTCCCCTCTCCCTCTCTACCCCCAATTTCCCCTTTTCCCCCTCTCCCGACTCTCCCCTCTCTCCACCCCTCTTTCCCCTGTTCCCCCTCTCCCCGCTCTCCACCTCTCTTTCCCTCGTTCCCACTCTCCCCTCTCCTTCTCCACCCATATTTCCCCCTTTCCCCCCTCCCCACTCTCCCCTCTCTCCACCCCTCTATCCCCCTTTCTCCCTCTCAACTCTCTCCCCTCTCTCCACCCCTCTTTCCCCCTTTCCCCCTCTCGACACTCTCCCCTCTCTCCACCCCTCTTTCCCCCTTTCCCCCTCTCCCTCTCAACCCCCCCCCCTTTCCCCCTCTCCCCTCTCCCTCTCTACCTCCCCTTTCATCCTTTCCCCCTCTCACAACTCTCCCCTCTCTCCACCCCCCCTTCCCCCTCTCCCCTCTCTCCCCTCTCCCTTTCCACACCTCTTTCCCCCTCTCCCCCTCTCCCTCTCCACCCCTCTTTCCCCCTTTCCTTCTTTCCCCCTCTCCCCACTCTCCCCTCTCTTCTTTCTCTCCACACCTTATTTCCCCTTTCACCCTCTCCCCACTCTCCCCTCTCTCCACCTCTCTTTCCCCTTTCCCCCTCTCCCCACTCTCCCCTCTCTCCAAGCCTCTTTCCCCCTTTTCCCCTCTCCCCTCTCTCCCCTCTCCCTCTCCACCCCTCTGTCTCCCTTTCCCCCTCTCCCCACTCTCCCCTCTCTCCACCTTTCCTCATCTCCCGTCTCTCCACTCTCCCTCTCCACCCCTCTTTCCCCCTTTCACCCTCTCCCCACTCTCCCCTCTCTCCAACCCTCTTTCCCCCTTTCCCCCTCTCCCAACTCTCCCCTCTCTCCACCCCTCTTTCCCCCTCTCCCCTCTCTCCCCTCTCTCCCCTCTCCCTCTCCTCCCCTCTTTCCCCCTTTCCCCCTCTCCCCTCTCTCCACCCTTCTTTCCCCCTTTCCCCCTCTCCCCTCTCTCCCCTCTCCCTCTCTACCCACTTTCCCCCTTTCCCTCTCTCCTCCTCTCCCCCTCTTCCCCCTTCTACCCCCACATTTTCTCCCTCTCCCTCCTCTCCCCCGTCGTCTCCCCCTTCTCGCCTGACCCCCATTTCCCCCCCCCCCCTCCCCCTCTTCCTCCCTCCCCTTAACTCCTTCCCCCTCCCTCCCTCCCCTCTTCCCCCTTCTTCCCATTTCTTCCCCCCCCCCTTCTTCCCCCTCTTTCCCCCCTCTTCCCCCTCTTTTCCCTCTCTTTTCCCCCTTTTCCCCCTCTTTCCCCCTCTTTCCTCTCTTTCCCCCTCTTCCCACCTCTTCCCCCTCTTTCCCCCATCTTTCCCCCACTTTCTCCCTTCTTTCCCCCTCTTTCCCCCCTCTTCCCCCCTCTTCCCCCTCTTCCCTCCTTCTTCCCTCCCTCTTCATCCTCTTTCCCCCTCTCCCTCCTCTCCCCCTCTCCCCCTTTTGCCCCCTCTCCCCCTCTCCCCCCTCTATCCCCCTCTCCCTCTCCCCCTTTCCCCTTTAGATTTTAATGTTCTCTTAAATTAAATAAAGTGTATCTCACCACAGACCAGAAATAACGTATATCAGAATTAACGTATTAAAATAGCATCTAGTGTGTGTATGTGTGTGTGTGTGTGTGTGGAGGGGGGGGGTGGGGGGGGGTGTGGTGTGTGTGCGTGTGTGTGCGTGTGTGCGCGCGTGTGCGCGTGCACGTGCGTGTGTGTGTGTGTGTAATACGTCGATAAAAGTGTAAGAGAAAGCTAGTGTAACGCGCGTGCGCGCGTGTGTGTGAGTGTGTGTGTGAGTGTGTGTGTGTGGTGTGTGTGTTGTGTGTGGTGTGTGTGTATGTGTGCGTGTGTGTGCGTGTGCGTGTGCGTGCGCGTGCGTGCGTGTGTAATACGTCGATAAAAGTGTAAGAGAAAGCTAGTGTAACGCGCGTGCGCGTGCGCGTGCGCGCGTGTGTGTGAGTGTGTGTGTGAGTGTGTGTGTGTGGTGTGTGTGTGTGGTGTGTGTGGTGTGTGTGCGTGTGCGTGTGCGTGCACGTGCGTGCGTGTGTGTAATACGTCGATAAAAGTGGAAGAGAAAGCTAGTGTAACGCGCGTGCGTGTGCGCGCGTGTGTGTGAGTGTGTGTGTGAGTGTGTGTGTGTGGTGTGTGTGTGTGGTGTGTGTGGTGTGCGTGGTGTGTGGTGTGTGTGTGTGCGTGTGCGTGTGCGTGCGCGTGCGTGCGTTTGTGTGTGTGTGTAATACGTCGATAAAAATGTAAGAGAAAGCTTGTGTAACTGATTCAGCGCCAAACAAATGAGTAGGTTTGGACCTAACATGGCACATAATCAAACGAGCAAGCATTATAGTGTAAATCTCTCTTCAGTAAGGATTGCAATTTTAGAAGATATCACAAAACGAAACAAATAGCACGATGATTCTAATATGGCGATATATCGTCCTTCTGTCCAATTGGGAGATCACAGTTGGCGATATATTGTCCCTTGGCAGTGAATCCGTTAATGAGAATATTTTTTTCAATCACAAACATGAAATTAGATGAAACTGAAGCTACTGGTTGGAACAAGAAATGAAACTAGATATAACTGAAGCAATTAGTTGGAACAACAAATGAAACTAGATGTAACTGACACAACCGGTTGGAAAAACAAATGAAACTAAATAAAACCGAAGCTACTGGTTGGAACAACAAATGAAACTAGGTGAAACTGAAGCTACAGGTTGGAACAACGCTGAAGAAGTTCTGTATCTACTTAGGGAATGCGCTTCAGCTTTTCTGGGGAGATAACCAATGGGGACGGAGAAAGATCCCGGCTTGGTCCTTCAACAAGACTCCTGAGTCCATTACTTGCAGCAGTGTGGACACTATATCCCAGGCTTTCATCAAGGACAGCACTGCCCCTTAGTGTCTGCTATTGCTTAATTGTTGGTGATCAGGGCTGGAGCTGACTCGTTTCGGCCATCTTTCCCCTCCAGGTTCGATTCGCTGGCCTGCAGGACTGTGTCAGACATGTTTATGACATTAGTTATGCTGTTACGTGTGACATCCTTACTCCATTGAGACACGAAGTCGACTGCAGGTGCGTCCGAGACCAGGAGTTCGAGTCTGCCGTACCCTAAGTCCCCACTCCAGCCAGTCCCAGACCATGAACCAATACTTTCAACGAAAGCCTGGGCTATAGCCTCCGACAAAACCAGCTGCAACTAAAGAGAGTGGACAGGGGACCCTTGTCTACTGTACATGCTCAGGAATGAGACAACCGATATCCAACAGCGGCCAAAGTCACGAAGCCGGGGGTGGTGGGGTGGGGGGGGGGGGACTGAGATGTGATGTTAGATAACACTCACTGGTATTGTTCACGAAATGACTCCTATAGTGAAGATTCTAAACCTTTCTTACAGCGTTGTTCGTGTATCTTTTTGTGTTTGTTTATTTGCTCGTTGATGATTATACGAGTGCCAGCCTCTGTATTACTTACTTCAGAAGAATGTACATTTCAAAGTGTGCATTTGATGGTTATATGAACCTAGTAGCAAGTTCACAAGCACTTCTGTATAGTTTAACGTATAGGTTTAGAACGGAGAACAGATGAGTAGAGGATCTGGCGTGCTTCAAATTGAAAACAAAATCCAGAAAGAATTGAAAGAGAATCAGATGATGCTCAGAGAATAGATTGTGGAGATTAAGGATTATCCCTTTAAATTGAAAACTTAACTGGTAAATTTACAACTAAACATACGTTTCCAGTGTCCAACATGTGCACAAACGAGAAAACCATTCTGGTCTACGCTCGCTCCATCTTAGAAAAAAGCAACAAAGATTCATCCAAAAGAAAACTCCCTGAAATAAGTAAAGAACTTCAAATACCTAGAAAGTATATTATCATCAAATGGCACATTAGAAGACGAGATAAAAAACACCGTATAGGAATATCAACAAGCTCAAGTTGACTGCTGATTTCTTGTTGACTTAATCATATTGACATCTGATGGTGAAGAAGACGAAGAATTTGAAATTTTGTTTTATCTCAATGTAAGTTAAGAACTAATCGATCTCTTGCAACCGTGAGATAAATGTTGAAATGTAATAAGTGTTGATACATTTGTAACACCAAAGTGATATATATATATTACTATACATCACTTCAAATACATTGAAACCACATATTCCTTTGTTCAGTACATACGACGTAGCATAACATGTGACATGTCCTTCCCAGGACTTGATCTTCCATGCAATGTCACATTCAGTAGTTTGCCATCGCTTTCTGAACGACACGTCATCGTTTATGTCCAACTGGCCTGAGTGGGGAAGTAACCCACTACGTGGTTAAACCTATCAGCCAGTCTGACCGTATTTTATATTTTATATTTACAGTGAAAGATTAATTTGTCAACTTCTTAACTTCATTAATCAGGAAACACTGGCATAGTCAGATGTACAGCTCTACCAGTGGAACGATAACATTTTAGAGACGGCGCTCGATTGATTGATTCATTCAATCATAGCTCAACAATCACACCAGTAATTGTGTTCTGTGACAGGCTGTGTAACAGTATGTGTAGTTTGGGTTATAATTAGGATCTAGTGGGGAATTAGAGATACAGCACGATTGAGCATTATGAGTGAAAGCGGAGAGAGATGCTCAATCGTGACGTATTGTTGTTGTGAAGGGCGGTCAACATCCGATAGTCCAGCTGAGAAGACACGGCTTGTCATCTTGAGAATAAAGTATAAAGTTTTAGTACAGATCAAGTCTTGTTACTTCATTTGACACTACTACAGAAGTAATAAATGGTGCCGTGGACCGAGAATCTGAGGTTGATCTAGGCCGGCCAACAACAACTATCCACTGGCGGCATGCTGTAAGACAAATTATGAAGATAATGGCCTACCACGCGAAGTACTAAAGAATCCAGACAAAACTGCCAGGACAAGAAGGGTTTCCTGGAGCCGTGGCTGAACATTTGAATCGTATCATTTATAAGGGGCCTAACCTGGCCGTTGCCTGAACCTTGCCACTTTCAAGATTTTATCGGAAGTCAGAACTCGTTCAAGGTCAGCTCATCACTAGCCGTTGGCTGATTGATACTAATCCACTTTTGGGCCTTGTCATTCCTATGACCCAAACACCCCTAATCCAATTTTGGGCCTCGTTATATTCCTATGACCCATTCCATACGACGATGAAGTACCCACTTGAGATCAAGGAAGGGACCCAACCAGGGGGTCGAAGATTGTCTGGCAGCCCATGAGATGTGACCCAACCAGGGGTTGAAAATTTTCTGGCAGCCCACGAGAAGGACGAAATTACTTGAGGGAAGAGAAGTGATATCTGAACTCCACCACCTGAATTCCGAGACTTTCACTTGATGCGGGCTCTGGTTGGTTGAACTGAATCCGTAAGTTGGTAAAAGAAGATGACGGATTAATTAAGGAAATAGACTCGGAGTAAAAGTTGTGTATTTCGAGGTCTCCCGTGAGCTTCCGAATTTATTAATTAGAGTGGAGTACAGGACATTATTGTGGTTTAAGAAACAAATATCTACAAGGAACCTTCTGATTGCCACAAATTTGAGTTTTTTATTGAGGACAGGGTTCATTCTTCCTATGCTCAGACAGGATATTGTTGATGCTTCCTCTGATTAATGTAATATCTTACAATATTATAACCAACTGAATTGTGCTGTTTGGGATTTGGGAAATTGTAATTGTGTGATTGGTTGCTTGCTTTGTTTCAGTATTTTTCAGCATGGCGGAACCGGATAACTTGGCCCAGGTTTTGACAGGCGTGGGTACAGCAGTAGGCCGACTTAATATGGTGATTAAACAACAAGGCATGGCAACAGAAATTGTAAAATTTAGTGGACAGGCCAGAGACTATAAGAAATGGGTCACCTCTATAGAAAAATATGCCTATTTGATCTCAGCAACAGATGAAGAAAAAATGAGACTGGCTTATCAGACGGCAACGGAACCGGTCTCGGATCATATAAGAAGAAAGCTAGAAGCTAGAGTAGATGAGACATGGGAACAATTCAAGGAAGACCTAGCAAGGAAATATGCAGAAATAACGGATCCACAACATGCATTTTCGGTGTTGAGGCAGGCTAAACAAAATAACGGAGAGACGGTACAATTGTTTAGCGATAGATTAATTAATCTGGCTGAAGAGGCATTCTTAGGACAGAATGTACGAGGAGAGGAGGTGGAAAGGATGTTGGTAGGGATCTTTGTGGATGGCATAAAGTCTGATGGTTTGAAACTTAAATTAATGAGGGAAAACCCTGAGAGGTTATCACAAGCGGTGGATATCGCGGTACAAGAAGAAAATTTGAGACGTAGGTTTAGATTAAGAACAGGACGAGAAGTGGGAAGTAATCGAGATGACAGAGTTGAGGAACCTATGGAAATAGGACAAACAAGATTCGGATGGAATAGGAGAGGAGGTATACAGACGTTACAAGGTAGAAATAGGTATGATAATGAGGAAAGAAGAAATATGAGATACCCTACAAGAGAAACAGTAGGTAACACAAATAGTACAAATATTGTCTGTTGGAATTGTGGTCAACGGGGACATGTTTTTCGGTTTTGTAATAACAGGCATGTCCAGTCGAATACACAGGGTAGACATGACAATAATAGGGTGAGTAGGAATGTTGTAGATGGACACAGGAATTTTACAGGTACAAGAACACAGGAAAATCGGCGCCCTACCTATTAGACAGGACCTATGATAGGAGGGTAAATAATAAGGTCCCAAGGGTTAGAGAATATGTTAACAACAGGTATAATAGGTCGAACAGAGAATATTTTCAACTAGATGAAGTCAAGAAATTTATAGAAGATAAAACAGATTATAGTTCTTGTATATTAGAAATAGGAAAGTATAGAGTTCGTACGTTAATTGATTCGGGAGCTCAGGTTAGTGTAGTAAAAGAAAGTTTTCTATACAAAATAGTAAGAAATTGTAGAGTATTTAAGAGTCATAATAATTTACACTCTGTTACGGGACAAAATTTACAAGTAGTTGGACAAACAATGATAAATTTTAAGTTAGGAGGGATCAACATAAGACACCTTTTTCATGTAGTGAAGGGTTTAAATAGAAACATGTTAATAGGAAGAGATTTTTTAATAAAAAATGGAGTAAGACTTTTCTATGATTTACACAAATTAAAATTCAGGGACGTCTATATAGATATGCAAGAAGACATGCATATATCAGCACTAGTTAGAGTTAAAATGACAACGACGTTAAAACCACAGTCGGTTAATTTGATACAAGTGAAGCTGAAGAAAAACCCATATTATGTAGAAGGAAACACAGTCAGAATCACTGAATTACAAGAGGAAATAATTGATGAGCCTGGTTTGGAAGTTCCGGATGGAATAATAGCGTTAGATAAACACTTAACCTTTCCAGTTATGGTGATTAACAACACAGGTAGAGAAATTAAATTATACAGAGGGTGTGTAGTAGCAAAAATTGAACAGAACGTTAGTGAAATATTGGCAACGGATAGAGTAGAAATGCCGGGAACTAATTATTCACAGTCTTCTAGTGAAAGAAGTAATAACAGACGCGGACGCGGAAGTAGAGGAAACACACGAATGAATGAATTGATCCATCCATTCAAAAGAAATACAGCACAAATACATTCACTAGATAAACAGACAAGAGAACAGGAATTGTTGGCACAGTTAAAGACTTCACCAGAAAATAAAGAAGTATTGGAACAGTTTATAAAGGAGAATCAGGATGTGTTTGCAATTAGTGATTTAGAGTTGGGTAAGACAAAAACGGTAACAATGGAGATAGATACGGGAGACCATCCGCCGATTAGCTTAAAACCATATAGAACTCCCTTAAGAAATAGAGAAATTGTAGAAAAGGCAATAGAAGAAATGTTGAAAGCAGGGATAATCAAAAGATCAAAATCAGAGTGGTCATCTCCGGTGGTAATTGTGGCCAAACCTGATGGTTCGAGTCGATTCTGTTGCGACTATCGGGCGTTGAACAAAATTACTAAAAATGTTGCATATCCACTACCAGTGATAGATGATATTTTGGGGTTGCTAAATGGCGCTACATTTTTTACGACGTTAGACGCAAGAGCAGGATTTTGGTGCATTCCGATGTCGGCAGACGCGCAGAGAAAAAGTGCTTTCTGTACTCATATGGGTTCTTATGAATTTTTACGTATGCCTTTTGGAGTCAAAACTGCGCCATCTCACTACATGCTCTTAATAAATGAAGTTTTAGAAGGTATGCAAAGGTTCGCTCTTGCTTATATTGATGATATTCTGATCTTTACTTCTGGAAATGTGGAGGATCATTTGAAACATATAAAGTTAGTGTTTGACAGGTTAAGAAAACATGATGTGAAGTTAAAGCTCAGTAAATGCCAATTTTTAAAGACAGAAACAAAATATTTGGGGTATATTATAAATAGAGAAGGTATAAAACCAGACCAGGACAAAATAAAGGTTATTAAAGAGTTACCTGCTCCAACTAACGTTAAGGAGGTACGCGCCTTTATAGGAACATGCGCGTATTATAGGCGGTTTGTCCCAGCGTTTTCAAAAATAGCTGAACCTATTACAAACTTAACAGGCAAGTACGCTAGGTTTAAGTGGGATGATGAGTGTCAAAAAGCGTTCGAGTATTTAAAAAACAGTTTAACACTGGTACCACTGTTGACGCATCCAGACTTAAACAAACAGTTGATACTGTACACAGATGCTTCAGACAATGCAGTAGGAGCGTGTTTGGTGCAACCATATGAAGGGAAAGAGTCTGGAATACCAAGGGTTAAAAATGAAAGGCCTATATACTTCTTGTCGCATAAACTTAGCAGATCACAAAGAAAGTGGACGACTATTGAGAAGGAGGCTTACGCAATACATTACGCTCTTCAAAAACTAAATTACTACTTACATAACGCAAATTTTGTTATTAGAACTGACCATATGCCTTTAAAGTCTTTTTTAGAAGCCCCAGTGCAGAACAGGAAAATACAAACCTGGGCATTGAACTTACAGGGATATAATACGAAAATTGAGTACATTCCAGGTAAGATTAACACATGCGCTGATTTACTGTCTAGGATTCCCTATCCACAGTCGTCAGGTGACACAGAAGATGAAGGAGAACCAGAGATTGACGATCGAAATTGGCAAGTAAATATTTTAGATTCTGCTATAATAAATAGAGAAGAATTTGATAGTCTACCATCGGAACAAGAGTCTGAACATAGGGAAGATGATCTACACTTAGAAAAATTTAACATGAAAAAGGAGCAGGACTTAGACCCAAAAGTGTTACAAATAAAAGAAAAATTAAGAGAAACAGAAGATAACAAATATAAAAGGAATTATTTGGTTTTACAAGAGGATGGACATTTATACTACATGTCTGAAAGGAACGAACAACTGAGGAAATACATTCCAAAACATTTAGAAAATGAACTTTTAAAGGCATATCATGATGAAAATGGACATTTAGGTAGAGACAAATTGGTGAAGGCGCTTACAAGTAAATATTACTGGCCAAATTTATTTAAATCTGCATATAAATATGTGGATACCTGTGAGAAGTGCAGATTGAGGAACATGAAAACAATAAAGTGTCCCTTGCAGGATACTGACATTCCTCAGTTCCCAATGCAAAAGATTAGTTTAGATATATCGGGTCCACACCCCAGAACATTGTCAGGAAACGTGTATTTGATTCATATAGTAGATGTTTACAGTCTTTGGCCGGAGGTTTATGCAATTCCGGATAAGAGTGCAGATACAGTAGTCAATATTTTTTTACAAGAGTTTGTCCCAAGATTTAGTTGTCCACAAAGTATACTTACAGACAATGGTAAAGAATTTATAAATAAGAAATTTGAAAAGTTGTTAAATGATTTAAATATAAAACATATAAAGACATCATATTATAGACCTACTTCCAATGCTAGAAACGAGCGTCAACATCAGACGTTATATAGCATTATATCAAAGATTGTAGATGAACATGAAAGGGATTGGGATTTGTTTTTAGGACCTGCCCTTAACGCCATTCGTACTAATCAAAATGAAAGCACGGGTTTTTCACCATATTATTTAATATACGGGAGAGAACCGATACTACCTATAGACAATCTATTAAAACCTAGACGGAAATATATGGGTGAAGACTTTCAAGAGGTTATAATACAGGAAATGCATAAAGCACACGTAGGACTAAGGAATAATATAATTAAAGCTAGGGAAAGGCAGAAAAAGTACAAGAATATAAATACAAACTTGCAGGAATTTAAGGTTGGTGATAGGGTCTATTACAAGAAGCATAGGAGAAACTCTAAGTTTGATAATCGTTGGATTCCAGGGTATTATATTTTGGAAAAACTAGGTAAAGTATCGTATAAAATTAAGAACCAGGTCACGGGACATGTAGCAAGGGCACACGTGGAACACTTAAGGAGAGATGAAGAAGAGATAGAGTATAATAATAATAATAATTATTATTCAGACACAAGGTTTTTAGATGAACAACTCGTTAGAGGTGCTACAGTAACCCCAGGCGTTAGAAGAGATCCAGCACAAAATCGCTTATTAGCAACTCCAGGCTTTGATGATACTCAAGAACAGACGATACCGAAAACAATAGAAGAAGAAAAGTTGAATGAGACTCATTATGATAGTATGGAAGAGGAAATAAGTGCTCCGTTTAGGAACACTAGACAGGCAACGAAAAGGAGAATGGATAGACAAAGAGATAGAGAAGTGAAAAGACAGAGGAGATTTAGGGATTATTCAACGAGCGGGGAGGATATGCCGTTACTAGAAAGATCCTTGAGGAATAGTGATCGACAAATTAGATGGGATATTGAACAAAAGAGATTAGCGGCAGCTAAAGAGAGACATACAGACGAAGAAGAAGAAATGGATGAAAAGTCAGAGTCAAGTAGTAGTAGTATGGAGGAAACAAATGGATTGTACGAAGAAGAAGACATTGATGTAGAATTAGCATTGGTTCAAAGAAATTTGGAGTTATTGAAGAAGTGGAACCGTAGGAAGTAGATAAGTAGAGAATATTGCAGATAGCAATTTATAAGTGTTAGAATTGTAAATGAAGAAGATGACTCTTGGTATTTTTATAATCAATATGGAGGTAGTTTTGAATGAAGTATATGTATATATTTGGTTATTTCTCTATGGGGTGGAATTGATGGTTGATTTTTATAGTAGTTTGGACAAATTGAAGAGAAATAATTGGCAGGTAGGGCCACAAGTAAATAGGTGAGTGGATGGTGAATACTACATTAGTATAGATAAGAGGACTTGTACTGTAGTTTACAGTGATTAATTAAGAGGATTTTCCGGATAGTATGAAGTGTTTGGAGTTAGGCTAGAAAAAGGAGGAATTGATGTTTGTACTATTTGTAATCATTGATATCGGCAGATATGGTTATAAGATTTGGATATTGGTCTGTAGGTAACAGATACACATATGTAGCATTGAATTGATGGGTTTACTTAGAATGGTAAACTTGTAATTGACGAGAGGATTGAAAAAAAAAAAAAAAAAGAAAAGCTAGTAGTGTTGAATCAATATTTTTTTTGATAATAACAATTATTATTGACGGAAACTGAAGATAAATTTTGAAACTTTATTCATAAAGTATGTATGGAAAGAGAAGTGTGATTACTTCTTACTTTTTCCTTTCTTTTTCTTATTTTCCTAAGTGCGCACTAACTCAATCTAACATATCTTTTCTGTGAGAATGTGAAATAGGGGATAAGGGAAATATCTTCAGTTTTGTCAATCATAATTTTAATGAACAATTTAAATTTAAAAGCGGTTCGCTTACAGAGAGTTGTAGGAAGTTTTATAGAGAATTTGGTGGGGAGTTTTTGGTATTATTGATATACTGGGAAGTATGTCTCTGGTTAGCAATTGGCTATAATGAGGTAGGAAAATGAGAATGGAGTTAGGAAATATATAAATGGAATGGCCTGAATAAATAGAGATCTGGTACATTATTAGTATGGTTGTTGGGGCCACTATACGTAATAATTTTAAGAAAGTTTACTTGGAAAATCTTTGTTTATTCACTTGGAGTTTTATTTTCGTGTAACTGGGCAATGATGGTTGTTAATTGATTATTTTATTGAGACTATGTTTCAATGCTATATGTATATGTATTATGTTTTATTTCATGCTTGGTTAGTTTAAGTAAGTTAGGATCGTTGAGTTTATAGTGCTTTGAGTAAAACACTATTGGACCGTAAAAGTGTCTAATAATGAGATAATATTTGCTTTTGGGTTGATAAAATGCATGCCATATTAATTTTGAAAATGTGTTCTAATTGGATAATTGTGACGCCTTGTTTTGATTTAGTTTTGCGTAAACAGTTGGATTGATAGATTAAGTGATGTGGTTAATGAATTGGTTTTAAGTTTGGTTAGAATATTAGTTAACTTTTCAAATACAGGGGGCTTTATAAAAAAAAAAAAAAAAAAAAAAAAAAGCCCTTTCGTTCAGAAAGGAATTATAAAATTATTGAGGGAGGGTATGGAGACATAGGCTGTTGGGAAGGTTAGGTTGCTTGAAAAGCTTCGAATATATAGGTAGAGTATAACTAGATAGAAGTTTAAGGGAAAAACTGTGAATAGCAGCATATAGAAGAAATACATAGGGGGATAAAGGGCAGATCATGGGACATGAAGGGGGCAAGAAATAGGTGCTGTGAAAAACCAGCTTTAATTATATTAAAGGTGTTCATAAAAATTGAACAGGATCTCATGCTAAAAGGTGAGATAACGCAATTTGGACAAGATTGTGGTTGGAAATTTTAAATGTTGAAGATATAAGGCTTGAAACTTACGTAAAAAGTTCTATTTCATATAGGGTTGTATATATAAAGCTTGTAAAACATTATATCAACTTGGTTTATAGAAAACAAAGATCTATTTTTGTATGACGTATTTATAAGAAAAAATTTGATTGTACAAATTTTTTTTATTGGCAAAGGAGGTAAATGTGGTTGTGTGGAATATGCGTTTCTTTGTGCTTATCTTGACTATTTATTCCTTTTACTGGGTGCACCCCTTCTTTACTTCTCCTAAATACGTTGTTCTCGTTGTTCGGGTTGTCTTGTATTGAGAAATGCGAGTGATTTCCTAATGCCAGTTGTGCAAATACGATTTTTACGAGCCATTTTGTTTATAATATGCATATTTTATATAGGAACTTGAGGAGCCAAAGAATATATAGTGGATTGCTATATAGTTTGGGGAAATGAAAGAAGAGTAGAAATGGTAAGTTAAAAAAGGGGTTACAGTACATGGTACGAGGTATAGAGGTAAAATGGAAGAAGAAGTGGGTTGATTATATAGCTGGGGAAAGAGTTAAAGAAATAGAATGTTAAATTAAATTGGAGTTGGTTTGGGGAGGATTAGAAGAACTATGGAAGATTAGAGGAAAAAGAGGGAATAGAGTAAGGGGATTGGGAATAAAGATTTTTCCTTTATAAGGAAAATTCTTTAATAAACATGGGGAGGTGTAACAGTATGTGTAGTTTGGGTTATAATTAGGATCTAGTGGGGAATTAGAGATACAGCACGATTGAGCATTATGAGTGAAAGCGGAGAGAGATGCTCAATCGTGACGTATTGTTGTTGTGAAGGGCGGTCAACATCCGATAGTCCAGCTGAGAAGACACGGCTTGTCATCTTGAGAATAAAGTATAAAGTTTTAGTACAGATCAAGTCTTGTTACTTCATTTGACACTACTACAGCTGTTTTCGGCTGGTGTTGATTCCTCTATCGCAAATGTCATTGTGCTGTCTGGCGTGGCACGCTGTGTGGGGCTGTCGAAGATTTCTCCACCGAAGAAGTGACTGTGCTGTGAGGCAGGCTGTATTGTGCTGTCGCAGGTTTGTCGATCGCAGACGTCACAGTGCTAATACGGCAGATTGTTTTGGATTGGTCTAGATTTCTCCATTGCAGACGTCATTGTACTAATGGGGCTGTTATGGGCTGTTTTAGACTTGTTAACTGCAGACGTCACGATACTAGTAGACAGGCTGTTTTGAGCAGTTTTAGACTTCCCCACCGCAGACGACATTCTACTAATGAGTCTTTTTTGGTCTGGTTCAAACTCTTACCGCAGACGTTGCGGCACTAGTATTGCAGGCTATATTTGGCTGTTTCAGACGTTCTCACTGCAGAGTATGACAGGCTGTTTTGGGCTGTCGAAGATTTCTCTATCCTAGACGTCATTGTGCAGGGCAAAGACGAGTTCCTGTGGTTTTCGATGATGTAGTTACTGGAGCAGACGGCTCATTTCTGAAAACAATATGGCACTTGTTATTGCAATAATCAAACTAATTATTTATTAAACACATTTATCAACACTTGCACTTACATAAAGTTCTGTTTTGTATTTATGATTTTATTGCACTAATAAAACGGACATAGAAAAACATCTTGGAGCATTTGGAGACCAACACAATGAAAGAAATGATAGTGGCAGTAGACTGATAGATCTATGGAATCAATACGACCTCTATATAACAAACAAATTTTATAAACACAAAGACTCACAAATATACAGCTGGTACAAGTAGAACGAACTTGATACTACGCACCAAGATAGAATTAAATGAAACCTTTGTAAAACTATATACAGAAAGAAACACAGTTGAAGAAGAATGGGAGATGTTCAAATCAAGCATTTCAAACACTACCAAAATAACACGTGGAACCATGAAAAGACGCAAAACACGGATTAAGAAAATAACAAGTTGGTGGAACGCCCAGGTAAAGAACGCTGTAAAAGACAAAAAAGAAAAAATATAAAATGTGGGTGAAGAGCAAACAGAATCGTGTTTAAATAGAATATAGAATAACAAGAAGACAAGAGAATAGAATAATAAAGAGACAAAACAAAAAGACTGGGAGTGCATGCGCTCACTGCCTTAATTCTTGCCTTTAATGCACGCAGACGTCTGATGGGGAATCGAACTTTGGACTCTCACGATTAAGGGCTCCCAATCGCGCTACCAAACAAGGAACATATATTTAATCATGAAAGGAAAGAGAACAAATTGACAAAACAAAATGAAAAACGAAGCTAACGAACCACAGGAGTTCAAGTATAATTAGTTAGATGCATGTCTATAACAGGACGGCACAATCAACCATTGTTTCTGACTTTTTGTGATTTGCTAGGCAGTTCTTATGTTCACTAGTTTGTCATTGCTTTCTGAACAACCGACATTCATACCATCGAAATCTACGCAAGACGGTCCCGGCATGTTGAGGAATTGTGAATCTCGTTCACTAACACTGAACAGAGGGGTAGGCTCCACTATAATGGACAACTATACAATAATCTGGCAAACATCATAACATCTGTAGGGAGATGCCTTGAAGAAATTAGAACAAGAATCGCCATGGCGAAAGTAGCCTTTAGCGAGATGGAAAACATACTGACCAATAAAAAGATGTCAATTGAAACGAGAAAAGAGTATTGAGGAGCTACATAGAACCTGTACTTTTGTTTGGACGTGAAACTTGGACAATGAGCAGTCAGGCTGAGAAACATCTGATGTATTTGGAAATGTGGTTTCTGAGGAGAATGCAATGAATACCATGGACAGACAGAAAAACCAATGACCAAGTACTGCAGGAAACAAATGAAAATCTTAAATTGATTAGAGAAATTAGACGTAGACAGTCAAAATTCTTTGGGCATGTTATGAGAAAAAATGAATAGGAGAACTTGGTGACAACTGGCAAGATTCCACGACTCTGGTGATCGAGTGAAATGGCGAGTCAAGACCGCCCACGCTTTCCGGCATGGCACATGATGGATGGATGGATATACAGGTAGGCCCCGGTTAACGCCGGTGTTACGTTCTTAGAAAACGCTACGTTAAGTGAAATGACGTATAGCGAAGCATTATTTCCCATATAATTAAATAAAATACAGTGTATTGTGTACTACTGTAATGTATATTTTGATGGTTGTTGATATTTATTGGCTAAACAGAGGTGGGTCGGAGGTCGAGTGGTAGATTTATTGGGACGTAGAGGCATTAAATTCTGCCTCTTCATCTGAGAATGAAACTGTAACCTCTCCCTGCCTCTTTTCCTAGCTCTTCTTTGCTTGAACACAAAATGTGCCCAATGTCTGCTGCACAGTAACCACCCTCCTCAATCATGGCCTTTACCTCTGCAGGGAAACGCTTTGCAGCTGCAATATCAGCACTCGCCGCTTCACCTGTTGTCTGAATGTTGTGCAGGTGTGAACGCTTCTTAGAGCGCTCAAACCAACCACGACTCGCTCCAAAAATATCATCAGCACTACTAGTAATGCTCTCACCCGCTTTCTTAGCTAGATCTTCATGGAGAGACTTTGCTTTCTCTTGGATAACCATCTTGCTCACAGGCATATTCCGTTGGTTTTGGTCTTGAATCCAGACGCCCAATAGTGCTTCCATGTTCTCCAAAAGAATACTTCTGGTACGAGTGATCTTGGCAGCACTCAAAGGGGTTACGTTTTTAGCACCCTCTTTGATTTTGTCAGCACCTTCATGAATTGTCCTAGCCTTAAAACGACGTTATGGCGAAACGTAGCGACGTAAAGTGAAGTCAGTCCCCTATGTGACAACGACGTTATAGAAAACGATGTATAACGAAGCGACGTATAGCGGTGCCTACCTGTAATAACAATTACAATCGTGTTCAAACCTTAGAACAAAATATATATATATAACGCTTATAATGCCGGTTTCCACTCTTCCGGTGACACATTTCTACCTATAGACATGAACAGCTCCATAACAAGGGTCGTACTGGTATAAACTATTTCCTTCTGGTATAAACAATCACAGTTTGCTACTGAGATATCGCCATCAGGTGAGTCAACTCCGATTTCTAACGTACTTGAAATTTACATGCCAAAGTCAATAATGAGAAGTCAACATGTGTGTCCAGCTGACCGCTGTAGAGATTGGACACACTATGTCGACATCAGCACACCGGATATTTGAGATATATATATATCTTATCTATTCGGCCATGCCGACGTGCTGTTATGTCAGTGACTGCCTGGCATGTGAAGACAATTACGAGACTGCCCGGGATGTGAATACAATTACAAGACTGTCTATGATGTGAAGACAGCTATGAGACTTCCCGAGATGGGAAGATAACAATGAGACTGCCCGGGGTGTGAAGACAATTACGAGACTTCTCAAGATGTGAAGATAAAAATAAGACTGTCCAGGATGTTAAGACAATTACGAGACTGCCCGGGATGTGAAGACAGCTATGAGACTTCCCAGGATGTGAAGACAGCTGTGAGGCTGCCTGGGATTTGAAGACAGCTACGAGACTTCCCGGGATGTAAAGACAACTATGAGACTGCATGGGATGTGAGGACATCTACGAGACTGTCTGTGATGTGAAGACAACAACGAGACCTTCCGGGATGTGAAGACAGCTACGAGACTGGCCGGGATGTGAAGACAGATACGAGGTCTGCCTGGGATGTTAAGACAACCACGAGAGTGCCCGGAATGTGTAGACAACCACGAGACAGCGGCGAGACATGAGGCACGTGGAGTAAGGGTTCAAAGAGCGTCGGTAGCCGATGAGGTGAGTACACACATTGGCTCGACATCCATTCAGGGACGGTAACAAGAGGCAAGAGACTCGCAGTCAACATGACACCAGCAGGGATTGGAACCCCGTCCTACCGTCGTGTGTCAGGTCCGTAACCTCGGAGACAGACTACATCTGTCTCAGAGAGTCTTGACTTAATGACAATTGTTTACATTCTCTCGCTGTGAACTCAAGTGTATCCCATACATGATCTGTGTCCGTTTTTCTGTTATTCCATTTCTAACCATTCTTTAAACAGCTGACTGTTTGATGCGATTTGATTTGCTAAGCCTTCTTAGCTTTACTATGACGTAAACAATACTCACATATTCGGAAGCTTATTGGTTGAAACATTTCAACAGTGGCCTTGACTGAATCATTGCCAAAGAAAACATAGGTTTGAACCAATTATGGTACGCAATCAAATGAACAGGTATTATAATGTAAATTTCCCTTCACTGATTGCCTAAGATACAACAAAACAAAACAAATAACACAGTGACCCTTGTATGGCGCTATATCGTCTTTATGTCCAAATAAAAGGTTACATTTGGCGATGTATTATCCTTCGGCACTCAGTCAGTGTAAAAATACAGTGGAGGGGCTACGGGACAAAAGACATTGTAAATCAACATAAGTAAAAGATCCTTTCTGAAATACTACTTGTATTTGCTACCACTTCTAGTGCACATGACTGATTGTTACATGTGAATTAGCTTATCTTATTTCCAGTGTCCCTCGCCATCAGGCGAACTCACTCCAACTTCAGAGGTACTTGTAATTTACGTCCCAAAGTCGGGGACGAGTAGTCAACAGAGTAATTCAACTGTAGGGGTTGAACCCGCTACCACGCCATCAGCTCACTGGAAATTGAAGAGCTAGGACTCTTACCATTTCACCCATACTGCTGTCCTTGTTGATGACTTAAACTTAGAAGTAGTTGAAGATATTGTTTTCACACACCCACAACAACTCACCCATAGACACACACACACGTGGCACACATTGGTACACACACACACACACACACACACACACACACACACAGACACACACACACATCGCAAAAATTGGTGCGCGCACACACACGCGCGCGCACAAGCACACACACACACACACACACACACGTGTGTATACGTGTGTGTAAAATACTGAATAAAAAGCTAATGATGTATTTAGTATTAACTGACTTAATGCCAAATAACAAGTAGGTTTGGACCAAACACGGAGAACAATCCAATCAGCACGGATTATAATGTCAATGTCCGTCCACTGAACATTGAAACTGAGGACAATACCGTGAAACAAACCAAGTAACACAATGACCCTTATATGGCGATAGATCGTCCTTGTGTTCAAATTGGAGGTCATATTTGTCGATATACTATCCTTTTGCACTGAATTAGTTACTGTTGGTATCTAGTAAAGAGCTTTCTTGCAAAATAAGAATCAATACATCAGGTGCCGTCTCCAGAATGAAGGTTGGCTGCAATGGATCTCCAACACTGTCTGCCTCTCGCCTAGATTGTATATTCTGTCAGACCGCTGTTCGCCCATCTCTTGATGTTATCTTCCAACCTGTATCGTTGTCTATATCTTGCACTCTTGACTTAATCCAGTATGGTTTTTATATGAGTGTTGTGTCTTTTAACGTGGCCGCAATATTCAACTAGCCTCTGTATTATTTCTTTCATCAACTCTTTTCCTTTCCAGGTTTTCTAGAACCACTACATTTGATTATTTTTGTTTCCATGACATATACATATTCTTCTGTATATCCACATCTCCAGGACTTCTATTCGACTTTCTAATTGCTTGTTCAATGTTCAGCCTTCCGCGTCATATATTAGGCTTGAATATACATAACATTTGACAATTCTCATCTTAAGTGCGTCTCTCTTTATGTTAATACTGGTTTCATGCTGTTGAAAGCATTTTTTTTTTTTTGGTCATCCCTATTCTCTTTTTGATGTCTACTTGTATTTCACTTCTGCCATCATCTGTTATTACATGTCCAATATGGGAGAAACGTGTTACTTATTCTAGTATCTGCCCGTTTACTGTGATGTTCATTGATGGTGTTAGCTCTCCATTGCTAATTATCATAGTGTTTGTTTTGTAGATGGTAATATCTAAGCCGCATTCTATACTATGCCTGTTTACTTTTTCCACTAGTTTCTGTAACTCTTGCTAGCTTTCTGCTGGTAGCACTGTATAAAATCAGTAAAATAATATATCAGATTCCCCTATAGCATAATACGATAAGCTTCTTGATTGTCCAGTAGAAGAATGGTGAGGTATGTCCTCAAGTAATATTTGGTAGTATCGGCAGATTCCTCCGTATGCTGGGACCTTTAGCAGTAGTTTATTTATGTCGGCTCAGTGGCGATGGGAGCTACGAAAGAGGGTGATTTTGAAGCACACCGCCTTGCGATGGTTTCCGATAAAACGGCATGAATCCTGGTCGTTCAGAAAGCAATACCAAAGTACTGAACTTGAAACTTGCCAAGACATCACGAATAACCAAAAATACTGGGGTTGACTGTGACATCCTGTAAAGGATATACAACTTACTTTAACTCCACGAGCTTCACATGTGTGATTCTATCACACTATATTATTCTTTCCAGTTCCCGACAGTAATCAGTTAGTGCATTTTTGTAGTTTACTTTTTTCATTTTTTTTCCAGCTCGATCGCTTTGAACTCAAGCGTAGTCCATACACACAACTTCTAATAGTGCTGAACTGAATTTTGTGTGTGGATTAGCTTTCCCTATTAACGGTGTCCCTCGCCATCAGGAAAGCCTACTTCAGAGGTACTTGTAATTTACGTTCCCAACTCAAGGACGATAGGTCAACATTTTAGTCCAACTGTCCGGTGCAGGGGTTGAACCCCTAACCTCGGCATCAGCACACTGGATGTTTAAGAACACGCGTTCTCATCCATTCGGCCATGCTGACCTACATTTACTTACTTAACTAATTAAGCACCATGGGATGATTAATCGTCCAAAGCGATTTCCCTTATCTGCAGTAGGATTATATACAGTAATTTTCCCTACGCAACCCCCTTTACTTTGATGTATAACACAACATGTCTGCTACTATATTAACAACTTTTCAATCACAACCGTCACACAGACCTGCTTCCCATTTTCCGCCATCCATGTTTGTTTGGGGTTCAAACCTACATTTGTTTGGCACAGAATATGTTAAGATTACATAATATTAGGCACTCACTCACCTGTACGTGCAGTGTAAGTTCATCAGCCGAACAAGGAACAGCGAGAGTCGCGAGTGTTGAGTGTAGCCTTGTGTCCACACCGGACCATCTGTGAAGTCAAGTTTTGGCATGTCATTCTTCCACTCTTCTACGCGTTAATTTCCAAGGTGTGATTGTTGGTCGTTCACAAAACAATGGCAAATTACTAAACTTAAAAATTGCCTATAAATCTCCCATGGGTCTTTGGGGTGTCACTATAGAAGCAATCACTGTCTCTTCCACTTGTCTATTCCACTTGTCTCTTCCATTTGTATCCACCAGATTCCGGATGTTTACTGGCTATAATGTAGCGACAATACCACGGCAGATATAATTATGAAGTGAAGCGTCCAGCTCTATTCCTTATATTGAAATACTTCAAAGTTAAACCGTTGATCTGTTTTCATAGTCGTTGAACTACTCAAACTGCTACTTATCTACAAATCAGATCACTTAGACGAGAAATCAAGTTTGTTTCCCCTTACTGCTTTAGTTGCTTGCACTAACGCCACAGTTGGTTTCTTCAATGTCTCTTTTACTCTAGCCAACTCTTTCTGGGTGGTCTTCTCGCCTTATATCCATATGCACTCATGTAGAACGCTCTAGCTGGTTGAACTTGTTCCATTCTAACTAAATGTCATAACCATTTAATTCTCGTGTGTACTCATATAAAGTCATTAATCGTTGTTATCCTTACACTTGCTTTTAGCTTCTCATGTGTCTCTCTATCTCTTCTTGTTTTTCCAACTGCAATTATTATGTATCTTATCTCACACGATGTAATTTTAACACTGAGTAGAATCACTAGCAACTTGGAAATTATAACCACTGGTCTAAAACACACTATTAACAACAATTATACAGTATTAGCACAAACTATTTAATTGTAAATATCCAATTGATGAGAACATGTCCACGAGGCAATACAAAATGGACGTGTAGATTTCCCGACGTGACAAAGCTGTAGTGACTTTTCTCAAGTAAATGATGTGTGTTCGTCTTTGTTATACTCCGGTTGTTTACAGACTGTAAACATGTGACCGTTTGGTGCTTTCTGATTTGCTGAAGGCTTCATAGCTTAACCGTGAGGTAAACAATATTCACATATTCGGAAGCTTACTGGTTGAAATACGAAAAGAAAGCAGCCAAAGAGAGATCGTAACAACATCGCATGAAGAACAGAACACAGAAGAAGAACAAACGGCAAATTACACCATTAAAGAACTCTTATTTGCGGATGATCAAGCACTAATAGCAACATCAGAATCAAAATTACGAGACCACACAAATAGTCTAAACGAAGTGTATATGGAACATAACATGAAAATTAGCACTAGTCTGAACGAAGAGTGTATGGAACATAAAATGAAAATTAGCACAAGT
>OY992891.1:13080201-13107732 GCA_963921405.1 Cepaea hortensis | reverse complement strand
AGATAATAATTTATTTAGTTGTTTACGTAGTTAATTATTTATTTAGGCAGTTAATTATTTGAATGGTTATTTATTTATTTAGTTAATTAATTAGTTATTTGGTTAGTCAGTCAGTCAGTCAGACAGTCAGCCAGTCAGTTAGTTAGTTAATAGCTAGTTAGTTAGTTAATAGTTAGTTAGTTAGTTAGTTAATAATTAGTTAATTAGTTAGTTAGTTAGTTTAGTTAGTTAGTTAGTTAGTTAGTTAGTTAGTTAGTTAGTTTAGTTTAGTGTAGTGTAGTGTAGTGTAGTTAGTTAGTTAGTTAGTTAGTTACTTAGTTAGTTAGTTTAGTTTAGTGTAGTGTAGTGTAGTGTAGTTAGTTAGTTAGTTAGTTAGTTACTGTCAGGGACTTATATGTAAGGAATAGTGTAAGTGCCGGTATGTAAGCGAGAGTCAGTGTAAGTATAGCTGAGGTCAAGGGCAGTAAGAGACACCACGGCTTGGCTAGCGGACGGTCAGGCAAGAAGCCCGTGAACAGAGCCACGTGATGTGGGAAGGTCAACGAGGAGAGAGTCAGTGTGTGTGAGGCAGCGAATAGAGACGGACGTGTGGAGATCTAGAGAGCGATAGAACGATAGAACGATAGTGTTTTGTGACGCATAGATGGAGATGAACGTTGTGTATTGATATTCGAGGAATGTACGAACTGTGATATGTGCGGGATGATGTGAAGTTGTGATTGTGAATGATCATGTGGGCGACAGTGTAAAGATCGCCATTGTGAGCTAGCGCGTGGCTGTTGGTGTTGAACGATTGTTTGAGCGTGAAGTGCGACCATGTTGTCAGCCTGTAATATATTGTAATAAATGATTGTTCAGGAGATAGCTCCTGCCAGTTTCCGATTGCATTCATGTGTTATTAGTGTATGTTACGTAGATGTTGTAATTTGCCTGTCCAAGTCCAGTGAGCTAGACGGAGCTAATAGTTAGGACTCTGACAGGTATAATGGTGTCAGAAGTACACATGAACCATATTCCCATGTAAAACGCACAAAAGAACGCTACTTTTGTAAAGAAGAAGACCTATTGCATAATATGTATAAGAAATTGTAAATGAAAGATGTGTTAATAGAGTCAGAACGAAAATAACATCATTTCTTTCCACAGCAGGTTTCAATTCTACAAAGCGACCGACGTAACCAGAACAGGTCAACGGTAACCACCACGAGAATCACGTTCCTGTACATCAAGCGTTCGAGTGGTCAGCAGATAAAGATAAGTTGATTAATTTTGATTGCTAATTACCCAAATCTGCATTCTTTGATTTTCTTGTGTAAATATCATCATTGGTAAAGGTAAATATTAATTAACAGAAAATGATGTCAGATGATGAACACAGCCCAGATCGATCATATTTCTGGGGTACAGAACATTACAGAAATTTGCATGACTTTTTCGAGGGTACACGGGCACAAGACAAAGCAAATTGTAATAGAAAACCTGACTTAATACGTGATTGGCTACAGAAATTTGAAAAGAAAATGCAAGACTACAAAATCCCAAAAGATTTTTGGTATTTATGGTACAACAAATACGTACCAATAAAAAGTAAAAAACTACGTGAGCTCATACCAGATATGTCAAGTACAAACTATGAATATTATAAAACAAACATATTAAGACACTATGTAAACTACTTTGAGACTCTAAAATTAGAGGTACAAAATTTGAAACCAGCCACAGACAAGTCATTCACCCAGTATATAAGTGAAATAGAAGAATTTTTCAGAAAGCTAACATTTGAAATTAAACATACAGACAACAATCAAGAAGCAATAGATTTCTTAGTAGTGGAAAAACTAAAAGCAACACTCCCAGCCGAATGCAGAAAATATTTAGAAGAACACAAAACAGAACCTATCAAGAACTTACTAGAAAAATGCTGCGAATAGTACAACCAAAGTATAAACCTGGTTAAGAACACTCAACAGAAAAGTACTGTGAAAGCAACGGCATCTGCAGCCACAGATTGTCAAAACAAACCACAGAAAACAAAACCAGTACTGTGCAAACATTGTAGCACTCCACATACAGAAAATGGAATATGCGATAAAAATCCCACTTATCAAGAATACCTAAATACTATTATAGCACAAAAACTGGGGAAGGTAAACCAAAGGAAATATAGAACAAAATGTCATTTTTGCCTTGCGTATGGCCACAGACGTTTTGAATGTGAAGGAGTAAAAAGAATACAGAAAGCAAAAGCAAATGCAGCCATAAACATTACAACAGACATTTCGGCAAAGAACTTAGAAAAAGTAAACATCACAGAGACGAAAACAAGACCAAACACTGCAAATTCAGAACAGACTGAATTTTACCCATCAGACTTTGTACCATACTTCAATAATGTTGTTAACATCACTCAGCCTCATTCCTTATGTAAAGGGGGCAATACTCAACAAGAAAATGAGGAAATGAACAAAACCTCAAGACTGTCGTTAGGAAAACTAACGTTCCATGAAGGATACATCAATGACACAGTATGCACATGTGTACGCGACACAGGGTCCTGTCTTATCGGTCTTCGGAAGACCCTAGCTGATCCTAAAGACTACCTAGATGAGTACATCTATTGCAGAACTGTTTCAGGGACAGTAGAGAAATATCCTATGGCATGGGCCAATATAAAATCACCTTTCCTATCAGGCAGAGTAACTTGTGCTTTATTAGACAATCCATGCTGTGATTTATTAATTGGAAATGTATTAAATGTGACAGACTACACAGAGTCCAAAACTCACACAGGGCAAAAAGTTAACACCACAACAAGCACTGCCTTAACTATACCACTCATCATACAACAACATGATGAACAGACCAAAGTACGACACCATACCAACTTGATTACCATCTCACAAAAAAAAAAAAAAAAACAGAAACTGGTGTGTATCATCAAAGAAAAGAAGGTGCAGAAAACAAGCATTTCACAAGGGCGAGGAAAGATCACAAATCATCATGGTACATACTATACCTCCTGTACTCCCTGTTAACTACACACATGCCCAAGTGCACACAGTGGATGGTTATACTCGCACTACTCATGGTAAATACAAAACAACTGACTTCACTAACAGTGTTATTCACACATCATCATGACGCAACACAGATGCTATTACTCATGACAAACCAGCAAACTTTGTTACTTATATCATTACTGTTGAACCAAAGTTTGTTGTTACCACTGATAAACTCTATGTCAAATCAACTCAGACACATACTTATGCTGAACAATGTAAATCATCAGTCGGTGGAATTACTGACAAAAATCAGTAACAAATTACCCTACATATTTTGGAAAATATACACAAATTGCAGAAACGCATACAAACATGCACGATTACATTTCAAAACTATACATGGTGTATTATTATTATTTGAACTATTGAATGTATACACACATGTACGAGTGCAGGTTTGGAGATAGCACTCAAAATGATCTCAACATGAAATTTGAAAATCCCCACCCTTCGGAAAATTTTAACCGTAACCCACTTTATATCTGTAGATCGAGTAACTCCAGAGTTGCCTTGTCTGCTGTACGACTCCAGCGCTATGATACTAGCACACTTCATTGTATAGACCAACATGAAAGGTCCTTCAACGTGAAAAGTGTCACCGGCAGAACAGTAAGACTCAACATGTGATTTCAGGTATCAAACAGTAAGATATACCCATAGTGACTTTGTTTCAAACGAGTATCTACAGAATTCACCTTTTGGAAATCGACTAACAACGACGACAGCTTCACAAGTACAGACATTCATTTCCGGTGATCAGTTTAATGAACCAGATGCCAACCTACAAACTATGGCAAAGACAGTCACAGACAGACGCACCTTGGCCACACTCAAAATTAAGGCCACCGAACTTAATTAATTCTTATTTTATACGTGTGAATTCCAGCAATTTTACAGAACGGACTTACAAATTGTCCAAACTTGGTGGAAAGTGTTACTCACTATACAGAAGGAAAGACAATATCATGATATACAGAAGACGTCAATAATCGTATGAGAAAGAAGACATGCCAACGATTCCAGCACGGAAATGAACATTGAACACTGTTAATTTAATTCCGTGTGCATAACTTTCACAGGACAAGAACAGTATCCTATACGTGCATAAAGGCAGCGACGATGTATATTTTAGTGCAAATGTATTAATTGTATGACATCCAATGTCTAATTTTATTAATATTTTAGGTTGTATTGTTATAATGTGATATGCACATATGAGCGTAAGTATAGTGGCGAATAGAATAGGGTGTAATGCTGAGAATCAACGCCTGGCAATCCCAATGCGCGAATGTTACCAAACTTGCCTTCGCGTATGCTGGATAGCCCGACGAATGACGCTAAGCAATAGTGGTACAGAATTAACATCAGAATATGGTAACACGACGGAACATACCAACAGGGTGATGTCAACCAAAGAGATTAATAACAAATCTCCATAACAGTAAACGAGGTGTACCCAAAAAGGGAAACAACTCACGGTCTGACATAAGATGAGGTAAGGGGGACTATAACATACATGAAGTATATTCGAACCATGACCACAACATTGACATAGCGTGCTCATAAAGAATCGGTTAAGGTGCATTAACTATAGACGAGGGAAACCACGTCTGAATAGAGAGAAAGTCTAAGAATGCTGTAAGAGGAAGTTGTAGCCTTATTTGAGGCGTAAACCAATGGAGAATCCTTAAACCAGCATAGCCACAATAACTATGAGATGATAATGCACAGAAAATCGATTGGGAAAAATGAACAGAATGTAATGTCACGGAGTGTGGAGTGAATAATATAACGAGGTATGATAAGTAGACCCAACCAGAACATTTGTCAGACCACGACAAAACCTTGAGAGAAACCTCAATACTAAAAAAGAGAGAACAATGGTTATGGTTAATCTCGTAAAAGATCAGAGTAAAAAGTGACGCAAGCGTATACTTATGATCATATAATTCCCTGACAAGGTTAGAAAGATATACCAAGAGTAACAACAACAGAATGTGTCACATTTCCAAGAGAAAGTGCCACATTGTTTGTGCGGGGGGAGAGTGTCAGGGACTTATATGTAAGGAATAGTGTAAGTGCCGGTATGTAAGCGAGAGTCAGTGTAAGTATAGCTGAGGTCAAGGGCAGTAAGAGACACCACGGCTTGGCTAGCGGACGGTCAGGCAAGAAGCCCGTGAACAGAGCCACGTGATGTGGGAAGGTCAACGAGGAGAGAGTCAGTGTGTGTGAGGCAGCGAATAGAGACGGACGTGTGGAGATCTAGAGAGCGATAGAACGATAGAACGATAGTGTTTTGTGACGCATAGATGGAGATGAACGTTGTGTATTGATATTCGAGGAATGTACGAACTGTGATATGTGCGGGATGATGTGAAGTTGTGATTGTGAATGATCATGTGGGCGACAGTGTAAAGATCGCCATTGTGAGCTAGCGCGTGGCTGTTGGTGTTGAACGAGTGTTTGAGCGTGAAGTGCGACCATGTTGTCAGCCTGTAATATATTGTAATAAATGATTGTTCAGGAGATAGCTCCTGCCAGTTTCCGATTGCATTCATGTGTTATTAGTGTATGTTACGTAGATGTTGTAATTTGCCTGTCCAAGTCCAGTGAGCTAGACGGAGCTAATAGTTAGGACTCTGACAGTTACTTAGTTAGTTAGTTAGTTAGTTTAGTTTAGTGTAGTTTAGTGTAGTGTAGTGTAGTGTAGTTAGTTAGTTAGTTAGGTAGTTTAGTTTAGTGTAGTTTAGTATAGTGTAGTGTAGTGTAGTGTAGTGTAGTGTAGTTAGTTAGTTAGTTAGTTAGTTACTTAGTTAGTTAGTTAGTTAGTTACTTAGTTAGTTAGTTTAGTTTAGTGTAGTGTAGTGTAGTGTAGTGTAGTGTAGCTAGTTAGTTAGTTAGTTAGTTACTTAGTTAGTTAGTTTAGTTTAGTGTAGTGTTGTGTAGTGTAGTTAGTTAGTTAGTTAGTTAGTTACTTAGTTAGTTAGTTAGTTATAAATCAATGAGGGTCAACTAAATGTAAAAAAGAAAAAAAAAAGAAAAACGAATACTGATACAATTCCAAGATAATGATGTTAGAACCAGGAAATTTCTCCCTTTCCTTCTGCTTCAATGAACCACGGGTCGCGTTGGTAGCGCAATGGCAAGCTCGCTTAACTGGCGGCCCAGTGATCACGTTTTTGAACCTTGCTCTAGGCGGGGTTTGATAGCACAGAAAGTAACCAGCAAGTATTACCCTGTGGCTGTCCAGCAGATGATACCTTTTGAGGCGAAGGCCATACTCACTGAATTTTGCAACTGCAGCGGGATAATTCTCACCTGCCAGCTTTTTATTGTCCGTACTATCAACTCATCTACTACCTCCCTACTGTCAGTACTATCAACTCATCTACTACCTCCCTACTGTCAGTACTATCAACTCATCTACTACCCTCCTATTGTCCGTGCTATCAACTCATCTACTACCTTCCTGTTGTCGGTACTATCAACTCATCTACAACTCTTCTATAGTCCGTAGTAAAAACTCATCTACTACCTTCCTGTTGTCAGTACTATCAACTCATCTACTACCTTCCTACTGTCAGTACTATCAACTCATCTACTACCTCCCTACTATCAGTACTATCAACTCATCTACTACCTTCCTGTTGTCGGTACTATCGACTCATCTACTACCTTCCTGTTGTCGGTACTATCGACTCATCTACAACTCTTCTATAGTCCGTAGTAAAAACTCATCTACTACTCTCCTATGGTCCGTACTATCAACTCAACAACTACATTCCTATAGTTCGTACTATCAACCCATCTACCCCCCCCCTCCCTACACACTCTAATTGTCCGTACTATCAACTCAATTACTGCCTCCCTATTGTCCGTACTATCAACTCAATTACTGCCTCCCTATTGTCCGTACTATCAACTCAATTACTGCCTCCCTATTGTCCGTACTATCAACTCAATTACTGCCTCCCTATTGTCCGTACTATCAACTCAATTACTGCCTCCCTATTGTCCGTACTATCAACTCAATTACTGCCTCCCTATTGTCCGTACTATCAACTCAATTACTGCCTCCCTATTGTCCGTACTATCAACTCAATTACTGCCTCCCTATTGTCCGTACTATCAACTCAATTACTGCCTCCCTATTGTCCGTACTATCAACTCAATTACTGCCTCCCTATTGTCCGTACTATCAACTCAATTACTGCCTCCCTATTGTCTGTACTATCAGTCATCTACTTTCCCCCTTTGGTCTGTACCAGTAGCTCATCTACTGCCTCCCCTTTGTCCGTACTATCAACTCAACTACTACCTCCCTATTGTCTGTACTATCAGTCATCTACTTTCCCCCTTTGGTCTGTACCAGTAGCTCATCTACTGCCTCCCCTTTGTCCGTACTATCAACTCAACTACTACCTCCCTATTGTCCGTACTATCAACTCAACTACTACCTCCCTATTGTCCGTACTACCAACTCAACTACTACCTCCCTATTGTCTGTACTACCAACTGAACTATTGCCTCCCTATTGTCTGCACTACCAACTCAACTATTGCCTCCCTATTGTCCGTACTACCAACTCAACTATTGCCTCCCTATTGTCCGTACTACCAACTCAACTATTGCCTCCCTATTGTCCGTACTACCAACTCAACTATTGCCTCCCTATTGTCCGTACTACCAACTCAACTACTACCTCCCTATTGTCTGTACTACCAACTCAACTATTGCCTCCCTATTGTCTGTACTACCAACTCAACTATTGCCTCCCTATTGTCCGTACTACCAACTCAACTACTACCTCCCTATTGTCCGTACTACCAACTCAACTATTGCCTCCCTATTGTCCGTACTACCAACTCAACTACTACCTCCCTATTGTCCGTACTACCAACTCAACTATTGCCTCCCTATTGTCCGTACTACCAACTCAACTATTGCCTCCCTATTGTCCGTACTACCAACTCAACTATTGCCTCCCTATTGTCTGTACTACCAACTCAACTATTGCCTCCCTATTGTCCGTACTACCAACTCAACTACTACCTCCCTATTGTCTGTACTACCAACTCAACTATTGCCTCCCTATTGTCCGTACTACCAACTCAACTATTGCCTCCCTATTGTCCGTACTACCAACTCAACTATTGCCTCCCTATTGTCTGTACTACCAACTCAACTACTACCTCCCTATTGTCCGTACTACCAACTCAACTATTGCCTCCCTATTGTCCGTACTACCAACTCAACTATTGCCCCCCTATTGTCTGTACTACCAACTCAACTACTACCTCCCTATTGTCCGTACTACCAACTCAACTATTGCCTCCCTATTGTCCGTACTACCAACTCAACTATTGCCTCCCTATTGTCTGTACTACCAACTCAACTATTGCCTCCCTATTGTCCGTACTACCAACTCAACTATTGCCTCCCTATTGTCCGTACTACCAACTCAACTATTGCCTCCCTATTGTCCGTACTACCAACTCAACTATTGCCCCCCTATTGTCTGTACTACCAACTCAACTACTACCTCCCTATTGTCCGTACTACCAACTCAACTATTGCCTCCCTATTGTCCGTACTACCAACTCAACTATTGCCTCCCTATTGTCTGTACTACCAACTCAACTATTGCCTCCCTATTGTCTGTACTACCAACTCAACTATTGCCTCCCTATTGTCTGTACTACCAACTCAACTATTGCCTCCCTATTGTCCGTACTACCAACTCAACTATTACCTCCCTATTGTCTGTACTACCAACTCAACTATTGCCTCCCTATTGTCTGTACTATCAGTCATCTACTTCCCCCCTTTGGTCTGTACTACCAACTCAACTATTACCTCCCTATTGTCTGTACTACCAACTCAACTATTGCCTCCCTATTGTCTGTACTATCAGTCATCTACTTCCCCCCTTTGGTCTGTACTACCAACTCAACTATTGCCTCCCTATTGTCCGTACTACCAACTCAACTATTGCCTCCCTATTGTCCGTACTACCAACTCAACTATTGCCTCCCTATTGTCTGTACTACCAACTCAACTATTGCCTCCCTATTGTCCGTACTACCAACTCAACTACTACCTCCCTATTGTCTGTACTACCAACTCAACTATTGCCTCCCTATTGTCCGTACTACCAACTCAACTATTGCCTCCCTATTGTCCGTACTACCAACTCAACTATTGCCTCCCTATTGTCTGTACTACCAACTCAACTACTACCTCCCTATTGTCCGTACTACCAACTCAACTATTGCCTCCCTATTGTCCGTACTACCAACTCAACTATTGCCCCCCTATTGTCTGTACTACCAACTCAACTACTACCTCCCTATTGTCCGTACTACCAACTCAACTATTGCCTCCCTATTGTCCGTACTACCAACTCAACTATTGCCTCCCTATTGTCTGTACTACCAACTCAACTATTGCCTCCCTATTGTCCGTACTACCAACTCAACTATTGCCTCCCTATTGTCCGTACTACCAACTCAACTATTGCCTCCCTATTGTCTGTACTACCAACTCAACTACTACCTCCCTATTGTCCGTACTACCAACTCAACTATTGCCTCCCTATTGTCCGTACTACCAACTCAACTATTGCCTCCCTATTGTCTGTACTACCAACTCAACTATTGCCCCCCTATTGTCTGTACTACCAACTCAACTACTACCTCCCTATTGTCCGTACTACCAACTCAACTATTGCCTCCCTATTGTCCGTACTACCAACTCAACTATTGCCTCCCTATTGTCTGTACTACCAACTCAACTATTGCCTCCCTATTGTCTGTACTACCAACTCAACTATTGCCTCCCTATTGTCTGTACTATCAGTCATCTACTTCCCCCCTTTGGTCTGTACTACCAACTCAACTATTGCCTCCCTATTGTCTGTACTACCAACTCAACTATTGCCTCCCTATTGTCTGTACTACCAACTCAACTATTGCCTCCCTATTGTCCGTACTACCAACTCAACTATTGCCTCCCTATTGTCCGTACTACCAACTCAACTATTACCTCCCTATTGTCTGTACTACCAACTCAACTATTGCCTCCCTATTGTCTGTACTATCAGTCATCTACTTCCCCCCTTTGGTCTGTACTACCAACTCAACTATTGCCTCCCTATTGTCCGTACTATCAACTCAACTACTACCTCCCTATTGTCTGTACTATCAACTCAACTACTGCCCAAGCCTTCCCCAGAAGTAAGGAGAAGTCCATGGCTCAAGATTCCGCGTGCTGCCCGAGGCGTTCCTCTGCTTCAGGACAACATGTCGGTTCATGCAGCTGGTGGAGCAAGGACCTAGCCCAACGGTGCCGGTATGGCACCATGCCCCATCCACCATACACACCGGACGTGGCGCTCAGTGGCTTGTTCCTGTGTCCACACATGTCCAACCACCAGAACTTAATCTCTGAACTGACTACATGCTTCCAGCCGAAGGGGGTAGTTCTGCATTCAGGGCATCAGATTTGAGAGATCTACAATCAGGGCATCAGTTTGTTACATCTACAGATATACAGAGATGAAGCTAGGCCCATTTGAAAACTGATAAATTGGCCGTGTCAGATACAAACTAAATCTGATTTGTTCATTTTACTTGAGTTGCCAACAAGTTTGTATTTCTATATTGAAGGTCTTCGTAATAAAGTTGGTAAACTTGATTGTCTCTCGTGTGGCGTGGGTTCGATTTTGTATTCCGACATCCAATTGTGGAGTGCAGTTCACCTCGGAGACCCCTGGGGTCATCGCTGAAGGAAGGAAGATTGTGTTCTCTGCGATGCTTTCAGCAGGTCGCTCTGTGGAACCAGACAGGGCCATGTGGGGTCAAACCCAGTGGAATGAAATCGTTTCTATTGCTTTTAAACAGCTGTGCATTTAAACACATACATTTCGGTTAGTTAGTTAGTTAATTAAATAGATAGGCAGTTAGCAAGATATCTACTTAGTTAGCTAGATAGTTAGTTAATTATTTAGTTATTTATTTGTTCAGTTACTTAGATAATAATTTATTTATTTATTTTGGTAGTTATTTATTTAGATTGTTGCTACTGGTACTATTAGTGTTGGGACTCTTCGCTGGCTGCTGAGAATGGGGACGGAGAGCTTATGGGAATGCCCCGAATGCTGTGATGTCGGTTCCTAAATCAATCAATCAATCATATTTAGATAGTTAATTAGGTAATTGCTTATTATTTAGTTATTTAGTTATTTAGATAGATTGTCAGTGTGAGACGTAAGATGGAAATGACCACGTGATCACATGCACCCACTGTGAACGAACATTTACAGCAAGAATTGGCCTTATCAATCACATTCGCTACCGCCATGGGTAAAAGTTATTATGCCTTTTTGAAGCACAAACTACCGTATGTCAAGACGGCAAGGTGCCAATGATGATGATTGTCAGTTGGTTAGTTAGTTAGTTAGCTATTCAGATAATTATCATAAACGAGATGCCCACTAAATGTATTTTAAAAAAAAACTGTTACAATTCCAAGATAATGCCGTAAGAACCAGGAGATTTTCCCTATTCTCTCTGCATTCAATGAACCACAGGGAGCTATGGTAACGCAATGGCTAGCACGCTTGACTGGCGGTCCTGTGATCACGTATTTGAACCTTGTTCTGTTGTTTTTTGTCCATCAAGAATGATGATGACCATTCATTTCATCCAGTGGGGTTGAAGGTGTGGAGCCGTGGGTTCTAAGATGGCTGATAAGGCCAATTTTGGCTCGAAATGTTCGTTGTCAATGTGGGCAAAGAATGCTTGACGTCTCTGGAGGAGTATTTCCTGCAGTGGTTTTTCTGTCCTGTCTTTTCTTCACAGCTCTTGCAGTCCTGGTTGCCTCACATATGACTGCACCTTTGCGCAATGATGCACGCCACAAATTTCGGTCTCTGGCTGCAGCCTCCCAGGTGTCATGATGAATTCCAAAAGCATTCAGTGGAATTTTCAGAGTGTCTTTAAAACGTTTCCTCTGGCCACCTTAGGGGCGTTTACCACAACGCAGTTCGCTGTATAAAATTCGTTTAGGGAGCCTGTGATCTGGCATGCGAGTCAAGTGACCAGCCCAGCGAATCTGATTCTTCATCAGTAGAGTGTGGATACTGGGCATGGATGCTCTTTCTAGGACTTCAGTGTCTGGAATCTTGTCTTGCCATTTAATCTTCAGTAGCTTCCTTAGGCAGACTGTGTGGAAGTGGTTTAATTTCCTAGCGTGTCGCTGATAAACAGTCCAGGTGTCACAAGCATATAGCAGCGTGGATAATACAACTGCTTTGTAGACTTTTAGCTTTGTTTGCAGGCTTATTCCAGTTCTGTCCCATACATTCTTGTACAGTCTGCCAAAGCTGCACTGGCCTTGGAGATTCTTGCATTCACTTCGTCATCGATTGTGGCAGCTTGTGACACGGTGCTGCCAAGATAGGTGAATTTGTCCACAACACTTAGTCTATGATCATTCACTTTGATATTCGGCACAGTGTGATTATTCCCTGGAGCTGACTGGTACATAACTACAGTCTTCTCCAAGTTGATATTTGGCCCAAAGTTGGCACAGGCATGTGAGAAAGCTGAAACATTATGTTGCATGTCCGCCTCTGAGTTGGCGTATAGAGCGCAATCATCAGCAAACAGGAGCTCTCTGACGGTGCCGCTGTTAATTTTGGTTTTAGCTTTCAGCCTTCTGAGATTGAATAACTTTCCATCCATACGGTAGTTGATGTCTATTCCAATGTCGTCGTTCTCGAAGGCATTCATCAACATGGCTGAAAACATGAGGCTGAACAGTGTTGGTGCCAGGACACATCCTTGCTTCACTCCATTGGTGACAGGAAAAGGTTAAGACAGTTCACCATTTTCCTGTACTCTTGCCTGCATGCCGTCATGAAATAGCCGCACTATTTGGACAAACTTTCGTGGACAGCCATATTTTGCCATAATCTTCCACAGTCCTTCTCTGCTGACTGTATCAAAAGCCTTGGTAAGGTCAATGAAAGTGGAGAACATTTCGCAGTTCTGTTCCTGACATTTCTCTTGCAGCTGCCGTGCAGCGAAAATCATGTCAACAGTTCCACGTTCTTTTCTGAAGCCACATTGACTCTCAGGAAGAAGACTTGATCGAGATGGGCTGTGAGGCGATTGAGAAGAATTCTGGCGAGTATCTTCCCTGCAATTGAAAGCAAGGAGATGCCTCGGTGGTTGTCACAGGATTGGCGGTTTCCTTTACGTTTGTAAAGGTGGACTATTGACGCGTCCTTAAAATCTTGTGGCATGGTCTCGTTCATCCATATGTTTGTGAAGACTTGGTGAAGCTGCTCTGTTAGGACCGGCCCACCTGCCTTGTATATCTCTGCTGGGATGGAGTCAGGACCAGGTGCCTTGCCGCTGGAGAGTTGCTGGATGGCTTTGTGTATTTCCACTATGGTTGGCAGGTCATCAAGTGTCTCATTGGTGGGAACTTGAGGAAGGCAGTTGATGGTTTCATCATCGAAGAAGGAAGTTGCATTTAAGATTTTGCTGAAATGCTCTGCCCAGCGCTGGAGGATTTCTTTCTTATCGGTGACCAATGTTCCCCCGTCTGCACTGAGGAGGGGAACTATGCCTGGTGATGAAGGACCATAGACCGCTTTCAGTGAGTCGTAGAAGTTTTTCATATCATGTCTGTCAGCAAAGCCCTGAATTTCATCAGCTTTGCTGCTCAGCCAGGAGTCCCGCATGTGCCGAAGTTTCTGCTGCACTACTCTCTGAATGTTCCTGAAAGCATCTTTTTTTGATGTTGACTTTGGGTCATTCAAATGTGCCTTTAGGAGAAGATGTTTCTCGGCCAGCAATTGGTTGATGTCTTCGGAATTTTCATCAAACCAGTCTTTATGCTTTCGGGGGGCTGGACCCAGAATTTCCATAGCAGTGTTGTAAATTGTGTCCTTTAGGGCTCTCCATTCTGTTTCTGTATCCTGTTTAGCTTCAGCATTGGGCTTGAGGCGGTCTTCCAGCATATTTTCAAACGACTGCTGCATTTTCTTGCTGTTTAGGCGGGTGACATTTAGCTTTGTTTGCATTTTCACGCCGTGGTGGCCTGATGTGGATGTTCATTTTCGAGACAATGAGACGATGGTCTGTCCAACATTCGGCACCACACATGGATTTTGTCACTCGAACGTCTTGTCTGTCACTCCTCCTGACGATGACATAGTCAATGAGGTGCCAGTGTTTCGAGCGAAGGTGCATCCACGATGTCCTATTTCTCATGGGGAGATGGAAAATTGTGTTCGTAATCAGGAGATCATGTTCGGCACATGTCTGAAGGAGGCGGAGTCCGTTGCTGTTACAATGTCCGACTCCATGCTTTCCAATAATGCCACTCCAAGAGGTGGTGTCCGTGCCTACTCTGGCATTGAAATCCCCAAGGAGTATAAGTTTGTCTCCTTTGGGAACAGATGTTAATACATTGTGCAGGTCCTCATAGAACTTGTTCTTGACATCATCTTCGTTGGTCATAGTTGGTGCGTAAAAACTCACAATGGTTGCGTGCTTCCTTCCATTCAGCAGAGGCAACTTCATGGTCATGAGCCTGTCGTTTATAGCCTTTGGAAATCCAGCTAATTTGCCGACCAGGGCCGACTTAATGGCAAATCCCACACCGGATTGGCGTCTTTCCTCGCTTTTCCTTCCACTCCAGAAAAATGTGTAGCCGGCACCAATTTCACAGATTTGGCCTTCTTCTGCAAGTCGTGTCTCGCTCAAGGCTGCAATGTCGATGTTGTACCTGCCCAGCTCTCTCCCAATCAGTGCTGTTCGTCTCTCTGGACCCGACGCCCCGTCTCTGTCAAGTAGGGTGCGTACATTCCAAGTTCCAATTGTTAAGGGAATATGGTTTACTCTTTTAGCTTTGCTTGTTTTATCTTTCTTTGTATGTCGACCGCATTTAGGGTACCCACCAACCGCGGCTAGCTGGTTAGGTAGTGATGAAGCAGACAATGTTTAGGGCACCTTTTCTAGCCCCTTCCTCGTGCTATGGAGGTGAGCAGTGTGTTCCTATAGAGGGCTGCTCAGTCGATCAGGGGGCTGCCGAATCCCACTGCTGCTCCGGTCAGTAGAAGACGACCATATCCTGTGTGCAGGTCTGCGACTACGGCTGCCAACGTACCCACGCCTGCCGCTTTGCCGCTCGCCCATCGCCACAGGGCTTGAAGGTGATATGTGACGTTGGATGAAGAATGACTTGTGCGATGACTTGGATTAAAGTGAGGAAGAGTTGCGCAATTCGTCGACCTCACTCTCTCGCCTGAGTCCATCTGAGTCCAGTGTAGAACCTTGTTCTAGGCGGGGTCTGACAGCACAGAAGGTAGCTGTGGCTGGTACCCAGCGGCAGTCCCAGACGGAGATACCATATCAACTCAACTACTACCTCCCTGTTGTCCGTACTATCAACTCATCTACTATCCTCCTATTGTCCGTACTATCAACTCATCTACTATCCTCCTATTGTCCGTACTATCAACTAATCTATTATCTTCCTATTGTCTGTACTATCAACTCTTCTAATACCTCCCTATTGTGCGTACTATCAACTCATCTATTACCTTCCTTTGTCTGCACTATCAACACATCTTCTACCCTCCTATAGTCCGTATTATCAATTCAACTACTACCTTCCTATAGTCCGTACTATCAATTCATCTACTACCCTCCTATAGTCCGTACTATCAATTCATCTACTACCTTCCTATAGTCCGTACTATCAATTCATCTACTACCTTCCTATAGTCCCTACTATCAAATCATCTACTACCTTCCTATAGTCCGTACTATCAATTCATCTACTACCTTCCTATAGTCCGTACTCTCAATTCATCTACTACCTTCCTATAGTCCGTACTATCAATTCATCTACTACCTTCCTATAGTCCGTACTATCAATTCATCTACTACCTTCCTATAGTCCATACTATCAACACATCTACTACCTTCTTATAGTCCGTACTATCAATTCATCTACTACCCTCCTATAGTCCGTACTATCAATTCATCTACTACCTTCCTATAGTCCATACTATCAAAACATCTACTACCTTCCTATAGTCCGTACTATTAATTCATCTACTACCTTCCTATAGTCCATACTATCAACACATCTACTACCTTCTTATAGTCCGTACTATCAATTCATCTACTACCCTCCTATAGTCCGTACTATCAATGCATCTACTACCTTCCTATAGTCCGTACTATCAATTCATCTACTACCTTCCTATAGTCCATACTATCAAAACATCTACTACCTTCCTATAGTCCGTACTATTAATTCATCTACTACCTTCCTGTAGTCCGTACTATCAATTCATCTACTACCTTCCTATAGTCCATACTATCAACACATCTTCTACCCTCCTATAGTCCGTACTATCAATTCATCTACTACCCTCCTATAGTCCGTACTATCAATTCATCTACTACCTTCCTACAGTCCGTACTATCAATTCATCTACTACCTTCCTATAGTCCGTACTATCAATTCATCTACTACCTTCCTATAGTCCCTACTATCAATTCATCTACTACCTTCCTATAGTCCGTACTATCAATTCCTCTACTACCTTCCTATAGTCCGTACTATCAATTCATCTATTACCTTCCTATAGTCCCTACTATCAATTCATCTACTACCTTCCTATAGTCCGTACTATCAATTCATCTACTACCTTCCTATAGTCCGTACTATCAATTCATCTACTACCTTCCTATAGTCCGTACTATCAACACATCTACTACCTTCCTATAGTCCCTACTATCAACACATCCTCTACCTTCCTATAGTCCCTACTATCAATTCATTTACTACCTTCCTATAGTCCGACTATCAATTCATCTACTACCCTCCTATAATCCGTACTATCAATTCATCTACTACCTTCCTATAGTCCGTACTATCAACACATCTACTACCTTCCTATAGTCCGTACTATCAACTCATCTACTACCTTCCTAGAGTCCGTACTATCAATTCATCTACTACCTTCCTATAGTCCGTACTATCAATTAATCTACTACCTTCCTATAATCCGTACTATCAATTCATCTACTTCCAAAGCCTTCTCAAGAAATAAGGAGAATAAGTCAGCCGCTCAAGACTCGGTGTGCTGTTCGAGGCGTTCCTCTTCTTCAGGGCAATAAGCCGGTTCAGGCAGTTGGTGGAGCACGGACCTGGCATGGCTCATGCTCCATCCACCATACTGACAATTAGATAGTGGAGTTATACATTCAGGGCATCAGATTGTGAAGTTCTATATTCAGGACATCAGTTTGTGGAGTTCTAAAGTCAGGGTATCAGATTGTAGAGTTCTATAACCAGGGCATCAGATTGTGGAGTTCCACAATCAGGACATCAGATTGTGGAGATCTACATTCAAGACATCAGATTATCGTGGTGTAAAATCAGGGCATCAGATTGTGGAATTCCATAAACATGACATAAGATTGTGGAGTTCTAAATCAGGGCATCAGATTGGCGAGTTCTACTATCAAAACATCCGATTGTGGAGTTCTACATTTAGGGCATCAGATTGTAGAGTTCTACACTCAGGGCATAAGTTTGTAGAGTTCTACATTCATGGTAGCAGTTTGTGGATTTCTATAATCAGGGCATCAGATAGTGGAATTCTGCAATCAGGGTATCATATTGTGGAGTTCTACATTCAGGCCATAAGACTGTAGACGTTTACATTCAGGATAATAGTTTTGTGCAGTTCTACAATCAATGCATCAGAATGTGTATTTCTACAATCAGGAAATCAGATTGGCGAGGTGTACAATCGGGACATCTGATTGGAGAGTTGTGCAGTCAGGACATCAGATTGTACAATCACGACATCAGATTGGCGAGGTTTGCAATCAGGACATCAGAATGTGGCGTTCTACAATGAGGTCATCAGATTGGTAACTAACATCATGAAATAAGATTGTACAGTTCTACAATCAGGAAATCAGATTGGTAAGGTGTATAATCAGGTCATCAGATTATGGAGGCCTACAATTGGGACATCAAATTGACGAGGTGTACAATACGGGCATCAGATTGTGGAGTTGTACAATCAGCACATCGGATTGTGGAGTACTGCAATGACACCAGCTTGTAGAGTTCTTCAATCAGGACATCAGATTGTGGAGTTCTACGATCACGAAATCAGATTGTGCAGTTCTACTATCACGACATCAGATTGTGCTGTTCTACTATCACGACATCAGATTGTGCAGTTCTACTATCACGACATCAGATTGTGCAGTTCTACTATCACGACATCAGATTGTGCAGTTCTACTATCACGACATCAGATTGTGCAGTTCTACTATCACGACATCAGATTGTGCAGTTCTACTATCACGACATCAGATTGTGCAGTTCTACTATCACGACATCAGATTGTGCAGTTCTACTATCACGACATCAGATTGTGGAGTTCTACTATCACGACATCAGATTGTGGAGTTCTACAGTCAAGTCATTAGATTGGCGAGGTGTGCAATCAGGACATCAGACTGTGGAGTTCTAAAATCATTATATCAGAATGAGAGGTCACATTTGCGATATATAACCCCTCTGCACTGAAACAATTAACTGATTCTGTGCCAAACAAAACCCAGGTTTGGATCAAACATGGTACTCAATCAAATGAACAAGTATTATAATGTAAATTTCCCTTCACTGTGCACTGAAATTGCGGAAGATGCCACGATTAAAAGAAAACGATGTCTCTAGTATGGCTACATATCGTCCTTCTGTTCAAATGGCAATCACATGTGGCGATGTATTATCCTTCAGCAGTGACCTAGTTAATGTCTAGTAGATGGCCTGCCATAGGTTCACGGAATCCACCAATATCGGGGCGGCTTCGACTTTTTAAACTCGACCTGGGCTTCCAGGCCAATTTTGTTGCGTATCCTTTACAGAAAGTTTGCAGTCGGCATCAGCATATTTTGCTGTTGTTGATGTCTTGGAAAGTTTACGTTCAGAAGTTTGCCATTTCTTTCTAAACGACCGACACCCTTACCATTTCGTAAAAAAGCCAGCGCTATGCGGTATGCTGCCAAATTGCGCGCAGCTGTAAATAGAACGCGTGAATACGGGATTACGAACCGTGTTCGTAAACCCTTCGCCACGGAGACAGGGTTAGTGAATTAAGTCATTAGTTGGTTAGTTAAGTGGGTTAGTTATTTAATTGATTAGGTGGTGTAGTATACATCTTGCAAGCCGCCACATCGCTTTTGTGAATTTCCCCGCACTACCATCCAGTTAGACGTTGTAGTAACAGAGAGTGCAAGGAAAGGACTCTCCTTGAATATCAAGAAAACAGTAACAATGGTAATATCAAAGAAAATGGTGACACCAAAATGTGACATAGAAATAGAAGTGAAAATCCTTAACCAAGTTGATAATTTTAGATACCTAGGGGCATTTATAACATCAGATGGAAGATGTACAACAGAGATTAGGAGCATAATAGGGCAGGCAAAAGCCACATTTCAGAAAATGAAGAGTATCTTATGCAATAAGTCACTATCATTGAATGTAAGAAAGAGAGTGCTGAAATGCTATGTAGAACCAGTTTTGCTGTATGGCAGTGAATCTTGGAATGTAAATGAACAAATTAAGAAGAAATTAGAAGCAACAGAGATGTGGTTCCTGAGACGAATGTTGCGAATTCCTTGGACTGCAAGAGTAACTAACGATGACTGCCTGAAACAGGCTAACGAAACTAGAACATTATATACAACAATAAGACAGAGACAAACATCTTTCTTCGGTCATGTGATGAGAAGAGAGGCATTGGAGAACATCGTAACAACTGGAAAGATCGAGGGGAAGAGAGGCAGAGGTAGACCAAGAGAAGTGATGCTGGATAGATTGAGACGGTGGCATGGAGGAATATCAGCAGCAGAGTTGATCCAGAAAACCAAAGACCGAGATCTATGGAGAGCCATGAACGCCTACGCCAGCACTTGATGATGTTGATCACCCTCCAGTTAGCAACAGTGCTACCAACCACAACCCTTGGAATCAAATTCAAATTTAAAAATGAAGGAATGATCGCCAATATTGTAAGACGAAAGGTGAAATTTAAATCATCTTGATTTGAAAAAAGAGCGTTGATTCGAATAGGGGTCGACAATATTTTAAATATAGACGAAAATGAGATCAGCCATTGGTCGCGACTCGGAATGACGTCAGGACCAAGTCAAGGAAGGGCAGCGGGTAAACAACATCCGAAAGTCTTTACAATGGAGTGAGACCGGCAGAAGTGCAGTGTGTGTACAACGAACAAACTTTCAGCAATCGCTCAAAAGAAGATGGCCCAATGGACTGACGGCGTGGTATCCTCTTGTCACCAATCTATCTGAAGTTTAGCCAACTCCAATAGAATAAGAGAGAGAAGTAACAGCCTATTAAGCAGCCAGCGAGCTAGGAACTTAGTCTGGAGCCTGAAACCTGGAACGCCATGATTGAAGAAGACATTCAAATATCTGAAGGTAAGCACACTGTAATATTAAGTTAGTTATGTTCCTTTCCAAGAAAATGGTACGTTGGTGTGCTGTAAAAATTTGGTTAGTCCTTAAGAACTTAATTCAGGAGAGACTAAGCACTATATTCAGATGTCGTAGTTCATAGATGATCTGTGCACTAGGCTAACCCATAGTAAGGTTTTTTTGTTTGTTATGCAGCTTCTATATAAACATAAGCGTTATGCCTAGGTTGTGCATTTTGCTCCTTAAGCAGTTAAGCTAACTCAGTAGTGATTTAGGAATTTGTGATTAACTTAGGATCTAGGAGATTATAATTCATAGTTCAATAGTAAGGAACTATCTTAAATTTGCATTCATTAAATAGGAGGAATTAGTGTAATTCGTCCTAGAAACATTACATACGCACATTAAATGTTAAATAGTTCCCTATGTGTTATCATAAATTTCTGTGTGTTCTGTGGAAGCATTTGTGTGATGACTCAATTTGACTTCATTGGTGTTAAATATATGAATTTATTTTTTAACTTATTGATTGTGAGTCACTTAATTACGCCTATTCATCATTTGTTCAAGTAGAGTTATGATTTATGTTGAATGATTGTAGATTGGGTGAGGATAAGTGGCATACCGAGGATGAGTATGATCAATCAATCAATCAGCTGATCCTAGGTAATTTGATGCATACTGCCATGTCTATCAGAGGAAAAGATGATAGTGGTACCCATGCACTAATTGATAATTTAGTGTGCCTCTACGCATGACGCTACTCTTTATTCCATATCACCCATGTTACAATTATATGGATTTGTTTCCTGAATTGTGTTTGATGTATGATGATGATAAATCTTATGGATGAGTAAGGTAAAGGCATGCATATACATGTTGAAGAGGAGGGAGGATACTCCTCCTCAAAGTATTTGATTGGGAAGAACGCACCTGAATGCTAAACAGGAGAAACCATAATGTACTTATATTGTTTATAAGTAAATACTCATTGTATTTAGTGAAGGAATTAAGACACTTAATGTGTGAGGCCTTTTCTTTTAAATGGAAGGATAACTAGGGAAAATAATTATATACAAAGGGGAATGATGAACATGGTTATCAAATTCCGAATCGATCAAGGTATTACTCAACCTGGAGACCATGAGTTACATACATGGGCGAAGATGACACTGCGTATCTGGTAGTCTAAAACTTGAGCGCCCTGTAGTGGAGGATTGGATGGAGAGGAACCAGCTATGGGGTTGATAACTGTCGGGGGACCCTAAGACCCTCTTCTTCTTTGTTTAATTTTCCCTGAGGTCAAAATTCCCTTTGTTTATTGTCCTTTTTTTCTTCTTTGTGGTTTGTAAGCTTCTTACATTTCTAATGATCATAGAGATGTATTGATGATATCAGTAGATATATGTTTTGATACTGGAATTTCAGGTAGTTGTTAGGTCCATCCTAGTCAAGATTTGACTCTTGATGGGGACACCTGACTGGAAAGATGAAGAAGACTATTCTGAAAGAAAGTACCAGCTAGAGTTTCATCTAACCACTTACGACAGTAACACCTGTATCGCCATAATTGAGACAGGGGACCTTTACTTGGACCTGTGATTTGAGAGACTACTCGAATATCATCCTAATCATAAATATAAATAAAATAGAGAAAATAAAGTTTGTTCGTTCGTTCGTTCCTACCGAGATCAGATCAACACTCGTTCTGAGAAATCACTATATTTATTTTCATTGAACCTTACATACAAATGGGTTCCATAGACACTGGAGTGTATAGACTTGAGTTTACGACAAGTCTTTATACTTAATACAACTCAAGTGAGATATATATCTTTTAACCCACTGGGGAATTGAGGTTTATGTTGGTGTGTTTGTTTATTAAAGTGAATGTTTGGGGCATTAATGTATTTTATATATCATGCCTTTGGAATGGAGTATTATTTTTTGCAACAGAATGACAAATACCCCAGTTTATTATGTTTATTAAATATACAAGCAATTTCATTTTCACTCTTGAGTGTTATAAGACTTCTTTGAGTGATTACGTTGCTGTTGTTATTAATTAATACACACTGGATATTAATTATTTAGCTGAGAGCAGAGGGGCAGGGAATCTCCACAAGAATATTATTATTGTTCGAGGAAATCATTTCCTTCTCCATCTTGGGGACGTCATTAACTCTCCGGATCTCTGTTTATGGACTCAAGCATTTGAGCCATTGAAAGCTATCGTAATTAAAACGGGCAGGATCACATTGGGAAATAGGAACTCTAGTATCATCTATCTCTTTGACATTTTCCAAACACATTCGACAGTTGGTTAGTTAAGGGGCTTAGTTAATGACTTAGTTAAAGTTAGCTGCATATCCTTTATAGGACGTCACAAACAACCCCAACATCTACTACATCCCTATTGTATGTACTATCAATTCAACTGCACCTTCTTATTGTATGTACTATCATTTCATCTATTACCCCCATTATGACTGTACTATCAATTCATCTATTACCCCCAGTTTATCTGTACTATCAATTCATCTATTAACCCCATTTTGCCTGTAGTAACAATTCAACTATTAACGCCATATTGTCTGTACTGTCAACTAAACAACTACCCTCCTATTGTCTGTACTATCAACTCAACTACTACCTCCCTATTGTCTGTACTATCAACTCAACTACTACCTCCCTATTTTCTGTACTATGAACTCAACTACTACCAACCTATTATCTATACTATCAACTCAACTACTACCTCCCTTTTGTCTGTACTATCAACTCAACTACTACCTCCCTTTTGTCTGTACTATCAACTCAACTACTACCTCCCTATTGTCTGTACTATCAATTCATCAATTACCCCAATTTTGTCTCTACTATCAATTCAACTATTAACTCCATATTATCTGTACTGTAAACTCAACAACTACCTTCCTCTTGTCTGTACTATCAAATTATCTACTACCTCCCTATTGTCTGTACTATCAATTAATCTACTACCTCCCTATTGTCTGTACTATCAATTAATCTACTACCTCCCTATTGTCTGTACTATCATCTCATCTACTACCTCCCTTTTGTCTGTACTATCAATTCATCTATTACCCCAATTTTGTCTGTACTATCAATTCAACTATTAACTCCATATTATCTGTACTGTCAACTAAAAAACTACCTTCCTATTGTCTGTACTATTAAATTATCTACTACCTACCTATTGTCTGTACTATCAACTCATCTACTGCCTCCCTATTGTCTGTACTATCAACTCAACTACTACCTCCCTATTTTCTGTACTATGAACTCAACTACTACCAACCTATTATCTATACTATCAACTCAATTGCTACCTCCCTATTGTCTGTATTATCAATTAATCTACTACCTACCCAGTGTCTGTACTATCAATTAAACTACTAACTACCTATTGTCTGTACTATCAACTCAACTACTAACTACCTAATGTCTGTACTATCAACTCAACTACTAACTACCTATTGTCTGTACTATCAACTCAACTACTAACTACCTATTGTCTGTACTATCAACTCAACTACTAACTACCTATTGTCTGTACTATCAATTAAACTACTAACTACCTATTGTCTGTACTATCAACTCAACTACTAACTACCTATTGTCTGTACTATCATCTCAACTACTAACTACCTATTGTCTGTACTATCAACTCAACTACTAACTACCTATTGTCTGTACTATCAACTCAATTACTAACTACCTATTGTCTGTACTATCAACTCAACTACTAACTACCTATTGTCTGTACTATCAACTCAATTACTAACTACCTATTGTCTGTACTATCAACTCAACTACTAACTACCTATTGTCTGTACTATCAACTCAACTACTAACTACCTATTGTCTGTACTATCAACTCAATTACTAACTACCTATTGTCTGTACTATAATCTCAACTACTACCTCCCTACTGTCTGTACTATAATCTCAACTACTACCTCCCTACTGTCTGTACTATAATCTCAACTACAACCATCCTATGATCCGCACAATCAATTCATCTACTAACTACCTATTGTCTGTACTATCAACTCATCTACTAACTCCCTACTGTCTGTACTATAAACTCAACTACTAACTACCTATTGTCTGTACTATCAACTCAACTACTAACTACCTATTGTCTGTACTATCAACTCAACTACTAACTACCTATTGTCTGTACTATCAATTAAACTACTAACTACCTATTGTCTGTACTATCAACTCAACTACTAACTACCTATTGTCTGTACTATCATCTCAACTACTAACTACCTATTGTCTGTACTATCAACTCAACTACTAACTACCTATTGTCTGTACTATCAACTCAATTACTAACTACCTATTGTCTGTACTATCAACTCAACTACTAACTACCTATTGTCTGTACTATCAACTCAATTACTAACTACCTATTGTCTGTACTATCAACTCAACTACTAACTACCTATTGTCTGTACTATCAACTCAACTACTAACTACCTATTGTCTGTACTATCAACTCAACTACTAACTACCTATTGTCTGTACTATCAACTCAATTACTAACTACCTATTGTCTGTACTATAATCTCAACTACTACCTCCCTACTGTCTGTACTATAATCTCAACTACAACCATCCTATGATCCGCACAATCAATTCATCTACTAACTACCTATTGTCTGTACTATCAACTCATCTACTAACTACCTACTGTCTGTACTATAAACTCAACTACTAACTACCTATTGTCTGTACTATCAACTCAACTACTAACTCCCTACTGTCTGTACTATAAACTCAACTACTAACTACCTATTGTCTGTACTATCAACTCATCTACTAACTACCTACTGTCTGTACTATAAACTCAACTACTAACTACCTATTGTCTGTACTATCAACTCAACTACTAACTCCCTACTGTCTGTACTATAAACTCAACTACTAACTACCTATTGTCTGTACTATCAACTCATCTACTAACTACCTACTGTCTGTACTATAAACTCAACTACTAACTACCTATTGTCTGTACTATCAACTCATCTACTAACTACCTATTGTCTGTACTATCAAATCATCCACTACCTAACTATTGTCTGTGCTATCAATTAATCTACAACCATCCTATGGTCCGCACGATCTCACTATTATATGTCTAATCGCAATTAAATGTCGAGGGGATCGACTTCATTGCCCCCGGGGTTTTTCCCATTTGGGTCGGTCCCTTTCTCCAGGGCAGCCCCCTGGAAGCATCGCACAAAGCACGACCACCATAGCTCCAGCGACGTCCCCCAGGAGTCTCCGAGAAAAATTTACCCGTGAACCGAAAAGGCAATCCAGTCAATTCTGCGACAGGCCGACGGCCATAGTTCCGAATATGCCGTATGGAAAAATATGTTGTACATACACATTGTATATCTTAAAGGATATTAGTGCAATACAGAAGGATAATGGTAGCTAAAATTGATAAACCAGTGCAATAGTTTGTATATGGCACATGGTGAAATCAAGTGACAGAAAGAAAAATATATGAAAGATGAAAATACACAAATAATATGGAATAGCCTGTTATGTGATTATGTATATGTTCATGCACACACGCGCGCACGAGCACACACACACACACACACACACACACACACACACACACACACACACACACACACACACACACACACACATCTAGAAACATACACACTGCTTCACATAATCACTTAAACTTATATAAACATAACTCCCACACTTCACCACACACATTTACTGACGACTGTCGTGAGCATCCTCACAAAAATGGAAACAACATTTTATACATATACATTGTGTAACGGAAAAAAATATTGATGCAATTCAATAGTATATTTCCTAAAATTCACATAAACATGTTGATGTAAGCAGCGCACAAGTTTTCATAGTGTGCCTGTTAAAATCAAGTGGCAGTAAAAATGATAATATGAAAGATGAGGATACCTAAAAATACATGGAATAGCATGTTACATTACATGCATGATCTCAACTCTCTCTACCTCTCTCTCTCTCTCTTGTTTCATACAAGATTACAAGAGAAGTGAATCCAGAAAGTTAGGTAGGAAGGTGGACAAAGTAAAGTACGATGGACTGATACGATAGAAACAACATTTGTGGGCGAGCACGTATGTACGCCAAGAAGATTTATATCTAGTATTTAATAGGCACACTATGTGCACCTGTCAAAAATAAATTGTGAATATATCTAACAGTTTAACATTGAGAGTCAAATATCATAAACATACGACCTAAAGCTAGAAAGCAAAATGCTTCAATATATTAATGAAACAATGAAATGGCATGTATGTGCATTCTTAGAGACTAAACTATTTGATCAAAGCTTACAAAACCAAATAAATATGTATACCCATTTCTTAAAATATCACCAGCAATTATAGCTTCATACAAGTTTGATGCAATAGGTGTTCATAAAGCATTTGAGTGTTTTGATTTCCAATTATTTCCCTTATAAGAACTAGCAATATTATTGTTATTGTTGTAAATTTGTTTGCAGATGTTTGTCTAATCTACAGATTTTGTGCAGAGATAAAGCCAGGCCCATGTGAAAATTGTCTAGATTGGCCGTATCAGATAAAAACTTATATGGAGAAAGAAATATATGTTAAAGAGGAAAACTTGGATGTGATGGAAAATTTATAATATCTTGGAACATTAATTATCAACAATGGTGACACAATGAAGGAAATTAAAAGGCCAACATCTATTGTTCTTCGAAATTAAAACAACTGAATAAATTATGGAATGGAGCAGACAGAACTATAAAAATTAGACTTTTAAGAGTATGCATCTTTCCCATTGTATTATATGCCTGTGAGATCTGGACACTTACCAAACAAGCTGAACAACGC
>OY992891.1:12804722-13080001 GCA_963921405.1 Cepaea hortensis | reverse complement strand
CCAACTCAGAGGCGGACATGCAACATAATGTTTCAGCTTTCTCACATGCCTGTGCCAACTTTGGGCCAAATATCAACTTGGAGAAGACTGTAGTTATGTACCAGTCAGCTCCAGGGAATAATCACACTGTGCCGAATATCAAAGTGAATGATCATAGACTAAGTGTTGTGGACAAATTCACCTATCTTGGCAGCACCGTGTCACAAGCTGCCACAATCGATGACGAAGTGAATGCAAGAATCTCCAAGGCCAGTGCAGCTTTGGCAGACTGTACAAGAATGTATGGGACAGAACTGGAATAAGCCTGCAAACAAAGCTAAAAGTCTACAAAGCAGTTGTATTATCCACGCTGCTATATGCTTGTGACACCTGGACTGTTTATCAGCGACACGCTAGGAAATTAAACCACTTCCACACAGTCTGCCTAAGGAAGCTACTGAAGATTAAATGGCAAGACAAGATTCCAGACACTGAAGTCCTAGAAAGAGCATCCATGCCCAGTATCCACACTCTACTGATGAAGAATCAGATTCGCTGGGCTGGTCACTTGACTCGCATGCCAGATCACAGGCTCCCTAAACGAATTTTATACAGCGAACTGCGTTGTGGTAAACGCCCCTAAGGTGGCCAGAGGAAACGTTTTAAAGACACTCTGAAAATTCCACTGAATGCTTTTGGAATTCATCATGACACCTGGGAGGCTGCAGCCAGAGACCGAAATTTGTGGCGTGCATCATTGCGCAAAGGTGCAGTCATATGTGAGGCAACCAGGACTGCAAGAGCTGTGAAGAAAAGACAGGACAGAAAAACCACTGCAGGAAATACTCCTCCAGAGACGTCAAGCATTCTTTGCCCACATTGACAACGAACATTTCGAGCCAAAATTGGCCTTATCAGCCATCTTAGAACCCACGGCTCCACACCTTCAACCCCACTGGATGAAATGAATGGTCATCATCATTCTTGATGGACAAAAAACAACAGAACAAGGTTCAAATACGTGATCACAGGACCGCCAGTCAAGCGTGCTAGCCATTGCGTTACCATAGCTCCCTGTGGTTCATTGAATGCAGAGAGAATAGGGAAAATCTCCTGGTTCTTACGGCATTATCTTGGAATTGTAACAGTTTTTTTTTAAAATACATTTAGTGGGCATCTCGTTTATGATAATTATCTGAATAGCTAACTAACTAACTAACCAACTGACAATCATCATCATTGGCACCTTGCCGTCTTGACATACGGTAGTTTGTGCTTCAAAAAGGCATAATAACTTTTACCCATGGCGGTAGCGAATGTGATTGATAAGGCCAATTCTTGCTGTAAATGTTCGTTCACAGTGGGTGCATGTGATCACGTGGTCATTTCCATCTTACGTCTCACACTGACAATCTATCTAAATAACTAAATAACTAAATAATAAGCAATTACCTAATTAACTATCTAAATATGATTGATTGATTGATTTAGGAACCGACATCACAGCATTCGGGGCATTCCCATAAGCTCTCCGTCCCCATTCTCAGCAGCCAGCGAAGAGTCCCAACACTAATAGTACCAGTAGCAACAATCTAAATAAATAACTACCAAAATAAATAAATAAATTATTATCTAAGTAACTGAACAAATAAATAACTAAATAATTAACTAACTATCTAGCTAACTAAGTAGATATCTTGCTAACTGCCTATCTATTTAATTAACTAACTAACTAACCGAAATGTATGTGTTTAAATGCACAGCTGTTTAAAAGCAATAGAAACGATTTCATTCCACTGGGTTTGACCCCACATGGCCCTGTCTGGTTCCACAGAGCGACCTGCTGAAAGCATCGCAGAGAACACAATCTTCCTTCCTTCAGCGATGACCCCAGGGGTCTCCGAGGTGAACTGCACTCCACAATTGGATGTCGGAATACAAAATCGAACCCACGCCACACGAGAGACAATCAAGTTTACCAACTTTATTACGAAGACCTTCAATATAGAAATACAAACTTGTTGGCAACTCAAGTAAAATGAACAAATCAGATTTAGTTTGTATCTGACACGGCCAATTTATCAGTTTTCAAATGGGCCTAGCTTCATCTCTGTATATCTGTAGATGTAACAAACTGATGCCCTGATTGTAGATCTCTCAAATCTGATGCCCTGAATGCAGAACTACCCCCTTCGGCTGGAAGCATGTAGTCAGTTCAGAGATTAAGTTCTGGTGGTTGGACATGTGTGGACACAGGAACAAGCCACTGAGCGCCACGTCCGGTGTGTATGGTGGATGGGGCATGGTGCCATACCGGCACCGTTGGGCTAGGTCCTTGCTCCACCAGCTGCATGAACCGACATGTTGTCCTGAAGCAGAGGAACGCCTCGGGCAGCACGCGGAATCTTGAGCCATGGACTTCTCCTTACTTCTGGGGAAGGCTTGGGCAGTAGTTGAGTTGATAGTACAGACAATAGGGAGGTAGTAGTTGAGTTGATAGTACGGACAATAGGGAGGCAATAGTTGAGTTGGTAGTACAGACCAAAGGGGGGAAGTAGATGACTGATAGTACAGACAATAGGGAGGCAATAGTTGAGTTGGTAGTACAGACAATAGGGAGGTAATAGTTGAGTTGGTAGTACGGACAATAGGGAGGCAATAGTTGAGTTGGTAGTACGGACAATAGGGAGGCAATAGTTGAGTTGGTAGTACAGACAATAGGGAGGCAATAGTTGAGTTGGTAGTACAGACAATAGGGAGGCAATAGTTGAGTTGGTAGTACAGACCAAAGGGGGGAAGTAGATGACTGATAGTACAGACAATAGGGAGGCAATAGTTGAGTTGGTAGTACAGACAATAGGGAGGCAATAGTTGAGTTGGTAGTACAGACAATAGGGAGGCAATAGTTGAGTTGGTAGTACGGACAATAGGGAGGCAATAGTTGAGTTGGTAGTACGGACAATAGGGAGGTAGTAGTTGAGTTGGTAGTACAGACAATAGGGGGGCAATAGTTGAGTTGGTAGTACAGACAATAGGGAGGCAATAGTTGAGTTGGTAGTACGGACAATAGGGAGGCAATAGTTGAGTTGGTAGTACGGACAATAGGGAGGTAGTAGTTGAGTTGGTAGTACAGACAATAGGGAGGCAATAGTTGAGTTGGTAGTACGGACAATAGGGAGGCAATAGTTGAGTTGGTAGTACGGACAATAGGGAGGCAATAGTTGAGTTGGTAGTACAGACAATAGGGAGGCAATAGTTGAGTTGGTAGTACGGACAATAGGGAGGCAATAGTTGAGTTGGTAGTACGGACAATAGGGAGGTAGTAGTTGAGTTGGTAGTACAGACAATAGGGGGGCAATAGTTGAGTTGGTAGTACGGACAATAGGGAGGCAATAGTTGAGTTGGTAGTACGGACAATAGGGAGGTAGTAGTTGAGTTGGTAGTACAGACAATAGGGAGGCAATAGTTGAGTTGGTAGTACGGACAATAGGGAGGCAATAGTTGAGTTGGTAGTACGGACAATAGGGAGGCAATAGTTGAGTTGGTAGTACAGACAATAGGGAGGTAGTAGTTGAGTTGGTAGTACGGACAATAGGGAGGCAATAGTTGAGTTGGTAGTACAGACAATAGGGAGGCAATAGTTGAGTTGGTAGTACGGACAATAGGGAGGCAATAGTTGAGTTGGTAGTACGGACAATAGGGAGGCAATAGTTGAGTTGGTAGTACAGACCAAAGGGGGGAAGTAGATGACTGATAGTACAGACAATAGGGAGGCAATAGTTGAGTTGGTAGTACAGACAATAGGGAGGTAATAGTTGAGTTGGTAGTACAGACCAAAGGGGGGAAGTAGATGACTGATAGTACAGACAATAGGGAGGCAATAGTTGAGTTGGTAGTACAGACAATAGGGAGGTAATAGTTGAGTTGGTAGTACGGACAATAGGGAGGCAATAGTTGAGTTGGTAGTACAGACAATAGGGAGGCAATAGTTGAGTTGGTAGTACAGACAATAGGGAGGCAATAGTTGAGTTGGTAGTACAGACAATAGGGAGGCAATAGTTGAGTTGGTAGTACGGACAATAGGGAGGCAATAGTTGAGTTGGTAGTACGGACAATAGGGAGGTAGTAGTTGAGTTGGTAGTACAGACAATAGGGGGGCAATAGTTGAGTTGGTAGTACGGACAATAGGGAGGCAATAGTTGAGTTGGTAGTACGGACAATAGGGAGGCAATAGTTGAGTTGGTAGTACGGACAATAGGGAGGCAATAGTTGAGTTGGTAGTACAGACAATAGGGAGGCAATAGTTGAGTTGGTAGTACGGACAATAGGGAGGCAATAGTTGAGTTGGTAGTACGGACAATAGGGAGGTAGTAGTTGAGTTGGTAGTACAGACAATAGGGGGGCAATAGTTGAGTTGGTAGTACGGACAATAGGGAGGCAATAGTTGAGTTGGTAGTACGGACAATAGGGAGGTAGTAGTTGAGTTGGTAGTACAGACAATAGGGAGGCAATAGTTGAGTTGGTAGTACGGACAATAGGGAGGCAATAGTTGAGTTGGTAGTACGGACAATAGGGAGGCAATAGTTGAGTTGGTAGTACAGACAATAGGGAGGTAGTAGTTGAGTTGGTAGTACGGACAATAGGGAGGCAATAGTTGAGTTGGTAGTACAGACAATAGGGAGGCAATAGTTGAGTTGGTAGTACGGACAATAGGGAGGCAATAGTTGAGTTGGTAGTACGGACAATAGGGAGGCAATAGTTGAGTTGGTAGTACGGACAATAGGGAGGTAGTAGTTGAGTTGGTAGTACGGACAATAGGGAGGCAATAGTTGAGTTGGTAGTACGGACAATAGGGAGGTAGTAGTTGAGTTGGTAGTACGGACAATAGGGAGGCAATAGTTGAGTTGGTAGTACAGACAATAGGGAGGCAATAGTTGAGTTGGTAGTACAGACAATAGGGAGGTAGTAGTTGAGTTGGTAGTACGGACAATAGGGAGGCAATAGTTGAGTTGGTAGTACGGACAATAGGGAGGCAATAGTTGAGTTGGTAGTACGGACAATAGGGAGGCAATAGTTGAGTTGGTAGTACGGACAATAGGGAGGCAATAGTTGAGTTGGTAGTGCAGACAATAGGGAGGCAATAGTTCAGTTGGTAGTACAGACAATAGGGAGGTAGTAGTTGAGTTGGTAGTACGGACAATAGGGAGGTAGTAGTTGAGTTGATAGTACGGACAATAGGGAGGTAGTAGTTGAGTTGATAGTACGGACAAAGGGGAGGCAGTAGATGAGCTACTGGTACAGACCAAAGGGGGAAAGTAGATGACTGATAGTACAGACAATAGGGAGGTAGTAGTTGAGTTGATAGTACGGACAAAGGGGAGGCAGTAGATGAGCTACTGGTACAGACCAAAGGGGGAAAGTAGATGACTGATAGTACAGACAATAGGGAGGCAGTAATTGAGTTGATAGTACGGACAATAGGGAGGCAGTAATTGAGTTGATAGTACGGACAATAGGGAGGCAGTAATTGAGTTGATAGTACGGACAATAGGGAGGCAGTAATTGAGTTGATAGTACGGACAATAGGGAGGCAGTAATTGAGTTGATAGTACGGACAATAGGGAGGCAGTAATTGAGTTGATAGTACGGACAATAGGGAGGCAGTAATTGAGTTGATAGTACGGACAATAGGGAGGCAGTAATTGAGTTGATAGTACGGACAATAGGGAGGCAGTAATTGAGTTGATAGTACGGACAATAGGGAGGCAGTAATTGAGTTGATAGTACGGACAATAGGGAGGCAGTAATTGAGTTGATAGTACGGACAATTAGAGTGTGTAGGGAGGGGGGGGGTAGATGGGTTGATAGTACGAACTATAGGAATGTAGTTGTTGAGTTGATAGTACGGACCATAGGAGAGTAGTAGATGAGTTTTTACTACGGACTATAGAAGAGTTGTAGATGAGTCGATAGTACCGACAACAGGAAGGTAGTAGATGAGTCGATAGTACCGACAACAGGAAGGTAGTAGATGAGTTGATAGTACTGATAGTAGGGAGGTAGTAGATGAGTTGATAGTACTGACAGTAGGAAGGTAGTAGATGAGTTGATAGTACTGACAACAGGAAGGTAGTAGATGAGTTTTTACTACGGACTATAGAAGAGTTGTAGATGAGTTGATAGTACCGACAACAGGAAGGTAGTAGATGAGTTGATAGCACGGACAATAGGAGGGTAGTAGATGAGTTGATAGTACTGACAGTAGGGAGGTAGTAGATGAGTTGATAGTACTGACAGTAGGGAGGTAGTAGATGAGTTGATAGTACGGACAATAAAAAGCTGGCAGGTGAGAATTATCCCGCTGCAGTTGCAAAATTCAGTGAGTATGGCCTTCGCCTCAAAAGGTATCATCTGCTGGACAGCCACAGGGTAATACTTGCTGGTTACTTTCTGTGCTATCAAACCCCGCCTAGAGCAAGGTTCAAAAACGTGATCACTGGGCCGCCAGTTAAGCGAGCTTGCCATTGCGCTACCAACGCGACCCGTGGTTCATTGAAGCAGAAGGAAAGGGAGAAATTTCCTGGTTCTAACATCATTATCTTGGAATTGTATCAGTATTCGTTTTTCTTTTTTTTTTCTTTTTTACATTTAGTTGACCCTCATTGATTTATAACTAACTAACTAACTAAGTAACTAACTAACTAACTAACTAACTACACTACACAACACTACACTAAACTAAACTAACTAACTAAGTAACTAACTAACTAACTAACTAGCTACACTACACTACACTACACTACACTACACTAAACTAAACTAACTAACTAAGTAACTAACTAACTAACTAACTAAGTAACTAACTAACTAACTAACTAACTACACTACACTACACTACACTACACTACACTATACTAAACTACACTAAACTAAACTACCTAACTAACTAACTAACTACACTACACTACACTACACTAAACTACACTAAACTAAACTAACTAACTAACTAACTAAGTAACTGTCAGAGTCCTAACTATTAGCTCCGTCTAGCTCACTGGACTTGGACAGGCAAATTACAACATCTACGTAACATACACTAATAACACATGAATGCAATCGGAAACTGGCAGGAGCTATCTCCTGAACAATCATTTATTACAATATATTACAGGCTGACAACATGGTCGCACTTCACGCTCAAACACTCGTTCAACACCAACAGCCACGCGCTAGCTCACAATGGCGATCTTTACACTGTCGCCCACATGATCATTCACAATCACAACTTCACATCATCCCGCACATATCACAGTTCGTACATTCCTCGAATATCAATACACAACGTTCATCTCCATCTATGCGTCACAAAACACTATCGTTCTATCGTTCTATCGCTCTCTAGATCTCCACACGTCCGTCTCTATTCGCTGCCTCACACACACTGACTCTCTCCTCGTTGACCTTCCCACATCACGTGGCTCTGTTCACGGGCTTCTTGCCTGACCGTCCGCTAGCCAAGCCGTGGTGTCTCTTACTGCCCTTGACCTCAGCTATACTTACACTGACTCTCGCTTACATACCGGCACTTACACTATTCCTTACATATAAGTCCCTGACACTCTCCCCCCGCACAAACAATGTGGCACTTTCTCTTGGAAATGTGACACATTCTGTTGTTGTTACTCTTGGTATATCTTTCTAACCTTGTCAGGGAATTATATGATCATAAGTATACGCTTGCGTCACTTTTTACTCTGATCTTTTACGAGATTAACCATAACCATTGTTCTCTCTTTTTTAGTATTGAGGTTTCTCTCAAGGTTTTGTCGTGGTCTGACAAATGTTCTGGTTGGGTCTACTTATCATACCTCGTTATATTATTCACTCCACACTCCGTGACATTACATTCTGTTCATTTTTCCCAATCGATTTTCTGTGCATTATCATCTCATAGTTATTGTGGCTATGCTGGTTTAAGGATTCTCCATTGGTTTACGCCTCAAATAAGGCTACAACTTCCTCTTACAGCATTCTTAGACTTTCTCTCTATTCAGACGTGGTTTCCCTCGTCTATAGTTAATGCACCTTAACCGATTCTTTATGAGCACGCTATGTCAATGTTGTGGTCATGGTTCGAATATACTTCATGTATGTTATAGTCCCCCTTACCTCATCTTATGTCAGACCGTGAGTTGTTTCCCTTTTTGGGTACACCTCGTTTACTGTTATGGAGATTTGTTATTAATCTCTTTGGTTGACATCACCCTGTTGGTATGTTCCGTCGTGTTACCATATTCTGATGTTAATTCTGTACCACTATTGCTTAGCGTCATTCGTCGGGCTATCCAGCATACGCGAAGGCAAGTTTGGTAACATTCGCGCATTGGGATTGCCAGGCGTTGATTCTCAGCATTACACCCTATTCTATTCGCCACTATACTTACGCTCATATGTGCATATCACATTATAACAATACAACCTAAAATATTAATAAAATTAGACATTGGATGTCATACAATTAATACATTTGCACTAAAATATACATCGTCGCTGCCTTTATGCACGTATAGGATACTGTTCTTGTCCTGTGAAAGTTATGCACACGGAATTAAATTAACAGTGTTCAATGTTCATTTCCGTGCTGGAATCGTTGGCATGTCTTCTTTCTCATACGATTATTGACGTCTTCTGTATATCATGATATTGTCTTTCCTTCTGTATAGTGAGTAACACTTTCCACCAAGTTTGGACAATTTGTAAGTCCGTTCTGTAAAATTGCTGGAATTCACACGTATAAAATAAGAATTAATTAAGTTCGGTGGCCTTAATTTTGAGTGTGGCCAAGGTGCGTCTGTCTGTGACTGTCTTTGCCATAGTTTGTAGGTTGGCATCTGGTTCATTAAACTGATCACCGGAAATGAATGTCTGTACTTGTGAAGCTGTCGTCGTTGTTAGTCGATTTCCAAAAGGTGAATTCTGTAGATACTCGTTTGAAACAAAGTCACTATGGGTATATCTTACTGTTTGATACCTGAAATCACATGTTGAGTCTTACTGTTCTGCCGGTGACACTTTTCACGTTGAAGGACCTTTCATGTTGGTCTATACAATGAAGTGTGCTAGTATCATAGCGCTGGAGTCGTACAGCAGACAAGGCAACTCTGGAGTTACTCGATCTACAGATATAAAGTGGGTTACGGTTAAAATTTTCCGAAGGGTGGGGATTTTCAAATTTCATGTTGAGATCATTTTGAGTGCTATCTCCAAACCTGCACTCGTACATGTGTGTATACATTCAATAGTTCAAATAATAATAATACACCATGTATAGTTTTGAAATGTAATCGTGCATGTTTGTATGCGTTTCTGCAATTTGTGTATATTTTCCAAAATATGTAGGGTAATTTGTTACTGATTTTTGTCAGTAATTCCACCGACTGATGATTTACATTGTTCAGCATAAGTATGTGTCTGAGTTGATTTGACATAGAGTTTATCAGTGGTAACAACAAACTTTGGTTCAACAGTAATGATATAAGTAACAAAGTTTGCTGGTTTGTCATGAGTAATAGCATCTGTGTTGCGTCATGATGATGTGTGAATAACACTGTTAGTGAAGTCAGTTGTTTTGTATTTACCATGAGTAGTGCGAGTATAACCATCCACTGTGTGCACTTGGGCATGTGTGTAGTTAACAGGGAGTACAGGAGGTATAGTATGTACCATGATGATTTGTGATCTTTCCTCGCCCTTGTGAAATGCTTGTTTTCTGCACCTTCTTTTCTTTGATGATACACACCAGTTTCTGTTTTTTTTTTTTTTTTTGTGAGATGGTAATCAAGTTGGTATGGTGTCGTACTTTGGTCTGTTCATCATGTTGTTGTATGATGAGTGGTATAGTTAAGGCAGTGCTTGTTGTGGTGTTAACTTTTTGCCCTGTGTGAGTTTTGGACTCTGTGTAGTCTGTCACATTTAATACATTTCCAATTAATAAATCACAGCATGGATTGTCTAATAAAGCACAAGTTACTCTGCCTGATAGGAAAGGTGATTTTATATTGGCCCATGCCATAGGATATTTCTCTACTGTCCCTGAAACAGTTCTGCAATAGATGTACTCATCTAGGTAGTCTTTAGGATCAGCTAGGGTCTTCCGAAGACCGATAAGACAGGACCCTGTGTCGCGTACACATGTGCATACTGTGTCATTGATGTATCCTTCATGGAACGTTAGTTTTCCTAACGACAGTCTTGAGGTTTTGTTCATTTCCTCATTTTCTTGTTGAGTATTGCCCCCTTTACATAAGGAATGAGGCTGAGTGATGTTAACAACATTATTGAAGTATGGTACAAAGTCTGATGGGTAAAATTCAGTCTGTTCTGAATTTGCAGTGTTTGGTCTTGTTTTCGTCTCTGTGATGTTTACTTTTTCTAAGTTCTTTGCCGAAATGTCTGTTGTAATGTTTATGGCTGCATTTGCTTTTGCTTTCTGTATTCTTTTTACTCCTTCACATTCAAAACGTCTGTGGCCATACGCAAGGCAAAAATGACATTTTGTTCTATATTTCCTTTGGTTTACCTTCCCCAGTTTTTGTGCTATAATAGTATTTAGGTATTCTTGATAAGTGGGATTTTTATCGCATATTCCATTTTCTGTATGTGGAGTGCTACAATGTTTGCACAGTACTGGTTTTGTTTTCTGTGGTTTGTTTTGACAATCTGTGGCTGCAGATGCCGTTGCTTTCACAGTACTTTTCTGTTGAGTGTTCTTAACCAGGTTTATACTTTGGTTGTACTATTCGCAGCATTTTTCTAGTAAGTTCTTGATAGGTTCTGTTTTGTGTTCTTCTAAATATTTTCTGCATTCGGCTGGGAGTGTTGCTTTTAGTTTTTCCACTACTAAGAAATCTATTGCTTCTTGATTGTTGTCTGTATGTTTAATTTCAAATGTTAGCTTTCTGAAAAATTCTTCTATTTCACTTATATACTGGGTGAATGACTTGTCTGTGGCTGGTTTCAAATTTTGTACCTCTAATTTTAGAGTCTCAAAGTAGTTTACATAGTGTCTTAATATGTTTGTTTTATAATATTCATAGTTTGTACTTGACATATCTGGTATGAGCTCACGTAGTTTTTTACTTTTTATTGGTACGTATTTGTTGTACCATAAATACCAAAAATCTTTTGGGATTTTGTAGTCTTGCATTTTCTTTTCAAATTTCTGTAGCCAATCACGTATTAAGTCAGGTTTTCTATTACAATTTGCTTTGTCTTGTGCCCGTGTACCCTCGAAAAAGTCATGCAAATTTCTGTAATGTTCTGTACCCCAGAAATATGATCGATCTGGGCTGTGTTCATCATCTGACATCATTTTCTGTTAATTAATATTTACCTTTACCAATGATGATATTTACACAAGAAAATCAAAGAATGCAGATTTGGGTAATTAGCAATCAAAATTAATCAACTTATCTTTATCTGCTGACCACTCGAACGCTTGATGTACAGGAACGTGATTCTCGTGGTGGTTACCGTTGACCTGTTCTGGTTACGTCGGTCGCTTTGTAGAATTGAAACCTGCTGTGGAAAGAAATGATGTTATTTTCGTTCTGACTCTATTAACACATCTTTCATTTACAATTTCTTATACATATTATGCAATAGGTCTTCTTCTTTACAAAAGTAGCGTTCTTTTGTGCGTTTTACATGGGAATATGGTTCATGTGTACTTCTGACACCATTATACCTGTCAGAGTCCTAACTATTAGCTCCGTCTAGCTCACTGGACTTGGACAGGCAAATTACAACATCTACGTAACATACACTAATAACACATGAATGCAATCGGAAACTGGCAGGAGCTATCTCCTGAACAATCATTTATTACAATATATTACAGGCTGACAACATGGTCGCACTTCACGCTCAAACAATCGTTCAACACCAACAGCCACGCGCTAGCTCACAATGGCGATCTTTACACTGTCGCCCACATGATCATTCACAATCACAACTTCACATCATCCCGCACATATCACAGTTCGTACATTCCTCGAATATCAATACACAACGTTCATCTCCATCTATGCGTCACAAAACACTATCGTTCTATCGTTCTATCGCTCTCTAGATCTCCACACGTCCGTCTCTATTCGCTGCCTCACACACACTGACTCTCTCCTCGTTGACCTTCCCACATCACGTGGCTCTGTTCACGGGCTTCTTGCCTGACCGTCCGCTAGCCAAGCCGTGGTGTCTCTTACTGCCCTTGACCTCAGCTATACTTACACTGACTCTCGCTTACATACCGGCACTTACACTATTCCTTACATATAAGTCCCTGACAGTAACTAACTAACTAACTAACTAACTACACTACACTACACTACACTAAACTAAACTAACTAACTAAGTAACTAACTAACTAACTAACTAACTACACTACACTACACTACACTAAACTAAACTAACTAACTAACTAACTAACTAACTAACTAACTAACTAAACTAACTAACTAACTAATTAACTAATTATTAACTAACTAACTAACTAACTATTAACTAACTAACTAGCTATTAACTAACTAACTGACTGGCTGACTGTCTGACTGACTGACTGACTAACCAAATAACTAATTAATTAACTAAATAAATAAATAACCATTCAAATAATTAACTGCCTAAATAAATAATTAACTACGTAAACAACTAAATAAATTATTATCTAACTTGAATAACGAAGTCACAAACAATAGATTGCACGATTTATTGCCTGGCATATTTCGCTGCATATCGTCAGGTACATACTGCAGAATTCACACAACATAAAGTAAATTAACAAGATAAATCCTTCAAGCTGAAATATACACATGTTCACACAGTAATGTTAAGCTGAGTAACATATCTTTCCGTGTGCACACATCTGGCTTGCGTTGATTGATCGTTATTGCTTTTGCAAACTTTAACAATGCATACGTATTATCTAACTAATGAAATAAATAAATACCTAAATAGCTAATTATCTATCCAACTAGCTAATTAACTAGCTATCTTACTAACTATCTAAGTATCTAACTAACTAGCTAACTAACCGACATGTATGTGTTTAAATACAAGCGGTTTAAATGCAAGGGAGATGATTTCATTCCATTGGTTTTTACCCCAAATGGACATGTCTCGTTCCAAATGTTGTTTGTCCATCAAGAATGATGATGACCATTCATTTCATCCATTGGGGTTGAAAGTATGGAGCCGTGAGTTCTAAGATGGCTGATAAGGCCTATTTTGGCTCGAAATGTTCTTTGACAATGCGGGCAAAGAATGCTTGACGTTCCAGGAGGAGGATCGCCTGCAGTGGTTTTTCTGTCCATTCTTCTCTTCACAGCTCTTGCAGTCCTGGTTGCTTCTCAAGTGACTGCAACCTTATTTAATGATGAACGCCACGAATTACGGTCTTTAGCAGCAGTCTCCCAGGTGTCAACATGAATTCCAACAGTTTTCGATGAGATTTTCAGAGTGTCTTTAAAGCGTTTCCTCTGGCCGCCTTGGGAGCGTTAACCACAAAGCAGCTCGCAGTAAAAAATTTGTTTAGGGAGCCTGTGATCTGGCATACGAGTTAAGTGACCAGCCCAGGGAATCTGATTTTTCATTAGTAGAGTGTGGATACTGGGCATGGACGCTCTTTCTAGAACTTCAGTGTCTAGGATCGTGTCTTGCCATTTAATCTTCAATAGCTTCCTAAGGCAGACTGTGCAGAAGAGGTTTAATTTACTAGCATGTCGCTGATAAATAGTCCAGGTTTCACAAGCATATAGCAGTGTGGATTATACAACTGCTTTGTAGACTTTGTAGACTGGGCATGGACGCTCTTTCTAGAACTTCAGTGTCTGGGATCTTGTCTTGTCATTTAATCTTCAATAGCTTCCTAAGGCAGACTGTGTACAAGAGGTTTAATTTACTAGCATATCGCTGATAAATAGTCCAGGTTTCACAAGCATATAGCAGTGTGGATAATACAACTGCTTTGTAGACTTTCAGCTATGTTTGCAGGCTTGTTCCATTTCTGTCCCATACATTCTTGTACAGTCTGCCAAAGGCCGCGCTGGCCTTGGAGATTCTTGCATTCACTTGGTCATCAATTGTAGTAGCTTGTGACACAGTGCTGCCAAGATAGGTCAGTTTGTCCACAACACTTAGTCTATGAACTTCACCTTGATATTCGGCACGGTGTGATTATTTCCTGAAGAAGGCTGGTACATAACTATGTTCCAAATAGTGGCCTGCTGAATTACCAACACCACTGTTTGTAACTAATGACCCCATATATATTTGAAATGTTTCATCACCTCCAAGTTTTCCTCATTAACATATATTTCTTTCTCCATATTAATTTGTATCAGATACGACCAATCAAGATAGTTTTCACATGGGCCTGGCTTTATGTCAGCACAACATCTGTAGATTAGACAAAACTCTGCTACGAATTTACAATAACAGTATAATTGGAGGTGTTGCGATTTCTTATAAGGGAAATAACTGGAAATCATAACACTCAAATGCTATGTGAACACATATTGCATTAGACTTGTATGAAGATATAATTGCTGGCGATATTTTAAGAAATGTGTATACACTTTTGTTTGGTTTTGTAAGCGTTGGTCATATAGTTTAGTCTCTAAGAATGCACATTTTATTGTTTCGTTAATATATTGAAGAATGTTGCTTTCTAGCTTTAGGTCGTATGTTTATGACATTTGAGATTCAATGTTACATGTCTTATATACTTTAAATCTATATTTTTTACAGGTGCACTCGGTGTGCCTATTAAATACTAGAGGTAAATCGTCTTGGTGTACATAAGTGCTCGTCCACAAATGTTGTTTCTATCTTATCAGGCCATCGTACTTCACTTTGTCCACCTTCCTAGCTAACATTCTGGATTCACTTCTCTTGTATTCTTGTAAGAAACAAGGGAGAGAGTTGAGAGCATGCATGTATTGTAACATGCGATTACATAGTTTTTCTGTATCCTCATCTTTCATATTATCATTTTTACTACCACTTGATTTTAACATGTACAATATGAAAACTTGTGCACTGTTTGCTTCCTCATGCTTATGTCACTTTTAGGAAATATCTGATTTAATTTCATATATTTCAGATATTTTTTACATTACACAGTGCAAATTAGCACAAGTAAAACGGAGATTAGGGCTATAACCAAAGAAAAAAAACAACAACAAAGATTCATCTAAAACAGTAGTTCTCAACCGGTGGGGAATTCCTCCCCAGAGGGGAATTTTAGGGTTTCCAGAAGGGGCGGGGGGGGGGGGGGGGGAATTAAGATTATTTCAAAATTACGTTAATACTAGAACCGATTACTTGATATTGTTTTTCCCTTCATACATTACGGTTCTGTACGTCTCACCCTTCTAAAATTCATTTTATAAAGTAAGTAGGCCCACAAATCACGTTTTATGTGGACGTCTAGACTTGTTTTAGTATGTGCTATTAAATTTAGCTTCCATTATTACGTATAATGTCTAGAGGCGGGGCGGGGGGGGGGAATTTTAGGTAGGAAATACGAAAAAGGGGGGGGGGAGAGAATGACGTTCTGAAAATATGGTAAAGGAGGGCACGGGCCAAATTTTTAAGTAGGAAATACGAAGGAAGGGGGGGGGGGGAGAGAGAGAGACAGAGAGAGAATGACGTTCTGAAAATATGGTGAAAGGGGGAACGGGCCAAAAAAGGTTGAGAACCACTGATCTAAAAGAACCACTCCTGAAACAAGTAAAGAACTTCAAGTACTTAAGAAGTATAGTATCATCAAATGACAAATCAGAAGTCGAGATCGAAAATAGATGCAATAAGCAAACCAACTCATTGGACAAATGGCACCAATACTAAAGAACAAACATATATCAATAACTACTAAGAAAGCATTTTACAACACAATCTTCCTAAAACCTCTATGCTACCAATGCCAAACCCGGACAATGACAGAAAAAGAGAAAAGAATAATCACAACAATAGAAATGAAGTCCCTGAGAAGAATGCTCAACGTACCAAGAAGAGATAAGATCGGAAATGAAGAAATCAGGACTAAAGTGGGGGTTAAAGCAGCACTAGATTTTATTAGAAAGCAGCAAGTCAAATGGTTTGGCCATGCAAGTAGGTTACCAGTCAACAGCATACCACAACAAGCAATGATGTACAGACCAGATGGAAACAGAGGAAGAGGCCGACCACGTAAACGTTGAACGGGAGGAATAGCAGACGCCATGGGAATATCGATACGTGTAGCCCATAATCGGGCACTCTCTCAATGTTCATACTTCACCTCGACACCGCACGGTACAAAAGGAGCATGATGAGATGAGATGAGATGATTTTTAAAAATTTTTGTGAGGATGCTCACGACAGACGTCAGTGTGTAGGTGTGTGTGTGTGTGTGTATGTGTGTGTGTGTGTGTGTGTGTGGAGTGTGTGTGTGTGTGTGTGTGAGTGTGTGTCTGTGTGAGTGTGTGTGTGTGTGTGTGTGATTAAGCTTTTGTTCGTGAGTTTGTGATTGTAGATCTGTAGATTAGACACAAATCTGCTACAATTTACAACAATAACAGTACAATTGGAGGTATTACGATTTCTTATAAGGGGAAATAACTGGAAATCTAAACACTCAAATGTTTTATGAACACATATTCCATTAGTCTTTTAAGAAGATATAATTGCTGGCAATATTTTAAACAAGGGTATAAACTTCTGTTTGATTTTGTAAGCATTGGTCAAAAAGTTTAGTATCTAAGAAAGAGCGTACAAGTCTTTTCATTGCTTCGTTAATATATTGAAGCATTATGCTTTCTCTCTTTAGGTCGTATATATGAGACATTTGGAATTCACCGTTAACTTTGAACTTACACAATTAGTCTTAATTTTTTACAGGTGCACTCAGTGTGCCTCATAAACGAAATTCTGTTGCTAGAGTCCTCACAGCCATCAAACGGACACAGAAGGACAACATTCGTAACATTTATCTCAAGAAATCCCACAAGCCCAAAGATCTCCGACAGAAGAAGACCAGGGTCATGCGTTGGGCTCTCACATTTTATGAGCTGACCTGCACCAGCAAGAATGAGCTGAGAAAACAGCGCATTTACCCTCTGAGAACATATGCTGTCAAGAAATACACATTGCAATTAAATTGTAAAAACATAAAAAAACAATACTGGATATAACTTTTCTTGGTGTACATAATGCTCTTCCACAAATGTTGTTTCTATCGTATCAGTCCACCGTACTTTACTTTGTCCACTTTCCTACCTAAATTTCTGGATTTACTTCGCTTGTATTCAACCCACCCCCTCAAACCCCAAATCTCTTCTTCGTCAGTCGGATACCCTTTTTCGTAGAATGCCCACAATCGGATGTCCTGATAGTAGAACTCCGCAATCGGATGTCCTGATTGTAGAACTCAACAATCTTTTGTCATGATTGCAGAACTCCATCCTCTGATGTCCTGATTGTATAACTCCACAATCCGATGCCCTGTTTGTACACCTCGCCAACCAGATGTAATGATTGTAGAACTCCACACTCTGATGTCCTGATTCTGCAGCTCCACAATCTAATGTCCTGATCGTTCCACAATCTGATACCCTTATTGAAGAACTCCACACTCTGATATCCTGATTGTAGAATTCCATAATCTAATGTCCTGATTGTAAAAACTACACAATATGATGCCCTGACTTTCGAACTCCATAATATGATGCCCTAATTGTAGAACTCCACAATCTAATGTCCTGATTCTAGAACTCCACAATCTAATGTCCTGATTCTAGAACTCCACAATCTAATGTCCTGATTCTAGAACTCCACAATCTAATGTCCTGATTCTAGAACTCCACAATCTAATGTCCTGATTCTAGAACTCCGCAATCTAATGTCCTGATTCTAGACCTCCACAATCTAATGTCCTGACTGTAGACCTCCGCAATCTGATGCCCTAATTTTTACGCCTCGCCAATCAGATCCTTTGATTGTAGTTAGTTAGTTAGTTAGTTAGTCGACAGATCATCCTCGTTGCACATCGGACCATTCAGTCCATAAGTGCTCGGATCCCCTCCTCAGCAAATCCCGCAGCGTGTAGCGGCTAACGACGCCAGTTCTGTGTTGGTTTATCAATCTTCTTTGGCTTCCTGCGTAGTGTTCTTGTTTGGCCACCCCTCTTTTAATTTGCTGCTCTCGCAGTCTGACCATTGTTGTAGATTCACAGTCATCACTTGGTTCTTGCAAAAGTCTCACTTCTCGTAGAGCATTCAGAATGTCAGCCTGGTCTATGGCGCGTCCGCCCTCCACAGTAGCCTCACCTGCGAGCTTGTCAGCCCGCTCATTTCCTTGTACTCCCGCATGACCTGGCACGAAGATGAAACTAATCTTTGCCAGCCGAGACCGCTCCAGAGGCAGCAACCATTCTCTTCGGATCGACCCCTCCTCTATCCTCTTGATCATGTTCATTGAGTCGCTAAGGAAACAAGCCCTAGTGAATGTCTGTGTCTCGAGCCATGTTATTGCTTTACTTACTGCCATGACTTCCATGGTCAGGCTACTTGTGGTTTCAGTGAAAGCACCAGAGTCCTCCTTCACAATTCTCCCTCCGGCCCGAGCTGTAAAGGCCCATGAGCTTCTCACATGTCGGACGACCGACCCATCTGTGTAGATGACCGCGTCACTGTCTAGCGAATTCTCGAAAATCAACGCTTGTACTTCAGCCTCCACAGCAGCCGGATTTTCTTGTCTGCATTTTCTATCTAGTTGGATGCAAACTGAAAGGGATGTGCAGAAGTCTGTTGGCACTTGCACCCACTCCTCGCCAGGTTCTAAGTCCTCAAGTGAACACACCTGTTGAAGAATGTCTTCGGCTTGACCCATCCACGACCGTCCTCTTTTTAACCTGCTGCCCTTCACCTTCCTAATTTCACTATGCAGTGGATGCTGTGTGTTTGCGTTAATTCTGAGGTAGGCGCGTGCCCTGCAAACTTGCATTCTCTCTTCAATGGTTGGAAAATCAAGAAGGTAGCGCATCGCCCTGCATGCTGTATCTCTTGTACATCCAAGAATAATGCGCATAGCTTCATTCTGTATCCTTTCCATCCTTTCTATCTGCTTATGGCTGAGAGTCAGGATTGCCATTGCATACTCCAAAACAGACATGACCAGCCCCTCGTACAGAAGACATAGATGGCGCTGCTCACAGTTTGCTGCCGCCATCACCCGCATCGCTGCCAAGCCCCGCTTGGCCTTTGTTATCACCTGGTCTATGTGCACATTATAAGCAAGGCTTCGATCAAACCGTATCCCCAGGTAATTCATTGCCTGCGTTCTTTCCACCGTCTCTGAACACAGCATTACAGTTGGTGTTGGATTGTTGACAATATGATTATTCAACGAGAACCAAGTCACTGTTGCCTTTGTTGGGTTGACCATTGCCCCAGCTTCATCACACCAAGTACTTATGCGATTGAGTTCGGTTTGCAGTTCCACAGCAACCTCCTCTCTATCCTTACCCTGACGATACACTAAAACATCATCGGCATATGACAATGTCCTGCCAGGTCCAGTGATCTGCTCACTGGTGATTCTCACTGTGTAGGCGTTGAACAGTACCGGAGATAATGGTGATCCCTGTGGTAGGCCAGGATATATTGTTGTTGGTTCCGAAGTCCAACTGCCACATCTAAAGACTACTTTCCGTTGGAAGAGGGCTGCAGCGATCCAACTAAGGAGGAATGGACTTACGTTTAGTTCAAGAAGCTGAAACATTAAAACATCCAGTGGTACTCTGTTGTATGCGTCCTCAAGATCAATCGCTGCAGCAACAGTTTCAGTGCCTGAGTGGAAACCTTCATAGACATCATGGGGAAAGACTGCTGCATTGGTCCAGGTTTCTCTTTTTGGACGGTACCCACCCAGGGTAGGTGGGAAAACACCTTGCCTCTCTAGTTGGCTTGATATTTTCCTGGCAATTACCTTCTCCAGCAGCTTGCCTACTGTATTCTGCATGGTTATAATTCGATATCCCTGAATTTTTTTGTGGTCTTTGTCAGGCTTCGGCAAGGGAATCAGATAGCTGTGTAACCATTCCTCCTTGATGCTAGCACTCCCTATACTGTTGTTGTACATGTCTGCTAGTTTCTCTAGCTCATTGTCGGCACACCTATTTATGTCGTCGTATCTTATGCCATCAGGACCTGGAGCACTGTTTTTTGATCGTCGAAGCACAGCCTTGATTTCTTTCACTGTCACTGTGTCTTCATCCGACGTGTTCTGGGCCTTGCATCTGTCTGAGGTGACCTCCTTGGCCAGATTCCGGCCTCCCATGTCTGTCTGGTTGCTCTGCTCAAGGTAGCGTTCAAAGAGGGCTTTGCCCTTGTCCTCATCAGTCCTCTGCCAGATGAGGTCAGCACCTTGGAAGTCAGAAATGCTCTTATTCTTGACTACCCCACTCATGCTTTTATGTAGTCGTCAGAACAATTTCAGTGACTTGTCTGTGCTTACTCTTTGACACACCTCTGCCCATTTTTCGCTTTTAACCACCTTGACCAGTTTTTTGAAATAGCTTACTTTTGTGTGCATCTCTCTTTCTAAGTGCAAGCAGGGACTAGGATGACCAGCTCTGTTCTTCTTGGCATTTTGCCATCTCCTTACAGCACTACGCTTATCCACCCAAGCCTTCTCCACCTCGAAACTCCACCACGGTGGCTGCCCTCAGCTTTTTCTCCTGCCCTGAAACGTTCTGCGCTTGTCACGTCTTATTTTGCTCACCACATCTTGCCCTGTACTGTCATACTGGAACGTCTTTACCTTTAGCTTGTGCTGCCTGGTTCTGCCTTTCTCCACCAATATGCTGCAAGGGTGGTGGTCGCTGCCATGGTGTCCTAGGACACCCCATCTACACACTGTAGTGAGTGAAGGTGAAACTAGCGCCAGATCAATAGCACTGTCCTCATCGCCTGGACGGCTTGCTGTCCTGGTGACACAGCCACTGTTGATACAAACCAGGTCGATGGTTTCCAGTGCAGTCTCGAGCTCCTCCCCTTGTGTATTGGAGGAAGTGTTTCCCCATGATCTGCCTTTAGCGTTGAAGTCACCACAGAAAATAACATTTCTCTCGTGACCTAATATGCCACTTAAGCACTGCCACTTCTGGGCGTCCACACTCGCATTGCGGGCATAAACATTAACCAACACGAATGGTATACTGGAATGAACTCTCAACGCCTGTATTTGTATATCGTCACTGTCCCAACTGGACATGTCTAGCTCTGACACCACCATGCTGTCGCGAACGAGAATCGCCGTTCCCAGATGTCGTCTGATGTAGAAACATTTGAAGCCGGCAATTCGGAGAAGCTGATCGCCCAGTCTCATCTCCTGGAGTGCTACAATGTCGTTCCTGTAAACTAGGGTTTCTAAAATAGAGCCCCGTTGTTTTACACTGGCACAGTTCCAATATAGAATACGGATGTTCCTGAGTCCTAGACGGTGACACTTGAGTCTAAAACGTCTCAAACCCCCGCGCTTACCTTGCTTCTTTGTCCCTGCGCGGCTACCACGCCGCTTCGTTATGTTGACTGTTGATCGCTCGGAAAGAAGACGTTCTTCCGCCATGTTGAAAAAACGTAAACACAGACTGCTGATAACCACACACGCTGCTGAAAATTCACTCAAGGATGGCTTCGCTCGATGCACGAACTCCGTAGCACCCGCGCAGATCTTGAGTAGAAACTCCTGGTTTTACATCCTGGCACACCAATTACACGCAAGAGATGAATAAATCCATCCCTTACGCGAAAAAGTTAACGAACACAAAACAACACGACCGTCCGTCGCCATCTTGAAACCGGAAGTCACTTTGATTGTAGAACACCTGCATCGCATGCCCTGATTGTAGAACTCCACAATCTGAGCCCTGGTTATGCACTTCGCCAATCAGATGCCCTGAATTGTAGAACTACCCAGCTTTAGGCGTAACATGAAAACAGCTCAGAGATCAAGCTTTGGTGGTTGGACATGCATGGACGCTGGAACAAGCCACTGGGTGCCACGTCTGGTATGTATGGTGGATGGGGCATGATGCCATACCGGCACCGCTGGGCCAGGTCCGTGATCCATCAGCTGCATGAACCGGCATGTTGTCCTGAAGCAGACGAACGCCTCTGGCAGCACGCGGCGCCTTGAGCGGCGGACTTCTTGTTGCTTCTGGAGAAGGCTTGGGTAGTTGAGATGATAGTACAAACAAATGGAGGGTAGCGAATTAGTTGATAGTACAGACAAATGGAGGGTAATAGATAGTTTGATAGTCCGGAAAATTGGAAGTTCTCTCCAAACTTTCATGACGTTTAAAGTGACCAAAATACCAGTATTTATTTATTTATTTATTTATTTATTTATTTATTTATTATCGATTTAGTAGCCAACCTTCTACAATATTCAGTTCTTGTTGTATGGATGCATTTGTACTTTTCTGTATGCTAGATTTTCTTAGATCTCGTGTATAACATTTATATTCAAAGGCATTTATGCGCTGTTCAGATTGTTTAGTAAGTATCCAGGTCTCACAGGCGTATGTTGCAATGGGAAAGATTTATGCTACAGAAATCGAATTTGTGTAGTTCTATCTGTCTCACTGCACAATTTATTCAGTTGTTTTAGTTTCTGAGGAGAAATGGATATTGGTCTTTTAATTCCCTTCATTGTGCCACCATTAATCACAACAACAGAAATGAGATTCCTGAGAAGAATACTCAATGTATCAAGAATAGATAAGATCAAAAATAAAGAAATCAGGACTAAAGTGGGGGTTGTAGCTGCACTAGATTTTATTAGAAGGCAGCAAGTCAAATGGTTTGGCCATGCAAGTAGGTTGCCTACTAACAGTATACCACAACAAGCAATGATGTAAAGATTAGAGGGAAACAGAGGAAGAGGCCGACCACGTAAACGGTGTATGCAGGGAATAACAGAGTCCAAGGTAATATAGATACATGAAGCCCATAATGGGGCACTCTCCCGCTGTTTATATTTCACTACAACACCGCAAGGTACATGATGCAATGAGATGAGATGAGAGTGTCACCATTGTTGGTAATTTATAAAACAAAATATTCGAACTTTTCCACCACCTCCAAGTTTTCCTTATTAACATATTTCTTCCTCCATATTAGTTTGTGTCTGATACAGCCAATTTTGACAGTTTTCACATGTGCCTGGCTTTCTCTCGGCACAATATCTGTAGATTAACAACAAATTACTAAAAATTTACAACAAAAACAGTATAATTGGAGGTAAAGGGAAATAAGGGAAATAATTGGAAATCAAAACACCCATATGCTATATGAACACCTATCACATGAGACAACTATGAGGATGTAATTGCTGGCGATATTTTAAGAAACAGGTATACATTTTTGTTTGATTTTGTAAGCTTTGGTTAAATGGTTTAGTCTCTAAGAAAGCACATACATGTCATTTCATTGTTTCGTTAATATGTTGAAGCAATTTGCTTTCCAGTTTTAGGTCGTATATTTATGATATTTGACTTTCAATGTTATACTTACTTGGTGAAATGTAAAGATTTATTTTTTACAGGTACGCTCAGGTGCCTCATATGTGCTCGCCGATAAATGTTGATTCTATCGTATCAATCCATTGTACTTTACTTTGTCCACCTTCCTACCTAACATTCTGCACTCACTTCTCTTGTATTCTTGTAAGAAACCGAGAAAAATATGAATAAAATTTGGTGGAACTGCGGTAAAGCTGTGAAAATGTAAACAATATAAAATTACAGAAAGTAGTGCAGCTTTACATAACAGAATTACAAACACATACAGGACGTTGCGGCGACTAGCCTTCATCAGCAAACAAATACACACACACAAAACACAACACATAGCCACGGAGAAGACCCCCCGGTAACTACATTGAGGCGTGACGACGGGATGAGAAGAACAAACAGATGAAAAAATGAAAGCAATGAAGAGAAAATAAAAATTTGAAAAAATTTTCCTACTGACCTGGGAATCCGAAAATGTGTATCGCCGAGAATGTCACCGTTATCACCTTATATACACCGCCGAGGGAGAGGGGTGATATCTGGGTGGTAGGTGTAACGGCCCAGTGAGCATCACAGGTACATGAGTGAAAGTGGCACATGAACAGAAAAGGCTAGGTGGGGCAGGGGGAGGCAGGCAGGTAAGTCAGGAAACTAGTAGCAATAGAGATGTGATGGTAACCGAGGATACCCAGCGGATATGCACCCGAAGCATGAATGGGTGCCCGTGAATGGGTTGGCCCTAGTGGACGGATATTATAGAGCAATGAAGGGTGCACCCAAGTATGATGGTGTTACCATCAAAACTCGGATTATGGGTGTCTATGTGTTGTTATGAGACGAGTCCCAAAGTCTGGGAGAACTGATATGTGTGCGCGCATATACATACATCTACACCGATCAACAAACATTCATACAGTAGTATACATACACATGTGCATGGTATATATGAGAAAGGGGAGAGAGAGTGAGAGAGAGATATAATAATAATAATAATAATAATAATAATAATAATAAGTCTTTATTTTCAAAGGGTTAAGAATTGGGCACGCAGGCCCGTCTGACATTCTGCCCTTCTTCTCTATTTCCTCTCATACATTCTTTCATTCAACATCACTTATGAAGCAACTTTTGACAACAAAAGAACATTAAACGCATGAAAAATAATCAATAACAAATGACTCACTGAGGCAGTGTTTAACATGGGCATTATAAATACCTAAGGAGGGTGTAACGTTCCATACATAAGGGAATGTTTTTTGGCTAGTTGTCGTTTGAGATAAGTTACCATTATTGTCTTTTTTGTGTTGTTTGTTATGGGGGCATATAGTCTGTACTAAGGTAGTGTTCAAACAGGTTGCGAATGTATGTATCATGATTGGTGGTGTCTTTGATTTCTTGTGGAAGATTGTTCCACAACTGAGCGGCAGAGTATGCTAAGCTTGTTTTATATAAGTCTATCCTAGGTTTAGGGACATGAAGTATATTTAGTCGTTCGCTATGTCTAGCGTTATATTTAAACAATGGCCAAAGATAGCTTGGAGCATTTTGAAATAGGATTTTGTGAATTAGTTTGGTCTTATTAAAAAGCAGGCGCTTGTGGAGAGGCAGTAACCGGAGACGTTTATATAGGTTAGAATTGTCGGTAAGCTTTTCACCATTAATTAAACGTACTGCCCTTTTCTGGAGTGAATATAGGCGTTTTGTTATTGATTTGGAGCATCCATCCCAGACTGTGGAGCAGTAATCAATATGTGTTTGTATATGAGAAGTATATAATATCTTTCTTGTGTTTTCGTCAAGGAAATTTTTAATTTTGGCAAGTTGGTATACTTTTTTGGCTATTTGTTTAACTAGAGCATGAACATGTGAGTTAAAAGTTAGATTTTTATCTATGATAACACCCAGTGTCTTGTGCTCGGTGACCCTTTCTACAGGCGTGCTGCCAATGTGCAGCTGAAGAGTTCTCTGCGAGTTTAGAGTGTGAAGTCTTTGCCTGGTTCCTATTAACATAGACTTTGTTTTAGTAATGATAATTTGCATGCGGTTTGCATGACTCCAGTTAACTACACTATTTATTTCCTGTTGCAAGGATAATTCTAGCACATTACGATCAACAGCGTTTGTATATACTGTGCAGTCATCAGCAAATAGATCGCAGGACGACGACAGATTTAATGGAGGATCATTTATATAAATGGCAAATAATAGAGGGCCAAGAATAGACCCCTGAGGTACTCCAATATTAATGGTAATGGCTTGAGATAAAACTTTATTGTGTGATACTACTTGCTTTCTGTCTAATAAGAATGATTTTATTAATGTCACTATATTAAAACTTACTTTCATTGTTTCTAGTTTTTTAATTAAAATAGTATGATCTATCATATCGAATGCTTTCCTAAAGTCTATAAACACCGCTCCACATAGAGTATTGTTGTTAATATTTTGATGCCAGTTTTCTATCATGTTTGTTAGTGCCGTATGGCAAGAATATTTTGGCCGAAATCCTGACTGACTGTCAACTATCAGTTTATGGCGAACTAAGTGATCTAATGTTGTTTTGTGGATGTGCTTTTCTAGCGGTTTGGATAATGAGGATAATATGGAAATTGGTCTATAATTACTCATGAGACGATCATCTAAAGGACCAGCTTTTAAATGAGGATACACTTTAGCGATTTTAAAGGCTGATGGGAAGTGACCTCTGGTTAGACATTGATTATATATAAAAGTTAGTGACTCGCAGATCGCCGGTGCAGCATGGCGAAGGATCCGACTACTAATTCCATCTAGTCCTGATGAGTTATTGTTTTTTAGATTACGGAGATGAGTAAATACTTCAGTTGTCGTCATTAGCGGTATGTTGGAGGAAATGTGTCCATAGCATTTGTTCTCACAGAATGATGATAATAAAGATATGTCATGAGGCGCATCTGGTATTGCAGCCTTCAGTTGGTTTATGTCGGACTGAAAGTATCTACTGAATTGATCACATGTAACCTGATTTGATGGTAATGATTGTGATGATTTGTGTTTGTTTGTCAAGGTATTAATTGCTTTCCATATATCTTTAGTGTTGGTTTTATCTATTACTATGTTCTTAAAATAGTTTTTCTTTTCCTTCCGAATAACATATTGAACTTTGTTTCTCAGACTACGGTACATAGTTAGATCTCTATTTTTGTGAGCCCTGTCGCAATCTCTCATAAGTTCAACTACCTCCTGTGTGATCCACGGGGGCTTTGTGTGATGTTTAACACGAACTTCCTTAAATGGAACATGTTTATCAAATATACTTAGAAAGGTCTTTAGCCAGTGGTCCAGAGCATCGTCTGGGTCAGGAAGCTGGTAAACATAATCTAGAGATGAGTTGACCAAATCTTGTAAGAAGACGTCTCGATTGAAATTTTTGTAATTTCTATATTTTATGCTTATATGTTTGTGTTTGGGAGTTTTGGTGCCCCTTTTCGACCACGTGCAACATACTGGATAGTGATCGCTCATTGCATTGATAGGTACACTACATTCTGTGATGTTGTCAGCACACGTAGTATAAATATGATCTATAAGTGTTGCAGATGATTTAGTGATTCTAGTGGCTTGTTTGACTAACTGTTGGAAATTATATGACTCTATTATGTTTTCCCATGTTTTGTTTGATTTGTTAGCGTCTATGTTGAAGTCACCTAGCAATATTATTTCCCTAGCATTACTAAAGACTACATCCATCATAGTGGTGAATTTTTCATACCAGATATTTCCTGCACTGGGGTTTCGATAAAGATAGCCAACTACTAGCGGTATGCAATTTTGAAGTTTAACCTCTATCCATACACACTCAATCTCACAGGTTTCAAAGTCTAGCCTGCGGTGGGCGTTAAGCGAGTTGGAAATATAAACTGCAATACCCGTCTCTTGTTTCTGATAGGGATCTCTTCTAATGGTTTTAAAACCTCTGATAGCGATGTCATCATCTGAGATGTTGCCATTTAATCGACTTTCGCTAACGCCAAACATGTGAAAATTTTGATTAAGTATAAGTGATAGTTCGGGCAGCTTCCCTAATAGATGGCATATGTTTACATGCCCGATTCTGAGCCCATTATTCCTGAGCCAGTGTTCGTACTTATTAGACATTTCAACAATGCGTAATCACAAGTTTAAAAGCAAAACACACACACACAAAGTGAATACAACTTACGTCCCTTATTACAAAACACACTCTAAAGTACAGAGAAACAGTAATATCTCTGTAAATATATAAAAATACGTACACAGATCCGTAAGGAAGAGCAGTGAAGACCCCCTCACTCACCGTGAAAACACAATTAGAATTATTATAAAAGCTATACAGCTAAGTACTATCAATTAATATAAAGTCAAAACCAGTCAATGTTTGTAATAACTTATAACCTAATACGTTACTAGATCAAGTTATAACCAAATATGCAGATAAACGTTTAAGGAGAGGCTCTTTCTTGTACCGAGATCCGGTGTAGCTTTGTCCTAAGTTGCTAGTAAATACCAGGTTGTGTTGGTTGTTGGTATAGCGACATTATAAGTGCTTGACGAAGTGTAGCTGGGCTATACCGTGTGAGGTGCAACCATTCTGGATTACAATTAAATGGGTACTGATGATGTCTCATGGGTATGTAATGACTACCAACTAGAGCCTCTGGTTGGTGGCTAACAGGAGGTTGTGCTGGCACGTCGTTGTTGCTGAGAGTCGGATCCTTTCTGGGGAGAATAGGAATCATATCTTCGTAATTATTACGCTCCTGTGTGAAAGACGACGTATTTAACGGACTTGGTGTTGTGGTAGTGTCCCGTGAGAGAGAGAGAGAGAGAGAGAGAGAGAGAGAGAGAGAGAGAGAGAGAGAGAGATAGAGAGAGAGGGGGGGTTAATATCGTTCCTGTGACCTGCAACATGGGATATGCGGAGTAGGACGGTCTACAAATACGAGGCTTCACTCATACTATACCCTATCAAATAGGTTCAAGAATATGATCCGATTCAATATATTTTTGCGGTGTTTGGCCCCGGACGAGCAAGACTGAATGACAGTGACTGGCCATCGGAAGCACTATGGTGAGACCGGCTTAGGGGCGTTATGATGGATGTCCAGCAGATGTTGGCGGAATCTGTCGGCTAGTTTGAGGCCAGACTCACCAATATACGTCATATCACACCATTTGCAAGTGATGGCATACATAATGTTGCGACTGGTACAGGAAAATTCTTCCTTGATGCGAAAACTCCTGTTGGGGATTAGCACCTCTGGGGTGTGTACTTCTTCTTCTTCTGCGTTCATCCGGATTTTTTTTTCGGATGTGACTGTGTTTTGCCTGTTTACAGCAGAGCTGCGTTCTTGTGCCGTTAGGCCGACACATCCGACTTCTGCGGGCATTTGTTGACCGGGTTAACCTTCCCGGGGGTTTCTTAGGACGTTTGAATCTCACTGTTGTGGTGTGATCCCCCATCCTAGCTGGCCCATATAGAACAGCCAAAGACATCCTGGTCAACCCTCAAGGGAAGGCAGGGGCAGGCCATGGGCATTCCTCGCCATCCAAGGAGGCTGCCATAATTGCAGAGCCATCACACAGCGCTCTGGTACTGGGCTCACCCAAGGAATCGTCACGTCCTGCACATGGCTGCTTAGCCTTACTTCCGTATATTGGGCCTTCCGTTCACCATAGGCTGTTCCTCCGGAAACCAGAAGAATGCAGTATGCAGATGACATCCATACAGTGAACTTTCGATTAAGACTTTCCACATAATGGATTTGCTATGCAAGCAATATTCCATTTCGTGCCACTAGGACACTTTTTCCACCTTTTATGAAGCCCACACAGTGAGCTTTCGATTCCGACTTTTCACGTAATGGATTTGCTATCCAAGCAATATTCCATTTCGTGTCACTAGACAAGTGGGCATGTCTTGCAACGAGGTCTTAGTGATGGTGGAGGTGGAGAGCCCTGAAACCTATTGTGGACGAGTACATCTTTGAGGTTACGGTCACGTCCTTATGCCACTAGTGGTTTCTCTGAAAATATCGCGCTAGTAGTATTATCAGCTTGAAGGATAGACAGATGTCGAAAGAGGATATTTTTGACTGAAATATTGTGCGGATGGTAGGTAAGAGAAAGTACCGGTCGAAGGTTTTTTGGTTTAGGTGTTGAGGTGAGAGCCTCTGACCGGCTAATAGGTAGAGCGCGACGGAAAGCTGACGATAGGACATAATCAGGATAGTCACGGAGACTGACGAAGTCTACCATCTCGTGGGCCCTGTGGCGAAAATCCTCATCATCTTGGCATAGTCGTCTAAGACGCTGAAGTTGAGAGTAAGGAATTGCGTCTTTACAGGCCGGAGGGTGAGAAGAAGTGTAGAGTAGAAAGGCGTGGGAATCAGTCGGTTTATAGTAGACAGTCGTGGTGAGACCATGGGTCCCAATGGAAACCGTAAGGTCTAAGAAGTTGACGGATGACGAAGAAATATGGGAAGTGAGTTTGATAGTAGGATGAAAATTGGAGAAGAAGTGTATGAATGTTTCGAGATCGCTTAATGGCATATTAGTGACACCAACACAATCATCAATGTACCGCCTGTATAGTTCAGGAACTCTGCCATTGTATGATTGCCATATTTGGTGCTCAAGGTGGCCCATGAAGAGGCAGGCATAGCTCGGACCCATTTTAGTACCCATGGCAACCCCACTGATCTGATGGAAGTACTGGCCATTAAACTCAAATGAGTTGAGAGTAAGAACCAGTTCTGCCAAACGTAGAATAGGCTCAGTGGCAATGGTGGGGTTTAGGCGCCTGTCAAGGAAGAATTTCAAAGCTGAGAAGCCATCATTGTGTGGAATCAAAGTATACAATGAGGCCACATCAAGGGTGAAGTTATGTTACTGGTTGTCAGACGTGAATGTTATAGATTCAAACGTCGCTATCGCATGGTTGGTCTCTTTCAAATATGATGGGAGATCACCAACTAGCGGTTGAAAAATAATGTCTAAGAATCCGGATATGTGCTCGGTAGGACATGCACAGGCTGATACTATCGGTCTGCCCGGATTATTCAGTTTGTGTGTTTTGGGCAGCATATAAAACGTCGATCTACCCAAACAGCTGCCGTGGATGTTTATTAAGGACTTGGCTGCTGGGGGGAGTAGCCCTTGTTGGATCAGCGTAGAAATGGTCAGTTTGACTTGGTGGTTATTGTCGACAGTGCCATCTGTAGGGCGTGGTTGGTAGAAAGATATCCCCGAGTTGTTTTTGTCCTTCTGCAATGTAAAGATCCTTCCGCCAAACCACGACTGCTCACCCTTATCGGCGGGTTTGATGATGATGTCATCTCAACGTTGAAGCTGGGTCAGCGCTAACCTTTCATCTGAAGTAAGGTTCGAACGTCTGAGTGGTGGTGGCCGCAGTTTCTGAATGTCAAAAAGGGACTTCTCAATGTACAGATCGAGAGCCTCCGAAGACCCAGGGCCAGGGGCCTTGGCAAACACAGAAAAGCCGTCCGGTGGGATTGAAGGGGCGGTACTGCTAGTCTTAGTGCTGAAGAAATGTCTCAGTCTGAGAGTACAATGAAACCGGTTGTCTTCCTGCAATAGTGTGTATCGGTCGACGGATGGTGTAAGGGAATGAAACGCAGGACTTTTTTTTCAAAACAGACCTGTCACATTCTGACAAAGGCAGATCGGGAGGGATACAGACTACAAGACTGATGGGCCTATGGTCAACTGGCTGGGTTGATTGGAGAATAGCGGGCAATTGGGTGGAAGATCTGCCAATCTGGCGTGTTTGGCCGCAGATAGGGATTTGTATAGTGCATTGTTGGAGGTATTGATAATACGTCAGATGACACATTATCACTGGGAAACTGGGCCGTTACACCCACCACCCAGACTTCACCCCTCTCCCTCGGCGGTGCATAAAAGGCGATAACGGTGACATTCTCAGTGATACACGTTCGGATTCCCAGGTCAGTAGGAACATTTTTACAAATTTTTATTTTCTCTTCATTGCTTTCATTTTTTCATCTTTTTGTTCTCATCCCGTCGTCACGCCTCAATGAAGTTACCGGAGGGTCTTCTCCGTGGCTATGTGCTTTGTTTTGTGTGTGTATTTGTTTGCTGATTGTCACAGAATGAAGATAGTTTAGTGATTCCCAGATAAAATTAAATATAACATTAATGGCAATATCGGAGAAGAGTTAACAATCGAGTCTGTCAATCTGAGAGAAGGATAAATTGAAGGTTATTAGCCTAAAAATAGGGACAGGTGCTCGCAGAGGTCAGTGGATGCCGCTCGTATCGGCCGATGGATGGGAGACTTCGGGAACGGAAAACACAGCGGAGACGGTGATCAAAGGGGTCGGACGCTTTGAGGTACCAGCGTCGGAGAATACAGGGAAACAGCGTAAGAACGGAGCGGACCGGAGCATGGAGCGCCCGGACGTATACGTGATTTCACTGAACTTTTTGATGTTACGGAAACGGCAAATGCGACTGTTGATGTATGGACATCAAACACTAACGAAGAACGGAAGTCCCAATATAAATAGTAGCAACTTGGGTTTTTGTGTTAGTGTGTGCTACCTAAAGGGACGGCAAAGTGGATTTATGTCTCCTGAAAATAGCAAAGAAATCATCCCGGGAAATGGGATAGAAGTGATTGTGTGCTAATAGATGTCAATGCTTGGAGTATCATTAATTCTATATATATATATAAGGTATATCGTTTTATCTTTTATCGTTTCTTTACTTATTCAGTCTCTCGGTAGAGATTTGTTCGCAGCAGACGAGCAAATCTCCGGCGGGCCTATTCTCGCTGGTCGCGAGAGCCGCACAGTGGAAGTATGGGAGATTTGCTTGCAAATAGACAGGCAATATCTCCTGCGGTAGCTATGGCGGGCCTATTCCCGCTGGTCGCGGGGACCGCTAAAAGTCAGGTGGAGAGTCTGACGATAGTGCACGCTTTACACAGGTCCGGACACTTGTGATCGACAGATGTGCGCGCCCTCATGGTCCGGGCTCGTAAAAGGCCCTCACCTGTGGGACATGGCCGAACGTCTCTAAGCCGGGTCCCTTGGGTGTCAGGGTCTGGCCATAACAGGTCTCGGTGGATTGACGCTGAGCCGCCAGCGTCTGCAGCCTACCTTGTGCCAGACGTATTGGTTACCCATTCCTCTGGAATACACAAGACTAGGCCGAGGGAGGGGTCATGTCGTTTGGGCATCACATGATCTCTGAAGCTCTGCCCAGACATTGTGATGGAATATTGGCCATATTCCACTCACATACTTTAGTCTGTCAAGACTGAAAGGTGTCTACTATATATAAGGTAACACTAATATTAGAGTAATATTAGCATAGGGAAATAGGTGTATGTGCTTAGGGTTTACTATTGCTTTCTATTTAGTGAATAGTTTAGACTTTAGTGAATTCTGCTGTTTATGTCAGAGTATTCTTTCGGAGGCTGTTTCATTACGGCTGGAGAAAGACTTAAATCACCTGATTTAATGTTTATTACCCAGGTTCCACTACACAGCCTGACATATCAAAGAAGATAAACCAGTACGGCTCTTGTACAGAGAAAGCAATGTTGATAATAACTGAAAGAACGTTCACTTTTATCAAGCACTTCACAGGTGCAGTGAAAGTATGTCACTATAGCAAATGCAACCAAAACAGTCAATAAGAGTGGGTGACCTAACGAATGTCAAAAAAACAGGTTTTGGTGACCCTTAGAGAAAGAACTTTATTCAAGCATAGCAAATAGGATAAAACATTGTAATTGAGTACTCACCTAAACGAAACAGGGAAGAACCATAGACCAGTGTACCTATATTCAGAAAACGGTTAAATAACTGTGGACAGGTGTGAGGTGTTTTCACTGATGGATTATAATAACATAAAAACTGAAAACTCTGTCTACGGAAAGGACTTACCGTGATCACATTACTGTACGGTGTTACTGTGGTTAACAATTGTTTTTTAATTCAAGAATTGGATTAAGTCAAGACTCAAGCTGAACGGAGCATCCAGGGTGAGAACGTTCTAATTATATGTTTGATGTCTGATGTTTTGGCCTTTTGAATATGCTGGAGAAGATTACGAAGACTAACATCTAAGAGTCCTATCTTGCAATCACATTAGCAGACACTATCAACTACAGATACACATTCCATACATACAACTGACATAGTTTTCAACAATAAACAGGTTATTCATTGTTGGAGGAAACTGTTGTCAGGGTATGTTATGAAGGAGAGAGAGAGAGAAAGAGAGAGATATAGTGTATGAAAGACGGAAGGGAGGAGTGTAGACAAAAGTCATTCAATACTTCCAATAGTAGAAGGATATTAAAAGTGTGCTGGTCGAGTCCATCTTCCTCCAGGGACGATTAGTCACACTGATAAAGGCCAATCGCCGCACTGTATGTGTCGTAATTCTGTTATGTAAACCTGCACTACTTTCTGTCATTTTGTATTGAAAGAAACTAAGAGAGAGGTTGAGAGAGTTGAAAGTATGCACGTAATGTAACATGCTATTACATATTTTTTTTTCTATATCCCCATCTTTCATATTATAATGTTTACTGCCACTTAATTTTAACATGTACAATATGAAAATTTTTTCATTGCTTATTTCCTCATGTTTATGTAAATTTTAGGATATATCTGATTAAATTGCATTAAAATTTTTTTACGTTACACAATGCATATTAGCACAAGTAAAACTGAGATTATGGCTATAACCAAAGAAGACGAAAGAAACAACAACTAAGATTCATCTAAAAGAATCATCCCTGAAACAAGTAAAGAGTTTCAAGTAATTAAGAAGTATAATATTATCAAATGGCACATCAGAAGACTAGATCAAAAATAAATGCAATAAGGCAAACCAACTCACTGGACAAATGGCACCAATATTAAAGAACAAATATGTATCAACAGTAACTAAGAAACCACTCGACAACACATTCTTCATACCAGCTCTATGCTACCAATGCCAAACCTGGACAATGACAGAAAATGATAAAAGAAAAATCACAAAAACAGAAATGAGATTCCTGGGAAGAAAAATCAATGTATCAAGAAGATAGAAATGAAGAAATGGATAAATCAGAACTAAAGAGGAGGTTATCGCAGCTCTGGATTTTATTAGAAAGCAGTAAATCAAACGGTGTGGCCATGTAACTAGATTGTAGAACTCAGCAATCTTATTTCATGATGTTAGTTACCAATCTGATGACCTGATTGTAGAACGCCACATTCTGATGTCCTGATTGCAAACCTCGCCAATCTGATGTCGTGATTGTACACGTAGCCAGTTTGATGTCCTGATTGTAGAAATACACATTCTGATGCATTGATTGTAGAACTGCACAAAACTAATATCCTGAATGTAAAAGTCCACAATCTTATGTCCAGAATGTAGAACTCCACATTGTGATACCCTGATTGCAGAATTCCACTATCTGATGCCCTATTATAGAACTCCACAAACTGCTACGATGAATGTAGAACTCTACAATCGTATGCCCTGAACGTAGAACTCTACAATCTAATGCCCTAAATGGAGAACGCCACAATCTGATGTTTTGATAATAGATGCCCTGATTTTAGAACTCCATAATCTTATGTCCTGTTTATGAAATTCCACAATCTGATGCCCTGATTTTACATCTCGATAATCTGATGTCTTGAATGTAGATCTCAACAATCTGATGTCCTGATTGTGGAACTCCACAATCCGATGTCCTTATTTTACATCTCGCCAATCTGTTGCCCTGCTTGTAGAACTCCACAATATGATGCCCTAGTAATGGAACTCTACAATCTGATGCCCTGACTTTATAACTTCACAATCTGGTGCCCTGAATGTAAACTCCACTATCTGATTGTCAGTATGGTGGATGGGGCATGATGCCATACCAGCACCGCTGGGCCAGGTCCGTGCCCCGCCAGCTGCATGAACCGGTTTATTGCCCTGAAGAAGAAGAACGCCTCGAACAGGACACCGAGTCTTGAGCGGTGGACTTATTCTCCTTATTTCTTGAGAAGGCTTTGGAAGTAGATGAGTTGATAGTACGGGCTATAGGAAGGTAATAGATGTGTTGATAGTACGGACTATAGGAAGGTAGTCATTGGCACCTTTCCGTCTTGACAGATGATAGTTTGTACATTGTGCTTCAAAAAGGCTTAATAACTACGATCCATGGCAGTGGCGAGTGTGGCTGGTAAGGCCAATTCTTGCAGCAAATGTTTGCCCACAGTAGATGCATGTGAAAACATGGTCATTCCCACCATTGTGCACCATCTTACGTCTATCACGCTCTGTGTGTGTGTCATAGTGTAGAAAGAAGTAATAAAGTCGAAGGTTGAATAAAAGTTTGTTTATTTGCGTAAGATGACAAGCCGTGTCTGCCTTGCTGGAATATCGGATGTTGACTCCCCTTCACAACAACAATACGTCACGATTGAGCATCTCTCTCCGCTTTCACTCATAATGCTCAATCGTGCTGTATCTCTAATTCCCCACTAGATCCTAATTATAACCCAAACTACACATACTGTTACACCTCCCCATGTTTATTAAAGAATTTTCCTTATAAAGGAAAAATCTTTACTCCTAATCCCCTTACTCTATTCCCTCTTTTTCCTCTAATCTTCCATAGTTCTTCTAATCCTCCCCAAACCAACTCCAATTTAATTAAACATTCTATTTCTTTAACTCTTTCCCCAGCTATATAATCAACCCACTTCTTCTTCCATTTTACCTCTATACCTCGTACCATGTACTGTAACCCTTTTTTAACTTACCATTTCTACTCTTCTTTCATTTCCCCAAACTATATAGCAATCCACTATATATTCCTTGGCTCCTCAAGTTCCTATATAAAATATGCATATTATAAACAAAATGGCTCGTAAAATCGTATTTGTACAACTGGCATTAGGAAATCACTCGCATTTCTCAATACAAGACAACCCGAACAACGAGAACAACGTATTTAGAAGAAGTAAAGAAGGGGTGCACCCAGTAAAAGGAATAACTAGTCAAGATAAGCACAAAGAAACGCATATTCCACATAACCACATTTACCTCCTTTGCCAATAAAAAAAATTTGTACAATCAAATTTTTTCTTATAAATACGTCATACAAAAATAGATCTTTGTTTTCTATAAACCAAGTTGATATAATGTTTTACAAGCTTTATATATACAACCCTATATGAAATAGAACTTTTTACGTAAGTTTCAAGCCTTATATCTTCAACATTTAAAATTTCCAACCACAATCTTGTCCAAATTGCGTTATCTCACCTTTTAGCATGAGATCCTGTTCAATTTTTATGAACACCTTTAATATAATTAAAGCTGGTTTTTCACAGCACCTATTTCTTGCCCCCTTCATGTCCCATGATCTGCCCTTTATCCCCCTATGTATTTCTTCTATATGCTGCTATTCACAGTTTTTCCCTTAAACTTCTATCTAGTTATACTCTACTTATATATTCGAAGCTTTTCAAGCAACCTAACCTTCTCGGCAGCCTATGTCTCCATACCCTCCCTCAATAATTTTATAATTCCTTTCTGAACGAAAGCCCCCTGTATTTGAAAAGTTAACTAATATTCTAACCAAACTTAAAACCAATTCATTAACCACATCACTTAATCTATCAATCCAACTGTTTACGCAAAACTAAATCAAAACAAGGCGTCACAATTATCCAATTAAAACACATTTTCAAAATTAATATGGCATGCATTTTATCAACCCAAAAGCAAATATTATATCATTATTAGACACTTTTACGGTCCAATAGTGTTTTACTCAAAGCACTATAAACTCAACGATCCTAACTTACTTAAACTAACTTTTTATAAAACCAAACCAAGCATGAAATAAAACATAATACATATACATATAGCATTGAAACATAGTCTCAATAAAATAATCAATTAACAACCATCATTGCCCAGTTACACGAAAATAAAACCCCAAGTGAATAAACAAAGATTTTCCAAGTAAACTTTCTTAAAATTATTACGTATAGTGGCCCCAACAACCATACTAATAATGTACCAGATCTCTATTTATTCAGGCCATTCCATTTATATATTTCCTAACTCCATTCTCATTTTCCTACCTCATCATAGCCAATTGCTAACCAGAGACATACTTCCCAGTATATCAATAATACCAAAAACTCCCCACCAAATTCTCTATAAAACTTCCTACAACTCTCTGTAAGCGAACCGCTTTTAAATTTAAAATATATTTCCTAACTCCATTCTCATTTTCCTACCTCATCATAGCCAATTGCTAACCAGAGACATACTTCCCAGTATATCAATAATACCAAAAACTCCCCACCAAATTCTCTATAAAACTTCCTACAACTCTCTGTAAGCGAACCGCTTTTAAATTTAAATTGTTCATTAAAATTATGATTGACAAAACCGAAGATATTTCCCTTATCCCCTATTTCACATTCTCACAGAAAAGATATGTTAGATTGAGTTAGTGCGCACTTAGGAAAGTAAGAAAAAGAAAGGAAAAAGTAAGAAGTAATCACACTTCTCTTTCCATACATACTTTATGAATAAAGTTTCAAAATTTATCTTCAGTTTCCGTCAATAATAATTGTTATTATCAAAAAAAAATATTGATTCAACACTACTAGCTTTTCTTTTTTTTTTTTTTTTTTTCATTCCTCTCGTCAATTTCAAGTTTACCATTCCAAGTAAACCCATCAATTCAATGCTACATATGTGTATCTGTTACTTACAGACCAATATCCAAATCTTATAACCATATCTGCCGATATCAATGATAACAAATAGTACAAACATTAATTCCTCCTTTTTCTAGCCTAACTCCAAACACATCATACTACCCGGAAAATCCTCTTAATTAATCACTGTAAACTACAGTACAAGTCCTCTTATCTATACTAATGTAGTATTCACCATCCACTCATCTATTTACTTGTGGCCCTACCTGCCAATTATTTCCCTTCAATTTGTCCAAGCTACTAAAAAAATCAACCATCAATTCTACCCCATAGAGAAATAACCAAATATATACATATACTTCATTCAAAACTACCTCCATATTGATTATAAAAATACCAAGAGTCATCTTCTTCATTTTCGAATTCTAACACTTATAAATTGCTATCTGCAATATTCTCTACTTATCTACTTCCTACGGTTCCACTTCTTCAATAACTCCAAATTTCTTTGAACCAATGCTAATTCTACATCAATGTCTTCTTCTTCGTACAATCCATTTGTTTCCTCCATACTACTACTACTTGACTCTGACTTTTCATCCATTTCTTCTTCTTCGTCTGTATGTCTCTCTTTAGCTGCCGCTAATCTCTTTTGTTCAATATCCCATCTAATTTGTCGATCACTATTCCTCAAGGATCTTTCTAGTAACGGCATATCCTCCCCGCTCGTTGAATAATCCCTAATTCTCCTCTGTCTTTTCACTTCTCTATCTCTTTGTCTATCCATTCTTCTTTTCGTTGCCTGTCTAGTGTTCCTAAACGGAGCACTTATTTCCTCCTCCATACTATCATAATGAGTCTCATTCAACTTTTCTTCTTCTATTGTTTTCGGTATCGTCTGTTCTTGAGTATCATCAAAGCCTGGAGTTGCTAATAAGCGATTTTGTGCTGGATCTCTTCTAACGCCTGGGGTTACTGTAGCACCTCTAACGAGTTGTTCATCTAAAAACCTTGTGTCTGAATAATAATTATTATTATTATTATATTCTATCTCTTCTTCATCTCTCCTTAAGTGTTCCACGTGTGCCCTTGCTACATGTCCCGTGACCTGGTTCTTAATTTTATACGATACTTTACCTAGTTTTTCCAAAATATAATACCCTGGAATCCAACGATTATCAAATTTAGAGTTTCTCCTATGCTTCTTGTAATAGACCCTATCACCAACCTTAAATTCCTGCAAGTTTGTATTTATATTCTTGTACTTTTTCTGCCTTTCCCTAGCTTTAATTATATTATTCCTTAGTCCTACGTGTGCTTTATGCATTTCCTGTATTATAACCTCTTGAAAGTCTTCACCCATATATTTCCGTCTAGGTTTTAATAGATTGTCTATAGGTAGTATCGGTTCTCTCCCGTATATTAAATAATATGGTGAAAAACCCGTGCTTTCATTTTGATTAGTACGAATGGCGTTAAGGGCAGGTCCTAAAAACAAATCCCAATCCCTTTCATGTTCATCTACAATCTTTGATATAATGCTATATAACGTCTGATGTTGACGCTCGTTTCTAGCATTGGAAGTAGGTCTATAATATGATGTCTTTATATGTTTTATATTTAAATCATTTAACAACTTTTCAAATTTCTTATTTATAAATTCTTTACCATTGTCTGTAAGTATACTTTGTGGACAACTAAATCTTGGGACAAACTCTTGTAAAAAAATATTGACTACTGTATCTGCACTCTTATCCGGAATTGCATAAACCTCCGGCCAAAGACTGTAAACATCTACTATATGAATCAAATACACGTTTCCTGACAATGTTCTGGGGTGTGGACCCGATATATCTAAACTAATCTTTTGCATTGGGAACTGAGGAATGTCAGTATCCTGCAAGGGACACTTTATTGTTTTCATGTTCCTCAATCTGCACTTCTCACAGGTATCCACATATTTATATGCAGATTTAAATAAATTTGGCCAGTAATATTTACTTGTAAGCGCCTTCACCAATTTGTCTCTACCTAAATGTCCATTTTCATCATGATATGCCTTTAAAAGTTCATTTTCTAAATGTTTTGGAATGTATTTCCTCAGTTGTTCGTTCCTTTCAGACATGTAGTATAAATGTCCATCCTCTTGTAAAACCAAATAATTCCTTTTATATTTGTTATCTTCTGTTTCTCTTAATTTTTCTTTTATTTGTATCACTTTTGGGTCTAGGTCCTGCTCCTCTTTCATGTTAAATTTTTCTAAGTGTAGATCATCTTCTCTATGTTCAGACTCTTGTTCCGATGGTAGACTATCAAATTCTTCTCTATTTATTATAGCAGAATCTAAAATATTTACTTGCCAATTTCGATCGTCAATCTCTGGTTCTCCTTCATCTTCTGTGTCACCTGACGACTGTGGATAGGGAATCCTAGACAGTAAATCAGCGCATGTGTTAATCTTACCTGGAATGTACTCAATTTTCGTATTATATCCCTGTAAGTTCAATGCCCAGGTTTGTATTTTCCTGTTCTGCACTGGGGCTTCTAAAAAAGACTTTAAAGGCATATGGTCAGTTCTAATAACAAAATTTGCGTTATGTAAGTAGTAATTTAGTTTTTGAAGAGCGTAATGTATTGCGTAAGCCTCCTTCTCAATAGTCGTCCACTTTCTTTGTGATCTGCTAAGTTTATGCGACAAGAAGTATATAGGCCTTTCATTTTTAACCCCTGGTATTCCAGACTCTTTTCCTTCATATGGTTGCACCAAGCACGCTCCTACTGCATTGTCTGAAGCATCTGTGTACAGTATCAACTGTTTGTTTAAGTCTGGATGCGTCAACAGTGGTACCAGTGTTAAACTGTTTTTCAAATACTCGAACGCTTTTTGACACTCATCATCCCACTTAAACCTAGCGTACTTGCCTGTTAAGTTTGTAATAGGTTCAGCTATTTTTGAAAACGCTGGGACAAACCGCCTATAATACGCGCATGTTCCTATAAAGGCGCGTACCTCCTTAACGTTAGTTGGAGCAGGTAACTCTTTAATAACCTTTATTTTGTCCTGGTCTGGTTTTATACCTTCTCTATTTATAATATACCCCAAATATTTTGTTTCTGTCTTTAAAAATTGGCATTTACTGAGCTTTAACTTCACATCATGTTTTCTTAACCTGTCAAACACTAACTTTATATGTTTCAAATGATCCTCCACATTTCCAGAAGTAAAGATCAGAATATCATCAATATAAGCAAGAGCGAACCTTTGCATACCTTCTAAAACTTCATTTATTAAGAGCATGTAGTGAGATGGCGCAGTTTTGACTCCAAAAGGCATACGTAAAAATTCATAAGAACCCATATGAGTACAGAAAGCACTTTTTCTCTGCGCGTCTGCCGACATCGGAATGCACCAAAATCCTGCTCTTGCGTCTAACGTCGTAAAAAATGTAGCGCCATTTAGCAACCCCAAAATATCATCTATCACTGGTAGTGGATATGCTACATTTTTAGTAATTTTGTTCAACGCCCGATAGTCGCAACAGAATCGACTCGAACCATCAGGTTTGGCCACAATTACCACCGGAGATGACCACTCTGATTTTGATCTTTTGATTATCCCTGCTTTCAACATTTCTTCTATTGCCTTTTCTACAATTTCTCTATTTCTTAAGGGAGTTCTATATGGTTTTAAGCTAATCGGCGGATGGTCTCCCGTATCTATCTCCATTGTTACCGTTTTTGTCTTCCCCAACTCTAAATCACTAATTGCAAACACATCCTGATTCTCTTTTATAAACTGTTCCAATACTTCTTTATTTTCTGGTGAAGTCTTTAACTGTGCCAACAATTCCTGTTCTCTTGTCTGTTTATCTAGTGAATGTATTTGTGCTGTATTTCTTTTGAATGGATGGATCAATTCATTCATTCGTGTGTTTCCTCTACTTCCGCGTCCGCGTCTGTTATTACTTCTTTCACTAGAAGACTGTGAATAATTAGTTCCCGGCATTTCTACTCTATCCGTTGCCAATATTTCACTAACGTTCTGTTCTATTTTCGCTACTACACACCCTCTGTATAATTTAATTTCTCTACCTGTGTTGTTAATCACCATAACTGGAAAGGTTAAGTGTTTATCTAACGCTATTATTCCATCCGGAACTTCCAAACCAGGCTCATCAATTATTTCCTCTTGTAATTCAGTGATTCTGACTGTGTTTCCTTCTACATAATATGGGTTTTTCTTCAGCTTCACTTGTATCAAATTAACCGACTGTGGTTTTAATGTCGTTGTCATTTTAACTCTAACTAGTGCTGATATATGCATGTCTTCTTGCATATCTATATAGACGTCCCTGAATTTTAATTTGTGTAAATCATATAAAAGTCTTACTCCATTTTTTATTAAAAAATCTCTTCCTATTAACATGTTTCTATTTAACCCCTTGACTACATGAAAAAGGTGTCTTATGTTGATCCCTCCTAACTTAAAATTTATCATTGTTTGTCCCACTACTTGTAAATTCTGTCCCGTAACAGAGTGTAAATTATTATGACTCTTAAATACTCTACAATTTCTTACTATATTATATAGAAAACTTTCTTTTACTACACTAACCTGAGCTCCCGAATCAATTAATGTACGAACTCTATACTTTCCTATTTCTAATATACAAGAGCTATAATCTGTTTTATCTTCTATAAATTTCTTGACTTCATCTAGTTGAAAATATTCTCTGTTCGAGCTATTATACCTGTTATTAACATATTCTCTAACCCTTGGGACCTTATTATTTTCCCTCCTATCATAGGTCCTGCCTAATAGGTAGGGCGCCGATTTTCCTGTGTTCTTGTACCTGTAAAATTCCTGTATCCATCTACAACATTCCTACTCACCCTATTATTGTCATGTCTACCCTGTGTATTCGACTGGACACGCCTGTTATTACAAAACCGAAAAACATGTCCCCGTTGACCACAATTCCAACAGACAATATTTGTACTATTTGTGTTACCTACTGTTTCTCTTGTAGGGTATCTCATATTTCTTCTTTCCTCATTATCATACCTATTTCTACCTTGTAACGTCTGTATACCTCCTCTCCTATTCCATCCGAATCTTGTTTGTCCTATTTCCATAGGTTCTTCAACTCTGTCATCTCGATTACTTCCCACTTCTCGTCCTGTTCTTAATCTAAACCTACGTCTCAAATTTTCTTCTTGTACCGCGATATCCACCGCTTGTGATAACCTCTCAGGGTTTTCCCTCATTAATTTAAGTTTCAAACCATCAGACTTTATGCCATCCACAAAGATCCCTACCAACATCCTTTCCACCTCCTCTCCTCGTACATTCTGTCCTAAGAATGCTTCTTCAGCCAGATTAATCAATCTATCGCTAAACAATTGTACCGTCTCTCCGTTATTTTGTTTAGCCTGCCTCAACACCGAAAATGCATGTTGTGGATCCGTTATTTCTGCATATTTCCTTGCTAGGTCTTCCTTGAATTGTTCCCATGTCTCATCTACTCTAGCTTCTAGCTTTCTTCTTATATGATCCGAGACCGGTTCCGTTGCCGTCTGATAAGCCAACCTCATTTTTTCTACATCTGTTGCTGAGATTAAATAGGCATATTTTTCTATGGAAGTGATCCATTTTTTATATTCCCTGGCCTGTCCACTAAACCTCAAAATTTCTGTTGTCAATCCTTGTTGGTTGATTATCATATTTAATTTTCCTACCGCTGTTCCCACTCCCGTCAACACCTGGGCCAAGTTGTCTGGTTCCGTCATGCTGAAAATACCGAAAGAAAGCAAGCAAAGAACAAAAAAAACACACAATTTCAATCTCCTAATTTAAGGAGGATGCGCTAGGGTGTCCTGTTCCGCCATGCTGAAAATACTGAAAGAAAGCAAGCAAAGAACCAAGAAACACACAATTTCAAATTATTTGTTTCTAAAAACTGGTTAATTAATTATCCTATTTATGAATCACATAAATTTACTAATTTACAACACACAATTCCCACAGTCCATAAAACTGTTCAATTAGTTATTTAGTTCCAAAATCGCAAAAATTTCACTTTGTTAATCCCTAAAGAGCACCAGTTGTAATATTAATTACACGAATCACCATCAATATCCTGTCAGCGTAGAGGAAGGAAGAACCCTGTCTTCAATAACTCATATTGAAACCAAAAAGTTCACTATAAATCCTCATACCTGTTTCTTAGAGTACAATAATGTTTTAGACTCTGCTCTAACTAAGAAATTACGGCACATCACCGGAGATCCAGGAAATACAAATTGTCTCTTTAACTAAACAGTTACCTTCTTTTGCTCGCTGACGGATCCAGTTCACTTACACGAGCCCGCATCAACTGACAATTAGTTCCAGAGTTCCGGTGGCGGAGTTCAGATATCCCCTCTCGTCCTCAGATAATTTCGTCCTTCTCGTGGGCTGCTGGACACTCTTCCTGCTTGGGTCCCGTCTCATGGGATGCCTGGATTATTTTCGACCCCTGGTTGGGTCCCTTCCTTGATTCTCGAGTGGGTATTTCATCGTCATTTGGGATGGGTCATACATTTGGGTCGTAGGATTGACAAGGCCCAAAAAATTGTCAAGGTCAACCGAAGCCCAATGACAATTAGTTTCAAGAAGCCCGATCACGAATTTACGAGGCTTTTTCCATGATTAGTTGAGCCCGACAAATGTTCAACTTGAATTTCTGATTTTCTCAAGGTCCCAGGACAGGATGGCTCTTCTTGAAAAACGATAGGATTCATGCAACGGCCATGGGAGGCCCCTTGAATTTGATAACGTTCATTGGCTGGCGCTTGGAAATAGTAAGCCTTTTCTTTTGAAACTCCAGAGTTCAGATCGCGGCCCTGGAAAGCGTTGAAGGCTGAGATTCAGTTAACGGCCATTATCAGTGTCCTGATGACCTTACAATTCAGCCACGGCTCTAGAAAAGCCTCTTGATACTTTTATCTTCTGAGTTATATAGTACTTCGCGTGGTAGCCGGACGGCTCAATTCAGAATCCTGGACATACGGCTCCATATTTACTTCTGTCATAGTGTAGAAAGAAGTAATAAAGTCGAAGGTTGAATAAAAGTTTGTTTATTTGCGTAAGATGACAAGCCGTGTCTGCCTTGCTGGAATATCGGATGTTGACTCCCCTTCACAACAACAATACGTCACGATTGAGCATCTCTCTCCGCTTTCACTCATAATGCTCAATCGTGCTGTATCTCTAATTCCCCACTAGATCCTAATTATAACCCAAACTACACATACTGTTACATGTGCTTTATCTGCAATCATTTTCTCCTTTGTCTTTATTCCATTTCTGATAGTTGCCCTCCATGCAACACATTCAGCGGCGACTTGCTCAAAATGTGCATTATCAATACCTGTATCAATCATGTCCCGCTTACACACATCTTTGTATCGTAGTAGAGGCCGACCCTGAGATCTCCTACCCATCTGTAATTCACCAAAAAAGATGTCCTTTGGTATTCTACCATCATCCATCCTCCTAACGTGTCCTATCCATCTAAGTCTACGAAGACTGAGCATGGAATACACCGTCACACAACCTGATCTTTCCAATACTTCAGTATTTGTGATTTTGTCTTGCCACTTAATACCAAGTATTCTTCGCAGACACTGCATATGAAAGCTGTTTAAACGTTTCTCTTGGCGTGAGTAAGTTGTCCAGGTTTCACTGCCATAAAGAAGAGTACTAAGGACACAGGCTTGGTAGACGAGGACTTTTGTTTTGGCAGTAAGCTTCCTGTTCTCCCAGACTATTTTTGCTAACATGTTCAATGTTGTTGCTGCCTTGCCAATCCTGATGTTTATTTCCTGATCGAGGGATAATTTGCTATTTACCTCTGATCCTAGATATGTAAAATGGTCTACTATCTCCAGTTCGGGGTCGTCAATAAAGATTGATGGTACACCATGTGCACCTTGTGACATAATCTGTGTCTTCTTCTTGTTGATTGTTAAACCAAATTCAGAACAAGCATTGGAGAATACAGATAGTAGATTTTGTAATTCTTCCTCATAGTGGGTCGTAATCGCAGCATCATCCGCAAAAAGCAACTCTCTGATTAGTACCCTCCTAATTTTGGTCTTGGCCTTCAATCTCTGAGCATTATAGAGGCCGCCATCTGAGCGTGAGTGAATGTATATACCGTCATCCTGATCACGAAAAGCATATTTCAGTAGAAGTGAAAAGTATATCCCAAAGAGGGTGGGGGATAGTACACAACCTTCCTTAACTCCACTCATGATTTCAAACTCTTCTGAAGTTGAGCCATCAAACTTGATTATACCCTTCATGCCTGTGTGGAACGATTCCACAATGGACAGAAGAGTTGGTGGGCAGCCAATCTTCTTTAGTGCTTTGAACAGACCCTCACGACTGACCAAATCGAATGCCTTTGTGAGGTCGATGAAGGCAATAAACAGTGGCTGATTTGTTCCCGGCATTTTTATTGCAGCTGTCGCAATGAGAATATCATATCAATGGTAGACCTGTTCTGTCGGAAGCCGCACTGTGATTCGGGGTAGACTTGATCTCCCATGACTTGAAGTCTCCGCAGAACAACTCTGGCAAATACTTTCCCAACAATACACAGAAGTGAGATACCCCTATAGTTGTTACAGTCGCTCCGATCGCCCTTGTTCTTGTACAGCGTTATGATGTTTGAATCTTTGAAATCCTGTGGGACTTGACCTTCTCGCCAACATAGCTCTATTAGCTGGTGGATCTGTAGAGTGAGTGTGTCTTGCCCACTCCTTATAACCTCTATTGGAATCCCATCCTTACCTGGAACCTTGCCAGATGCAAGTTCATTTATAGCACACTTAACTTCTGTTATGGTGGGAAGTGTGTCCAGGTGGTCAAGAGTTGGCAGGGCCTCTATGGCGTTGGGGGCATCATCCGCTAGCTTGGTCTCACTTGAGTAAAGCTCTAAATAGTGCTCGACCCATCTATCCATCTCCTGTTTCTTATAAGTGATGATTTCTCCAGTCAAGGTTTTCAGCGATGCACTTCTTTTGATCATTGGACCACAGGCTTTCTTTATCCTTTCATACATGCTTTTGATGTTTCCCTTATCACTTGCGATTTGAATGGACTCAAATAACTTGATCCAATAGTCATTCGCACACTGCCTGGCAGCCTTTTGCACATCCTTCCTCGCTTGCTTCAGCTCACTCAGAGTGTTACACGTTGGTCTTTCCTTGTTTCTGAAGAGAGCTATCTTCTTTTTATCAATCAAGGGCTACAGTATCTGGCTGTTTGCCGCAAACCAGTCCTGCCTCTTATGATCCACAGTGCCGTAAACCCCTACCGCTGTTTTATAAATAGTTTCCTTAAGTTTACTCCATTTATCATTTACTATACAATTTTCTGATGTATCAGTGAAAGCGTCTTCAAGTTGCTGTTGAAATTCAAAGCACTTTTCAGGATCGTGAGTGTTAATAATATTAATCCTGGGTCTAGATTTGTGTTTAGCTGTGTAGATACTCTTTGGTCTCAGTCTAACCCTTGCAACAACCAAAGAATAATCTGTATCACAGTAAGCACTGTGGTAACTTCGAGTTAATGATGTATGGTTCAGATGCTGTCTCCGTGTGATAATGAAGTCTAGCTGATGCCAATGGCCGGATCGTGGATGTTTCCATGTGACCTTATGCAGCTCTTTTGTTTTAAAAAAGGAGATTGTAATACATAGGTCATTTCTAGTGCAATGCTCCAGCAGCCTTTGCCCATTATCATTCATGCGACCGATGTTGTATTTTCCAAGGCACACTGGCCATGAACTCGAGTCCTTGCCCACACGAGCGTTGAAATCACCGAGCATATAAATGTAGTCGGATTTCGGAACTGCCTTGATCACAGAGTCTAGCGGCTCATAGACAGTATCCTTCACATCATCAGAGGAAGAGAGTGTCGGTGCATATGCAGTGACAATGGTGGCAAATACACAAGAGGTTGCCAAGCGCAGGGATAATAATCTTTCATTACCTCCAGCTGGGATATCAATCATTCCCAGTAGTGAATTCTTCACTGCAAAGCCCACACCATGTTGCCTTGTTTCTGCCTGCCCTCTACCCTTCCAAAAAAAGGTGTAATTGTTTTCCCTGAGTGACCCTTCCTCAGCGAGGCGAGTCTCCTGCAGGCCAGCAATATCAATGTTAAGACGATTGAGTTCAGCATCAATCACAGCCGTTTTTCTCACATCGTCAATATTTGTCAAGTCAGTGGAAAATCCTGGACACATGGTTCTTACGTTCCAGCTTGAGGTTTCTATTATTCTTTTTATTAGTACCTGGTGCACTGGTTTTACAGCCTGCAAGTCAGATTTTGTCCTAGCCCCAAGCACCCATTGAAGCAGGCAGGCTGTGGCGGATCAGCACCCAACTGGCCGGGGGCTGCCCAGCTTGAGGCGGGCGGTAGCGGATCAGCGACACCTGTAGGTGTCTCCCACCGTCAGAGGCAATGCGTGGCGCCCCATGTCTACGCCAACTGACAAGGACATATAACCCGTAACAGTTGCCTCTCACTTTGATTCAGAAACCGGTTAAGACTATGGATGGAGTTATTGCCTCCCCATAGCACAAAGCCTGGGCTAAAATAAACAACCATGTGTTGCCCATGCAGCATGATCCCTCTCTCGGCCTGCCTAGTTCACTCCAGAGGAAAGTTAACACCTATATATCTGGAACAAGACAAGCTGCAGAAGCTGCCGGATCAGCAAAGCAATGCTCTAACTGTCCGCCTGTAGGAGCTTCGATCCTAGACCAGCTGCCAACCAAGGCTTAGGGCCTGGTCTGCCCTGCCATGACTATTTTGTCTTTGGGTTGCATTTCCTCGCACCAGGATAAGGCTTGTACCCTCCCAATTGCGCTCTTCCGACCGAAGCCGTTGGCACAATGTGGGGTATCGGGTTTGGTAAGCACCGCCCAACATTCGGCGCTGACAGAAAGCAGGTAGTATCGTCTACTGTCATACGGTAGCTCAGTCATATCTGACTAAGACCTGATATCAAGGAAGGTAGTAGATGAATTGATAGTATGGACTATTTCAGTTACGTTTTAGATTTAGTTTAGTCGATGGATCAACTTCACGGCACACGGATGTAACCCATAAGTGTTCCGTTCTCCTCCTAACTCAAACCGTCTGGAGAAACTCAGCTCAGTGCACAAACTCCGTAGCATCGGTGAGGGTCCTGAAATACTTTGGGTAGATTTTTAACTCGAAATTTTGCCCGGGCAGCGCCGTTAGGCTACTCTTTTTCGATTTCCAACTGCCAAGGGATTTTTTACGTGCGCAACAATACACACGGGCGTCCGATCTCACTACCCAGAGACCAGGGGAAATATTATTACTAGATGTTCACGAGAAAAAATCCCGGTCACCACCGGGGCTTAAACCCAGGACCTCCAGCACTCGAGGCGGACACTGTACCTCGAGACCACGCCGCCCCCTTGTACGGACTATAGGAAGGTAATAGATGATTTGATAGTACGGACTATAGGAAGGTAATAGATGAGTTGATAGTACGGACTATAGGAAGGTAATAGATGAGTTGATAGTACGGACTATAGGAAGGTAATAGATGAGTTGATAGTACGGACTATAGGAAGGTAATAGATGAGTTGATAGTACGGACTATAGGAAGGTAATAGATGAGTTGATAGTACGGACTATAGGAAGGTAATAGATGAGTTGATAGTACGGACTATAGGAAGGTAGTAGTAGATGAGTTGATAGTACGGACTATAGGAAGGTAGTAGATGAATTGATAGTACGGACTATAGGAAGGTAGTAGATGAATTGATAGTACGGACTATAGGAAGGTAATAGATGAATTGATAGTACGGACTATAGGAAGGTAATAGATGAATTGATAGTACGGACTATAGGAAGGTAATAGATGAATTGATAGTACGGACTATGTTGTTGTTTGTCCATCAAGAATGATGATGACCATTCATTTCATCCAGTGGGGTTGAAGGTGTGGAGCCGTGGGTTCTAAGATGGCTGATAAGGCCTATTTTGGCTCGAAATGTTCTTTGACAATGTGGACAAAGAATGCTTGACGTCTCTGGAGGAGGATTTCCTGCAGTGGTTATTCTGTCCTGCCTTTTCTTCACAGCTCTTGCAGTCCTGGTTGCCTCACATATAACTGCACCTTTGCGCAATGATGCACGCCACGAATTTCGGTATCTGGCTGCAGCCTCCTAGGTGTCATGATGAATTCCAAAAGCATTCAGTGAAATTTTCAGTGTGTCTTTAAAACGTTTCCTCTGGCCACCTTGGAAGCGTTTACCACAACGCAGTTCGCTGTAAAAAATTCGTTTAGGGAGCCTGTGATCTGGCATGCGAGTCAAGTGACCAGCCCAGCGAATCTGATTCTTCATCAGTAGAGTGTGGATACTGGGTATGGATGCTCTTTCTAGGACTTCAGTATCTGGAATCTTGTCTTGCCATTTAATCTTCAGTAGCTTCCTTAGGCAGACTGTGTGGAAGTGGTTTAGTTTCCTAGCGTGTCGCTGATAAACAGTCCAGGTTTCACAAGCATATAGCAGTGTGGATAATACAACTGCTTTGTAGACTTTTAGCTTTGTTTGCAGGCTTATTCCAGTTCTGTCCCATACATTCTTGTACAGTCTGCCAAAGGCTGCACTGGCCTTGGAGATTCTTGCATTCACTTCATCATCGATTGTGACAGCTTGTGACACGGTGCTGCCAAGATAGGTAAATTTGTCCACAACACTTAGTCTATGATCATTCACTTTGATATTCGGCACAGTGTGATTATTCCCTGGAGCTGGCTGGTACATAACTACAGTCTTCTCCAAGTTGATATTGAGCCCAAAGTTGGCACAGGCATGTGAGAAAGCTGAAACATTATGTTGCATGTCCGCCTCTGAGTTGGCGTATAGAGCGCAATCATCAGCAAACAGGAGCTCTCTGACGGTGCCACTGTTAATTTTGGTTTTAGCTTTCAGCCTTCTGAGATTGAATAACTTTCCATCCATACGGTAGTTGATGTCTATTCCAATGTCGTCGTTCTCGAAGGCATTCATCAACATGGCTGAAAACATGAGGCTGAACAGTGTTGGTGCCAGGACACATCCTTGCTTCACTCCATTGGTGACAGGAAAGGGTTCAGACAGCTCACCATTTTCCTGTACTCTTGCCTGCATGCCGTCATGAAATAGCCGCACTATTTGGACAAACTTTCGTGGACAGCCATATTTTGCCATAATCTTCCACAGTCCTTCTCTGCTGACTGTATCAAAAGCCTTGGTAAGGTCAATGAAAGTGGAGAACATTTCGCAGTTCTGTTCCTGACATTTCTCTTGCAGCTGCCTTGCAGCGAAAATCATGTCAACAGTTCCACGTTCTTTTCTGAAGCCACATTGACTCTCAGGAAGAAGACCTTGATCGAGATGGGGTGTGAGGCGATTGAGAAGAATTCTGGCGAGTATCTTCCCTGCAATTGAAAGCAAGGAGATGCCTCGGTGGTTGTCACAGGATTGGCGGTTTCCTTTACGTTTGTAAAGGTGGACTATTGACGCGTCCTTAAAATCTTGTGGCATGGTCTCGTTCATCCATATGTTTGTGAAGACTCGGTGAAGCTGCTCTGTTAGGACCGGCCCACCTGCCTTGTATATCTCTGCTGGGATGGAGTCAGGACCAGGTGCTTTGCCGCTGGAGAGTTGCTGGATGGCTTTGTTTATTTCCACTATGGTTGGCAGGTCATCAAGAGTCTCATTGGTGGGAACTTGAGGAAGGCAATTGATGGTTTCATCATCGAAGAAGGAAGTTGCATTTAAGATTTTGCTGAAATGCTCTGCCCAGCGTTGGAGGATTTCTTTCTTATCGGTGACCAATGTTCCCCCGTCTGCACTGAGGAGGGGAACTATGCCTGGTGATGAAGGACCATAGACCGCTTTCAGTGAGTCGTAGAAGTTTTTCATATCGTGTCTGTCAGCAAAGCCCTGAATTTCATCAGCTTTGCTGCTCAGCCAGGAGTCCCCCATGTGCCGAAGTTTCTGCTGCACTACTCTCTGAATATTCTTGAAAGCATCTTTTTTTTATGTTGACTTTGGGTCATTCAAATGTGCCTTGAGGAGAAGATGTTTCTCGGCCAGCAATTGGTTGATGTCTTCGGAATTTTCATCAAACCAGTCTTTATGCTTTCGGGGGGCTGGATCCAGGATTTCCATAGCAGTGTTGTAAATCGTGTCCTTTAGGGCTCTCCATTCTGTTTCTGTATCCTGTTTTGCTTCAGCATTGGGCTTGAGGCGGTCTTCCAGCATATTTTCAAACGACTGCTGCATTTTCTTGCTGTTTAGGCGGGTGACATTTAGCTTTGTTTGCATTTTTGCCCCTTGAGGACGCCGTGGTGGCCTGATGTGGATGTTCATTTTCGAGACAATGAGACGATGGTCTGTCCAACATTCGGCACCACACATGGATTTTGTCACTCGAACGTCTTGTCTGTCACTCCTCCTGACGATTACATAGTCAATGAGGTGCCAGTGTTTAGAGCGAGGGTGCATCCACGATGTCCTATTTCTCATGGGGAGACGGAAAATTGTGTTCGTAATCAGGAGATCATGTTCGGCACATGTCTGAAGGAGGCGGAGTCCATTGGTGTTACAATTTCCGACTCCATGCTTTCCAATAATGCCACTCCAAGAGGTGGTGTCCGTGCCTACTCTGGCATTGAAATCCCCAAGGAGTATAAGTTTGTCTCCTTTGGGAACAGATGTTAATACATTGTGCAGGTCCTCATAGAACTTACTATCTCCCCCGATGTGTCTCCACCTTGACGTGGTGGGGGAGCTTGCGTGTCCCATCGACCCCATTTGCTTGCCGATGGGTGAAAAATTACATATCGGACAGCTTATGGGATAGGGACCAGACTAAGAGAGACACAACCTGCTGATCTGCAGGTATAGACTGAGGATAGCAGTGAAAATTTAAATCAGGTGCACGAAGGCAGAATTTCTTGGGTCGGACAAAACTCTTAAGGCTCCCTGTCGAGGGCTGTGGCTGAACGCCTCTAAGCCACAAACCCTCGGATCTGAGAGCCAGGCCGATACCCGTCTACTGGAAAATAGAAACGTGATACTGAGCAAGCTACATGCTCAGGTCTAATACATGTTCGAAGGCTCTCAGCTGGGGGATATGAGGGATTCCCGGATGAGAGGGCCTGACCGTTTCCCGTTCGCTGCTGCACGAAGGTAAGGTGCTGAGCCGGCAGCACATGTAGCCTACCTCGTGAGCGAGTACAAAAAAGACAGAAAAGTGCCCCAGTCGAAGGGCATGGTTACGGAAACTCTGTATCTAACTCATAGAGAGTGTAGATATAAGTGGAAGAACGTCTCAACGCAAAATGGAACGCACGGCGAGCGAACCTATTGCGTGGGTTGAAGTCACAAGCAAAAGCTTACCGAGTGGATGTCGCCCGCAATCTGACCGCTCCTGGTGTGTGCTCGAGCGATCAGTGGCAAGCGGGATGCTCAACACATGGAAGTGAGGAACAAAAGCAGCCATGAGCAGGACGTGGAAACTCCTTGGGTGAGCCCAGTCTCAGAGCAATATGTGCCGGCTCTGCAATTATGGAAGCCTCCTCGGATAGTGAGATGATGCCCATGGTCTGCCCCTGCCTTCCCTTGAGGGCCGTCCGCGATATCGTTGATCGTTCTATCTTGACCAGCTGAGATGTGGGTGACATTACAACAGTCTAACGTGTCTCGAAACCGGAGGAAGGCTAACCTCACTAAAAAATGCCCGCCAGAAGTCGGAAGTGTCGGCCTACGGGTGGCAAACTAAAAATTGACACTACGCAATTACGTCCGAGTGAAATGTCTCGCCCGAATGTCTCTCGTGCTAGGAACAGCTCTGACTACCTAGTTTCCGAATGCCGCTCTTGTTCGGAACAGCTCTGACTAGGTAGTTTCCGAATGTCTGTCGTGCCTGGAACAGCTCTGATGGGCGCAACGACAAGCACATGTCCGAAAACTCGCTGAGTGGATGCCGTCTGCGAACATGTCTGGTTTGTGCGGGAATGGCCCGGGGAAAACGAAATGACCAATATATAGAAGTGAGGATTCAAAGCAGCCATGAGCAGGACGTGGCGATTTCCCTCGGTGAGCCCAGATCCAGGGCGTTATGTGTCGGCCCTGCAACTATGGAAGCAACCTTGGATGGCGGAAAATGCTATGGACTGTCCCTGCCTTCCTTTGAGGGATGACCGTTGTCTTCGACCATTCAACCTTGGCCAGCTGGTTTGTAGATGGCACCACAAAAGTGAGAGTCTCCCAGGTATGCTACCTGGTCAAAAAAGCACGCTAAAGTCGATGTGTTGGCCTACGGGTTTCGGCCCAAGGGCGCATAACAGACACACCGCAATGACATCTGAAAAAACACTCCGGATGAACGAAAAGAAGAAGAAGAAGAACTTACTATAGGAAGGTAATAGATGGAATTGATAGTACGGACTATAGGAGGGTAGTAGATGAGTTGATAGTACGGGCTATAGGAAGGTAGTAGTTGAGTTGATAGTACGGACTATAGGAAGGTAATAGATGAGTTGATATTACGGACTAGGTTAGTCAGATAGTTAGTCGAGGTTCCAACTTCCCGGCAACGGGTCGTTGATAGTGCGGACTATAGGAAGGTAGTAGATGAGTTGATAGTATGGACTATAGCAGGGGTGGGCAAACTACGGCCCGCGGGCCGCATGCGGCCCGCCAAGTGATTTTATGCGGCCCGCGAAGGTATTTAGAAATAACAAATTTTAATTCGTTTTAAAGTTATTTTGTTGAAATTTACAAAATTTCATGTACCGTTATAATGAGTGTCAATAACAAACGTAAGATTGAAGATGAATGCCGTGTTTTTAATGATGAATGGACAACTAAGTACTGTTTTATAAAAGTTGGTAGCAAATCAGTTTGCTTGTTGTGTCGTGAGACAGTGGCTGTCTTCAAGGAGTACAATTTAAAAAGACATTATCAAACAAAACATTCCGATTTCGGATACAATTTAACGACCGAAGTAAAGGAAAGGAAATGCCTTGAGTTGGTGAAAAGTTTGGAGAAACAGCAAACTGTTTTCGCTAAACAGTCTTCAATTCAAGATGCTGCAACTGAAGCTAGTCTTGTGCTGTCACACAAAATTGTAAAACAGAACAAGCCATTTTCTGATGGCGAGTTCATCAAGGAATGTTTGCTAGATGCAGCAAACATTATGTGTCCAGAACAATACAACAGATTTGACAACATTACTTTATCAAGGAGAACTGTGGTCAGACGTGTTGACAAGATCAGTGACAATTTGATGCATAAACTTCAAGATGCAAGTAAACAATTTTTGTGGTACTCTCTTGCATTGGATGAGAGTACCGATGTACATGATACTGCCCAATTATTGACATTTATACGTGGAATAAACACTTCTTTCAAACTCAATGAAGAGTTACTGAGTGTTGAGTCACTCAGAGGCACAACCACAGGCCATGATATATTCAATGCTTTACTAACTGTATTGAAAGAACTGGGTTGGTTTGGAACAAGATGGCAAGTGTTACAACTGACGGAACTCGTGCTTTGACTGGAAAAAGTGTAGGTCTGGTAATGTTGATAAGTGATAAGATTAAAGCATAATATCCAGATCATACATTATTACAACTTCACTGTGTGATTCATCAAGAAAGTCTGTGTAAAACTGTTTTGAATATCAAGCATGTTATTGACCCAGTTGTCAGTGTCATCATCCTCATCAGATCAAGAGGACTTAATCACAGACAGTTCAAGTCATTACTTGACGATTTTGAAACTGAACAATACGATGTCTTGAACCACACCAATGTTCGATGGCTGAGTCTCGGCAAGGTGTTGGGTCGAGTGTGGGAACTCAGAGAAGAAACAGTGATGTTCCTAGAGATGAAGGGCATTGAATGTGACTTTAACACTAACATTGTCAATAAAGAGTGGAAGCTAGACGTTATGTTTGCCATTGATATTGTCACAAAATAAAACCGTGCGTTTACCCAGCTGATTATTATAGAGTCTTTCTGATAAAACGGACTATCTGCCAGCAACAACTATTTTACTAACAGTATAAACAAATCGGATGTCTAAATCCCAGGACAATATTTGTAGCTGCACGTGTACATCTCTAACGGATTTGGAACATTCGGTGGTGATGGAGACAGGTCCCGGCATCGCTTTGACAGTTTGTCAACATTTGAATACAGATGGAACCCGTGGGATCATGGTGGCAATCGGATGTCGGCCATCACATGTCGGGAAAAAATTAACAGTTGCAGATGTGTAGAGGAAGTGAATGAGCTGAATCATACATCGCTTTGACCGATTATAAACAAGTCGGATTGGAAGCGGAAGTACTCAGCTCGGAAGAAAATAGTTCCGTCTGTCATCTATAGTTCCGGACATCAGACGGAATGGCGGTTTTGACTGTCACCACATGACAGAAAGTTGAGGGCTTGTTATGTGAAACAGTGGAACACCTGCCGGACATCAACAACGTCACGTGCACAATGTAAGGTTGTTTGGAAAACCATGATTGGCAGCTTGGTATCGAAACCCTTTGTTGGAACTCTACAGTAACTCTTTAGATTGTTTTGGATGTCAAAACCAGTGATGACAAATCTAACATTGATGGAGCCAAAGGAGGGGGGATGGATCCCTGACAGGGGATTATCTGCCCAATGTGCCACCTGGGTGGGCATAAAGGATAACGTCACGTGGCCAACTTTGGTAGTTTGCCATATAAACCCGAGTTGGGGCCAACTAGGGGGACTTGAAAATGTGGCTCTAGTCGGAGTGCAATGGCACTGCAGTGCTTAGTGGAAATAATATCTACCGTGTGTTAATTAGTGACTTAATTTTACACGTGCCTATCATGGCAGATGTAGATATGATTGATAGGACTGCAGTAGTGCCATTTAAGGTATAACCTATTCTAATATTAGTTCTAATTAATATAGACTGTAGCCTTGTTAAAACTAAAGTGTGATGATTAGCACTGTTAGTGGAAAACTAGTTAGAGTAGAATAGTGATATTAGCTCTGCTAGTTAAGAATAGAGTAGTGTAGTGGTGATAAGCTATGCTAGTTAAGAATAGAGTAGTGTAGTGGTGATAAGCTATGCTAGTTAAGAATAGAGTAATGATGGATAATTGGGAGACTGGGAAATTGCCCGCTGGGGTTTTGCACTCTGTATGGGTCTTTCCTTGTCATAGCCTGATTCGGTCCTAGGTGGGTAGCTAATCTGCTCTATGGCAAAGTTTAGTTAGCTAAAGATCATTAAGCAAGGCAATAGGCTTACACTCAGCCGGTAGGATCAGTGACTAGTACTATCACCAGATGTGTTGTTTCTATCCTAGGTTCCCTACCAGATCCGAGGAAACTCAACAAGTTTTTAGGAAAGGTTCAAATCCCATTCGGAAGAACACCAGTGGAACAGTCAATAAAGTTTCGTACAGAACGTAACTAAAGCTAGAAGGAAGATGATTCACCAAAGAGGGGTGATGATTGTTGATGCGCCACACAGCATCAGACAGTAGTAACTAACCGAGAACATTAATTATAATAGTTACATAGTATGATATAATCTCGTGTAATAGAACACAAGACATGATACTTGAGGCTAGATAGACACGAGTGAGAATCAAGTACATTAACAATTAACATTAATAACTGTGTACACACTATAAAGGACTTGTGCATTCTTTAGGAACGATAGGAACGGACATTGTGTAGGGTGCAACCGGTCCATGATTAACGGTTATTACCACCGGTGTCTATTTCGGATGATCATGAAATGGGATTACCAGAGGTCTACAGAGGCAAGTCAGTATCCGGCAAGATGGTTTCGGCACTGGGTGAGATGTACCTGTTCTGACGTAACGTGCTGTGGTCTAGCCTTGCTAGGATGAGCTGACTGGGTTGTCTGAGAGTCCGATTCTACACACTTTATAGAACACGTCACACATTTTCTTCACATACACTTCTCATATACGTTACACTTTTCTTTTAATAAATTAATCTTTATTAATTTTTAGAAGCAAGAGTTGTTGAGTATGTTGCGTTGGGGAAGTATGAGAGGGGGCATAGTACGACAGTGAGAGAGTGACAGGAAAAGGTGTCCACGGGCTGATGGAGTGTGTTGGACGGAAGCTGGTGGATTCTCCAGGATATTGATAAGGGGGGGGAAATATTATAATGTGGGTGTTGACTCTCTTCACTCCAGGGACGACACTTTAAAGGAGGACACGACAGATATTATGGAAATGTTAAATGAACTTAATGTCAAACTTCAGGGCAATGGTGTGTTTGCACATGAATTGTATGTATATGTAAAATCATTTTAGGCAAAACTCTCACTGTTCTCCAGACAAGCAAGTGAAAAAAGATTTTGTCACTTCCCTTTGCTGTAACAAGAAACCATTTCTGGTGAAATGACTGAAAAATACAAAGCCCAATTAGATGCATTGATTAAAGAATTTGGATGGAGATTCCAAGATTTCAAGTAATTAGAGTCATATTTCAATATTCTCAGTTCATCTTTTAGTGCAGAAGCTGATACAGCCACAGAGGACATATAGTTGGAGCTGCTTGACTTACAAGCAGATCGTGACCTGAAAGAGAAATTCAAGACAGATGGTTTGCTGGATTGATATGGATCTTTATCACAAGAATCATTTCCCAACATGAAAAACTTTGCAGCTACACTTTTATCATTGTTTGAATGAACATACATTTGCGAAAAAGCATTCTCTTGCTTGAAGATCAACAAATCTAAGAATAGGTCTTTATTGTCAGACTGTATGCAACTTGCATGCTGTCATGCGAATTTCAACAAGTAAACTTGCTCCAGATTTCAAGAATATTGTCAAAAATTGCAAGCAGTTACATACATCTCATTAAAAATCAACAACTGTAGTGACAATGTAGTCGCTGTGTGTCTAAATTAAAGCCATTGATAGATAATAAAGAATATTTGTTGTAATAACAAGTTGTAAAATCGTGTTAACAAATTAGTAAAAGTTTTTGTCCATATTGTCAAATATAATGTATAAGTGTATAAGTAAAATAAAATTGCAATAATTAGTTATTTATACTGCTTAATAACCTATAAATAATTAATAATTACTTATTGTGATAGGTTTCTGTAAACAATATATATATATATATATATATATATATATATATATATATATATATATATATAGTAGTAGTAGTAGGCCTCTTTCAGTCCTGAAGGACTATAGAGTTGTGCCGCTTGGGAGGTGCCTGGCAGCACCGCTGGTGACTGTATAGTCCAATGCGAGAGTGACAATCCCTGATTGTATGTAATCTGTAAGACGAGGCAAGTCCCGTAGTAAGTGACTGCTCTTTGAGCCTGTGCCGTCTCTCCTCAGTTTTTTGGATCTGATTGCGCTCAAAGAGCACCAGTCCGTTACGTACATCTCTTCTAAAGGAGCATCTGTCTGTTGCAACTCTCTCCCACGTGTCTGGATCTATTCCAATGGTTTTCATATCTTGTTTACACACATCCCTATATCGCATTTTGGGTCTTCCGGTTGGCCTCTTTCCTGTGGCTAGTTCTCCGTAAAGGAGATCTTTGGGAATACGTTCGTCCTCCATTCGAGATACGTGGCCCAACCACCGGAGGCGTCTCTGCTTGAGGAGGGTGTGTACTGTGGTAATATCTGCTCTTTCAAGCACCTGTTTGTTTGTTATGTGGTCTTTCCATGTTATGCCCAGGATACGTCTCAGACATCTCATGTGGAAGGAATTCAACTTCCTTTCCTGTCTTGAGTACAGGGTCCAGGATTCAGACCCGTAGAGTAGTGTGCTAACAACACAAGCTTTATATACTTGAGCTTTTGTACGCTCTGTTAGTCTATTATTCTCCCAAACTCTTTTAGCTAGCCTGAAAAATGCTGTGGCTGCCATTCCAATGCGTCTGTCGATTTCTGTCTCTAATGAAAGATTATCTGATATTGTCGATCCCAAATACACAAAATCGTTGACGACCTTCAATTCGTAATTATAGATTTTGATTGACGGGGGCGCATCAGCATCTTGTTCCATCACCTGTGTTTTATTTAGGCTAATGGTGAGCCCCAAAGTCGTTGCAGGCGGCTGCAAAATGAACTATGAGCCTTTGGAGATCTTCTGCTGTATGAGTAGTCAGTGCTGCATCATCTGCAAAAAAGTAGTTCTCTTACGCATCTTGATCTTATTTTGGCCTTTGCCTTGAGTCTTGATGGGTTAAAAAGTTTGCCATCAGATCTTGTGTGGAGGTATATGCCTTCAGTGGCAGTCCCAAATGCTTGCCTTAAGAGAACAGCGAAGAAGATACCAAAGAGTGTAGGAGCAAGCACGCAGCCCTGCTTTACTCCGCTGCTGATGCTGAATGACTGGGATGTTGAGCCGTCAAATAAAATGGTCCCCTGCATGTTTTCGTGGAATGATTTCACGAGACTAAGAAGGGTGGGTGGACATCCAACCTTTTCAAGGACCTTAAAAAGGCGGCTTCTGCTCACGAGGTCAAATGCCTTTGTGAGGTCGATGAAGGCAATATATGATGGCTTCCTCTGTTCTCTGCACTTCTCTTGGAGCTGCCGGAGTGAGAAAATCATAACGATGGTGGACCTGTTGGGTCTAAATCCGCACTGCGATTCGGGGTAGATTCTTTCAGCAAGAATGTGTAATCTTTTAAGGATTACTCTGGCAAAAATCTTGCCTGTAATGCTGAGAAGGGAAATGCCGCGATAGTTGTTGCAGTCGCTTCTGTCACCTTTGTTTTTATAAAGGGTAACGATGTTTGCGTCTTTCATATCTTGTGGTATTGATTTTTCTCTCCAGCAGAGCTGTAATATTGCATTCAGTTCTGGGATGATTGTTTCTTTGCTACATTTTAAAATTTCAGGTGGGATACTATCTTTTCCAGGTGCCTTGCCGGATTTGAGAGAGTCTAGTGCTTCGCTGATTTCTGTGAGGCAAGGTTCGTTATCCAAGGCATGCATGGCGGACTGTTGATCGATGGCTTCCAGAGCTTCTTCGCTGACAGTATTATCCACTGAGTATAGCTCTGAGTAGTGTTCTACCCAGCGATCCATTTGTTTCGCTCGATCTTTTATGATTACCCCCTCAGTTGATCGTATAGGGGCCATCTTATTTTTTGATGGACCGACAGCTTGCTTGATGCCCTCATACATTCCTCTTATATTTCCAGTGTCTGCACAAGTTTGAATTTGAGCAGAGAGCTGTAGCCAGTACCTGTTCGCACATCTTCTTGCCATCTGTTGTACTCTATTTCTGGCCGTTCGCAATGCCTGCAGTGTTTTCTCTGAAGGTGATGTTTTATACATTGAGAATGCATGTCTCTTTATCTCCAGGGCTGGGAGCATCTCTTCAGAGTGTGCTTCAAACCAGTCGGTTGACTTAGTTTGCTTCTTGCCAAATGTTGATAGTGCTGTATTGTAGATCGTGTCGCGAAAATGACTCCATCTCTCGGTGGAATCTCCGTCTGTGAGGCCGGGCAGAGTATCCGCTAGAGCCTGCATGAATTTGTTGACCTTCTCTTTATTTTGGGTGCCACTGGTGTCAATGCATTTTCTTCCTTCTGTTCGGCTTCTGTAGATTCTCTGGGGCTTTATCTTCACCTTGCTGGAGACGAGTGAATGGTCGGTGTCGCAGTCAGCACTATGATAGCTGCGAGTCAGCCGTACTTTGCGGAGGTTGCTGCATTTAGTGAGCACCAGGTCGAGTTGGTGCCAGTTCTTTGATCTGGGGTGCCTTCATGACACCTTGTGTTGAGGTTTCGTGTCAAAGAAGGTGTTGGTCACGCACAGATTATGGTGGCTGCAGAATTCCAAGAGACATTGTCCATTGTCATTGATTTTCCCAACGCCAAACTGTCCTAGACATGAAGGCCAAGATTCGTGGTCGGAGCCAACCCTGGCATTGAAATCCCCCAGGATAAAAAGATGTTGTTTCTCTGGTGTTTCACTGACTTCTTTGCTAAGGTCGTCATAGAACTTGTCTTTAGATTCTGATGCTGCAGTTAGTGTTGGGGTGTAAACGCTTATAATACTAACTGGGCCTGCCTCTGTCTGGAGTTGGAGCTTCAATATTCTTTCAGTGCCATCACTTGGTGGTATGATGGAATTGAGCAGCTTGTTTCTGATAGCGAAGCCAACTCCATGCTCCCTGGTCTCTCCGCACGGCTTGCCATGCCAGTAGAAAGTGAAGTCCCTCTCCTTGATGCTTCCAGATTCTTGGAGTCTGGTCGCTTGCAGGGCGACAATGTCTATCCCCAGTCTTAGTAGTTCGTTATTTATCACTGCAGTTTTGCGGGCATCCACAATCTCGTTTAGATCGTCTGAGATGCCAGGAGTCATGGTTCTTACGTTCCATGTTCCCAGCCTTAGGGCTGGTTGTTTTGTTTTTTTCTTGTTGCTAGGTGTATAGATTGCGGTCCATGTGTCAGGATTTTCCCCTAAGCTCCACACACCCTCAGGATCAGATGAACCGTGGCGAGACAACACCTTATTGAATGGGGGGCTGCCCAGCTTAGGCGGGCGGTAGCTGTCTAGTGAGATACGATGATCTCTCCCACCGTCGGAAGTAGCCCCTGGCGCCTTGCTCTACGCCAATCGAGCATTAAGACTTATAACCGGCAAATGCTGCTTCCCGTGTTGTGTCACCGCTTTACGCGGTGCTGAAGTGACCTCTTCAGGGCACAAGCCTGGGCAATGGAAATCGGAGAACCAGCTGTTGCCCAGTAGCAGGTTCCCCCTCTCCACGTCGCCGATGTTGACCAAGGGAAAGGCAGTAGCAAATGCAACTTGGCATCAGTGCCGTCGCAGGAGTTGCCAGAACTATGTTGTTTACAACATGGAACTGCCTTAGGGACTCCATCTCCGGATTTGTCCTCAGGGTTTACTCCCGAAGCCTTTCCCATATGGATATACCCGCAAGGCAGCGGAGGTTTGAGATTTAGAGTTCCCTCTCTTAGAAGAGATACCAACTGTCGTGAAATACTGAGAGTTAATGATTCCCAGATAGACGACTTTATACACCGACTACCCAGGTAGGAGAAGGGTTAACAACAACGGGTTGACCAGACAGGTGTTTATAGGTCAAGACAGAAGGGGCCGCTAACCGCCCAAGTAAAATATCGAGTGGAAAAATTGGTTTGCGACTAAAGCAGAGAGATGATTGGACAGCATATTGCGGTATGGATGTGAAACGGTTCAGAGCTGTAATTTTTCCACTAACGATGATAATGCAGTCTGGATGTGAGGTGTCCAGCAATGTCAAGGACTATGCGACAAAGATGACCTATAAAAGAGTGGCTACGTCTTTGTGTCGAGAGAGTGTGTTTCTGAGGTTTCGGGAGAGAAGAATTATGTCAAGGGTTGTGCTGCGTTCGGATGAACGTTTGTGTATCTATTGTGCATTAGTACTCCCAATTCAGACTAGGATGTTTATAAGGTATTAATATATTAGAGTATAGTTTAGCATAGGAATATAGATGTAAGTGAATAGCATTTACCATGGCTTTCTATTAGTGGATAGTTTAGACTTTGGTGAATTCATATGTCTTATGCGGGTGTTCACTTCGGAAGCCTTGTCATTATGGCTGGAGAAGGACACTTGCATAGGTAGTAGTAAGGGGCAGACCCTTATCACTGGATTTGTTATACTTCTCCAGGTTCCAATCTCCTAGGGAAAGCAGAGAAGAGATGAAGAGGAATACCCTTGAGTAAACAAAGTACTTACATGGGACCAAACAGAATATAAGCAGCTTTTAAGATGAAGAAATAAATAAGTTAAATCCAATACAGAACACTGTATGCTCAAACGAACATACCACTAAAACCCTTAAAAAGGAAAAGAGGTTAAACTGTGGCAAGCAGGGATACTTACAACTACAAACGTAGTGTAGGCATAGGGAAGAAAGATTAGACAAGTAAAACAGTATTAGTAAGGAAAGACTATAAGAAGAACTGTGACGATGTGGTGGTTTTCCGATGTTGGATACTTACCGTCATGAAACAGATTCAGGAGCATTCATAAACTTACGGGACTTTTATTAAGGTACCTTGACTCAGTGGTGAACAGTTTTTGTTTCATTCAATAACGGATTTACCATCAGATTCAAGCATACGGATCATCCCGGGTGAGCTCTGTCCTGTTTGATGTGTTGTCCTGTGATCTTGAAGAATGAAAGGACGAGAAGCAACACAGCTGATAGACATTCAGAGTTCATATCTGGCAACCACACTAGAAGAACATACCAACAACATAGACAATATCCATACATACACCAGACATAGTTTTTATTAATAAATCTTTATCTTATCGTTGAAAGGAACTGTTGTCGGAGTATGTGTTGAGGGAATAGTAGAGAGAGAGAGAAAGAAATAGATATATGGAATGGAAGACAGAAGAGAGGAGTGTAGACCAAAGTCAGTCAATAATCCCAACAGATACTAAGTTTAAAGATGTGCTTGTTGATTCCAATCTCCTCTCGGGAATAACAGGACATAATTGGTGGAGCGAGCGGGGTAGGAAAAATACCCATATGACCTGGGCATAATAGGGCATATGCATAAAGGGGTACTTGCATATTGGCACAGGCATAGCGGAGTACCTGCATGTTGGGACATACTGATTGGAATAAAAGAAAAAGAAGTATATATTGATGACTTTTAATGGAAGGACGTCCATTGGATATATGGTGCCATTACATTTATGGTAGAAACATTTCATTAACGCTGGTGACTTTACAGTGAGAAAGTTCCAGACAGAGTGAATGTGGATAGGTGGTAAGACACATTACATACCTAGTCACACGGTCACACGTCTACATAAGTCTTTATCCTATATCTCCTCTTGTGGATGAGAGAGTGGTTGTGATGTACTGTGTGGTGTTGTAGATTAATAATAGTAGATAGGCTTAGAAAATGATATAGGTTCTAGGTATATTATCTGTTTATAGTGAGTACTCTTTACTGCCTTGAGGTGTCTTTACTCAACGTGCTGACTTACCTGCTTTAACTATGGCCACTCCCAAACTAACTACCGCCGAACTGAGGGCAAACGGAGAGGAAATTGGGTTGGCTGGTTCAGACTTAACTGATTACATACAGCAAAGAGAGCGAGAGATTCGTCAAGCGGAACGAGAAGATCGAAAGACAGAGTTGGAAGTGAGAAGAATAGAGGTGGAGACCAAGCGAATGGAAATGGAACAAGAGGCCAAGAAAATGGACCAGGAGACCAAGAAACTGGAAATGGAACAGACTGCCAGGAGACAAGAAATGGAACACGAATACCGCTTGAAAGAGTTAGAACTCAAGACACAAACTAAGGGTGAAATAGATGCAGCAGAAGGAAGTTCTTCGTCACCTGGGGCAACCCACATGAGTGGACATGGTTACCATGCCATGAAGTTTCCCTTAGCTGTCTACGATCAGTCTAAGGAACGCTTTGACCAGTACGCATCTCGTTTCGAAGCAATGTCAGTCGCTATGGGGCTGGATCGGAGCAGATGGGCTCTTAAATTATCCCAGGGATTAATCGGTTCGGGATTTGACGTGTACACACGCTTACCACCAGGACAGGAAAATAATTACCAGGAATTAAAAGCCGCTTTGATGAAACATTTTGACATCACAGCACAAACGTATAGGAAGAAGTTTAGATCGTCTAGACGAGAGCCGGGAGAACTATTCGCCGCCTACAGTCTAAGGCTGAAATCCTATCTCCAGAAATGGATGGACTTGGCAGAATTCAAGAGGGATTATGAGAGTCTCGAAGAGATGATGGTGGTCGACCAGATGCGGAAGCAAATGTCGAAACCTCTCAGAACCTTCTTGGGAGAACAAGGGGCGGAACGGATTGATGTTGTGAATAAGCTGGCGGAACGATTCGTGGAAGTACATGGTGAAACTGAGGAACTAAGTACACAAACCAAAGGTCAGGAGAAACAAGAGAAAAAGAAACCTAAAAACTGGGAAGGAGAAAAAGTGGAACCTTATATAAAGCACACAGAGGAGAGTTCAAAGGTAGAAAACCAGAGCACCTCGAATTCTCAAGCGAAACGACAGTGGTCTGAGAAGTGGTGTTCATTTTGCAAGGCGGCCTCTCACAACACCAAAGACTGCAGATCGAAACCTAAAAGTTCTTACTTCGCAGCATGCAAAGTGATTCCTACATCGGTGATCACAGACAAGGCTGAGGTCGGCGAAGGAGAAAGGAACAAAAAGGACACACGGAAACCTAGGAAAGGAAAATGGTGCACACACTGCCAGTCGATAACACATAATACTGTGGACTGCAGATGCAAGGCAAACGACGCCAATTGCATAACCAACCTCGAGGAAGTAAAAGAGGAAATCAAGGAAACGGTCAAGGAGATGAAAGACACTCAGGACCAAGAGAGACCACCTGTGGTTGAACTGATTGAAGTCAATGGCCAACAGGTTGCTTGTCTCTACGATACAGGTTTGGATGGGGAAGCGGTGGTGGACGCCAGCTTGGTAAGCCCAGACCAACTTACAGGGGAGACCATAGAGATACAGCCGGCAATGAGGAGTGCTGTTTCCATGACGCTGCCAATCGCCAAGGTGGAGATTAAATCCAGGTACGTCACGGGCATTATTCCAGCTGCTGTATTATCTGACTCCTTATTTCCCATGATCATTGGCACGAAATATGTCTTTTTGGGGATGCCCAAACAGCAAGCCCACAAGGGAACAGTAGTCAGTGGATCTCAAGGGAAGGAAAAAGAGGCAGAGACACTATGCGACAACTCAGGGATAGGAGACTTGCATACTGCCCAGAGGAAGGATACTACGTTGCATCCTTGCTACAGGAAGCTGCAAAGAAGTGCTGAGCTACCAGAACGGGGACAGTACTTTCTGAAGAATCGACTACTCTATCGGAGAGCTGGGAGGGGAGATAACCTGCTCGAGCAGTGGGTGGTTCCAGAGACCCACCGTCCTCACATTCTTCAGAGGGGACACATCATAGGCGAGAATCGACATATGGGTGTCAGAGAGACCTTGCAGAAAATATCCGGCCATTATTGCTGGCCAGGAATGACCGGAGATGTACGCCGGTGGGTGAAGTCTTGTTCGGAGTGCCAGAAAGCACCACCCAACAAGCGAATTAAGAGGAAACTAGCTCTTAAAGTGGAAGACAAAGTGGAAGTGTGGAGTCCAGCAGAAACCAATATACTCCAAGTAGGATGGAAAGGACCTTATCCTGTGGAAAAGGTGGTGTCCAAGAATATCTACAAAATACGGATCGGGGAAGAGAAGAAAAATCTCCCTAGACATCTCATTAGGAAATATGAAGAGAGATCCGGGAGCAAAGCTTCGCACTTTATGATGATGGCAGCCATTGGGACAAATGTTACCAGTCCAGACGAAGACCAGAGATCGCCAGTACAACATAGGAGGGCCTATGGGACAGTACGTGATAGGTCAGATTTACCCAACGACAGGAGGAGGGAAATCACAAGTCAGGGAAAGGACGAGAGTGAAAGGTTCACCGGTAACCAAGTTCAGAAGGGGTGGGTAACGTCGGGAAAAGCGAGAATTACCCAGGACTCCAACCAAAGATTGGCTGACCAGATACAATATCGCCCAAGATGGTCCTGGAAGCAAAAGTCCAGGAGATTTGGGAAAGACGACTCGGTCCATCGAGGACGAGGTGGAACATCCCCAGAGGCAAAGCCGGGGGAAACCAAGAGGACATGGAAGCAGTGTTACAATCAGGATGGGACAATCTGTCTGTATTGTGAGCCGTCGCTGACGCAAGTCGAAAGTAGGTCGACTGAACGTACAGGAGCGAGGAGCCAACACTAGTTTCAGTCGTGAGTAGTATAGTAGGGTGTCGATTAGAGCGCCTACTGGATAATGAGGTGAGCCATGTGAGGATCCAATCATATCATCAACACGTGATGTTAATAGCTACTTCGCAGAAGCTCAACGCACGGTGGATGTGAAGGACATTGTTGCTGCAACTGGACTTCACAGTGGAATACATCCTTGGTAAGGAGAAGGTATGAGCAGATTTCTTATCCAGACATCCAGCTCCGGAGGAAGAAGACTAGGGTTGTGGATCATGGGAATCAAACCTACAGTGAGAAAGATTCGACGCGGTCTAATCTCTTAAGAGGGGGCCTATGTCGTGAAATACTGAGAGTTAATGATTCCCAGATAGACGACTGTATACACCGACTACCCAGGTAGGAGAAGGGTTAACAACAACGGGTTGACCAGACAGGTGTTTATAGGTCAAGACAGAAGGGGCCGCTAACCGCCCAAGTAAAATGTCGAGTGGAAAAATTGGTTTGCGACTAAAGCAGAGAGATGATTGGACAGCATATTGCGGTATGGATGTGAAACGGTTCAGAGCTGTAATTTTTCCACTAACGATGATAATGCAGTCTGGATGTGAGGTGTCCAGCAATGTCAAGGACTATGCGACAAAGATGACCTATAAAAGAGTGGCTACGTCTTTGTGTCGAGAGAGTGTGTTTCTGAGGTTTCGGGAGAGAAGAATTATGTCAAGGGTTGTGCTGCGTTCGGATGAACGTTTGTGTATCTATTGTGCATTAGTACTCCCAATTCAGACTAGGATGTTTATAAGGTATTAATATATTAGAGTATAGTTTAGCATAGGAATATAGATGTAAGTGAATAGCATTTACCATGGCTTTCTATTAGTGGATAGTTTAGACTTTGGTGAATTCATATGTCTTATGCGGGTGTTCACTTCGGAAGCCTTGTCATTATGGCTGGAGAAGGACACTTGCATAGGTAGTAGTAAGGGGCAGACCCTTATCACTGGATTTGTTATACTTCTCCAGGTTCCAATCTCCTAGGGAAAGCAGAGAAGAGATGAAGAGGAATACCCTTGAGTAAACAAAGTACTTACATGGGACCAAACAGAATATGAGCAGCTTTTAAGATGAAGAAATAAATAAGTTAAATCCAATACAGAACACTGTATGCTCAAACGAACATACCACTAAAACCCTTAAAAAGGAAAAGAGGTTAAACTGTGGCAAGCAGGGATACTTACAACTACAAACGTAGTGTAGGCATAGGGAAGAAAGATTAGACAAGTAAAACAGTATTAGTAAGGAAAGACTATAAGAAGAACTGTGACGATGTGGTGGTTTTCCGATGTTGGATACTTACCGTCATGAAACAGATTCAGGAGCATTCATAAACTTACGGGACTTTTATTAAGGTACCTTGACTCAGTGGTGAACAGTTTTTGTTTCATTCAATAACGGATTTACCATCAGATTCAAGCATACGGATCATCCCGGGTGAGCTCTGTCCTGTTTGATGTGTTGTCCTGTGATCTTGAAGAATGAAAGGACGAGAGGCAACACAGCTGATAGACATTCAGAGTTCATATCTGGCAACCACACTAGAAGAACATACCAACAACATAGACAATATCCATACATACACCAGACATAGTTTTTATTAATAAATCTTTATCTTATCGTTGAAAGGAACTGTTGTCGGAGTATGTGTTGAGGGAATAGTAGAGAGAGAGAGAGAAAGAAATAGATATATGGAATGGAAGACAGAAGAGAGGAGTGTAGACCAAAGTCAGTCAATAATCCCAACAGATACTAAGTTTAAAGATGTGCTTGTTGATTCCAATCTCCTCTCGGGAATAACAGGACACCAACCAAGGACGAGCCTCCTCTGCCCGGGAACCAATAAGGAGGGAAGTCTACCATTCTTCCTTCCTGGCAGTGACCATACTGATCGGATGACCGTAGCCATTGTCTCTACTGAGAGATCCTCTGCCCACCGTCACTGACTTGAAACCATAACCAACATCTATCTGCCCACCCCTGGACTATAGAAAGGTAGTAGATGAGTTGATAGTACGGACTATAGAAAGGTAGTAGATGAGTTGATAGTACGGACTATAGAAAGGTAGTAGTTGAGTTGATAGTACGGACTATAGAAAGGTAGTAGTTGAGTTGATAGTACGAACTATAGAAAGGTAGTAGTTGAGTTGATAGTACGGACTATAAAAAGGTAGTAGTTGAGTTGATAGTACCGACTATAGAAAGGTAGTAGTTGAGTTGATAGTACGGACTATAGAAAGGTAGTAGTTGAGTTGATAGTACGAACTATAGAAAGGTAGTAGTTGAGTTGATAGTACGGACTATAGGAAGGTAGTAGTTGAGTTGATAGTACGGACTATAGAAAGGTAGTAGTTGAGTTGATAGTACGGACTATAGAAAGGTAGTAGTTGAGTTGATAGTACGGACTATAGAAAGGTAGTAGTTGAGTTGATAGTACGGACTATAGAAAGGTAGTAGTTGAGTTGATAGTACGGACTATAGGAAGGTAGTAGATGAGTTGATAGTACGAACTATAGAAAGGTAGTAGATGAGTTGATAGTACGAACTATAGAAAGGTAGTAGTTGAGTTGATAGTACGGACTATAGGAAGGTAGTAGATGAGTTGATAGTACGAACTATAGAAAGGTAGTAGTTGAGTTGATAGTACGGACTATAGAAAGGTAGTAGTTGAGTTGATAGTACGGACTATAGAAAGGTAGTAGTTGAGTAGATAGTACGGACTATAGAAAGGTAGTAATTGAGTTGATAGTACGAACTATAGAAAGGTAGAAGTTGAGTTGATAGTACGGACTATAGGAAGGTAGTAGTTGAGTTGATAGTACGGACTATAGAAAGGTAGTAGTTGAGTTGATAGTACGAACTATAGAAAGGTAGTAGTTGAGTTGATAGTACGGACTATAGAAAGGTAGTAGTTGAGTTGATAGTACGAACTATAGAAAGGTAGTAGTTGAGTTGATAGTACGGACTATAGGAAGGTAATAGGTGAGTTGATAGTACGGACTATAGAAAGGTAGTAGTTGAGTTGATAGTACGGACTATAGGAAGGTAGTAGTTGAGTTGATAGTACGGACTATAGGAAGGTAGTAGTTGAGTTGATAGTACGGACTATAGGAAGGTAGTCGATGAGTTGATAGTACGAACTATAGAAACGTAGTAGTTGAGTTGATAGTACGAACTATAGAAAGGTAGTCGATGAGTTGATAGTACGAACTATAGAAACGTAGTAGTTGAGTTGATAGTACGGACTATAGGAAGGTAGTCGATGAGTTGATAGTACGAACTATAGAAACGTAGTAATTGAGTTGATACTACGAACTATAGAAAGGTAGTAGATGAGTTGATAGTACGGACTATAGGAAGGTAGTAGTTGAGTTGATAGTACGAACTATAGAAACGTAGTAGTTGAGTTGATAGTACGGACTATAGGAAGGTAGTCGATGAGTTGATAGTACGAACTATAGAAACGTAGTAATTGAGTTGATAGTACGAACTATAGAAAGGTAGTAGATGAGTTGATAGTACGAACTATAGGAAGGTAGTAGATGAGTTGATAGTATGGACAATAGGGCAATAGTAGAAGAGTTGATAATACAGACAATAGGAAGATAGTAGATGAGTTGATAGTACGGACAACAGGGAGGTAGTAGTTGAGTTGATATGGTATCTCCGTCTGGGACTGCGGCTGAGTACCACCCACAGCTACCTTCTGTGCTGTCAGACTCCGCCTAGAACAAGGTTCAAATACGTGATCACAGGACCGCCAGTCAAGCGTGCTAGCCATTGCGTTAGCATAGCTCCCTGTGGTTCATTGAATGCAGAGGGAACAGGGAAAATCACCTGGTTCTAACGGCAATATCTTGGAATTGTAACAGTTTTTTTTTTTTTTTAAATACATTTAGTGGGCCCTCTCGTTTATGATAATTATCTGAATAGCTAACTAACTAACTAACCAACTGACAATCATCATCATTGTCACCTTGCCGTCTTGACAGACGGTAGTTTGTGCTTCAAAAAGGCATAATAACTTTTACCTATGGCGGTAGCGAGTGTGACTGATAAGGCCAATTTGCGCTGTAAATGTCCGTTCACAGTGGGTGCATGTGAACACGTGGTCATTTCCATCTTACGTCTCACACTGACAATCTAACTATCTAAATAACTAAATAACTAAATAAATAACCAATTAACTAATTAACTATCTAAATATGATTGATTGATTGATTGACTTAGGAACCGACATCATAGCATTCGGGGGATTCCTATAAGCGCTCCGTCCCCATCCTCAGCAGCCAGCGAAGAGTTCCAACACTAATAGTACCAGTAGCAACATTCTAAATAAATAACCAGAGCGAAACTCGAGTCTAGCGCTTCCACATTGACGTGGATAGGCTTTAGGTTCATACCAGAATACGATCAGCGTTGCCAGTAGTGGGTTGTGCTCAATATTTAACTATTAACTAATCACCTAACTATTAACTAACTAACTGACTGACTGACTGACTGACTGACTGACTGACTGACTGACTGACTGACTGACTAACCAAATAACTAATTAATTGACTAAATAAATAAATAACCATTTAAATAATTAACTGTCTAAATAAATAATTAACTACGTAAACAACTAAATAAATTATTATCTAACTTGAATAACGAAGTCACAAACAATAGATTGCATGATTTATTGCCTGGCATATTTCGCTGCATCTCTTCATGTACATACTGCAGAATTCACACAACATAAAGTAAATTAACAAGATAAATCCTTCAAGCTGAAATATACACATGTTCACACAGTAATGTTAAGCTGAGTAACATATCTTTCAGTGTGCACACATCTGGCTTGCGTTGATTGATCGTTATTGCTTTTGCAAACTTTAACAATACATACGTATTATCTAACTAATGAAATAAATAAATACCTAAATAGCTAATTATCTATCCAACTAGCTAATTAACTAGCTATCTTACTAACTATCTAAGTATCTAACTAACTAGCTAACTAACCGACATGTTTGTGTTTAAATACAAGCGGTTTAAATGCAAGGGAGATGATTTCATTCCATTGGTTTTTACCCCAAATGGACATGTCTCGTTCCAAATGTTGTTTGTTCATCAAGAATGATGATGACCATTCATTTCATCCAGTGGGGTTGAAAGTATGGAGCCGTGAGTTCTAAGATGGCTGATAAAGCCTATTTTGGCTCGAAATGTTCTTTGACAATGCGGGCAAAGAATGCTTGACGTTCCAGGAGGAGGATCGCCTGCAGTGGTTTTTCTGTCCATTCTTTTCATCACAGCTCTTGCAGTCCTGGTTGCTTCTCAAGTGACTGCAGCCTTATTTAATGATGAACGCCACGAATTACGGTCTTTAGCAGCAGTCTCCCAGGTGTCAACATGAATTCCAACAGCTTTCGATGAGATTTTCAGAGTGTCTTTAAAGCGTTTCCTCTGGCCGCCTTGGGAGCGTTTACCACAAAGCAGCTCGCAGTAAAAAATTTGTTTAGGGAGCATGTGATCTGGCATACGAGTTAAGTAACCAGCCCGTGGAATCTGATTTTTCATTAGTAGAGTGTGGATACTGGGCATGGACGCTCTTTCTAGAACTTCAGTGTCTGGGATCTTGTCTTGCCATTTAATCTTCAATAGCTTCCTAAGGCAGACTGTGTGGAAGAGGTTTAATTTACTAGCATGTCGCTGATAAATAGTCCAGGTTTCACAAGCATATAGCAGTGTGGATAATACAACTGCTTTGTAGACTTTCAGCTATGTTTGCAGGCTTGTTCCATTTCTGTCCCATACATTCTTGTACAGTCTGCCAAAGGCCGCGCTGGCCTTGGAGATTCTTGCATTCACTTTGTCATCAATTGTGGCAGCTTGTGACACAGTGCTGCCAAGATAGGTGAATTTGTCCACAACACTTAGTCTATGAACTTCACCTTGATATTCGGCACGGTGTGATTATTTCCTGAAGAAGGCTGGTACATAACTATGTTCCAAATAGTGGCCTGCTGAATTACCAACACCACTGTTTGTAACTAATGACCCCATATATATTTGAAATGTTTCATCACCTCCAAGTTTTCCTCATTAACATATATTTCTTTCTCCATATTAATTTGTATCAGATATGACCAATCAAGATAATTTTCACTTGGGCCTGGCTTTATCCCGGCACAATATCTGTATATTAGCAAAACTCTGCCACGAATTTACAATAACAGTATAATTGGAGGTGTTGCGATTTCTTATAAGGGAAATAACTGGAAATCATAACACTCAAATGCTATGTGAACACATATTGCATTAGACTTGTATGAAGATATAATTGCTGGCGATATTTTAAGAAATGTGTATACACTTTTGTTTGGTTTTGTAAGCGTTGGTCATATAGTTTAGTCTCTAAGAATGCACATTTTATTGTTTCGTTAATATATTGAAGAATGTTCCTTTCTAGCTTTAGGTCGTATGTTTATGACATTTGAGATTCAATGTTACATGTCTTATATACTTTAAATCTATATTTTTTACAGGTGCACTCGGTGTGCCTATTAAATACTAGAGGTAAATCGTCTTGGTGTACATAAGTGCTCGTCCACAAATGTTGTTTCTATCTTATCAGGCCATCGTACTTCACTTTGTCCACCTTCCTAGCTAACATTCTGGATTCACTTCTCTTGTATTCTTGTAAGAAACAAGGGAGAGAGTTGAGAGCATGCATGTATTGTAACATGCTATTACATAGTTTTTTGTATCCTCATCTTTCATATTATCATTTTTACTACCACTTGATTTTAACATGTACAATATGAAAACTTGTGCACTGTTTGCTTCCTCATGCTTATGTCACTTTTAGGAAATATCTTATTTAATTTCATTGATATTTTTTACATTACACAGTGCAAATTAGCACAAGTAAAACGGAGATTAGGGCTATAACCAAAGAAAAAAAAAACAACAACAAAGATTCATCTAAAACAGTAGTTCTCAACCGGTGGGGAATTCCTCCCCAGAGGGGAATTTTAGGGTTTCCAGAGGGGGGGGGGGGGGAATTAAGATTATTTCAAAATTACGTTAATACTAGAACCGATTACTTGATATTGTTTTTCCCTTCATACTTTACGGTTCTGTACGTCTCACCCTTCTAAAATTCATTTTATAAAGTAAGTAGGCCCACAAATCACGTTTTATGTGGACGTCTAGACTTGTTTTAGTATGTGCTATTAAATTTAGCTTCCGTTATTACGTATAATGTCTAGAGGCGGGGCGGCAGGGGGGGGGGGATTTTAGGTAGGAAATACGAAAAGGGGGGGGGGGAATGACGTTCTGAAAATATGGTGAAAGGGGGAACGGGCCAAAAAAGGTTGAGAACCACTGATCTAAACGAACCACTCCTGAAACAAGTAAAGAACTTCAAGTACTTAAGAAGTATAGTATCATCAAATGACAAATCAGAAGTCGAGATCGAAAATAGATGCAATAAGCACACCAACTCATTGGACAAATGGCACCAATACTAAAGAACAAACATATATCAATAACTACTAAGAAAGCACTTTACAACACAATCTTCCTAACAACTCTATGCTACCAATGCCAAACCCGGACAATGACAGAAAAAGAGAAAAGAATAATCACAACAACAGAAATGAAGTCCCTGAGAAGAATGCCCAACGTACCAAGAAGAGATAAGATCGGAAATGAAGAAATCAGGACTAAAGTGGGGGTTAAAGCAGCACTAGATTTTATTAGAAAGCAGCAAGTCAAATGGTTTGGCCATGCAAGTAGGTTACCAGTCAACAGCATACCACAACAAGCAATGATGTACAGACCAGATGGAAACAGAGGAAGAGGCCGACCACGTAAACATTGAACTGGAGGAATAGCAGACGCCGTGGGAATATCGATACATGAAGCCCATAATCGGGCACTCTCTCAATGTTCATACTTCACCTCGACACCGCACGGTACAAAAGGAGCATGATGAGATGAGATGAGATGATTTTTAAAAATGTTTATGAGGATGCTCACGACAGACGTCAGTGTGTAGGTGTGTGTGTGTGTGTGTGTGTGTGTGTGTGTGTGTGTGTGTGTGAGTGTGTCTGTGTGAGTGTGTGTGTGTGTGTGAGTGTGTCTGTGTGAGTGTGTGTGTGTGTGTGTGTGTGTGTGAGTGTGTCTGTGTGAGTGTCTGTGTGTGTGTGAGTGTGTCTGTGTGAGTGTGTGTGTGTGTGTGTGTGTGATTAAGCTTTTGTTCGTGAGTTTGTGATTGTAGATCTGTAGATTAGACACAAATCTGCTACAATTTACAACAATAACAGTACAATTGGAGGTATTACGATTTCTTATAAGGGGAAATAACTGGAAATCTAAACACTTAAATGTTTTATGAACACATATTCCATTAGTCTTTTAAGAAGATATAATTGCTGGCAATAATTTAAACAAGGGTATAAACTTCTGTTTGATTTTGTAAGCATAGTTCAAAAAGTTTGGTATCTAAGAAAGAACATACAAGTCTTTTCATTGCTTCGTTAATATATTGAAGCATTATGCTTTCTCTCTTTAGGTCGTATATATGAGACATTTGGAATTCACCGTTAACTTTGAACTTGCACAATTAGTCTTAATTTTTTACAGGTGCACTCAGTGTGCCTCATAAACGAAATTCTGTTGCTAGAGTCCTCACAGTCATCAAACAGACACAGAAGGACAACATTCGTAACATTTATCTCAAGAAATCCCACAAGCTCAAGGATCTCCGACAGAAGAATACCAGGGTCATGCGTTGGGCTCTCACACTTTATGAGCTGACCTGCAACAGCAAGAATGAGCTGAGAAAACAGCGCATTTACCATCTGAGAACATATGCTGTCAAGGAATACACATTGCAATTAAATTGTAAAAACATTTTAAAAAACAATACTGGATATAACTTTTCTTGGTGTACATAGTGCTCTTCCACAAATGTTGTTTTTATCGTATCAGTCCACCGTACTTACTTTGTCTACCTTCCTACCTAAATTTCTGGATTTACTTCGCTTGTATTCAACCCACCCCCTCAAACCCCAAATCTCTTCTTCGTCAGTCGGATACCCTTTTTTGTAGAATGCCCACAATCGGATGTCCTGATTGTAGAACTCCGCAATCGGATGTCCTGATTGTAGAACTCCACAATCGGATGTCCTGATAGCAGAACTCAAAAATCTTTTGTCATGATTGCAGAACTCCATCCTCTGATGTCCTAATTGTATAACCCCACAATCTGATGCCCTGTTTGTACACCTCGCCAACCAGATGTAATGATTGCAGAACTCCACACTCTGATGTCCTGATTCTGCAGCTCTACAATCTAATGTCCTGATCGTTCCACAATCTGATACCCTTATTGTAGAACTTCACACTCTGATATCCTGATTGTAGAACTCCATAATCTAATGTCCTGATTGTAAAAACTACACAATATGATACCCTGACTTTCGAACTCCATAATCTGATGCCCTAATTGTAGACCTCCACAATCTAATGTCCTGATTCTAGAACTCCACAATCTAATGTCTTAATTGTAACACTCCACAATCTAATGTCCTGATTATAGAACTCCACAATCTGATGCCCTGATTTTTACGCCTCGCCAATCAGATCCTTTGATTGTAGAACACCACCATCTGATGCCCTGATTGTAGAACTCCACAATCAGATGCCCTCATTGTAGAACTCCACAATCTGATGCCCAGGTTGTGCACTTCGCCAATCAGATGCCCTGAATTGTAGAACTATCCAGCTTTGGGCGTAACATGAAAACAGCTCAGAGATCAAGCTCTGGTGGTCGGACATGCGTGGACGCGGGAACAAGCCACTGGCTGCCACGTCTGATATGTATGATGGATGGGACATGATGCCATACCGGCACCGCTGGGCCAGGTCCGTGATCCACCAGCTGCATGAACCGGCATGTTGTCCTGAAGTAGAGGAACGCCTCGGTCAGCACGCAGCGCCTTGAGCGGCGGACTTCTCGTTGCTTCTGGAGAAGGCTTGGGTTGTAACTAAGTTGATAGTACAAACAAATGGAGGGTAGCGGATGAGTTGATAGTACAGACAGATGGAGGGTAGCGAATTAGTTGATTTGTACAGACAGATGGAGGGTAATAGATGGTTTGATAGTCCGGAAAATAGGAAGGTAGTAGTTCTCTCCAAACTGTCATGACGTTTCAAGTGACCATAATACGAGTATTTATTTATTTATTTATTTATTTATTATCGATTTAGTAGCCAACCTTCTAAAATATTCAGTTCTTGTTGTATGGATGCATTTGTACTTTTCTATATGCTAGATTTTCTTAGAACTCGTCTATAACATTTATATTCAAAGGCATTTATGCCCCGTTCAGCTTGTTTAGTAAGTGTCCAGGTCTCACAGGCGTATGTTGCAATGGGAAAGATTTATTCTACAAACATCGAATTTGTGTAGTTTTATCTGTCTCACTGCACAATTTATTCAGTTGTTTTAGTTTCTAAGGAGAAATAGATATTGGTCTTTTAATTCCATTCATTGTGTCACCATTAATCACAACAACAGAAATGAGATTCCTGAGAAGAATAATCAATGTATCAAGAAGAGATAAGGTCAAAAATGAAAAAAATCAGGACTAACGTGGGGGTTGTAGCTGCACTAGATTTTATTAGAAGGCAGCAAATCAAATGGTTTGGCCATTCAAGTAGGTTACCTACTAATAGTATACCACAACAGTATACGGCGAACTGCGTTGTGGTAAACGCTCCCAAGGCGGCCAGAGGAAACGCTTTAAAGACACTCTGAAAATCTCACTGAATGCTTTTGGAATTCATCATGACACCTGGGAGACTACAGCCAGAGACCGAAACTCGTGGCGTGCATCATTACACAAGGGTGCAGTCAATTGTGAGGCAACCAGGACTGCAAGAGCTGTGAAGAAAAGACAGAACAGAAAAACCACTGCAGAAAATCCTCCTCCAGAAACGTCAAGCATTCTTTGTCCACATTGTCAAAGAACATTTCGAGCCAAAATAGGCCTTATCAGCCATCTTAGAACTCACGGCTCCATAATTTCAACCCCTCTGGATGAAATGAATGGTTATCCTCACTCTCGATGGAACAAAAACATACCACAACAAGCAATGATGTACAGATTAGAGGGAAGCAGAGGCAGAGGCCGACCACGTAAACAATGGACACAGGGAATAACAGAGTCCATGAGAATATCGATACATGAAGCCCATAAGCGGGCACTCCCCTGCTATTTATACTTCACCACGACACTGCAAGGTACAAGAGGAACGTGATGAGATGAGATAAGATGAGTGTGTCACTATTGTTGGTAATTTATAAAACACGATATTCGAACTTTTCCACCACCTCCAAGTTTTCCTCATTAACATATATTTCTTTCTCCATATTAGTTTGTATCTGATTCGGCCAATTTTGACAGTTTTCACATGTGCCTGGCTTTCTTTCGGCACAATATCTGTAGGGTGAGTAAAATTAGGCGCGACAAGCGCAGAAAGCTTCGGGGCAGGAAAATAAAGCTGGTGTAATTTAGAGGTGGATACGCATAGTTCTGTAAGGGAATGGCAAATCTCCAAGAAGAACAGAGTTGCCCATCATAGTCCCTGCATGCACTTAGAAAGAGAGATGCACACAAAAAGTAAGCTATTTTAAAAAACTGGTTAAGGTGGTTAAAAGTGAAAAATTGGCAGAGGTGTGTCAAAGAGTAAGCACAGACAAGTCACTGAAACTGTTCTGGCGACTTTAGTTATTGGGATGAAGATTGTTCTCTTCCAATCTGTTCGCCATATTTCCGGGAACGGGAACTGAAGCTTATATGACTACTTATATGAATTAAATGAGACGCTCCCTGCCAGGAGCTGGGCGAAGCCGGGCCGGGCTTCTTATATGGGAACGGGAACCGGAGCAGGGGCCGAATATGAATTAAATGAGACGCTCCCCGCCAGGGGCTGAGCGAAGCCGAGCCGGGTCGTCTTTTTTAGGAACGGCAACGGGAGCAGGGGCCGAATATGAATTAAATGAGACGCTCCATTTACCCAAGTTAATTGTTGGGGGAAGATGTAAAGATCTTGCAATTGCTTTTTCTAAAAATAGACAGACAGACAGACAGATAGATAGTCGGGAACGGGAACGGGAGCTTATATGACTACTTATATGAATTAAAGGAGATGCTCCCCACCAGGTGTGGGCGAAGCCGGGCCGGGTCAGACAGACAAACAGATAGACAGATAAACAGACAGACAGACAGACAGACAGACAGACAGACAGACAGACAGACAGGCAGGCAGGCAGACAGGCAGGCAGTCGGGAACGGGAACTTATATGACTACTTATATGAATTAAATGAGATGCTCCCCATCAGGGACTGGGCGAAGCCGGGCCAGGTCAGTCAGACAGACAGACAGACAGATAGACAGACAGATAGATAGTCGGGAACGGGAACGGGAACTTATATGACTACTTATATGAATTAAATGAGATGCTCCCCACCAGGGACTGGGCGAAGCCGGGCCGGGTCAGCTAGTTTATGATATTTGGCTCTCAATGTTACACACAGATCAGTAGCGATCAGTACTTTTTACGGGTACACTCAGTGTGCCTCATACGTGCTCGCCGATAAATGTTGTTTCTATCGTATCAATCTAGGGTACTTTACTTTGTCCACCTTCCTACCTAACATTCTGCATTCACTTCACTTGTATTGAACCTACTCCCTCCCATCCCAAATCGCTTCTTCTTCAATCGGATGCCCTTCTTGTAGAATGTCAGCATTCTGATGTCCTGATTGAAGACAATCACAATCTGATGTCCTGATTGTAGAACTCCACAATCTAATGTTCTGATTGTAGAAATCCACAATCTGGTGCCCTGATTGTAGAACTCCACAATCGGTTGCCCTGATTGTAGAACTCCACAATCTAGTGCCCTGATTGTAGACAATCACAATCTGATGCCCTGATGGTAGAACTCCTCAATCTAATGTCCTGATTGTAGAAGTACGAAAACGAACCCATGACCCACGTGAGACAAACAGGTTTACCCGCTTCGCCACGAAGACCTTCAATATACCGGGTGTTTGTAAAGTGTCACTACACTTTGTATGTAGAACAAATTATAAATATGAAGTACATAATGTCATCAACAAACAGACAGACATGGGAGGCCGAAATCTTGCCAAAGAGGTCACCTCAGACAGGTGCAAGGCTCAGAACACTTCGGATGAAGACACAGTGACAGTGAAAGAAATCAAGGCTGTGCTTCGACGATCAAAAAACAGCGCTCCAGGGCCTGATGGCATAAGATACGACGACATCAATAGGTGTACCGACAACGAGCTTGAGAAACTAGCAGACATGTACAACAACAGTATAGGGAATGCTAGCATCAAGGAGGAGTGGTTACACAGCTATCTGATTCCCTTGCTAAAGCCTGACAAAGACCACAAAAAAATTCAGGGATATCGAATTATAATCATGCAGAATACAATAGGCAAGCTGCTGGAGAAGGTAATTGCCAGGAAAATATCAAGCCAGCTAGAGAGGCAAGGTGTTTTCCCACCTACCCTGGGTGGGTACCGTCCAAAAAGAGAAACCTGGACCAATGCAGCAGTTTTTACTCATGATGTCCATGAAGGTTTCCACTCAGGCATTGAAACCTTTGCTGCAGCGATTGATCTTGAGGACGCGTACAACAGAGTACCATTGGATTTTTTAATGTTTCAGCTTCTTGAAATAAAAGCGCTCCAAACGGCGAGTTTTATGATGGCGGATTGTCAAGCCGCCGATCAACCGAAGTTTGTATCTGACACGGCCAATTTAGACAGTTTTAAAATGGGCCTGGCTTCATCTCTGTATATCTGCAGATGTGACAAAAATCTTTCACAAATTTACAGCAATAACAGTATAATTAGAGGTATTAATATTTCTTGTAAGGGAAATAATTGGACATCAACACACTCAAATGCTATATGAACACCTATTACATGCGCCTTTTATGAAGACGTAATTTTTGGCAATAACTGAAGAAATTGGTCTACATTTTTGTTGGGTTTTGCAAGCTTTGATGAATAGTTTAGTCTCTAAGAATGCACATCCAAGTCATTTCATTGTTTAGATAATATATTAAAGCATTTTACTTTTATCTTTGGAGGGTACATGATTTATTGTTGAAATTCAATAGTAACTTGTGTTGTAACAGCGATTTATTTTTTACAGGTACACTCGGTGTGCCTCATACATACTAGGTATAAATCGTTTTGGTAGACATACGTGCTCGTCCACAAATGCTGTTTCTATCAGACCATCTTATTTTACTTTGTCCACCTTCCTACTTAACATTCTTTATTCACTTCTATTGTATTCGCCCCTCCGCCAAATCTATTCTTCGCCAATCAGATACTTTTTTTTTTGTAGGGCGTCCAAGAATTGATGCCGTGGTTGTAGAACTTCCACAAACTGACGCCCTGATTGTAGAACTACCCAGCTTCGGCTGAAAACAGTTCAGAGATCAAGTTCTGGGGATTGGACATGTTTGGACACAGGAACAAGCTACTGGGCGCCACGTCCGGTGTGTATGGTGGGTGGGGCATGATGCGTCCGTTCTCCACCAGCTGCATGAACCGGCATGTTGTCCTGAAGCAGACGAACGCCTCTGGCAGCACACGGCGTCTTGAGCGGCGGACTTCTCGTTGCTTCTGGAGAAGGCTTAGGCAGTAGTTGAGTTGACAGTATCAACAATAGGGGGAGGGGTAGTAGATGAGTTGATAGTACGAACAGTATGCAGGTAGTAGATGAGTTGATAGTACGGACAATAAGGAGGTAGTAGTTGAGATGATATTTTATCTCCTTCTGGGACTGCCGCTGGGTAACACTCACTGGCTACCTTCTGTGCTGTCTGACCTCGCCTAGAACAAGATTCAAACACGTGATCACTGGGCCTCCATTCAAGCGTTCTAGCCACTGCGTTACCATACCTCTCTGTGGTACATTGAATGCAGAAAGAAACCGGAACATCTCTTGGTTCTTACGGCATTATCTTGGAATTGTATCATTTTTATGATCTTTCGAAGCCTTCTCTTATTTATAACTAACTAACTAAGTTAACTAACTAACTAACTAACTAACTAACTAACTTACTTACTTACTTACTTACTTACTTACTTGTCTTACTTACTTACTAATTAACTACCTAACTTATTAACTAAATAACTAACTAAGTTAACTAACTAACTAACTAACTAACTAACTTACTTACTTACTTACTAACTACCTAACTTACTAACTAAATAACTAACTAACTAAGTTAACTAACTAACTAACTAACTAACTTACTAACTAAATAACTAACTAAGTTAACTAACTTACTTACTTACTTACTTACTAACTAACTAACTAACTTACTTACTTACTTACTTACTTACTTACTTACTAACTACCTAACTTACTAACTAAATAACTAACTAACTAAGTTAACTAACTAACTAACTACCTAACTTACTAACTAAATAACTAACTAACTAACTTACTAACTAACTAACTTACTAACTAACTAACTAACTAACTTACTTACTTACTTACTTACTTAGTTACTTACTTTCTTACATACTTACTTACTTACTATCTAACTTATTAACTAAATAACTAACTAAGTTAACTAACTAACTAACTAACTTACTTACTTACTTACTTATTTACTTACTTACTGACTAATTAACTACCTAACTTGTTGTTGTTGTTGTTTGTCCATCAAGAATGATGATGACCATTCATTTCATCCAGTGGGGTTGAAGGTGTGGAGCCGTGGGTTCTAAGATGGCTGATAAGGCCTATTTTGGCTCGAAATGTTCTTTGACAATGTGGACAAAGAATGCTTGACGTCTCTGGGGGAGGATTTCCTGCAGTGGCTTTTCTGTCCTGCCTTTTCTTCACAGCTCTTGCAGTCCTGGTTGCCTCACATATAACTGCACCTTTGCGCAATGATGCACGCCACGAATTTCGGTCTCTGGCTGCAGCCTCCCAGGTGTCATGATGAATTCCAAAAGCATTCAGTGAAATTTTCAGAGTGTCTTTAAAACGTTTCCTCTGGCCACCTTGGGAGCGTTTACCACAACGCAGTTCGCTGTAAAAAAATTCGTTTAGGGAGCCTGTGATCTGGCATGCGAGTCAAGTGACCAGCCCAGCGAATCTGATTCTTCATCAGTAGAGTGTGGATACTGGGTATGGATGCTCTTTCTAGGACTTCAGTGTCTGGAATCTTGTCTTGCCATTTAATCTTCAGTAGCTTCCTTAGGCAGACTGTGTGGAAGTGGTTTAATTTCCTAGCGTGTCGCTGATAAACAGTCCAGGTTTCACAAGCATATAGCAGTGTGGATAATACAACTGCTTTGTAGACTTTTAGCTTTGTTTGCAGGCTTATTCCAGTTCTGTCCCATACATTCTTGTACAGTCTGCCAAAGGCTGCACTGGCCTTGGAGATTCTTGCATTCACTTCGTCATCGATTGTGGCAGCTTGTGACACGGTGCTGCCAAGATAGGTAAATTTGTCCACAACACTTAGTCTATGATCATTCACTTTGATATTCGGCACAGTGTGATTATTCCCTGGAGCTGGCTGGTACATAACTACAGTCTTCTCCAAGTTGATATTGAGCCCAAAGTTGGCACAGGCATGTGAGAAAGCTGAAACATTATGTTGCATGTCCGCCTCTGAGTTGGCGTATAGAGCGCAATCATCAGCAAACAGGAGCTCTCTGACTGTGCCACTGTCAATTTTGGTTTTAGCTTTCAGCCTTCTGAGATTGAATAACTTTCCATCCATACGGTAGTTGATGTCTATTCCAATGTCGTCGTTCTCGAAGGCATTCATCAACATGGCTGAAAACATGAGGCTGAACAGTGTTGGTGCCAGGACACATCCTTGCTTCACTCCATTGGTGACAGGAAAGGGTTCAGACAGCTCACCATTTTCCTGTACTCTTGCCTGCATGCCGTCATGAAATAGCCGCACTATTTGGACAAACTTTCGTGGACAACCATATTTTGCCATAATCTTCCACAGTCCTTCTCTGTTGACTGTATCAAAAGCCTTGGTAAGGTCAATGAAAGTGGAGAACATTTCGCAGTTCTGTTCCTGACATTTCTCTTGCAGCTGCCTTGCAGCGAAAATCATGTCAACAGTTCCACGTTCTTTTCTGAAGCCACACTGACTCTCAGGAAGAAGACCTTGATCGAGATGGGCTGTGAGGCGATTGAGAAGAATTCTGGCGAGTATCTTCCCTGCAATTGAAAGCAAGGAGATGCCTCGGTGGTTGTCAAAGGATTGGCGGTTTCCTTTACGTTTGTAAAGGTGGACTATTGACTACGTCCTTAAAAAACTTAAAAAAACTACCTAACTTACTAACTAAATAACTAACTAACTAAATTAACTAACTAACTAACTAACTAACTAACTAACTAATTAACTAACTAAATAACTAACTTAGTTAACTAACTTACTTACTTACTTACTTACTTACTTACTTACTACCTAACTTACTAGCTAAATATCTAACTAACTAACTAACTAACTTACTAACTAACTAACTTACTAACTAACTAACTAACTAACTTACTAATTAACGAACGGCCGAACTAACACTCTTTATTTTCAAAGGGTGACAAATTGGGCATGCCGGCCCGTCTTGCATTTAGCCCTTTCAATCACTCATCTTTCATTCATCAATTGCGAATGTTACATCCACATAGAAAAAACATTGAATTCTGCCCTTCTATGACACTCTGTCATACATTATTTCATTCATACATCATTCAAGGCTAACTGAGAACAGCAACAATATAAAAGTTATGCATTATAAAGGCATATAAAGACTAACTAACTAACTAGCTAGCTAAATAACTAACCATCTTACTAAGCTGTCATAGCCTGTCATTTACTGCCAATATAGTACCTTGCGGTGTATGACAGGGGGGTCATGAGCCTGAGGAATTAAGGCCGCCTTTCTAGTGCAGTCGCAGCGAACTGTGCAGGTTAGGATTTTCTTTTTGCCCCCGACAGAAAACACCTCCACACATTACCGAGAATTCGAACCCGGGTCTCCAGAATGAGAATCAGGCATTCTAGCCACTCTGCTACTAACTAACTATCTATCTAATTAAGTAACTAACTAGCTATTTTACTGTCTATCTAATTAAGTAGTTAGTTAGTTAGTTAGTTAGTTAGTTAGTTAGTTAGTTAGTTAGTTAGTTAGTTAGTTAGTTAGTTAGTTAGTCGTAGTTCCAACCTCATAGCAAAGGGTTGTCCCCATTATGCTCCGTTCCTGTGCCAGTGAATATCACACAAAATGCTCCCCACTATATGGAAAAGTGGAAAAGACAGGAGTCTCGACAAACAACGGCCCGCACAGATACTCTGTGCATAATGCCGCCGCCAGAATGTCAACACAATAGTCCCCAACGAAACACCTAGTTCATCTCTGATGAAATCGCAGTCATTTTCCCATCTGGATGTTTCCTAGATGTTCACCCACACAGTCCACGAAAATACAGTTCATCATCGATGGCAGTGGCAGTCGACCAGAAGCCCAGCAGCCACGCATTTCTGCATAAGGAAAAAACCAGTCAACTCTGGGACATAGCCATCTACCATCGCTCCGAACATGCAATCACGTTCCAAAAAACCTCGGGCAGATTCAAAAGCATTTCACACGAAACTCACAACTCACAGTGTCGCGCCACGCACTCACTCAGTAGCAGGGCGACGGAACCATCAAGCCTCCTTAGTAGCCTCTTACGACATGCGTGGTAGGCTGCAGTGTTGCTATTCTTTGCTTCACTTAAGGGCCCCGGCAACATACGGGAGATCTAATTAAGTAACTACTAACTAACCAACTAGCCATCTTCTACCGATATATCTAATTAAATAAGTAACTACTAGTTATCACACTAACTAGCAATTATCTAATTAAGTAACTAACTAACTAGCTAATTAACCGACATGTAGTTGTCTACATACATAGTGTTTTAAAAGTAAGGGAAACGATTTCATTTTACTGGGTTTGACCCCACATGGCACTGTCTCGTTCCACAGAGCGACCTGCTGAAAGCGTCCCAGAGAACACAAACTTCCTTCGTTCTGCGATGACCCCAGGGATCTCCGAAGAATCCTGTACTCCACAACTAAATGTCGGAGTACGAAAACGAACTCCCGACCCATGCGAGACAAGTAGATTTACCCACTCCACCACGAAGACCTTTAATATAGCGGGTGTTTGTTAAGTCTCACTACACTTTGTATATAGAACAAATTTGACAAAATGAAATACATGATGTCATCAAAAAATGTGCCCCACAGACAACCGTAACGCAATATGCAGCAAATGACTGTCGCCTGCTGGGGTAATTATTTGCACTCCAAACAAAATGATGTTATCAACGGAGGAAAGAATATATTTTTTTTTAATGTGTTCTACATACAAAGTGTAGAGACTTTACAAACACCCGATAGAAGTGCCACATAGTTGGCAGCTCAAGTAATATGAAGAAACCAGATTTAGTTTGTATTTGACATGGCCAATTTAGACAGTATTCACATGGGTCTGGCTTTATCACGACACAATATCTGTAGATGTAACAAAAATTTGCTACAAATTTACAACAATAACAGTATAATTGGAAGTATTACTATTTCGTCATGAAAGTTGGGAGAGAATAATAATGAAGGAGAATATGCCCGGGAAGAGATGAAGGGGAAGGCTAAAGATGAGATTGGTGCAGGATGTGGCGGATGATAACCAGATGGGTGTATCAGACGCGAGAAATCTTTCTTGAGATCGAGAAGTTGTCCGGAAGGTTGTTATGGGAGCGAGGTTCTGCACAGGACATGCTACCGAATGAATGAACTATTTCTTATAAGGGAAACAACTGGAAATCTACACACTCAAATACTATATGAAAACCTATTACACGAGTCCTTTATTAAGATGTAATTTCTGGCGACATTTGAAGAAATGGGCTTACATTTATGTCGGGTTTTGCAAGCTTTGGTCAATAGTTCAGTCTCTAAGAATGCACATCCAAGTCATCTCATTGTTTAGATAATATTTTAGAGCATGATGCTTCCTAACTTTAGGGTGTACATTTATGATTTATTACATTCAATATTAATTGGCGTTCTAAGTTCGTTTTTATTTTTTACAGGCACACTCAGTGTGACTCATAAATACTAGGTACAAATGATGTTGGTGTACATACATGCTCGTCCACAAATGTTTCTATGAGACCATCGTACTTTACTTTGCCCACATTCCTGTCCAACATTTTTAATTCACCTCTCTTGTAACCCCTCCACACAATCCCCGAAATCTTTTCTTCGCCAATCAGATACCATTTTTGCAGAACTTCCACAATTATGCCCTGATTGTAGACCACCATAATCTTTTAATCTGGTGTCCTGGAAGTAAAACAGCACAGCTTCGGCCGAAAGCCAAGATCAATTTCTGGTGGTTGGACATGTTTGGACACAGGAACAAGCCACTGAGTGCCACTTCCGGTGTGTATGGTGGGTGGGGCATGATGCCAAGCCAGCACCGTTGGGCCAGGTCCGTGCTCCATCAGCTGCATGAACCGGCATGTTGTCCTGAAGTAGAGAAACGCCTCGGGCAGCACTCGGCGTCTTGAGCGGCTGACTTCTCGTTACTTCTAGGGAAGGCTTGGGCAGTAGTTGCGTTGATAGTACGGACACTAGGGAGGTAGTAGTTGATTTGATAGTACGGACAATAGCAGTAGTTGAGTTGATAGTACGGATAATAGGAGGTAGTAGTTGAGTTGATAGTACAGAGAATAGGGAAGGAGTAGTTGAGTTGATAGTATAGAGAATAGGGAGGTGGTAGTTGAGTTGATAGTACAGAGAATAGGGAGGTAGTAGTTGAGTTGATAGTACAGAGAATAGGGAGGGAGTAGTTGAGTTGATAGTACAGACAATAGGGGAGCAGTAGTTGAGTTGATAGTACGGACAATAGCATCCCCAATAAGGCCTTAACAGAGGCAATGAGTTAATACTAGTCTATTAGGGAGACACCAGACAGGAGAGACACTGAGTACTATTAATAGCCTCACAAAGGGACACATTTGTGTCAGACCAGAGGTCGATAAGTACAGATGAGCGAGGGCTTTCCCCAAGCAATTGGGTAGCTGGTCCTTGCGGGTAACCGTGATATGCCAGGTTACTCGAACTCACCAGCCGGCGTGCTGACAAGACCAGGCACGCAATAATAGCTACTGCACGGAGAGTAAAGTGTCCGTGCTTGTCCACGCAATGTGTAGCGTGTGAGGAGACTGACTGGAGACGGTAGAGAGAGCAGACGTATCCTTGACCAATGCGATAGCTTTCTAGGCCTTAGGCAAACATAGGGCTGTTCATTTAGATTGTGAAATGCTAGCATCATCTATCATCACGTTAATGCATTCATGTTGTGTAATGATGATGAAACATAACGCTCGTAGAGCCATTCAAATGTCGGCTCTGAATAAATTGCATTCCTTTCGCAAATGTCATGAATTGTTATTTCGTGCAGTGCGAAAGTAGCGGAGTCGTGAGAATCTGCAGCGCACAAGTCGCTGACAGGCTAGACCCCGAATTGGTGTCAGAAGACAGTGAACCAACGCCAGCGGCGAATTGGTGTCAGAACACAGGGAACAAACACCAGTAGACCCCGAATTGGTGTCAGAACACAGTGAACCAACGCCAGCAGTACAATTACTGTCAGATTCAGTGAACGTTTCTGAGCAGTCATAGCAGGCAGTTGTTGTAGTATTCAACGAACAGTTAACGCCAACATGCGAGTGGTATTATAAACCACTGAACGAACGCTAGCTATCGATTGATATTACAAAAGTGTGAACCAGCATCAGTTCAATGCACGTTTCAACATTATTGCGGTGTGATATATTGCAAAGTAATACATATTTGTTTCGATACATGCCATAAATAATTTTTTTTTCCTTGTGGTAAACTATACGATCGCCATTTTGTGGAGTGTGAACCACAATTGAGTCAAATTGGATCGGTAAAGTGTGAAATTCTACCAATATTATTTAGAAAGTGTGTTATTATACTAAAAGCAATTGAAATGTATAAAATCATCAGTGAACATTACCATCGTAACCACCGTGTACATTTCATTGCATGTGATACAGCCATCAATGTCACCATTCTACGAAATCAGTAAATAGATTAGCGACGAACTGCAGCCTAGAACGAAGGTACGCCAGAGTCAAACAGCGAAGACAAGACGACATTGACGGCCATACGACTAATCATCTCATTTATCATCTAACAATCATTCAGACGATCATACCATTCATCATTAATACCATTTATCACTATTTGGCACATTTTCATTCATCATTCGTATGAAATAGGAGATTGTATTAACAACTTGATAAAATATGATGAATTGTGAGCTTGTATTTACAACTTAAGCGTGTGTCTAATTTTTGCTGCTCTACTAACCAGAAGCAGCCCGTGTGTTATCAAATCAAACCAGTGTGTAGTGTGAAAGACAGCGGTGGAACATCCCAAGTACCGCACTTTCCAACAAATTAGATGAGTACATTTTCCGAATATTTTGATATGCTCTAACTTAATCATGCATCTTCTTTTCCAGCGAAAGATGTACATTTACTAACACATTATTGTAAACTATTCTGTGTATATGATTGTATTATCATTTCGATCTAACATTACGCCACAAAATGGCGTCACTAAATGAATGTATCCAGGCGGGCATCGCAATGGGCCACACTGGGGATAAGCTAGAAAAATGGGCGGATCAAAAGTATAGAGAAGAAACAGAAAGGAAAGCTGCTCTTGACAGAGATGAAAGAGCATTAGAAAGGCAACATCAAAACGAAATGAAAGAGATCGAGGAGGCTACCAAACAGAAACAATTAGAATTAGATCAAATTACCAAACAGAAACAATTAGAGTCCGATCAAATTACCAAACAAAAACAATTAGAGTCCGATCAAGCTACCAAACAGAAGCAATTAGAGTTAGACCAGAAAAAATTAGAGTTAGAACAGAAGAAATTAGAGTCGGACCAAATTGTCAAACAGAAACAGTTAGACTTAGAGCATGCTAACAAACAAGCAGAGGAAGCCACCAAACAAAAGCAGATACAAGTAGATTCTGAAACTAGACTAAAGATGAAAGAAATGGAGATAGATTCTAACATACAAATAGCCTCTAGCAAACAAAAGAGCCAAGAAGAACAGAACAAATTTAGTAAGTACAAGGGCCTTATCAAACCATACACTGTAGGTGATTCCATCAGCGCATGGACTGAAAATATAGAGTTTCAATTAAAAACACAGAAAATACCTTTAGAGGATTGGGCAATGATTTACATGAGGAACCTGAGTGGGGAGCCTTTAAAAGTAATAGAATCCATACCTACAGATCTTAGAAACAATTACCAGTACATACACGATAGGATAATGCAACATTTTCTTTTGGACGCTACTGGTTACCAAATTCAATTCTCACAAATTAAACCAAAAGCAACTGAAACTTTCTTAGACTACATTTCTAACGTGCAGAGCACATTTAAAAAGTGGACTAAAGCGGCTAAGGTAGGTAACAGCTATGAAAAACTAGAAGAACTAATGGTAATGGACAAAGTCGTTTCTACAGTGCCTACCCCTTTTGCTAAATTCTTACAACAGTCAGATATTGATTCCATTCAACAATTAGAGAAACGGGGGTCAGCTTATTTTTCCTCTAATCGGGACATATTTAAAACTACATCATATGACACAGAAATTACAGCTTTTACAAATAGAGTCCCTGATAGATCCTACAAACAGAAAGACTACAGTAAGAATGACAAAACACCTCAGAAACCACCTCGATGTAATTATTGCAATCTTTGTCATCCATCTTATTCGATGTGTGATAAGAACCCCACATATCCGTCACACCTAGAACAAGTGATAAGTAAGCAAGAAAGCAGAAGATCATCGTTTAAACGTGCTGTAAAATGTTATTTTTGTTCAAGTTATGGCCACTATAGCAATAAATGTCTTGGGAGACAGAGAATGAAGGCAAACAACGCAGCCCTCATCGATACATCATCAGACGATGAGAGTGACATAGATCCCGAACTTGTCAATGTATTGCCAACGAATGAATGTCAGAATGTATCATCAGTAACCGATATTTTAGACTTTAAGACGTGTAAAGTATGCCAGCAGTTTCATGCGGAGGGGAGATTGAAATGTGGACACATAATATCATGTTCAAATGAAGAAGCTAATGCAGTATGTGCCTCCAGAGGTAACCTTAAGTTCTACGATGCACTGGTCAATGGTAAACCATGCCAATGTTTGGTTGATAGCGGAAGCACTCTACTGTGTTTAAGGAGAGAACTTGCTAGAACAGAAGATTATACGGGTGAATTTGTCAAATGCCGTACTTTCTCGGGAACCATCGAGAAATATCCACTGGCAAAAGCGCATATCAATACCCCGTTCCTTACCGGCACATTTACGTGCGCTATCCTCCAAGATCCTTGTACGGATCTTATTTTAGGATGTCTTGAGGCATTGAAAGAATGTACAGACGACAACATAAAAGCCTGGAACGAAACACACATGGTTAACGCTGTAACTAAGTCAGATACAGAAACAAATTATACTGACTTACAAAATGAAACACTACAGCTATTAACACCAAGTGGTGCAGATACCAAAATTACTCGCCAAAAGTTGAGCGAGGCACAAAGCACCGACCAAACACTCACACCATATTTTAACTTGTTGTGTGAGCGAAAGAAAGTTTCTAAAAATTCTTCCTGGTACTTTAAAAAGGTTAACGGAATTCTCATGCGTTATTACACATATAATAACCATGAAATTCAGCAGACGGTGTTACCTGTAACATACCGACAAAAGGTGCTAAAAATCGCACATGCACCACCGTTTGCTGAACATTTGGCCTATCATAAAACGCGAGCCAGAATTGTATCACAATTTTACTGACCAAAATTTTCTTCGGACATAAAATCTTTCTGTCGCTCTTGTACTGTGTGTCAACATCGTGTACGAAAGAAAAAGCATGTAGAGGCCGAAGTGCAAGGGTCAGTGATAGCATCTAGACCACTTGAGAGTATAGCGGTCGATATTACTGGACCCCTAATGCAGGTGTCGAGTAATGGAAACCATAACTATCCAAACAAGGGTACTAAAACGATTCACCTTAAACCAAACCAAAAGGTTGTGATTCAACTAACTGATAAACATAATATGGTACTAACATGTTGCCAAGGGCCTCTCAACGTTGAACTCAAAATATCAGATGCGGATCATGAAATATCGATAAAAGAACACTTAGAGATATTTCATATCAACATCCTGAAACCATACGTTTCACAAGTACAACAGACAGACGAACAGATTGCACCAACACCAAGCAATGAGACGACAGACATACTCAACTCAACTTCACTAGGTAGGGCGACACACAACAGCGACAACGCAAACACACTTAGCCAGATAACAACACACACAACTAGTAGCACAACAGTATTGGACGAGATGGAACTACCAGTTCCTACAGTAAACGCAACTGCGGCAAATATCTCGACATATAGAAATAACATATGCAGTCAGACGAAAGACGGGACAAAACACCTACTGAAACGTCGACAAGTCTTCAACAAGTTGAGATTGTTTGGACTCACAGCGAAGCCGTCCAAAGTAGAGTTGGGCATGGAACAGATTGACTTCCTGGGTCATACCATCTGCAGGGGCCAATTGAAAACTGGTGACAGAATCGTCACTAAAATTCTGAATTTGACAATGCCAACGACCAAGAAACAGGTCCGAAGTTTACTGGGTCTGGTAAACTACTATAGTAAATTCATTTCCAACCTGGCGGAAATCACAAGTGTTTTTTCTAACATCTTAAAAGCTTCGGCTAAGTTATCTGTGAAAGATGCACGATTAATTAGTGCGTTATCTAAATTGAAACATTTTTTCAGCGTTCCACCTATCCTTCGTATGCCTGATCCAAAACTCACTTATTTCTTACGCACAGATGCGAGTGCCATATCCATAGCTGGGATACTATGACAGTTCCTCAACGGGACGTTCCACCCCGTAATGTACGTAAGTCGCAAGATTACTCCTGCTGAAGGAAGATACTCAGCATCAGAATTGGAGGGCCTTAGTTTGATCTATTGCGTGAGAAAGTTTCACAGATTTTTGGCAGCAGCACAGTTTGTAATCCAATCCGATAACTCTCCATTGTCTGTGATGCAATCTGGACATCCTACCAACAATAGAATTTACAGGTGGGCTTTGATTCTCCAAAATTACACATTTACCATCCAGCACTTAAAAAGGAGATTAAATACGATTGCAGACATTTTGAGTCGTCCTTCATCCATTCAAATACCTGAGTTACAGGAAGGAATCGACCATACACCACCAGAAACAGTGACACTGTAATGTTAGATAACCAAGTGCCATGTGTGGTCATTAAGGCATATCATAAGTGCGTTATCATCGCCAGATATATAACTTGTGTGAATAGAACAGTGCTATGAGAAGTGTAACTAACAGACGCAGAATTAACATGCGCTGACACACACATAAGTCAGAATATGGGAACTAACGCCAAGAATACAGCGAACCCAGGCTAGACCCCGAATCTAGAATATATTGAACCAACGCTTCGACCCCGAATAACATTCCAGGGTTAGCTATGAACCTACATAATGTAGTAGGCAACTATATTAATACACTATCCTTCGAGGAGAGCATAAAAGACTTTGCCGGAATGAACTATGTTAGAATAGTCTACAAAGAGAATTGCTCCATCTTCAAAATGCAGAGGAGGACGTCGACTTAGTGTAATTAGATATAGAAATGTAACTGTGATATATGTATATTATTATTTTATTTACAGTATCTATAACTTCATTTTTCTATTATTTATTCTAATGCAAATTGTGTAAATGCATATATAACGTCATTTTCTTATTTGCGTAGTTAGAAATCACCATCATTTAATTAATAATCCATTTATTAGAACATCCATTATAGAAATACAATTGTTAAATCTTATATTAGTTTATTAACATATAATCATAATCATTTATACATCCATTTAGCTAATATATCATTTCAAAACTAACACCAATCATTTAGGAATTAATATCTTTTTCACAAATAACATTTAAGGTAATTAACCCATTTTTCTTAAATGAAAGTAATAGTAAATTATTTCCCTTGCGGGTAATTTAGGTCAGCACACCAAATTATGGAAGTTACTATGTCAGGATCGGTAACAAACCATCCTTATAACTATGTATATTTTTGTATAGAGATGACGCGTGCAAACAAAACGCACAGTCATTTGGCGTGATTACTGTTATAGTTCAGCCAATCGTTTATTGTATATATATATATATATATATATATATATATATATATATTGTTGATGTATTTAATACTATGAAACATATTGTAATGACGAGAGAATGAAGGAGTGAAAGAATAGTATGAAAGGGTATGAAAGATGTATGAAAGAAGAGAAAATGTGAGGAGAGAATGCGAAAACTTAGTAAACATTGAAAGAAAGAGAGCGAGAGAGAAAGACAGCGGAAAATATTTTTCCACCGCTGGAAAAGTCTTATTTGACGTGTCTGTGTCATCTGTGTTTCCATTGTGTTGTCGAGGTTTTTATGTGTGTTACAGCCACACTTTAACAGAGTATATAGAGAACGTACTTTGAGCTTCAGAAAGCGGAGTTGTGGTCACAAATAAAAATAACGAACGTTTGTAACCACAATAAACCGATTTGCGGCGCTCGAAGGAACACACACATTTAGTACACGAACGCATACACATGTTAGAGAGTTAAGTACACTTTAGTTTATTAGAAAACACGCAAACAAACAGGAAAACGAACACATAAAAGTTGCACACACCATTCAGTTCAAAGAACAATAACTCTAAATTCAGGGGACACAATAAATTATTAAAAACCTAAATGTAACAGTGAATATAGCTTTTTCACATTCGGAAGAAAGAAGGTGAACAGTAGAGCTGTATGTATAGAGTTGGAGGGGATATTAATGGGAGCATGAACACTTGGTGCTCATGTGTTGTACTCATAATAGAGTCAACTAGTGTGTGGGTTGTCATTTCGGGCAATTGGAGGAACAGGTCAAGACGGAAGTCAATAGGTGGAAGTCAAAAGACATAGGGTCAAACGACAGAAGCCAGGACATAAGTCATAAGACAACGGTTTCCGGTTCACTACCAATCCCAAAGATATCTATGGAACCAACTATACTGAGACATGGGCTACTGAATTAGCCAAGTGAAAAGATAGAACACTGTGAATGAAGGTAGAAGATATTGTTCTATCCCCAAACTAGAAAGTTCTATACTTATTGGAGATCTGACAAAATTGGGACAACCAATTTTTCTTTTGTGACCAGAAGTGTTACAAACATGAGAAAAAGGGAAGTAACACTTCGCGGAGAGGAGGAGACCCTGTCAGCATCCCTAATAAGGCCTTAACAGAGGCAATGAGTTAATACTAGTCTAGTAGGGAGACACCAGACAGGAGAGACACCGAGTACTATTAATAGCCTCACAAGGGGACACATTTGTGTCAGACCAGAGGTCGATAAGTACAGATGAGCGAGGGCTTTCCCCAAGCAATTGGGTAGCTGGTCCTTGCGAGTAACCGTGATATGCCAGGTTACTCGAACTCACCAGCCGGCGTGCTGACAAGACCAGGCACGCAATAATAGCTACTGCATGGAGAGTAAAGTGTCCGTGCTTGTCCACGCAATGTGTAGCGTGTGAGGAGACTGACTGGAGACGGTAGAGAGAGCAGACGTATCCTTGACCAATGCGATAGCTTTCTAGGCCATAGGCAAACATAGGGCTGTTCATTTAGATTGTGAAATGCTAGCATCATCTATCATCACGTTAATGCATTCATGTTGTGTAATGATGGTGAAACATAACGCTTGTATAGCCATTCAAATGTCGGCTCTGAATAAATTGCATTCCTTTCGCAAATGTCATGAATTGTTATTTCGTGCAGTGCGACAGTAGCGAAGTCGTGAGAATCTGCAGCGCACAAGTCGCTGACAGGGAGCAGTAGTTGAGTTGATAGTACGGACAATAGGGAGGTAGTAGTTGAGTTGATAGTACAGACAATAGGGAGGTAGTAGTTGAGTTGATAGTACGGACAATAGGGAGGTAGTAGTTGAGTTGATAGTACGGACAACAGGGAGGTAGTAGTTGAGTTGATAGTACGTACAATAGGGAGGTAGTAGTTGAGTTGATAGTGCAGACAATAGGGAGGCAGTAGTTGAGTTGATAGTACGGACAATAGGGAGGTAGTAGTTGAGTTGATAGTACGGACAATAGGGAGGTAGTAGTTGAGATGACAGAATGGACTAAAGGGAGGTAATAGTTGAGTTGATAGTACAGACAATAGGGAGGTAGTAGTTGAGTTGATAGTACGGACAATAGGGAGGTAGTAGTTGAGATGACAGAATGGACTAAAGGGAGGTAATAGTTGAGTTGATAGTACAGACAATAGGGAGGTAGTAGTTGAGTTGATAGTACGGACAATAGGGAGGTAGTAGTTGAGATGACAGAATGGACTAAAGGGAGGTAATAGTTGAGTTGATAGTACAGACAATAGGGAGGTAGTAGTTGAGTTGATAGTACGGACAATAGGGAGGTAGTAGATGAGTTGATAGTACGGACTATAGGTAGGTAGTAGTTGAGTTAATAGTACAGACAATAGGGAGGTAGTGGTGAGTTGATAGTACAGACAATAGGGAGGTAGTAGTTGAGTTGATAGTACGGACAATAGGGAGGTAGTGGTGAGTTGATAGTACAGACAATAGGGAGGTAGTAGTTGAGTTGATAGTACAGACAATAGGGAGGTAGTAGTTGAGTTGATAGTACGGAAAATACGGAGGTAGTAGTTGAGTTGATAGTACGGAAAATAGGGAGGTAGTAGTTGAGTTGATAGTACGGACTATAGGTAGGTAGTAGTTGAGTTAATAGTACGAACAATAGGGAGGTTGTAGTTGAGTTGATAGTACGGACAATAGGGAGGTAGTAGATGAACTGATAGTACGGACAATAGGTAGGTAGTAGTTGAGTTGGTAGTACACATAAATGGAGGGTAGTTGGTGAGTTAATTGTATGTATATTCTGCATATCATTTGCAGGACATCGCTGTCAACATCAGCATCTTTCAGCTGTATGTTGATTCCTAGGCTAGATTACGCTCATCAGCACGGCACGACTTTCTGATCGACCGGCTCCATACTCTCATAAGTCACTGCTTCAAATTCTTGTGCGCTCACATCAAACACGAGAGTATTCGGGGTTACCGAGAAAGCCAGGGAGACCGGCTGGTAAGTTAATAGTACGGATAATTTAGAGGTAGTAGATGAGTTGATAGTACGGAGAATAGATAGGTAGTAGTTGAGTTGATAGTACGGACATTATGGTGGGACAATACGGACAATAGTAAGCTGGCAGGTGAGAATTTTCCAGTGGCAGTTGCCTAACTCAGTGCGTATGACCTTCACCTCAGAAGGTATCATCTTCTGGACTGACGCTGGGTAAGACTCACTGGCTACCTTCTGTGCTGTCTGACCCCGCCTGGAAAAAGATTCAAACACATGATCACTGGGCCGCCAATCAAGTTCTAGCCATTGCGTTACCACAGCTCTCTGTTGTTCATTGAATACAAAAGTAACAGGGAAAATCTCTTGGTTATTTGGGCATTATCTTGCAATTGTATCAGTTGTTGTTTTGTTTGTTTGTTGTTGTTTGTTTTTTAACATTTAGTTTGCCCTCTCCTTTCTTTAACTATCTAACTGTCTAACTAACTAACTAACCAACTAACAATCTAACTATCTATCTTACTAAATAAATAAATAACTAAATAGCTAACTAACCAATTAACTAACTAACTATTTAAAAAAAAACACCACAATAAATAAATAAATTATTATCGAACTAACTAAACAAATAAATAACTAAATAATTAACTAACTATCTAGCTCACTAAATAGGTATCTTACTAACAACATATCTATCTAATTACCTAACTAACTAACCGACATGTATGTGTTTAAATCCACAGCTGTTTAAATGCCAGGGAAACGATTTCATTCCACTGGGTTTTACCCCATATGGTACTGTCTCGTTCCACAGAACGCCCTGCTGAAAGCGTCGCAGAGAACACAATCTTCCTTCCTTCAGCGATGACACCAGGGGTTTCCGAGGTAAATTGCATTCCACAACTGAATGTCGGAGTACGAAAACGAACCCCGTCCCACGCGAGACAGGCAGGTTTACCCGCTTCACCAAGAAGACCTTCAATATAGAAGTACCAAGTAGTTAGCAACTCAAGTAAAATGATATGGAATAGAAAGAAAAAGCAGTGGCTGCAGCAGGATATAACAATATGAATTGGATACAAAAGGTATATTAAGCTCCTGCGAGAAGAAACGTACTAAACATCAATACGTTGCACATACCTTACAAGGAGAGCCATCGTATCGCGAAATACAGGTGAAAATCCGAAATCAGAAGCACTCAATAATTATATAAAATGAATAATAAAATAAAATATACACAAACGCGTACAATACGACACTCAGGACGGCCGACGTTTCGATTCTCAGAATCTTTGTCAAGGACAGGACACCACAGATAGCTAACACAACGAAATACAGCAAACAAAGAAAAAAACACCCAAATTTTCTGGGAAAGTCGGGAAGAAATATGTCTGAGTTGAAGCGTGAGAAAGTCTGTGAGCGTAATATTGAAGTGATGGAAAAGTCATCAAGGAATGTGAGAGGAGTGGGGTGTAGTAGGAATATATTAGTGGAAATAGTAGTAAATAGTATATGGTGTGTCGAGTATGAAAAAGTAGTGGTTTATTGTCATTAGTTGATAAGAGGTGGGTAGTAGGTATAAGTGTTATGTAGAGAGTCGTATTCACTATCATCTGAAAACGAAAAGATGGTCGTAGTGGTTTATAGTCATTAGTTGATAAGAGGTGGGTAGTAGGTATTAGTGTTATGTAGAGGGTCGTATTTACTATCATCTGAAAAAGTAAAGATGGTCGTAATGGTTTATTGGGACTATAGTAGTGGAAATGGTAGTAAATAGTATATGGTCTGTAGAGGGTCGTATTCATAAATGAAAATCTTAAATGTGCTCGTGTTGTAATGGGCATTGATAATAGTGTGGGGTATTAGTGGTAAAGCAGTGGTCAAGTATGGAAATTGTAGAGGAAAGTAGGTGTAGTGACATGATAGTGAGCAAGCGGTGGTCAAGTAGTGGTCAAGCATGGACAAGTGGTCAAGTGAGGAAATTTTAGCGTAACGTAGGTGTAGTGACATGGTGATGATCAAAAGGTAGTCAAGTGGTGGTCAAGTTGTGGTCAAGCACTGGTCAAGTGGTCAAGTGAAGTCATTGTAGATGAAAGTATGTGTAGTGACATGGTGATGATCAAAGGGTGGTCAAGTCGTGGACAAGTAGTGATCAAATAGTGGTCAAGTGAGGAAATTTTAGAGGAAAGTAGGTGTAGTGACATGGTGATGATCAAAGGGTGGTCAAGTAGTGCTCAAGCAGTGGTCAAGTGGTCGAGTGACCACTTAAATTGTAGAGGATTGATTGATTGATTGGTTTAGGAATCGACATCACAGCATTCGGGGCATTCCCATAAGCGTTCCGTCCCCATCCTCAGCAGCCAGCGAAGAGTTCCAACACTAATAGTACCAGTAGCAATCTGATTATATGTCCGTCTCGCCTTTCCTCTGAGCGTTGAGCGTCGGCCAGATCCCCTCGTCACTCCTCGCTGTCTCATTCTTGCCAGACCATGGTAATCAATTTGCTCCTCCGAGGTGTGCATGTGCTCCCACAAGGCCGCAACCACGTCAGCCTTGTCATGTATCAATACTCCACCAAGTTCTACAGAGCCAGCCAATCTGTCCGCCTGTTCATTTCCCAGCACACCGGCATGCCCCGGAGAAAAGATCCAGGCGATGTTTGTCACCCATGACCTCCGAAGCGAAGCAAGCCACTCCGCACGAAGCCTGCCCGTCCTCACACTCGTCAGCATGCTTTCTGAGTCAGTTACAATCACGATGTGTGTGTGTGTCGTATTCTCCATCCAGAGGAGAGCCACAGTGAGCGCCTCCATCTCCATTCTTAAGCTGGATGTTTTGGTATCATATGCCAGGCTCTCCTGCCCCAAACGTCGACCATTGGCTTTGGCTATGAACCCCCAGCCACTTTTCTCAGCTCTTGACACCGAACCATCTGTGTAGATAATCACATCATCCGAGTGAGCATTGTCCTGAATTAGTTGCTGGATTTCCACTTTCGTGGCCCCTGCTGGCCACTCCATGCACTCCCGGCTTAATGTGATTATAACTCAATTGCACAATTCTGACTGCTCCACTGGCACTCTGACCCAATCCTCTCCACGCCTAATGTTCTCCAAAGGGCACACCTGTTTGATCGTATCCTCTGGCTGAGCCATCCATGATTTCCATCTTATCAGTCGCTGACCCTTAACTGCGTCCAGCGCCTAATGCAGTGGGTGGTCTGTGTCTGCAGCTACTCTGAGGTATGCCTTCGCCTGCATCACCTTGAGCCTACCAGCAACACTTGGCAGACCAAGGATGTAACGCATACACACTACTGGGGTGTCTCTAGTGCATCCCGGAATGACCCGCATAGCTTCGTTCTGTATGCGGTCTAACTTCACCAGTTGACTCTCTGAGACAGTGAGCAGACCTAATCCATATTCAATTAAATTGTAGATGAGGATGTGCTGTAGACTACCATAGTCTTAAGCGCTTCCAAATTGTAGAGGAGGATGCGTTTAAGACTATAGTAGTGGTTAAAGTTATCGATGACGTGGTCAAGTAGTGGTCAGGTAGTGGTCAAGTGGTCGAGTGAGGAATTTGTAGGGGAAAGTACGTACAGAGAAACCGTGATGGGTAAAGTGAGGAGGAAGCAGTAGTAGTGACAATAGCAGTAATAGTAATATTAGTTGTAGCGACACCAATAGTAGCTGGTGCATTGCTAGAGATACAAGTCTCTTTATCGGGATGTGTAAAAGTCACACAAACACAAAGACGGACACATAAACACAACTACACAATGGAACACATACATACAGACAAGAACAAAGATCCATACACACTCATGTCTATTATGATATCTGTGACAAAACCGCAATCATCTGTCTGTGGTCGTCGGGATCCCGCACTATTTTGGCGCGTCATCGGGGACTTTCCCAGTTATAAATAGACTGAGGGAAGCCGATAGGTATTTTTCATCTAGAATCATCTCGAATAACCGGGATTTGACTGTACCGGGTTGCCGGGTGCTTCACCAAATTCCCGTGTAGAGAGATCTAGAAATTCTAAGCTTGGAATGAATGTTATCCGAGAAGTTGACTTTTCTCCAGGAGCACTCGATCCTCGTGCGGATGAGTTGGCACGTGGGTGGAATGCGGCTAGAATCGTCATTCACTTCCAAACTCTCACGGAGAGAAGACGCAGGGCTCTGTTAAGCCATTTGTACAGCGTCTACCCTCAACCATGTTGCGGCTAACTGTTATTACAATGCGGCAGATGGGCCCTTGAACAGTATTGGTAGCTGACTGGAGGTTGGTTCGAATTATTCAGGTATTTACTTGGTTAATAAATTTACCTTTGTAATTGTTCACATAATCGCAATCGTTCTAACCTCATTAAATATGCGAGTGTCTTTGCATTACTAATGCGGAAGCGATCGATAACGCCGCTGAAATCTAGGCCGTGTTACATTTGTTTACAAACGTGTGTAGTGAACTACCGGCTGGAAATTTAGGCCTGTGATATTGGCGATTTGTGTTCAAATAGTATATACCATGTGTAGCAAATTGGTGCATATACTATGTGGCTGTTTTAGAATAGAACATAGTTAATTGTGCAGGAGATGAACCCAGACGTATGTCAGTCAATTACTGAAGCAAGAAAGAACTGTTAGATTGCAAGGTGAGTTGATAGGTGGAGGTGCAGCCAGTGTTGTGCTTAGCTGCTAAGTAAGGAGAGAACTTAGTTCTATACCACAGGGAATGATGTAACTATGGTGTAATAACTTAATAGTGAATTCATTGTGTGGGACACTGGAATTCTGTGAGAAGGTAAGTCTTCAGTGATGATATGTATATATGATGTGGCATTATGTATATATATTAAGTCATGTTAAGTGATACTTCTTAGAGCTATACCGAACGCCGAGTGGGTCGACGCGTGATAACCATGCGTACCGTCGTGATATACATTTGCGTTCTTGATTCTTATCTTAGCTATCCTGTTCTTTCATACTTGCACTGGTGCGAGTGAGTGCTGATGTGCTAGTGGTATGGGAGGACAAAAGGAGGTTGTATGAGACACGGGGACATATGGGATATGGGGAATGGGAAAGCAAGTTATGAAAGTATGGTGCTGGCAGACCAGGCCAGTTATGAAGTTCGGTCCAGGCCAAGGCTAATCCACTTGGAAGGGCAGAGCTGGAACATAACCCTTGGAACATGTGGGGAACATGTTTTACCAAGAAGGCTTCTTGACTCTAGGGAGGAGTCTGTTAAGAAGGGTTTTGCTGTAGGGTGAACAGGATGTCTCACCAGCAGAACGGAGAGTGTATATACTGGATGTGATCATGTATTACCCCTATATCCCGAGGGATGGTACAATGATCAGTATTATGTTTACTATTATGTCCAATGTAAGGAAGGAGTCCAGGGACTCTTCACCTTAAGATTTAGTTCTGTTAATTTTAGAACTATGATAAAGGCTTACTATAACTAGTGACGTTAGCGACAACTGGTAGATGATTAGGGATAGGTGAGACATACGATCAGACTCGTCATTCTGATTACCTGCTCTAGTTGACGGGCTGTTCGTTGTGGCCAACTGACATTGATTGAAACCCATGCTTTACTACTCTCAATATAGAGATAATGCTTTAGTTATTTGCATAACTAATTAGCATGACTGAAGGTTGAGTAGGCAGTGGTAGGATGCATGTGGACCAATGTTTGGGCCAGTATACTCTCACCGATCGCTCTTCCTTTCAGGAGTTTGCCTGTTGAGGAACCAGTCAACTACACTTGTCGTTTGCCTGAAACCACTTCGTGTAACACAGCGAATGGTTGAATCCTTTACTTACCTCGCCTGACTACACCACACCATGTGCCAGGGTGAATCATCATGAGTGGATGTTGTCATCAATTGATTCCGGTGCCCTGAAGGTGCACGTGTGGGATGTGATGGTTTGTGTTGTTTTTCTGACTTAGAAGATACTCTGTTTCAGAAAGGAGAAGTTCAGTCACCTGAGCAATCATGCTCAATGATCAGAGACACCAGACGGTATACGTCTAGTAAGGTTCCGCCTAAACGTGGACAAGATTAATTTATAAACTGGGACTGTTCCTACGACAGCTTTAGTGGCAGGTCATGATGAGACCTACACCAGCTACCGTATAGAGACTTACTACCAGTGTTATAAGGTAATGGACAACTAATTCTTGTCCAGACTGAACAAGGTTATCTCCGGATGAAATAGAAGTGTTATTAGAAGGGTGACCTTAGTTTAGAAAACGGAACTGTGTTTTCTCGTAGGACTCAGTGACTTATCGGCAGAACTATCTGATTACCCGACCAGGGGTAAAGTACTATGATTGAGGGACCATTAGATTGGTCATTGGCTTATTACCCGACCAGGATTAATGTACTAAGATTGAGAGACCATTAGATTGGTCAGTGACTTATTATCCACCCAGGGTAATGTACAACTGAGGGACCATTAGATTGGTCAATGGCTACATACATTCATTGACTTCAAGAGTAACTGGGGTCAAGACCAGGAGGATTGTCTCCCAGCTAGGCTGTTTACCAAGAACTGTTTATTAATTTAGCAGTGACTCCGTAGGAGGTGATGAAGGTGCAGTTGGTCCAGTTGAATGAGGTCCAGGGGTAACTCTCTTGTTGTCGATCCAAGCTCTGGGGACGGAGTGGTCTCCAAGGTTCTAGTCAGCTCACTGGAAGGAAGCTGGGTGAGTGGCGGACCGACTGGACGGGACATCTGCATCCAATCTACTTCTCAGCCTGATGATGAATTAACCATATCTCTGATTCTGTCTCTACTCTATCCTCTAGTTGTGTAAATAGATTAGTCTATCAGGATGTTCATTTCAGTTCTTTATTCACAAGGGTAGAATAAAATTTATGTATGTTGACTTACTCTTTGTATAATTATTGAGTGTGGTCTCGGACGATGCCTCAGTGTTCATTGTTCCACAGGAGTAGGTAGATAGTGGGGGTCTAGAATCTGGAGGGGCTTGTAGACATATTTAACTAATACGAGGTCAACCACAGAGTAAATTGTGTATCTACCTGTCCAACCCCTGGGGTTAGAATACACGGGAGTGCTAGAGACACCTCGGGTGTGGTTAACTCTCACTACCCAAGGCGATCTTGTCACAATATCTATTATGATATGTTTGTGCTCTACTAGTAGTTGTTTTTGTTGGCTGGGAGGTTTATCTGATATGGTAGTGAGTCTGTCAGTCTGTTTTGTGAGTTGTTTTGTATGATATGTTCTTGTTGTCTTTGTGTGTCTCATTCTATTACGTGTTCTTTCAAAGATCCAAAAATTTAGGAAATTTCATGTAAAGTTTATGTTAGAATAAGATGTGTCGTGCGTTGTACTGTGTATTGGAGTAGTGTGTTGGAGTTGTGTGAATGTGGTGATCATGTTGATGGCATGTGCAGCACTGCTTTGCGCTCTATGTATAGTAGTAGTATAGTACAGGTATGACTGTCTTTGACTTTTCCCCCTTCTTTTCTGGTATGTATTTGTCTCTGCTCATGTTTCTCTGTACGTGTGTGTGTGTGTGTGTTTGTGTGTGTGTGTGTGAGTGAGAGAGAGAGAGAGAGAGAGAGAGAGAGAGAGAGAGAGAGATTGTACAAGTATATTCGACTTTGTTCATGTCTCCGTGCTAGTGTGTTTTGTGGTTTTGTTCATGTCTCTGTACATGTCTGTATGTGTCTCTGTTCATGCCTCTCCGACAAGAAACGACAAGAAGAGGACAACGTCATGAAAACAAACCACTTAAAAAATCAACACACAAAAAACTTGGTTTCAATATTTTATCACCAAAATATGTGGGGCGATAATGTGTCAATAGTGTCCACAACATATTCAACAAACAGTTTAGTGATATCACTATATCACTGTCATAAGAAAAACCATAATCAATGACATAAATGGTTAGTGAAAAATATATATAACATTTAAGGAGACCACAATTTGATTATGGTTTAGTGCTCTTCTTTCTTGGGTCCCCCAATGGTTTACAGTTGTCTGAGTAGTCCTGGGCTGCCTGTCTCCGGGATGGCGGTCTCTGTTTACACATCTGACTATAGATTGGTTGACAATAAAGCAGCGATGGTGTTGTCGAGGTCATCACACAGCCCTATACCTTGTTTGTTTAGGATCCAGAATGAAGACACGCATGAGAGTTGGAATTAACCATCAGGCAAAGATATCCGAATACTTCTTTTTATGAACCCGGTTAGGTCCAAGTGTACGTATCATACTAACATCACCCGATGGCGGTGGTCGTCATTTTCTTCTAATACCACCACCTGATTGGGTAGCATGATAGACAGCTCCTTGCAGTACGCCTTAAGGGCTGCCAAATTGGCCCTATCTTTTTGTTGGATATCCTCTTCTACTATGTGAGCAGTAGTGTTTTTCTGTGTTTTAGAGGTATGGCTTTCTAAGGGTGTTGTCCTTTCTCGTGATGGTACTGTGGATGTCCTAGTGATGTGTCCGTAAGTGAAGTTGTATGTTATCCTTCCTATTATATAGATTGTCACATAACTGAGAGGCATATATTTCATCATTATGGGTGTGATTTGTCCGAATGTGGCGAGTGAACTTATACTTATCACTGAAGGATTTGTCGCATGTGGCACACTGGTGGTCTGCTACTTGGGTAGATATTACACTACGAGGATGCCAAAAATATACATGTGGCTCTTTCCTGTGGTGTGGTGATGATGATGTTGTTGATGTAGTTGTGGGAATTGATTCTCATGTAGCTTATCCATACGTGCCTGATGCTGTGTTCGTATGTGTCGTTGTAGATTGTTTGTTCTTTTGAAAAGATGTCCACAGATATGACATAAGTGTGCTTTATCCTGATGGGTTTGTATGGTCCGAATGTGGCGGGTAAGGTTATACTTATCACACATGGATTTGTCGCACACTGAACACATGAAAGTAGATTTGGTAGTACTGACCATATTGATAAACGTGCTGCTAATATTGCTTGTATATGAATAAGTCATACAACTGTGTTGTTCTGTCAGGTTTTACAAAGCACTTTCGCTTATTTTTACAAACACAAATAGTTCTGGTGTAAGCACGAGCAATGCGAGGACTGATTCTCATTAAGCACTGGTCTCAATACAAAACAATATATGTTTCACTGTTTTATCAAAAATCATATGCCGACATGTCACTACACGAACAACGCTTAGCGAGTACTATCACACCAGCCTGTATCACAAATAACTATGTGGCAAAGGTTAGCCAAGTCAGCACGTGAACAATGGTGAAATTTCTGCTGTAAGACGAACAGCTGGCACATAGTTCACAAGAGACACCGTCTATTTTATACACTATGTGCCTTGTGCACACGATACTACAGAGCTGATGTGGCAGTTTTGTAGACAACGCCAGGCATTTTTCTCTCTCAACCGCCCGCCCGCCTCAGCGCGACCGATGAATCACGCCCCGATCTCCCACTTAATGACTTTTGCATATGGTGCCGTAAAGACCCGCCAACTCTACTACTAGAATGTTTTCTCGTATATCCGCGCATGTTTACAGGAAGGCCGTGTGCCTTCTCTTTGTTTATTTGTTCTTGTGATGTTCTTGTCTGTTCGTGTGTATGTATCTTTGCTATTGTCTGTACGTGTGTGTGTTTGTGTCTTGTCTGTAGGGTGTGTATGTGTGTTTGTGTCTTGTGATGTCCATGTTCATGTCTGTATGTACAAGTGTGTATGTGTCTGTGTTCTTGTTTGTATGTAAAAGTGTGTATGTGTCTTTGTTCTTGTTTGTATGTGTGTGTGGTTGTGTGAGTGTGTGTGGATAACTGTTCTTGTCTGTATATGTGTGGTTGTGGTTGTGTGAGTGTGTATGAATCTTTGTTCTTGTCTGTATGTGTGGGTTCCAGTGTGTAGTTGTGTTTATGTGTCCGTCTTTGTGCTTGTGTGACTTTTACACATTCCAATAACGAGACTTGTATTTCTACCAATGCACTAGCTACTATTGGTGTCGCTACACGTAATATTACTATTACCACTATTATCACTACAACTGCTTCCACCTCATTTTACCCATCATGGTTTCACTACACGTACTTTCTCCTACAATTTCCTCACTTTACCACTACTTGACCACTACTTGACCACGTCATCGATCACTTTAACCACTACCATAGTCTTAAGCGCATCCACCTCTACAATATAAGTGGTCACTCGATCCCTTGACCACTGCTTTACCACTGCTTGACCACCTCTTGATCATCACATGTCACTACACGTACTTTCCTCTAAATTTCCTCAATCGACCACTTGACCACTGCTTTACCACTGCTTGACCACCTCTTGATCATCACATGTCACTACACGTACTTTCCTCTAAATTTCCTCAATCTACCACTTGACCACTGCTTGACCACTACTTGACCACCCTTTGATCATCACCATGTCACTACACCTACTTTCCTCTACAATTTCCTCACTTGACCAGTGCTTGACCACTAATTGACCACCATTTGACCACCCTTTGATCATCACCATGTCACTACACCTACTTTACGCTAAAATTTCCTCACTTGACCACTGCTTAACCACTACGTGACCACCGCTTGCTCACTATCATGTCACTACACCTACTTTCCACTACAATTTCCATACTTGACCACTGCTTTACCACTAATACCCCACACCGTTATCAATACCCATTACAACACACGAGCACGTTTAAGATTTTCATTTATGAATACGACCCTCTACAGACCATATACTATTTACTACCATTTCCACTACTATAGTCCCAATAAACCACTACGACCATCTTTATTTTTTTAGATGATAGTAATACGACCTTCTACATAACACTAATACCTACTACCCGCCTCTTATCAACTAATGACAATAAACCACTACGACCATCTTTACTTTTTCATACTCGACACACCATATACTATTTACTACTATTTCCACTAATATATTCCTACTACACCCCACTCCTCTCACATTCCTTTATGACTTTTCCACCCTTTCTATTTTAAGCTCACAGACTTTCTCATGCTTCAACTCAGACACATTTCTCCCCGACTTTCCCAAAAGAATTTTCCCACAGCCCCGCCATGAGTCTCCAACGAAAAAAATGTCCCGACACGACCCAGATTTTCTCCCCTACACGACAGCATCATTCCGCCCCATCAAATCATCAACAGCAACAGCAAAATGACACAGCAGAACCCCTAATATACTACTGACAGTACAGACAAAATGAATGTAATAGATGAGTTGATATTACCGACAGTCGGATGGTAGTAGATAAGTTGATGGTACGGATAATAGGATGGGTAGTAGGTGAGTTGATAGTACAGGCAATAGAGGGGTTGTAGATGCGTTGATAGTACGGAAAATAGGGAGGCTGTAGGTAAGTTGACGATATAGACAATTAAAAAAAACTGGCCCGTTGCTGTTGCAAAATGCAGTGAGTATTAGCTTCGCCTCAGAAGGTATCTTCCGCTGGACTGCCACAAGGTAATACATACTGGCTACTTTCTGTGCTGTCTGACCCTGCCTAGAACAAGGTTCAAACGCGTGATCACTAGGCCGCCATTTAAGCATGCTAGCCATTGCGTTACCAAAGCGCCCCGTGGTTAACTGATTGCAGAAGGAAAGAGGAAAATCGTTTGGTTCTTACGGGATTTTCTTGGAATTGTACCAGTTTTTATTGTTTTATTTTTTACATTTAGTTGTCCCTCTTTTATTTGTAACTATCTAGCTAACTAACTAACTAACTAACTAACTAACTAACTAACTAACTTACTAACTAACTAACTAACTAACTAACTAACTAAACTAACTAACTAAACTAACTAACTAACTAACTAACTAACTAACTAACTATCTATCTATCTATCTATCTATCTATCTATCTATCTATCTATCTATCTATCTATCTATCTAACCAACTTACTTATTGATTATCTAAGTAAATATATCATTCATTGATTCATCATTCAGTAGCATGTCCTTTGCAGAACCTCGCTCCCATAACAACCTTTCCGGAAAACTTCTCGATCATAAGCAAGATGTCCCGCGTCTGATACACCCATCTGGAGATCATCCGCCATATCCTGCACCCATCTTCTCTTTGTCCTTCCTCTTCCTCTCTTCCCAGGCATGCACACCTCCCTTATTGTTCTCTCCAAACTATATAAATAACCAATTAACTAATTAACTGTCCAAATAAATAATTAACTATCAAAATAAATAAATAAATTATTATCTGACTAAATAAATGAATAAATAACTAAACAGCTAATTATCTAACTAACTAACTACCTATCTTACTAACTAACTATCTAAGTAACTAACTAACTAGCTAACTAACTGACATGTATGTGTTTAAATACAAGTGGTTTAAAAGCAAAGGAAACGTTTTCATTCCACTGGTTTTGACCCCACAGGGCTCTGTCTCATTACACAGAGCGGCCTGCTTAAAGCGTCGCACAGAACATAAAATTCCCTTTTTCATCGATGACCGCAGGGGTCTTCAAAGAAAACTGCATCCACAACTGAATGCGCGAGGCAAGCGAAGACCTTCAATATAGAAGAATCAAGTTGTTGGCAACTCACGTGAATTGAAGATAACAGATTTAGTTTGTAGCTCATTCAGCATTCCCTTGCAGAACTTCACTCCAATAACAACCGTCCGGAAAACGTCTCGATCGTAAGCAAGATGTCCTGCGTCCGATATACCCATCTGGAAATCACTTGCCACATCCTGCACTTATAGTCTCTTTGGTCTTCCTCTTCCTCTATTCCCGGGAATATACCCCTCCATGATTGTTCTCTCAAAGCTTTCATGAAGTTTCAAGTGACCAAAATATGAGTATTTCAATTTTCTTTGTTTTATCGTCGTTAGTAGCCAACTTTCTAAAATATTCAGTTCTTGTCGTATGGGTGCATTTGTTCTTTTCTGTATCCAAGATTTTCTTAAAACCTGTCAATAAAATTTATTTTCAGAGCATTTTTGTGCTGTTCAGCTTGTTTATTAAGTGTCCAGGGCTCACAGGCGTATGTTGCAATGGGAAAGATGCATCCTCTTAAAGGTCTAAAGTTTGTAGTTCTCTCTGTCCCACTCCACAATTTATTCAGTTGTTTTAGTTTATGAAGAGCAATAGATATTGGTCTTTTAATGTCCTTCATTGTGTCACCATTGTTGGTAATTAATAACCCAAGATATTCGAAATTCTCCATCACCTCCAATTTTCCTCATTAAAATATGTTTCTTTCTCCATATTAGTTTATATCTGATATTGCCAATCTATACAGTTATCACATGGGACTGGCTTTATCTCGGCACAACATCTGTAGATTAGACAAAAATCTGCTGCAAATTTACAACAATAACAGTGTAATTTAAGTTATTGCGATTTCTCATAAGGGAAGTAATTGGAAATCCAAGCACTCAAATGTTATATGAATACCTATTGCATTAGACTTGTATGAAGATATAATTATTGGCGATATTTTGAGAAATGGGTATAAATTTTTGTTTGGTTTTGTAAACTTTGATAAAATAGTTTAGTCTCTAAGAAAGCAATACAAGTCATTTCATTGTTTTGTTAATTTGTTAAAGCATTTTACTTTCTAGCTATAGTTTGTATTTTTATGATGTTTGACTTTCAGTGTTATACATACTGTACATACATATATACATACTATTTATTTTTTACAGGTGCACTCAGTGTGCCTATTAAATACTAGATATAAATCTTGTTGGCGTACATATGTTCTCGTCCACATATGTTTCTATCATATCAGTCAATCGTACTTTACTTTGTCCACCTTCCTACCTAAAATTCTGGATTCGCTTCTCTTGTAGCTTCTGTTTCATATTATCAGTTTTACTGCCACTTGATTTTAACATGTACTATACGAAAACTTGTGCACTGCTTAGTCCCTCGTGTAAATGCCAATTTTAGGAAATGTCTAATTGAATTGCATCAATATGTCTTACGTTACACAATGTATATCAGTGTGACATTTATTATGTTTACGCCTGATAACATTATGAATACGGAGTGAAAACCGCTTCAACGTTGAAAAATATTAAGGCAAGCCACACCCCGATTTTCTTAGTGCACCAAAATCTGGCTAAAAATAGAATTCGCCTACACTTCTGGAAACTGGCAGAGCCGGACTCACAAACAACCTACAACCCCCGCTATTCTCGGAACATCGACGGTTTTCGCGGCCGGAGAAATCCCAGCTCAGCAGCAATTTCGATTGGTGCGGGGAGAGAAATTTACATAAGTGTATTTCAATTAGGCAAATTGGGATGGGTTGCTGCAAATTGCATCGAGATTGCTGATGTTATGCGGCAGTCAACAAAATGTATCTCTAGGAGAAAGTTGTGATTTCATTTTGGGATTAATTAGTGTCCTTTATTGGATGAGAGGATGATGTCTTTTTTGGCATTCACTGGAACATAGTCATGAATGCTGAATATTGTCATCGTGTAGGGTCAAAGTCACCAATAATAGATGCAGGGATTCGCCTTGCTACCGAATTTAAAGGCAACCCCAGCATTGTTGAAATCAGCTAATTACACTATCAATATCCTTTATAACATGGCCAACAAAAGTCATAACTACAAAACTAGTACCATAACTTTAGAATCCTGACCTCATGGACAATTTTATATAGATTGTGATGATCTCATGGACATTTTCAATAGAGTTTGTGATTACCTCATGGACACTCTTAATATATTTTGTGATTACCTAATAGACTTTGTAGTCTTGTGTTTTCAGTAAACCCGTGGACATTTTAACACCATTTGCAGTGTTAGAAGAACCAGTTTAGCACTCACTGGTGAATGAACAGCGTTACTTTAATTACTCACTTGTGAAGACATATGAACAGTTTTAGAGAAAACTGGAGATAATTAGTGGTCTTATGTCTTTTGTTTGTGTGTTATTTCTGAGTGTGTATATTTTTAATATGCCAGTTGAACACTCCTCTCCCCTTGTTATCCCCTTATAATATCATAATTTATACCCAGGAGTTAGTCTCTTTTCTTGTTCACCTGTATCATGGTTTATTGTTTTAATTGTGATATTATTATATACTTAAACATCAACTCTGGTTAGCAGACTGTAGCAGGAAGACAACACGCGTCAGGGCATCCAGAGTGAGTTTTCTCCTCCGTTGAATGACGTGAATTCCCAGTGCTCACTGGCCTCTATTAGAAAACTTTACCTTTACGAGCTATTTCTGGTTTCCTTATAATAGTTGGCTACAAGGATTTGGGTATTCTTTTCCCATCTCTATTTTAACATAGCACAATTGATACAAGGAAAACAGAGATAATGACTATAACCAAAGAAGAAAACAACAACAAAGATTGATTTAAAAGAAGCACCTCTGAAACAAGTAAAGAGCTTCAAGTACTTAGGAAGTATAATATCATCATATGGCAAATCAGAAAACGAGATCGAAAACAGATACAAGAAGACAAACCAACGCACTGGACAAATGACACTAAAACTAAAGAACAAACATGTATCAATAGATCCTAAGAAAGCACTCTACAACACAACCTTCATACCAGCTCTATGCTACCAATGCCAATCTTGGACAATGACAGAAAAAGAGATGAGAAAAATCAGAACAAAAGAAACGAGATTCTTGAGAAGAATACGCAATGTATCAAGAAGAGAGAAAATCAGAAATGAAGAAATCAGGACTAAAGTGGGGGTTGTAGCTGCACTGGATTTTATTAGAAGGCAACAAGTCAAATGGTTTGGCCATGCAACTAGATTACTAACTAACAGTATACCACAACAAGCAATGATGTACAGATCAAATGGGAGGAGAGGAAGAGGCCGACCACGTAAACGATGGACACAGGAATAGCAGAGTCAATGGGAATATCGAAACATGAAGCCCTCAAACGGGCACTCTCCCGCTATTTATACCTCATCTCTACACCACAAGGCACAAGAGGAACCAGATGAGATGAGATGAGATGAGATGAGACAATGTATATTATAACATATTTTGTTTCAATTTTTGTGAGGATGCTCACAACAGTCATCAGTGTATGTTTGTGTGTAAAATGAGGGAGTTTGTTCATATTAATTTTGGTGATTATGTGAAGCAGCGTGTATGTTTCTAGATGTGGTATGCTGTTGTCTGTTAACCTCCTTGCATGGGTTACCATGCATATGGTAATATGCATATAAATCTTCTTGGTGTACATACGTGCTCGACGACAAATGTTGTTTCTATAGTATCAGCCCATCGTACTCTACTTTGTCCACCTTCCTACCTAAATTTCTGGATTCACTTCGCTTGTATTCAACCTAACCCCTCCCGCCCCAAATCTGTTCTTCGTCAATCGGAAACCCTTTTTGTAGAATGTCCACAATCGGATGTCCTGATTGTAGAACTCCACAATCTGATGTCATGATTGTAGAACTCCACAATCTGATGAGCTGATTGTAGAACTCCACAATCTGATGCCCTGGTTGTAGATCTCTAAAATCTTATGTTTGATTTTACACGTCGCCAATCTGATGTCCTGCTTGTAGAACTATACAATCTGATGCCCTGATTGTAGAACTACATAAGCTGATGTCTTGATTGTAAAACTCAACAATCTGATGCCTAGTTTAGTTTAGCTTAGTTTAGTTTGGTCGATGGATCAACATCACGGCACACGGATGTAACTCAAAAGTGTTCAATTCTTCTCCTAACTCAAACCTGAGTCTTGAGAAACTCAGCTCAGTGCACGAACTCCGTACCGGCGAGGATCCTGAAGATACTTTGGGTAGATTGTTAACTAGAAATTTTGCCCGGGCAGCGCTGTTAGGCTACTCTTTTTTTATTTCCAACTGCCAGGGGATTTTTTACGTGCGCAACAATACTCGATCTCACTACCCAGAGACCAGGGGAAATTGTTTTACTAGAAGTCCTCATGAAAAACTCCCTGTCCTCACCGGGGCTTGAACCCGGGAGATCGAGAGATTTTCCGTAAGGTTGTTATGCGAGCGAGGTTCTGCAAAGGGCATGCTAATGAATGAATGAATGAATGAATGAATGAATGAATGAATTTCAATCGATCAATCATGTGCCATGCCGGAAAGCATGGGCGGTCATGACTCGCCATTTCACTCGATCACCAGAGTCGTGGATCAGCTCAGTGTTCCTGTCTTGACCATCCCATGTGGCAAAGCCATCCAGGTATTTACTTCTCGGTCTTCCCCTTGGTCTGTTCCATTCGATCTTGCCAGTTGTCACTAAGTTCTCCAATTCATTTCTTCTCATAACATGTCCAAAAAATTTTTGACTGTCTACGTCTAATTTCTCTAATCAATTTACGATTTTCATGTGTCTCCTGTAGTACGTGTTCATTGGTTTTTCTGTCTGTCCATGGTACTCTTTGCATTTTCCTCAGAAACCACATTTCTGCAGCCATCAGATGTTTTTCAGCTTGACTGCTCATTATCCAAGTTTCACATCCATACAAAAGAACAGGCTCTATATAGCACCTCAACACTCTTTTTCTCGTTTCAGTTGACATCTTTTTATTGGTCAGTATGTTTTTCATCTTGCTAAAGGCTACTTTCGCCATGGCGATTCTTGTTCTAATCTCTTCAAGGCATCTCCCATCAGATGTTATGACTGTTCCGAGATAATTGTACCGATTCACTTGTTGAAGAATGTTCCCATTTACTTGTATATTACATTGTGGTATTTCGTTCTTCCTAGTGACGACCATAATCTGTGTCTTTTTACAATTTAATTCTAATCCCAGTTGTTCACTGTGTGCAACAACCGCATCTACTAATTGTTGCAGATCCTGCTCATTGTCTGCAATCAATACTGTATCATCTGCATATCTAATGTTATTGATGTTTCGTCCTCCAATGCTGATTCCATTTATATCTTCTACATTTCTGAAAATATTTTCACTGTGTAGGGAAAAGAGATCTCGAGACATCCCTGCCTAACACCTCTCTTAATAGGTTGATATTGATAAGTCTAATGTCTTTCCCATCAATTTGTAGATCTGCAAGTATATCTACCATGTTTTCACTCAAAACATGAAGGAAGTGGACAGTTGAAAGCTTAGTGGCTTCTGGTCATGAATCCCTTATGCTAAACAAAAGTCATGTGACACACATAGACCAAAAGATAAGGCTTATGTTATTGTCATATAAAAAGGACCAGAAGTTATGTACTGTAGAGGAAGATACAAGAGACCTGGTTTCCACTTCGCGTGCAATGTGCTTGGGCAGCTCAGTCTAAAGGGACGAATGAGAATGCAGGCTAAACCTATCAGGGAAGGTCGTGGGAAAGGCATCGGTCTGGTTATGGAGCAATTGGATGAATGCGGATACATCATTGCAGAAACAACCACTGCTGTCTCGTGCTGACCCAACAGCCTATCTGATGCCTTGGTTAAAGAACTCAATAATCTGATGTCCTGATAATAGAACTCCACAATTTGATGCCCTGGTTGTAGATCTCCAATATCTGATACCTGATTTTACACTTCGTGAATCTGATGTCCTGGTTGTAGAACTCCACAATCTGATGCCCTGATTGTAGAACTCCACAATAGCATGTCCTGGTAGTAGAACTCCACAATCTGATGTCCTGGTTGTAGAACTCCACAATCTGATGTCCTGATAGTACACCTCGCCTATCTGATGCCCCAAGTGTAGAACTACCCAGCTTTGGGCGGAACCATGAAGGCAGTTCAGAAATCAAGTTCTGGTGGTTGGACATGTCTGGACACAGGAACAAACCATTGTGCACCACGTCCGGTTTGTATTGTGGATAGGGCATGATGCCTTAGTTGAGTTGATAGTGCGGACTATAGGAAGGTTAGTAGATCAGTTGGTAGAACGGACAATAGGGGGGTTAGTAGATGAGTTGGTAGTGGGGACAATAGTCGAGTTATTAGATGAATTGATAGTACGGACTATAGGAAGGTTAGTAGATCAGTTGGTAGTACGGACAATAGTCGGGTTATTAGATGAATTGATAGTACGGACTATAGGAAGGTTAGTAGATCAGTTGGTAGTACGGACAATAGATAGGTTAGTTGGTGAGTTGATAGTATGGACAATGAGAAGGTTAGTTGATGAGTTGATGGTATGGACAATAGATAGGTTAGTTGATGAGTTGATAGTATGGACAATGAGAAGGTTAGTTGATGAGTTGATAGCACAGACAATGGGAAGGTTAGTATATGAGTTGATAGTACGGACAATAGATAGGTTAGTTGATGAGTTGATAGTATGGACAGTAGGGTGGTAGTAGTTGAGTTGATAGTACTGACAATAGAGAGGTAGTAGATACATTGATAATACAGACAATAGGCAGGTAGTAGATAATTTGATAGTACAGGCAATAGGAAGGCAGTAGATAAATTGACATTACAGACAATAGGGAGGTAGTAGATAAATTGATTTTACAGACAACAGGAAGGTAGTAAATGCTGGGGTTGACTGCGACATCCTGTAAAGGATATGCAAGTAACTTTAACTAACAAACGCATTAACTAACACATTTAACTAACCAATCAATTAATTAACTAACTAACACGCTTAACTAACCAACCAGTTAATTAACTAATCAATTTAACTAACCAACTAATGAATTAACTAACCCACTTAACTAACCAACTAATGAATTAATTAACTAACCCACTTAACTAACCCACTAATGAATTAACTAACTAACCCACTTAACTAATCAACTAATCAATTAACTAACTAACCCACTTAACTAACCAACTAATGAATTAACCGACGTAACTAACCAACTAATGAATTAACCGACGTAACTAACCAACTACTGAATTAACCCACTAACCCACTTAACCCACTTAACTAAGCAACTAATAAATTAACTAACCAATCCACTTAACTAAGCAACTAATAAATTAACTAATTAACCCACTTAACCCACTTAACTAACCAACTAATAAATTAACTAACCAATCCACTTAACTAAGCAACTAATAAATTAACTAATTAACCCACTTAACCCACTTAACTAAGCAACTAATAAATTAACTAACCAATCCACTTAACTAAGCAACTAATAAATTAACTAATTAACCCACTTAACCCACTTAACTAAGCATCTAATAAATTAACTAATTAACCCACTTAACTAAGCAACTAATAAATTAACTAATTAACCCACTTAACTAAGCAACTAATAAATTAACTAACCAATCCACTTAACTAAGCAACTAATAAATTAACTAATTAACCCACTTAACCCACTTAACTAACCAACTAATAAATTAACTAACCAATCCACTTAACTAAGCAACTAATAAATTAACTAATTAACCCACTTAACCCACTTAACTAAGCAACTAATAAATTAACTAATTAACCCACTTAACTAAGCAACTAATGAATTAACCACTAACCCGCTTAACTAAGCAACTAATAAATTAACTAACCAATCCACTTAACTAAGCAACTAATAAATTAACTAATTAACCCACTAACCCACTTAACCCACTTAACTAAGCAACTAATAAATTAACTAATTAACCCACTTAACTAGTCAACTAATGAATTAACCACTAACCCGCTTAACTAAGCAACTAATAAATTAACTAACCAATCCACTTAACTAAGCAACTAATAAATTAACTAATTAACCCACTTAACCCACTTAACTAACCAACTAATAAATTAACTAACCAATCCACTTAACTAACCAACTAATAAATTAACTAACCAATCCACTTAACTAAGCAACTAATAAATTAACTAATTAACCCACTTAACTAGTCAACTAATGAATTAACCACTAACCCACTTAACTAAGCAACTAATAAATTAACTAACCAATCCACTTAACTAAGCAACTAATAAATTAACTAATTAACCCACTTAACCCACTTAACTAACCAACTAATAAATTAACTAACCAATCCACTTAACTAACCAACTAATAAATTAACTAACCAATCCACTTAACTAAGCAACTAATAAATTAACTAATTAACCCACTTAACTAGTCAACTAATGAATTAACCACTAACCCGCTTAACTAACCAACTAATAAATTAACTAACTAACCCACTTAACTAACCAACTAATAAATTAACTAACACACTTAACTAACCAACTAATAAATTAACTAATTAACCCACTTAACTAGTCAACTAATGAATTAACCACTAACCCGCTTAACTAACCAACTAATGAATTAATTAACTAACCCACTTAACTAACCCACTAATGAATTAACTAACTACCCCACTTAACTAATCAACTAATCAATTAACTAACTAACCCACTTAACTAACCAACTAATGAATTAACCGACGTAACTAACCAACTATTGGATTAACCCACTAACCCACTTAACCCACTTAACTAACCAACTAATAAATTAACTAACCAATCCACTTAACTAAGCAACTAATAAATTAACTAATTAACCCACTTAACTAGTCAACTAATGAATTAACCACTAACCCGCTTAACTAACCAACTAATAAATTAACTAACTAACCCACTTAACTAACCAACTAATAAATTAACTAACACACTTACCTAACCAACTAATAAATTAACTAACTAACCCACTTAACTAACCAACTAATAAATTAACTAACACACTTAACTAACCAACTAATAAATTAACTAACTAACCCACTTAACTAACCAACTAATAAATTAACTAACACACTTAACTAACCAACTAATAAATTAACTAACTAACCCACTTAACTAACCAACTAATAAATTAACTAACACACTTAACTAACCAACTAACGAATTAGCTAACTGACCCACTTAACTAACCCACTAACCCACCTGTAAAAAAAACAATTCCCTTTAACACGCTTAAGGTGCATTTGGCATATTTTTCTAGACCATTATTTTAATAAATAAATCGGCTTGCGGTGGATGACGTGGTTAAGTACCACAACAACCACCTTCACGCCCAAGATGTTAGTTAGTTAGTTAGTTAGTCGACAGATCATCCTCGTTGCACATCGAACCATTCAGTCCATAAGTGCTCGGATCCCCTCCTCAGCAAATCCCGCAGCGTGTAGCGGCTAACGACGCCAGTTCTGTGTTGGTTTATCAATCTTCTTTGGCTTCCTGCGTAGTGTTCTTGTTTGGCCACCCCTCTTTTAATTTGCTGCTCCCGCAGTCTGGCCATTGTTGTAGATTCACAGTCATCACTTGGTTCTCGCAAAAGTCTCACTTCTCGTAGAGCATTCAGAATGTCAGCCTGGTCCATGGCGCGTCCGCCCTCCACAGTAGCCTCACCTGCGAGCTTGTCAGCCCGCTCATTTCCTTGTACTCCCGCATGACCTGGCACGAAGATGAAACTAATCTTTGCCAGCCGAGACCGCTTCAGAGGCAGCAACCATTCTATTCGGATCGACCCCTCCTCTATCCTCTTGATCATGTTCATTGAGTCGCTAAGGAAACAAGCCCTAGTGAATGTCTGTGTCTCGAGCCATGTTATTGCTTTACTTACTGCCATGACTTCCATGGTCAGGCTACTTGTGGTTTCAGTGAAAGCACCAGAGTCCTCCTTCACAATTCTCCCTCCGGCCCGAGCTGTAAAGGCCCATGAGCTTCTCACGTGTCGGACGACCGACCCATCTGTGTAGATGACCGCGTCACCGTCTAGCGAATTCTCGAAAATCAACGCTTGTACTTCAGCCTCCACAGCAGCCGGATTTTCTTGTCTGCATTTTCTATCTAGTTGGATGCAAACTGAAAAGGATGTGCAGAAGTCTGTTGGCACTTGCACCCACTCCTCGCCAGGTTCTAAGTCCTCAAGTGAACACACCTGTTGAAGAATGTCTTCGGCTTGACCCATCCACGACCGTCCTCTTTTTAACCTGCTGCCCTTCACCTTCCTAATTTCACTATGCAGTGGATGTTGTGTGTTTGCGTTAATTCTGAGGTAGGCGCGTGCCCTGCAAACTTGTATTCTCTCTTCAATGGTTGGAAAATCAAGAAGGTAGCGCATCGCCCTGCATGCTGTATCTCTTGTACATCCAAGAATAATGCGCATAGCTTCATTCTGTATCCTTTCCATCCTTTCTATCTGCTTATGGCTGAGAGTCAGGATTGCCATTGCATACTCCAAAACAGACATGACCAGCCCCTCGTACAGAAGACATAGATGGCGCTGCTCACAGTTTGCTGTCGCCATCACCCGCATCGCTGCCAAACCCCGCTTGGCCTTTGTTATCACCTGGTCTATGTGCACATTATAAGCAAGGCTTCGATCAAACCGTATCCCCAGGTAATTCATTGCCTGCGTTCTTTCCACCGTCTCTGAACACAGCATTACAGTTGGTGTTGGATTGTTGACAATATGATTATTCAACGAGAACCAAGTCACTGTTGCCTTTGTTGGGTTGACCATTGCCCCAGCTTCATCACACCAAGTACTTATGCGATTGAGTTCGGTTTGTAGTTCCACAGCAACCTCCTCTCTATCCTTACCCTGACGATACACTAAAACATCATCGGCATACGACAATGTCCTGCCAGGTCCTGTGATCTGCTCACTGGTGATTCTCACTGTGTAGGCGTTGAACAGTACCGGAGATAATGGTGATCCCTGTGGTAGGCCAGGATATATTGTTGTTGGTTCCGAAGTCCAACTGCCACATCTAAAAACTACTTTCCGTTGGTAGAGGGCTGCAGCGATCCAACTAAGGAGGAATGGACTTACGTTTAGTTCAAGAAGCTGAAACATTAAAAAATCCAGTGGTACTCTGTTGTATGCGTCCTCAAGATCAATCACTGCAGCAACGGTTTCAGTGCCTGGGTGGAAACCTTCATAGACATCATGGGCAAAGACTGCTGCATTGGTCCAGGTTTCTCTTTTTGGACGGTACCCACCCAGGGTAGGTGGGAAAACACCTTGCCTCTCTAGTTGGCTTGATATTTTCCTGGCAATTACCTTCTCCGGCAGCTTGCCTATTGTATTCTGCATGGTTATAATTCGATATCCCTGAATTTTTGTGTGGTCTTTGTCAGGCTTCGGCAAGGGAATCAGATAGCTGTGTAACCATTCCTCCTTGATGCTAGCACTCCCTATACTGTTGTTGTACATATCTGCTAGTTTCTCTAGCTCATTGTCGGTACACCTATTTATGTTGTCGTATCTTATGCCATCAGGACCTGGAGCACTGTTTTTTGATCGTCGAAGCACAGCCTTGATTTCATTCACTGTCACTGTGTCTTCCTCCGAAGTGTTCCAAGATGTTTCCTGGTGTACCATGTTAGGCTGGTTTGGTCTGAAAGTCCAGCTTAAAAAGTCGAAGTCGCCACGATATGGGTGGATCCCTAAATGGGTGGATCCCTATACGGGTAAATCCCTATATGGATGGATTCCGGTATGGGTGGGTCCCTATATGGGTGGATTCCGGTATGGGTGTATCCCTATACGGGTGGATCCCCATATGGGTGGATCTCTATATCGGTGGATCCCTATATGGGTGGATCCCTATATGGGTGATTTCCGATATGGGTGTGTCCCTATAAGGGTGGATCTCCATATGGGTGGATTCCTATTTGGGTGGATCTCTATGTGGGTGGATCCCGATATGGGTGGGTCCCTATATGGGTGGAACCCATGGCAGACATTAACTGAGTCAGTGATGAAGGATAATATACCACCACATGTAACCTCTCATTTGAACTAAAGGATGATATATCGCCATACTAGTGTCGTGTTAATTGCTTTGTTTCGTGGTATTGTCCGCAAACTCAATGCCCAGTGAACGGAAATTTACATTATAATACTAGTTCATTTGATTGTGCGCCATGTTTGGTCCATTGTTTGCTTGCGTGCGTTCGCTGGCTGTGAAGTCCTGTATGTCGGATGAAGACATCCTGTTGTCCAACATCAGTGTGATGTCATACAGGATCTGAGGTTTGCGGATTATCCGTTGTCTCATGTCTGGCTTATTGGTGTGCAGACTGGTGGTTCCTCGCCGTGCAGGCAGATACTCTCCGCCTTCGGAAGAATCAGCGATCCTACTACGTTAGCCATGACCCCGCAGGGACCTGTTGCCCAGGACGCCCGGCGTGGACGTGTAATTAGGTCTTGGCCAGTATAGAACCTGGCCCTGGTGCCTTCGAAACACTTCTGCGTCCCATGTTTGGCCAAAACCTATATTTTATTTGCCACCAAATCAGTTAAGCCACCACGGTTTCCAACCCACAAATAACCAATTCATTTCCCACCAGGAACAACGATCACCGTCAAATTAATAAGTTTGTGAAGGTAAAACCGTGAGCAGATGCTATTTATTAGCGGCTGACTCAGTCACTTGACTATTAATCTGGGTCAGGGATGGACCCTAATATAACTTCTCCTTGAGATTAAACGGGGTATACGTCATGGTGAAATCGAATTGAACCCACGTAAATGTGCCTGATTATAACTGCCATTACTGTCTATTTTATTTTGGTATAAGAATGGTGGGGAGGGAGGGGGGAGCGGCCTTGAGCCTGAGGTATGAAGATAGGCCGGCTAGTGCTGTTGCCGCGAACTGTGCCGGTTAGGGTTTTCATAATATATTCGGGGGGGGGGGGGGGAGGAGAGAGAGAGAGAGAGAGAGAGAGAGAGAGAGAGAGAGAGAGAGAGAGAGAGAGAGAGAGAGAGAGAGGACCAAATGTATCATTTGTCGACGTAGTTATCACTGCGTTCAATGCAAGTCCTCCAGTGCCGATAAAATGCTTGGATTCCTGTAGAAAATTATCTTGGTCGCGTGTGTAGTCACTCATGCACCATCTACTCTTTATAGAACTGAAAAGTCTGTCACAGAAATCACACAGTTTTGAAACTTCCTACTCCACTCATACACTTGCTGGACTGATAGGCATGCATCACCATAGTGGACCTTCATTCGCTGATGAATTTCCATAGGTTTCACCACTTCACTGATCAAAAAACGGATGGTGCATGTCAAAAGTGGGGCGGCCATATTTAAACTGTCCTTTTACAGTCACTGCGTTCTCCTGCACAGCGATGTCACATGCTTAACACTCTTGACATCCTTAACAACCATATTGACAGGTTACAAGACAATGGCATGGTTAATAGTAATTCTATCACACTCTTAAGGTTTTCATTTGAATCCCCATCGTATTTAGCTTGTAAGTCATAACTGTGAAGCGCCCCTACTCCCCCCCCCCCTCCCCCACACACACACACACCCATGTTTGTTAGGTCCAAATCTACTGTTTGTTCGGCACGGAATCTTCATCAACCCGCTGGAAAGACTCCCAATCCTTGATCAGTTCCCCTGCCTCAAGCAGTGTCAAGCCCAGAGTGTCTTGAATGTCCTGTGTCCACAGTCGTTTTGGTTGTCCTCTGCCTTTTCTCCCAGAAACCATACCTTCCATTTCTGGTCTTTCTAAACCTTTGTCACATTCACTGTAAGCAAGTAAAGGACACTGTTTCACAGCTGAGGCCCATTTGGCATATCAAACTAACACTGGGTCGTGAGTGCAGAGAATAGACAGCGGGCCGCAAAGAGTTTGAGGTGCAACAACTGATCCAGAGCAACACACATCAAGGTGACATAGTCATCTACACCGATGGGTCAGTGGTGAGAAACAGACGTAGTGGTTGGGGTTTCATTGCGAAGGCTAATGGGCGATGCTTGAAAAAGGAGTGTGGCATATGAGGCTACGACCTCCAACATGAGAATGGAGGTGGAAGCAGGTTAGAGGAAAGCACTGCAACACACATTGTCTTCATTGCATACTAAAGGAGTATGCTTAGTAGGCGGAGAAAGGAATGTTTCATGTTGAATGGCTATCCTCGCTTCAGAGGTCACAGATTGCAAGAGTTGTATATGGATTTTTGTTCCTTGGCCCTGTGGGAGTGCAGGGGAATTAACAGACCCTAGGCTGGCAGGGAATGCAAACCTATGGACACGGGGGAGGTTGTCGTGGGCCTGTGGGACCAGTTGGGAAAGGTGGGGGAACAGATTGAGAACCCGTATGTGGAACGAATTATATTGAATGGGATCGGCAGGGGTTCTAGAAGATTCTCAAAACTGAGAAGGCAGACCGGGAGATTTTTCAATCAGATAGCGGTGGGAACGATTAGTAGTATGACTCCTCGTTGGCTGTTGAACGAGGGGACTGAAAGAGTGTGGGAATGTCCTGAGTGCAGTGAAGTCAGTTCTTAGCTCAACTCAACTCAAGCTAACCTCATACTTGTATAGATCACTCGGCACTCGCCAGGTGATTTAGTCAGTCTCACACGAGCCGCCTTGACTTCCCACGACATCTCCTGGTAGCCATTACAGGCTGGGTCAGCCTGGGAGCTCAGGTCCATTTTAACAACGCGAACCCGCTCCGCTGCAGATCGACCCCATGACCCTCAGACCAGCATGCGAATGTCAAGCCACTTCAGTACCGCGGCTACCTGGCCAAAGTATCTCAGTTTCCGAGATGTGATGATGATGATGATGATGATGATGATGATGATAATGAGTCAGTTTTCTTCAAGGTGGGACCCATGATGCTAGTCAATGCCATACACTATATCAACAATCATCATCATCAAGTGCCCTGCCCGCTGGTGTAGGTGTCCATGTCTTTCTACATATCTCAACCTTTGGTATTCTGGATCAACTCTGCTGGTGATATTCCTCCATGCCACAGTCTCAATCCGTCCAGCCACATTTCTCTAGGTCTGCCTCTCTTCCCTTTGATCTTTCTAGTCGTCACGATGTTCTCCAATGCCTCTCTTATCGTCATATGACCAAAGAAAGCTGTCTCTTTCGTATTGTTGTATATAATGTTCTAGTTTCATTAGACAATCGTCATTAGTTACTCTGGCAGTCTAAGAAATTTGCAACATTTGTCTTAGGAACCACATCTCTGTTGCTTCCAATCTCTTCCTAATTTGTTCATTTACATTCCAAGATTCACAGCCATACAGCAAACCAGGTTCTATTTAGCACTTCAGCACTCTCTTTCTTACATTCAATGATAGTGACTTAATGCATAAGATACTTTTCATTTTCTGTAATGCAGCTTTTGCTTGCCCTATTATGTACTTAATCTCTGTTGTCCACCTTCCATCTAATGTTGAAAATGCCCCTAGGTATTTAAAATTATCCTCTTGGTTAAGAATTTTCCCTTCTAGTTCCATTTCACATTTTCGTGTCACATTTGTCTTTGATCAGCAATACAAACACAATATCATCCAAACGAGTGAAGGTTGTGTAACAGTATGTGTAGTTTGGGTTATAATTAGGATCTAGTGGGGAATTAGAGATACAGCACGATTGAGCATTATGAGTGAAAGCGGAGAGAGATGCTCAATCGTGACGTATTGTTGTTGTGAAGGGCAGTCAACATCCGATGGTCCAGGAAGGCAGACACGGCTTGTCATCTTACGCAAATAAACAAACTTTTATTCAACCTTCGACTTTATTACTTCTTTCTACACTATGACAGAAGTAAATATGGTGCCGTGACCAGGATTCTGAATTGAACCGTCCGGCTACCACGCGAAGTACTATTTAACTCAGAAGATAAAAGTATCAAGAGGCTTTTCTAGAGCCGTGGCTGAATTGTAATGGCATCAGGGAACTGGTAATGGCCGTTAACTGAATCTCAGTCTTCAACGCTTTCCAGGGCCGCGATCTGAACTCTGGAGTTTCAAAAGAAAAGGCTTACTATTTCCAAGCGCCAGCCAATGAACGTTATCAAATTCAAGGGGCCTCCCATGGCCGTTGCATGAATCCTATCGTTTTTCAAGAAGAGCCATCCTGTCCTGGGACCTTGAGAAAATCAGAAATTCAAGTTGAACATTTGTCGGGCTCAACTAATCATGGAAAAAGCCTCGTAAATTCGTGATCGGGCTTCTTGAAACTAATTGTCATTGGGCTTCGGTTGACCTTGACAATTTTTTGGGCCTTGTCAATCCTACGACCCAAATGTATGACCCATCCCAAATGACGATGAAATACCCACTCGAGAATCAAGGAAGGGACCCAACCAGGGGTCGAAAATAATCCAGGCATCCCATGAGACGGGACCCAAGCAGGAAGAGTGTCCAGCAGCCCACGAGAAGGACGAAATTATCTGAGGACGAGAGGGGATATTTGAACTCCGCCACCGGAACTCTGGAACTAATTGTCAGTTGATGCGGGCTCGTGTAAGTGAACTGGATCCGTCAGCGAGCAAAAGAAGGTAACTGTTTAATTAAGGAGACAATTTGTATTTCCTGGATCTCCGGTGATGTGCCGTAATTTCTTAGTTAGAGCAGAGTCTAAAACATTATTGTACTCTAAGAAACAGGTACGAGGATTTATAGTGAACTTTTTGGTTTCAATATGAGTTATTGAAGACAGGGTTCTTCCTGCCTCTACGCTGACAGGATATTGATGGTGATTCGTGTAATTAATATTACAACTGGTGCTCTTTAGGGATTAACAAAGTGAAATTTTTACGATTCTGGAACTAAATAACTAATTGAACAGTTTTATGGACTGTGGGAATTGTGTGTTGTAAATTAGTAAATTTATGTGATTCATAAATAGGGTAATTAATTAACCAGTTTTTAGAAACAAATAATTTGAAATTGTGTGCTTCTTGGTTCTTTGCTTGCTTTCTTTCAGTATTTTCAGCATGGCGGAACAGGACACCCTAGCGCATCCTCCTTAAATTAAGAAATTGAAATTGTGTGTTTTTTTGTTCTTTGCTTGCTTTCTTTCGGTATTTTCAGCATGACGGAACCAGACAACTTGGCCCAGGTGTTGACGGGAGTGGGAACAGCGGTAGGAAAATTAAATATGATAATCAACCAACAAGGATTGACAACAGAAATTTTGAGGTTTAGTGGTCAGGCCAGAGACTTTAAGAAATGGGTTACTTCTATTGAAAAATATGCATACTTAATTTCAGCAACAGACGAGGAAAAAATGAGATTGGCTTATCAGACGGCAACGGAACCAGTTTCGGATCATATAAGGAGGAAATTAGAGGCTAGAGTAGATGAGACATGGGAACAATTCAAAGAAGATTTAGCCAGAAAATACGCAGAGATAACGGATCCGCAACATGCATTTTCGGTGTTGAGGCAGGCTAAACAAAATAGCAGAGAGACGGTACAGTTGTTTAGTGATAGATTGATTAACTTGGCGGAAGAAGCATTTTTAGGACAGAATGTAAGAGGAGAAGAGGTAGAGAGGATGTTAGTGGGAATTTTTGTAGATGGCATAAATTCTGATGGTTTGAAACTTAAACTAATGAGAGAAAACCCTGAGAGATTATCGCAAGCAGTTGATATTGCTGTACAAGAAGAAAATTTGAGACGTAGGTTTAGATTAAGAACAGGACGAGAAGTGGGAAGTAATCGAGATGACAGAGTTGAAGAACCTATGGAAATAGGACAAACAAGATTCGGATGGAATAGGAGAGGAGGTATACAGACGTTACAAGGTAGAAATAGGTATGATAATGAGGAAAGAAGAAATATGAGATACCCTACAAGAGAAACAGTAGCTAACACAAATAGTACAAATATTGTCTGTTGGAATTGTGGTCAACGGGGACATGTTTTTCGGTTTTGTAATAACAGGCGTGTCCAGTCGAATACACAGGGTAGACATGACAATAATAGGGTGAGTAGGAATGTTGTAGATGGATACAGGAATTTTACAGGTACAAGAACACAGGAAAATCGGCGCCCTACCTATTAGGCAGGACCTATGATAGGAGGGTAAATAATAAGGTCCCAAGGGTTAGAGAATATGTTAATAACAGGTATAATAGCTCGAACAGAGAATATTTTCAACTAGATGAAGTCAAGAAATTTATAGAAGATAAAACAGATTATAGCTCTTGTATATTAGAAATAGGAAAGTATAGAGTTCGTACATTAATTGATTCGGGAGCTCAGGTTAGTGTAGTAAAAGAAAGTTTTCTATATAATATAGTAAGAAATTGTAGAGTATTTAAGAGTCATAATAATTTACACTCTGTTACGGGACAGAATTTACAAGTAGTGGGACAAACAATGATAAATTTTAAGTTAGGAGGGATCAACATAAGACACCTTTTTCATGTAGTCAAGGGCTTAAATAGAAACATGTTAATAGGAAGAGATTTTTTAATAAAAAATGGAGTAAGACTTTTATATGATTTACACAAATTAAAATTCAGGGACGTCTATATAGATATGCAAGAAGACATGCATATATCAGCACTAGTTAGAGTTAAAATGACAACGACATTAAAACCACAGTCGGTTAATTTGATACAAGTGAAGCTGAAGAAAAACCCATATTATGTAGAAGGAAACACAGTCAGAATCACTGAATTACAAGAGGAAATAATTGATGAGCCTGGTTTGGAAGTTCCGGATGGAATAATAGCGTTAGATAAACACTTAACCTTTCCAGTTATGGTGATTAACAACACAGGTAGAGAAATTAAATTATACAGAGGGTGTGTAGTAGCGAAAATAGAACAGAACGTTAGTGAAATATTGGCAACGGATAGAGTAGAAATGCCGGGAACTAATTATTCACAGTCTTCTAGTGAAAGAAGTAATAACAGACGCGGACGCGGAAGTAGAGGAAACACACGAATGAATGAATTGATCCATCCATTCAAAAGAAATACAGCACAAATACATTCACTAGATAAACAGACAAGAGAACAGGAATTGTTGGCACAGTTAAAGACTTCACCAGAAAATAAAGAAGTATTGGAACAGTTTATAAAGGAGAATCAGGATGTGTTTGCAATTAGTGATTTAGAGTTGGGGAAGACAAAAACGGTAACAATGGAGATAGATACGGGAGACCATCCGCCGATTAGCTTAAAACCATATAGAACTCCCTTAAGAAATAGAGAAATTGTAGAAAAGGCAATAGAAGAAATGTTGAAAGCAGGGATAATCAAAAGATCAAAATCAGAGTGGTCATCTCCGGTGGTAATTGTGGCCAAACCTGATGGTTCGAGTCGATTCTGTTGCGACTATCGGGCGTTGAACAAAATTACTAAAAATGTAGCATATCCACTACCAGTGATAGATGATATTTTGGGGTTGCTAAATGGCGCTACATTTTTTACGACGTTAGACGCAAGAGCAGGATTTTGGTGCATTCCGATGTCGGCAGACGCGCAGAGAAAAAGTGCTTTCTGTACTCATATGGGTTCTTATGAATTTTTACGTATGCCTTTTGGAGTCAAAACTGCGCCATCTCACTACATGCTCTTAATAAATGAAGTTTTAGAAGGTATGCAAAGGTTCGCTCTTGCTTATATTGATGATATTCTGATCTTTACTTCTGGAAATGTGGAGGATCATTTGAAACATATAAAGTTAGTGTTTGACAGGTTAAGAAAACATGATGTGAAGTTAAAGCTCAGTAAATGCCAATTTTTAAAGACAGAAACAAAATATTTGGGGTATATTATAAATAGAGAAGGTATAAAACCAGACCAGGACAAAATAAAGGTTATTAAAGAGTTACCTGCTCCAACTAACGTTAAGGAGGTACGCGCCTTTATAGGAACATGCGCGTATTATAGGCGGTTTGTCCCAGCGTTTTCAAAAATAGCTGAACCTATTACAAACTTAACAGGCAAGTACGCTAGGTTTAAGTGGGATGATGAGTGTCAAAAAGCGTTCGAGTATTTAAAAAACAGTTTAACACTGGTACCACTGTTGACGCATCCAGACTTAAACAAACAGTTGATACTATACACAGATGCTTCAGACAATGCAGTAGGAGCGTGTTTGGTGCAACCATATGAAGGGAAAGAGTCTGGAATACCAGGGGTTAAAAATGAAAGGCCTATATACTTCTTGTCGCATAAACTTAGCAGATCACAAAGAAAGTGGACGACTATTGAGAAGGAGGCTTACGCAATACATTACGCTCTTCAAAAACTAAATTACTACTTACATAACGCAAATTTTGTTATTAGAACTGACCATATGCCTTTAAAGTCTTTTTTAGAAGCCCCAGTGCAGAACAGGAAAATACAAACCTGGGCATTGAACTTACAGGGATATAATACGAAAATTGAGTACATTCCAGGTAAGATTAACACATGCGCTGATTTACTGTCTAGGATTCCCTATCCACAGTCGTCAGGTGACACAGAAGATGAAGGAGAACCAGAGATTGACGATCGAAATTGGCAAGTAAATATTTTAGATACTGCTATAATAAATAGAGAAGAATTTGATAGTCTACCATCGGAACAAGAGTCTGAACATAGGGAAGATGATCTACACTTAGAAAAATTTAACATGAAAGAGGAGCAGGACCTAGACCCAAAAGTGTTACAAATAAAAGAAAAATTAAGAGAAACAGAAGATAACAAATATAAAAGGAATTATTTGGTTTTACAAGAGGATGGACATTTATACTACATGTCTGAAAGGAACGAACAACTGAGGAAATACATTCCAAAACATTTGGAAAATGAACTTTTAAAGGCATATCATGATGAAAATGGACATTTAGGTAGAGACAAATTGGTGAAGGCGCTTACAAGTAAATATTACTGGCCAAATTTATTTAAATCTGCATATAAATATGTGGATACCTGTGAGAAGTGCAGATTGAGGAACATGAAAACAATAAAGTGTCCCTTGCAGGATACTGACATTCCTCAGTTCCCAATGCAAAAGATTAGTTTAGATATATCGGGTCCACACCCCAGAACATTGTCAGGAAACGTGTATTTGATTCATATAGTAGATGTTTACAGTCTTTGGCCGGAGGTTTATGCAATTCCGGATAAGAGTGCAGATACAGTAGTCAATATTTTTTTACAAGAGTTTGTCCCAAGATTTAGTTGTCCACAAAGTATACTTACAGACAATGGTAAAGAATTTATAAATAAGAAATTTGAAAAGTTGTTAAATGATTTAAATATAAAACATATAAAGACATCATATTATAGACCTACTTCCAATGCTAGAAACGAGCGTCAACATCAGACGTTATATAGCATTATATCAAAGATTGTAGATGAACATGAAAGGGATTGGGATTTGTTTTTAGGACCTGCCCTTAACGCAATTCGTACTAATCAAAATGAAAGCACGGGTTTTTCACCATATTATTTAATATACGGGAGAGAACCGATACTACCTATAGACAATCTATTAAAACCTAGACGGAAATATATGGGTGAAGACTTTCAAGAGGTTATAATACAGGAAATGCATAAAGCACACGTAAGACTAAGGAATAATATAATTAAAGCTAGGGAAAGGCAGAAAAAGTACAAGAATATAAATACAAACTTGCAGGAATTTAAGGTTGGTGATAGGGTCTATTACAAGAAGCATAGGAGAAACTCTAAGTTTGATAATCGTTGGATTCCAGGGTATTATATTTTGGAAAAACTAGGTAAAGTATCGTATAAAATTAAGAACCAGGTCACGGGACATGTAGCAAGGGCACACGTGGAACACTTAAGGAGAGATGAAGAAGAGATAGAGTATAATAATAATAATAATTATTATTCAGACACAAGGTTTTTAGATGAACAACTCGTTAGAGGTGCTACAGTAACCCCAGGCGTTAGAAGAGATCCAGCACAAAATCGCTTATTAGCAACTCCAGGTTTTGATGATACTCAAGAACAGACGATACCGAAAACAATAGAAGAAGAAAAGTTGAATGAGACTCATTATGATAGTATGGAGGAGGAAATAAGTGCTCCGTTTAGGAACACTAGACAGGCAACGAAAAGGAGAATGGATAGACAAAGAGATAGAGAAGTGAAAAGACAGAGGAGAATTAGGGATTATTCAACGAGCGGGGAGGATATGCCGTTACTAGAAAGATCCTTGAGGAATAGTGATCGACAAATTAGATGGGATATTGAACAAAAGAGATTAGCGGCAGCTAAAGAGAGACATACAGACGAAGAAGAAGAAATGGATGAAAAGTCAGAGTCAAGTAGTAGTAGTATGGAGGAAACAAATGGATTGTACGAAGAAGAAGACATTGATGTAGAATTAGCATTGGTTCAAAGAAATTTGGAGTTATTGAAGAAGTGGAACCGTAGGAAGTAGATAAGTAGAGAATATTGCAGATAGCAATTTATAAGTGTTAGAATTCGAAAATGAAGAAGAGGACTCTTGGTATTTTTATAATCAATATGGAGGTAGTTTTGAATGAAGTATATGTATATATTTGGTTATTTCTCTATGGGGTGGAATTGATGGTTGATTTTTTTAGTAGCTTGGACAAATTGAAGGGAAATAATTGGCAGGTAGGGCCACAAGTAAATAGGTGAGTGGATGGTGAATACTACATTAGTATAGATAAGAGGACTTGTACTGTAGTTTACAGTGATTAATTAAGAGGATTTTCCGGGTAGTATGATGTGTTTGGAGTTAGGCTAGAAAAAGGAGGAATTGATGTTTGTACTATTTGTTATCATTGATATCGGCAGATATGCTTATAAGATTTGGATATTGGTCTGTAAGTAACAGATACACATATGTAGCATTGAATTGGTGGGTTTACTTGGAAGGGTAAACTTGAAATTGACGAGAGGAATGAAGAAAAAAAAAAAAAAAAAGAAAAGCTAGTAGTGTTGAATCAATATTTTTTTGATAATAACAATTATTATTGACGGAAACTGAAGATAAATTCTGAAACTTTATTCATAAAGTATGTATGGAAAGAGAAGTGTGATTGCTTCTTACTTTTTCCTTTCTTTTTCTTATTTTCCTAAGTGCGCACTAACTCAATCTAACATATCTTTTCTGTGAGAATGTGAAATGGGGGATAAGGGAAATATCTTCAGTTTTGTCAATCATAATTTTAATGAACAATTTAAATTTAAAAGCGGTTCGCTTACAGAGAGTTGTAGGAAGTTTTATAGAGAATTTGGTGGGGAGTTTTTGGTATTATTGATATACTGGGAAGTATGTCTCTGGTTAGCAATTGGCTATGATGAGGTAGGAAAATGAGAATGGAGTTAGGAAATATATTTTAAATTTAAAAGCGGTTCGCTTACAGAGAGTTGTAGGAAGTTTTATAGAGAATTTGGTGGGGAGTTTTTGGTATTATTGATATACTGGGAAGTATGTCTCTGGTTAGCAATTGGCTATGATGAGGTAGGAAAATGAGAATGGAGTTAGGAAATATATAAATGGAATGGCCTGAATAAATAGAGATCTGGTACATTATTAGTATGGTTGTTGGGGCCACTATACGTAATAATTTTAAGAAAGTTTACTTGGAAAATCTTTGTTTATTCACTTGGGGTTTTATTTTCGTGTAACTGGGCAATGATGGTTGTTAAGTGATTATTTTATTGAGACTATGTTTCAATGCTATATGTATATGTATTATGTTTTATTTCATGCTTGGTTTGGTTTTATAAAAAGTTAGTTTAAGTAAGTTAGGATCGTTGAGTTTATAGTGCTTTGAGTAAAACACTATTGGACCGTAAAAGTGTCTAATAATGATATAATATTTGCTTTTGGGTTGATAAAATGCATGCCATATTAATTTTGAAAATGTGTTTTAATTGGATAATTGTGACGCCTTGTTTTGATTTAGTTTTGCGTAAACAGTTGGATTGATAGATTAAGTGATGTGGTTAATGAATTGGTTTTAAGTTTGGTTAGAATATTAGTTAACTTTTCAAATACAGGGGGCTTTATAAAAAAAAAAAAAAAAAGAAAAAAGCCCTTTCGTTCAGAAAGGAATTATAAAATTATTGAGGGAGGGTATGGAGACATAGGCTGTTGGGAAGGTTAGGTTGCTTGAAAAGCTTCGAATATATAAGTAGAGTATAACTAGATAGAAGTTTAAAGGAAAAACTGTGAATAGCAGCATATAGAAGAAATACATAGGGGGATAAAGGGCAGATCATGGGACATGAAGGGGGCAAGAAATAGGTGCTGTGAAAAACCAGCTTTAATTATATTAAAGGTGTTCATAAAAATTGAACAGGATCTCATGCTAAAAGGTGAGATAACGCAATTTGGACAAGATTGTGGTTGGAAATTTTAAATGTTGAAGATATAAGGCTTGAAACTTACGTAAAAAGTTCTATTTCATATAGGGTTGTATATATAAAGCTTGTAAAACATTATATCAACTTGGTTTATAGAAAACAAAGATCTATTTTTGTATGACGTATTTATAAGAAAAAATTTGATTGTACAAATTTTTTTATTGGCAAAGGAGGTAAATGTGGTTATGTGGAATATGCGTTTCTTTGTGCTTATCTTGACTATTTATTCCTTTTACTTGGTGCACCCCTTCTTTACTTCTTCTAAATACGTTGTTCTCGTTGTTCGGGTTGTCTTGTATTGAGAAATGCGAGTGATTTCCTAATGCCAGTTGTACAAATACGATTTTACGAGCCATTTTGTTTATAATATGCATATTTTATATAGGAACTTGAGGAGCCAAGGAATATATAGTGGATTGCTATATAGTTTGGGGAAATGAAAGAAGAGTAGAAATGGTAAGTTAAAAAAGGGTTACAGTACATGGTACGAGGTATAGAGGTAAAATGGAAGAAGAAGTGGGTTGATTATATAGCTGGGGAAAGAGTTAAAGAAATAGAATGTTTAATTAAATTGGAGTTGGTTTGGGGAGGATTAGAAGAACTATGGAAGATTAGAGGAAAAAGAGGGAATAGAGTAAGGGGATTAGGAGTAAAGATTTTTCCTTTATAAGGAAAATTCTTTAATAAACATGGGGAGGTGTAACAGTATGTGTAGTTTGGGTTATAATTAGGATCTAGTGGGGAATTAGAGATACAGCACGATTGAGCATTATGAGTGAAAGCGGAGAGAGATGCTCAATCGTGACGTATTGTTGTTGTGAAGGGCAGTCAACATCCGATGGTCCAGGAAGGCAGACACGGCTTGTCATCTTACGCAAATAAACAAACTTTTATTCAACCTTCGACTTTATTACTTCTTTCTACACTATGACAGATGGTTCCGCATACAAACACAACTGAAACCACAAATGACACAAATAGTTTCCATAATTTTATTGAATGGCTACACAGAATATGGGAACCACAGTAGCATGGGGGTTAACCTGCTGGCAGAGTCATCATATGTTCAGATCCCTTCAAGACACATTTGTTTCACTAAGTTCCCAGATTGACCCAGCCTCAAACAGGTCCCAGGAAATTTTCTGTGAAATGAGAGCCAGGAATGATATAGACCCGCCTCATCCACCAAGTGCCGACTGGGTTAAAACTACGGAGCTAGCAACATATACCAAACCCACCTCAAGGTGTTTACATGGGTTCTTTATGTTTACACAAGATACTGAAAACTGATCAGGGAGTCATTTCCAACAACCTGCCATTTTCACTTATTGTGATATCGCTAGTAATCAATCATAAATAACGTCATACATTAAACGTATAAACATCACATTCACTACTAGGCATATTCTTGTACGTGTTGCCTGGTATCATCTACAGTCTAATTTTACGCAATCCTACAATTGCTCATTTAATAAACACTACATGCTAAATAAAAGCCAAATTTATTTACTTTGGCTTCAGAGGCCAATCTGGCAACTCATAATTACATTGGTGATTACATAAGGAATGTCCTGGTACATACAGTTGAGCTTTCGTTCATCACTCCAAGATTTAACAAACAAATTATAACTCACTTAATCACATATAACACACCTGGATCTCCAGGTTTCACAATTCACATATTTTTCACATTCTACATTCACAAAAGTGATGTTAAATACAACTTTACCACCACATAACACAATCGCCACAACCCATTCACACATACACACATTTATACTCTCACATATGTCCGCCTCAACCGTCATAAATGTACATAATGCGTAAAAGTCACAGATTAATACATACAAAGTCCTGATTATGATCATAAATAGTAAGGACATTCACAAGAAACATACAGACGCACTGAGTGGCGGTGGTTAGCAGAAGGTCTTGTGCTCTGACATATCTTTGACCATGTATCACATGATTCAATGAACCTGGGGCCATGTATCACATGATTCAATGAACCTGGGGCCATGAATCACATGAATCAATGAACCTGGGGCCATGTATCACATGATTCAATGAACCAGGGGCCATGTATCACATGATTCAATGAACCTGGGGCCATGTATCACATGATTCAATGAACCTGGGGCCATGTATCACATGATTCAATGAACCAGGGGCCATGTATCACATGATTCAACGAACCTGGGGCCATGTGTCACATGATTCAATGAACCAGGGGCCATGTATCACATGATTCAATGAACCTGGGGCCATGTATCACATGATTCAATGAACCTGGGGCCATGTATCACATGATTCAACGAACCTGGGACCATGTATCACATGATTCAATGAACTTGGGGCCATGTATCACATGATTCAACGAACCTGGGGCCATGTATTACATGATTCAATGAACCAGGGGCCATGTATCACATGATTCAATGAACCTGGGGCCATGTATCACATGATTCAATTAACCTGGGGCTATGTATCACATGATTCAATGAACCTGGGGCCATGTATCACATGATTCAATGAACCTGGGGCCATGTATCACATGATTCAACGAACCTGGGGCCATGTATCACATGATTCAATGAACCTGGGGCCATGTATCACATGATTCAATGAACCTGGGGCCATGTATCACATGATTCAATGAACCTGGGGCCATGTATCACATGATTCAATGAACCTGGGGCCATGTATCACATGATTCAATGAACCTGGGGCCATGTATCACATGATTCAACGAACCTGGGGCCATGTATCACATGATTCAATGAACCAGGGGCCATGTATCACATGATTCAATGAACCTGGGGCCATGTATCACATGATTCAATGAAACCTGGGGCCATGTATCACATGATTCAATGAACCTGGGGCCATGTATCACATGATTCAATGAACCTGGGGCCATGTATCACATGATTCAACGAACCTGGGGCCATGTATCACATGATTCAATGAACCTGGGGCCATGTATCACATGATTCAATGAACCTGGGGCCATGTATCACATGATTCAATGAACCTGGGGCCATGTATCACATGATTCAATGAACCTGGGGCCATGTATCACATGATTCAATGAACCTGGGGCTATGTATCACATGATTCAATGAACCTGGGGCCATGTATCACATGATTCAATGAACCTGGGGCCATGTATCACACGATTCAGCGAACCAGGGGCCATGTATCACATGATTCAACGAACCTGGGGCCATGTATCACATGATTCAATGAACCTGGGGCCGTGTATCACATGATTCAATGAACCTGGGGCCATGTATCACATGATTCAATGAACCTGGGGCCATGTATCACATGATTCAATGAACCTGGGGCCATGTATCACATGATTCAATGAACCTGGGGCCATGTATCACATGATTCAATGAACCTGGGGCCATGTATCACATGATTCAATGAACCTGGGGCCATGTATCACATGATTCAATTAACCTGGGGGCCATGTATCACATGATTCAATGAACCTGGGGCCATGTATCACATGATTCAATGAACCTGGGGCCATGTATCACATAATTCAACGAACCTGGGGCCATGTATCACATGATTCAATGAACCTGGGGCCATGTATCACATGATTCAATGAACCTGGGGCCATGTATCACATGATTCAATGAACCCGTGCCTGTATATCACATGATTCAATGAACCCATGGCCATGTATCACATGATTCAATGAACAAATGACACCCTCCCTCGCCTCAATTCCCCATGTCTGTCCTCACATCAATCTTTCTCATCCTCTTCATTATCTTTATCTTCATCTAATTCATCTCCCCTCTCTAGCATGAACTAAAGTTTGATGGGAGTTTCCCTTCTTTGAGTTTTCAATCAGGGCTTCAGTCTGAAAGGTGGAGTACCTGTTTCTTTTCTACATATTTCTGTTTGTCAATTTTGTGATGTCCCAGAAACATTTCTAGTGACTTGGTCCAGTTTGCGGTCAGGTAATAAAAAGTCTCTCCAGCTGGGAATGAAATCTGGACAACAAATTCAGACATGTTGGGGTAGAATGTTGGAGGTTGAGATTCATGGTGATGATGTCATCGTCTGACTGGTACCACCACCACATCACTGTTGTCTTTACAAGAGACTATTCAATGAGTACAATGTACAATAACCACATGTAAAATAACCGTGATGAAAACAGACACTAACCAGTAATTACATATGACATACCGGTTATTTACCTTACATATGACATACCGGTTATTTACCAAACTATAGTTGCTACATTAACATAGAATTGTGGGGTGTGGGTGATGATGGTGGTGGGGTGTTTGTGTGTAGATCTTTTTGTTCTATTTGTGTATGGGGAGCTATAATGGTTTCTTTGTTTAATCTGAAATCTTTTTGTTTAATCTGTAATCTTCCCTTTGTTTCTTAGTTTAGCTTGTGTGTGGGGGAAGGGAGACATGCGTGACAATTCCTTTATGCTTGTGTGTGTGCTGTGTGTGTGTGCGTGCACCCGCATGCATGAAAAGATGTTTGTCAGTAACAGTGACAGAAAAATTCTGCTTTCTAAGCTGTACTCTTGATATTAACATTGCCATTAGTTTAATTATCTGCTCACATGTATCATCAAATAATTGATCTATCATTCTTAACAAATACATGTTTCTATATTGCCAAACTGACACAAAATTTGCTAATCTACACAACGCATACAAGTATAATTATTTCTCTTTTGGCCAAAAACACTAATTTTTTTTAGTCATAGTTGAATTCAAAATCTGGCAACTAAAACATTCCAATGTTCTCATTGCTATTAATATTTTTTTCAAATGGCTTCTTAATTTGCCATGTATTTTTTAGACCATGAATTCATGTTATTAATGCTGTTAATAAAATAACAGACCGCAATACAATAATAAAGAGTCTCACGATATAAATTATGCAGAATCCACAAACTAAGAAACATGAATCCAACTACAAAAAGAGACATTGTAAGTAAAATTATTTATTAAAAGACACAATACTGGCTATTGCTAGTGCAAATATCCAGGCTGACTTTGATAACGACTGATAAAGACAAAGAAAACAACAACAACAACAGATGTATTGATTACATGTACAACTAACAGTTTGTTTGTTAAATGAGCAGTCGGCTGGAGAAACTAGAAGCTGATTGGTTGAGATTACAGGTCAAGGTTGCTAAACTTCTGCTGCATTTCTTCATGAAGCTCATCGTAGTCTTGTTTGATCTTGGCCTCACCATCCTTGTATGGATCCTGTCAAAGATAATCAAACATGTATATCAGAGAACATTTTCATTGAAATCGGCAAGGATAATAAAATGTTGAGTTTTTTTGCAGTACACATTATGTAATTAGGTTGGTTGATTGCTTGGGAGGTGGCTGAGATTGCAGTGGGTGTTTGTGAGGTTGATGTGTTGAGGACCTGGCTGGGTGGGTGCCTGGTTGTCTGAGTGGGTGCTTGGTTGAATGGGTGGCTGTTTGGTTGATTGGGTGGATGTGTGGTTGATTGGGTGGATGTGTGGTTGATTGGGTGGATGTGTGGTTGATTGGGTGGATGTGTGGTTGATTGGGTGGATGTGTGGTTGATTGGGTGGATGTGTGGTTGATTGGGTGGATGTGTGGTTGATTGGGTGGATGTGTGGTTGATTGGGTGGATGTGTGGTTGATTGGGTGGATGTGTGGTTGATTGGGTGGATGTGTGGTTGATTGGGTGGATGTGTGGTTGAATGGGTGGCTGTTTGGTTGATTGGGTGGATGTGTGGTTGATTGGGTGGATGTGTGGTTGATTGGGTGGATGTGTGGTTGATTGGGTGGATGTGTGGTTGATTGGGTGGATGTGTGGTTGATTGGGTGGATGTGTGGTTGATTGGGTGGATGTGTGGTTGATTGGGTGGATGTGTGGTTGATTGGGTGGATGTGTGGTTGATTGGGTGGATGTGTGGTTGATTGGGTGGATGTGTGGTTGATTGGGTGGATGTGTGGTTGATTGGGTGGATGTGTGGTTGATTGGGTGGATGTGTGGTTGATTGGGTGGATGTGTGGTTGATTGGGTGGATGTGTGGTTGATTGGGTGGGTGTCTGGTTGATTAAGTGGATGTGTGGTTGATTGGGTGGGTGCCTGTGTGGTTGATCTGTTGAGGACATTATTGGGTGAGTTACTTGGTTGATTGGGTGGGTGTCTGGCTGATTGGGTGGATGTGTGGTTGATTGGGTGGGTGCCTGGTTATCTGGGTGGGTGGATCTTTCCTTGGTTGAAAATTGCTTGCTTGGATGGGTGGGTGAATGTGTGTGAGCATTGGAGGGTGTTAGATTAGTTGGGTGCGTGGTTGAGGACTGCTTGCTTGACTGGGTGGGTGAGAGGATGGGAAAGTGTTCGGCTGAGTGTGTACCTTATTGGTTGATGGGTGAGTGGGTGAGTGCATGCTTCATTTGATGAATGGGCGAGTGGGAGGGTGTGTGCTTAATTGGTTGGGTAAGTGAATGGGAGGGTGTGTGCTTAATTGGTTGGGTAAGTGAATGGGAGGGTGTGTGCTTAATTGGTTGGGTAAGTGAATGGGAGGGTGTGTGCTTAATTGGTTGGGTAAGTGAATGGGAGGGTGTGTGCTTAATTGGTTGGGTAAGTGAATGGGAGGGTGTGTGCTTAATTGGTTGGGTAAGTGAATGGGAGGGTGTGTGCTTAATTGGTTGGGTAAGTGAATGGGAGGGTGTGTGCTTAATTGGTTGGGTAAGTGAATGGGAGGGTGTGTGCTTAATTGGTTGGGTAAGTGAATGGGAGGGTGTGTGCTTAATTGGTTGGGTAAGTGAATGGGAGGGTGTGTGCTTAATTGGTTGGGTAAGTGAATGGGAGGGTGTGTGCTTAATTGGTTGGGTAAGTGAATGGGAGGGTGTGTGCTTAATTGGTTGGGTAAGTGAATGGGAGGGTGTGTGCTTAATTGGTTGGGTAAGTGAATGGGAGGGTGTGTGCTTAATTGGTTGGGTAAGTGAATGGGAGGGTGTGTGCTTAATTGGTTGGGTAAGTGAATGGGAGGGTGTGTGCTTAATTGGTTGGGTAAGTGAATGGGAGGGTGTGTGCTTAATTGGTTGGGTAAGTGAATGGGAGGGTGTGTGCTTAATTGGTTGGGTAAGTGAATGGGAGGGTGTGTGCTTAATTGGTTGGGTAAGTGAATGGGAGGGTGTGTGCTTAATTGGTTGGGTAAGTGAATGGGAGGGTAAGGGCTTAATTGGTTGGGTAAGTGAATGGGAGGGTGTGTGCTTAATTGGTTGGGTAAGTGAATGGGAGGGTAAGGGCTTAATTGGTTGGGTAAGTGAATGGGAGGGTAAGGGCTTAATTGGTTGGGTAAGTGAATGGGAGGGTGTGTGCTTAATTGGTTGGGTAAGTGAATGGGAGGGTAAGGGCTTAATTGGTTGGGTAAGTGAATGGGAGGGTAAGTGCTTAATTGGTTGGGTAAGTGAATGGGAGGGTAAGTGCTTAATTGGTTGGGTAAGTGAATGGGAGGGTAAGTGCTTAATTGGTTGGGTAAGTGAATGAGAGGGTAAGGGCTTAATTGGTTGGGTAAGTGAATGGGAGGGTAAGTGCTTAATTGGTTGGGTAAGTGAATGGGAGGGTAAGTGCTTAATTGGTTGGGTAAGTGAATGGGAGGGTAAGTGCTTAATTGGTTGGGTAAGTGAATGGGAGGGTAAGTGCTTAATTGGTTGGGTAAGTGAATGAGAGGGTAAGGGCTTAATTGGTTGGGTCGAGGGTAAGGGCTTAATTGGTTGGGTAAGTGAATGGGAGGGTAAGGGCTTAATTGGTTGGGTAAGTGAATGAGAGGGTAAGGGCTTAATTGGTTGGGTAAGTGAATGGGAGGGTAAGTGCTTAATTGGTTGGGTAAGTGAATGGGAGGGTAAGTGCTTAATTGGTTGGGTAAGTGAATGAGAGGGTAAGGGCTTAATTGGTTGGGTAAGTGAATGGGAGGGTAAGTGCTTAATTGGTTGGGTAAGTAAATAGGAGGGTAAGTGCTTAATTGGTTGGGTGGGTGTTTAATGCTTTATCATGCACCACCACCGCACCAATCACAGCAGACCCAGTCAATTTGTCCGCCTGCTAGCTTCAAGGGTTCAGACATGAAGCTAACAATGGTATAGGCACAGTGGACAAGAGTTTGATGGCAGCTTTCAGAGTTTGGGAGGGTGAGACTAACCACCTACCCCTGCATGCACTCAGGTCTACAGAATGTGATGGTTCTAACACTTCACAAACCCACAGCAGAGGCCTGCTACAGGAGTGGTTGTGAAGTGGAGAATGGGTCAGTTCATCAACAACTGTTGCTGTCTAGAGACATGGCAACACTCACGTATACTCACAGGAACAAAGTGGGGATTAACTGGTGTAGGCAGGTAACTTCAACGAGTCAGCTGCTGCTAGACAGCAAGACCATAAGCTATCTGACCAGTTCTAGTCATCAGATAACGTGTTCACACAGAGCAATTGTTCTCAACAGAGAACATCCTCTCACATACACCAGTTCCAGTCAACAGATAACATCCTCTCACACACCAGTTCCAGTCAACAGATAACATCCTCTCACACACCAGTTCCAGTCAACAGATAACATCCCCTCACAGACCTGTTTCAGTCAACAGATAACATCCTCTCACACACCAGTTCCAGTCAACAGATAACATCCTCTCACACACCAGTTCCAGTCAACAGATAACATCCCCTCACAGACCTGTTTCAGTCAACAGATAAAAATCCTCTCACTCACCAGGTCTAGTCAACAGATAACATCTCACACACCAGTTCTAGTCAACAGATAACATCTCACACACCAGTTCTAGTCAACAGATAACATCTCACACACCAGTTCTTCTCAACAGATAACATCTCACACACCAGGTCTAGCCAGTTCTAGTCAACAGATAACATCTCACACACCAGTTCTAGACAACAGATAACATCTCACATACCAGTTCTTGTCAACAGATAACATCTCCACACTAGGTCTAGCCAGTTCTAGTCAACAGATAACATCTCACACACCAGTTCTAGACAACTGATAACATCTCACACACCAGTTCCAGTCAGCAGACAACATCCTCTCACACACCAGTTCCAGTCAACAGATAACATCCCCTCACAGACCTGTTTCAGTCAACAGATAAAAATCCTCTCACTCACCAGGTCTAGTCAACAGATAACATCTCATACACCGGGTCTAGCCAGTTCTAGTCAACAGATAACATCTTACACACCAGGTCTAGTCAACAGATAACATCTCACACACCAGTTCTAGTCAACAGATAACATCTCACACACCAGTTCTAGTCAACAGATAACATCTCACACACCAGTTCTAGTCAATAGATAACATCTCACACACCTGTTCTAACTAGTCTTTTTTTTCTTCTTTTTTGTTTGCATATCCTTTACAGGACATCGCTGTCAACATCAGCATCTTTTAGCTGATTGTGATTTCTTGGCAAGATTACGCTCAGTAGTTTGCCATTGCTTTCTGAGCGACCGGCTCACATACCCTGTAAGTTACCGACACGGAGAGAACCGCTACCAATTCTCGCACACTTCGCATTACTTACGATAGTATACGAGATTATGGAGAAAGTCGTGTAACCCCTAGACTAGGGAGACCGGCCTAGTTAGTCCAAGTCAACAGATAACATCTCACATACCAGTTCTAGCAAGTCCTAGTCAACAGACATCTCACACACCAGTAGCAGCCATTTCTAATCAACAGACATCTCCCACAGATAACATCTTCCATACCAGTTCCAGCCAACAGATAACATCTCCCATACCAGTTCCAGCCAACAGATAACATCTCCCACACCAGTTCCAGTCAACAGATAATATCTCCCACACCAGTTCTAGTCAACAGACATCTCCCACATCAGTTCCAGTCAATAGATAACATCCTGTCAGAAAATAGCACCATTTGTCTCAAAACTGACCTTGAACTTCATGTTGCTCAGTTTGTACATGATGTCTCCCATCTGCTCTCTGATGATAGCGTACGTGACCTTGTTGTCACTCTGGGCGGTGGTCTCCACGGCGTGACGAGCCATGTCATAGAAGGCGATGATGTTCTTCAACATGCCAGTGGTCTTATAGAAGGGGCAGAATCTGCAAGTAGTTAGACAGGAAATGATGAAACAATATGCAAGCCCAACTCTTTCTCAGAAACAATAAATGTTGGTATCTAAACCTCTGATTTAACTGTTTTTTAATTTTTTTTTTGCAATCAAACCCAACTGCTAGTTGTAGGTCTGTAGGTCAGCATGGCTGAATGTATAAGAATGAGTGTTCTTAAACATCCGGTGTACTGATGCCGAGGTAAGTGGTTCAACCCCTACACCGGACAGTTGGACTAAAATGTTGACCAATCGTCCTTGACTTGGGGATGTAAATTACAAGTAGCTCTGAAGACGGAATGGGTTCACCTGATGGCTTGCTTGCTTGCTTGTGTTCGCTGGCTGTGAACTCCAGCGCGAAGTCCTGTTTGTCGGATGAAGACATCCTGTTGTACAACATCAGTGATGTCATACTGGACTGAGGTTTGTGTGAGTATTTGTTGTCCCGTGTCTGGCTTATTGGTGTGCAGACTGGTGGTTTCTCGCCGTGCAGGCAGATACTCTCTGGCTTCGGAAGAATTAGCAATCCTACCACGTTAGCCAGGACCCCGAAGGGACCTGTTGCCCAGGACACACGGCGATGACGTGATAGTAGGTCTTGGCCAGTACAGAACCTGGCCCTGGTGCCTTGGAAACACCTCTGCTTCCCACCTGATGGCAAGGGACACAGTTAATAGGTAAAACTAATCCACACGCAAAATTCAGTCCAGCACTACTAGAAGTAGTGTATATGAACTACACTTGAGCTCAAAGTGAGCAAGCGCAAATACACCAAAAAAAAACTAGGCAATTTAACATTCAGTAGTTTGCCATAGCTTTCTGAATGAGAAGTCAGCGTTTACGTTCAACAGACCAGCATAGGGAATGACCACATTTCCCCGCCATTAGTGTACAGCAAGTATAATCACAAGCATATTATGTCCTGCAGAGACTCCCGATTTAGTGTTAGAGTCGAATATTTTAAGTTTGCTGTTTTTTTTTTTTTTTGGGGGGGGGGGGGGGGGGGGGGGGTTGCACTTGCACTCGGTCACTTTTAACTCAAGCATAATCCATACACACTACTTCTAGTAGCACTGGACTAAATTTTGCACGTGGATTAGCTTTACCTATTACCAGTGACTCTCACCATCAGGCAAACCCACTCCAACTTCAGAGGTACTTGTGTAATTAATATCCCTAAGTCAGGGACGATAGGTCAACATTTTAGTCCAGCTGTCCACTGTAGGGACTGAACCCCTTACCTTGGCATAAGCACACCGGATGTTCAAGAACATGTGTTCTTATCCATTCAGCAAGCTGACCTAATGGTGCTAAGATTAATTTTCTGTACCTTCCACAAATTCCTGGTGTTACAAATGCACCTCTTGCCTTCTGAATTCTTAGTTTGATATATTTATGTGTTCCATCTTTCTCTACATTGTTACTTAGATGGGTGGGTGTTTCTGTTTCTTGAAGTGAGGTTTCACCATGGCAAAGATCAAGTCAACATTTGCTTAATCTATTCTCATTATTTTTTTCTGTCCCCTGTGAATTTTTACAATTGTCCTGACCTCCCGTCCAATGTGTTAAGTTATTGTTATCTTATTTCATGTGTGAGTAAATCAGTAACACAGAATACATGAATGACACACACATCCTAGAAACAGCTAATACATAGCCTTCCCTCTAAAGTAGCTAGCAGTTTCCCCAAAAGTAGCTAATACATAGGTTTCCATAAATTTAGCTAAAACATAGGTTTTAGCCAGTAAACAGGTTTCCTCAAATGTAGCTAATACATCCATCCATCATGTGCCATGCCAGTAAGTGTGGGCGGTCATGATTCACCATTTCACTCGATCACCAGAGTCGTGGATCAGCTCAGTGTTCTTGTCTCTACCATGCCACATGGTCAAGCCATCCAGGTATTTACTTCTCTGTCTTCCCCTTGTTCTCTTCCCCTCGATCTTGCCAGCTGTCACCAAGTTCTCTCATTTATTTCTTCTCATAACATGTCCAAAAAATTGTGACTATGTCTTATTTCTCTAATCAGTTTACAATTTTCATTTTGTTTCTTGTAGGACTTGGTCATTGGTTTTTCTGTCTGTCCATGGTATTCTTTGCATTCTCCTCAGAAACCACATTTCCACAGCCAATAGATGTTTTTCAGCTTGACTGCCCATTGTCCATGCGTCACATCCATATAAAAGTACAGGCTCTATGTAGCACCTCAACACTCTTTTTCTCGTAGCAAATAGCTTTTTTTGGGTCAGTATGTTTTTCATCTTGCAAAAGCTAATACATAAGTTCACCCAAATGTAGCTAATATGTATGTTCATAAAAATGTAGCTAATACACAGGTTCCTCAAAAGCAACCAGAAAAGACTCACCTGTCATATGGTGTGTAACCGTTCTGTTGTAGAAAATCATCTTTAATGAGCTTGGCAACTTCAAGAGTGATCTTGTCAGACTCAGCCAAGGAACCCTGAACATAAAACAAAAACACAAGATCCATAAGTTAAAGTGAAACATTAGAAATATATGCTTCAACAAATCATTTGTAAAGATGGTAAGATGGAGGAAAGAGAGTTATCAATAACAAATCAGAGTATCAACTATCGATGTCACAATATTGTTCATGTTTCTGTTGTGGGAAAGGCCAGCAACCGCTTTCCCCCACGATTGGTCGACAGATTCAGGCAAATCAAGCGATGAGAGACAGATGCTAGCGCAGAATAGGACACACATAGTGAGAAAACCTGAGAGTAGAAAGTCTCTGCCTAATCAACAATCAATATTGCTCTGCCCTCATTGTGTCAATCAACAATCAATATTCCTCTGCCCTCATTGTGTCAATCAACAATCAATATTCCTCTGCCCTCATTGTGTCAATCAACAATCAATATTCCTCTGCCCTCATTGTGTCAATCAACAATCAATATTCCTCTGCCCTCATTGTGTCAATCAACAACCAATATTCCTCTGCCCTCATTGTGTCAATCAACAACCAATATTCCTCTGCCCTCATTGTGTCAATCAACAACCAATATTCCTCTGCCCTCATTGTCAATCAACAATCAATATTCCTCTGCCCTCATTGTGTCAATCAACAATCAATATTCCTCTGTCCTCGTGCCAATCAACAATCAATATTCCTCTGCCCTCATTGTGTCAATCAACAATCAATATTCCTCTGCCCTCATTGTGTCAATCAACAATCAATATTCCTCTGCCCTCATTGTGTCAATCAACAATCAATATTGCTCTGCCCTCATTGTGTCAATCAACAATCAATATTCCTCTGCCCTCATTGTGTCAATCAACAATCAATATTCCTCTGCCCTCATTGTGTCAATCAACAACCAATATTCCTCTGCCCTCATTGTGTCAATCAACAATCAATATTCCTCTGCCCTCATTGTGTCAATCAACAACCAATATTCCTCTGCCCTCATTGTGTCAATCAACAACCAATATTCCTCTGCCCTCATTGTGTCAATCAACAATCAATATTCCTCTGCCCTCATTGTGTCAATCAACAATCAATATTCCTCTGTCCTCATGTCAATCAACAATCAATATTCCTCTGACCTCATTGTGTCAATCAACAATCAATATTTCTCTGCCCTCATTGTGTCAATCAACAACCAATATTCCTCTGCCCTCATTGTGTCAATCAACAACCAATATTCCTCTGCCCTCATTGTGTCAATCAACAACCAATATTCCTCTGCCCTCATTCTGTCAATCAACAATCAATATTCCTCTGCCCTCATTGTGTCAATCAACAATCAATATTCCTCTGCCCTCATTGTGTCAATCAACAATCAATATTCCTCTGCCCTCATTGTGTCAATCAACAATCAATATTCCTCTGCCCTCATTGTGTCAATCAACAATCAATATTCCTCTGCCCTCATTGTGTCAATCAACAATCAATATTCCTCTGCCCTCATTGTGTCAATCAACAACCAATATTCCTCTGCCCTCATTGTGTCAATCAACAACCAATATTCCTCTGCCCTCATTGTGTCAATCAACAACCAATATTCCTCTGCCCTCATTGTGTCAATCAACAATCAATATTCCTCTGCCCTCATTGTGTCAATCAACAATCAATATTCCTGTCCTCGTGCCAATCAACAATCAATATTCCTCTGCCCTCATTGTGTCAATCAACAATCAATATTCCTCTGCCCTCATTGTGTCAATCAACAATCAATATTCCTCTGCCCTCATTGTGTCAATCAACAACCAATATTCCTCTGCCCTCATTGTGTCAATCAACAACCAATATTCCTCTGCCCTCATTGTGTCAATCAACAACCAATATTCCTCTGCCCTCATTCTGTCAATCAACAATCAATATTCCTCTGCCCTCATTGTGTCAATCAACAATCAATATTCCTCTGCCCTCATTGTGTCAATCAACAATCAATATTCCTCTGTCCTCGTGTCAATCAACAATCAATATTCCTCTGCCCTCATTGTGTCAATCAACAATCAATATTCCTCTGCCCTCATTGTGTCAATCAACAACCAATATTCCTCTGCCCTCATTGTGTCAATCAACAACCAATATTCCTCTGCCCTCATTGTGTCAATCAACAACCAATATTCCTCTGCCCTCATTGTGTCAATCAACAACCAATATTCCTCTGCCCTCATTCTGTCAAACAACAATCAATATTCCTCTGCCCTCATTGTAACAAACGCCTGGGAACTGGACTGACTTCAGGGCTGGCAGATAACATGATAGTCATTTCTGGCAATGATGAGCAAGGGCTGGCAGATAACATGATAGTCATTTCTGGCAATGATGAACAAGGGCTGGCAGATAACATGATAGTCATTTCTGGCAATGATGAGCAAGGGCTGGCAGATAACATGATAGTCATTTCTGGCAATGATGAGCAAGGGCTGGCAGATAACATGATTGTCATTTCTGGCAATGATGAGCAAGAGCTGGCAGATAACATGATAGCCATTTCTGGCTATGATGAGCAAACGACTTTAATATCTACATAAGAAATCCGGTTATTTAGATGTGGACGCTGGAATTCAGCAAGCCACTATCAGCAAGATGTATGTATCTCTTACTGATGCAACGGAGCATGTTTAGGTAATGTTAGGAGTGCTGTGATGTCGGTTCTTGACTCAACTCAACTTTCTGATAATGGAGGCGGAGGAAGTCAGTGTTGTGCTGGCTGGAGAACAAACAGTACGTGCATGTTGTGATTATATCAGACTCACAGAGTATGATGAGGAAGATGAAGACAGGCATGCTTCGGATGGAGTAGCAGGCTTCCATTCAGCAATCATAAATAGAGAGCATCTGTTGGATTTCCTCTCCAGGACAAGCTGGTGTGGTGGGAAATGAACAGGTGGATAGATTGGATGGGTCTGAACCATTTGGCGGGATATTGGTGCATGATAAGGCAGATGTAGTCAGATTCTTTGGAATCGTGTGTACAGTGCAGAAGAACAGATAGACCATCATGGCTTGGAGAGAATGGTGCTGCAGGGAGTGACCAGAGAATCTGACTGACTCAGAGGAAAGGCAGGCGGACATATAATCAGACTTCAACTGGTACCATAAGCATTGGGGCTCTTTGTTGGCTGTTGCAGATAAGGATGGTGCACGTATGGGAATGTCCGAAGTGCTATGTCGGTTCTTCACTCTACTCAACTTACTGACGCAATGTCAGCTCTCAACAAAGACAAACTTCGAGAGCCAAAAATAGCCGCAAGCCAACATCTTGTAGTCTTACTTCTGAACGCCAAGAACATTGTAACTGCATTGTTTCTATCTGTGGTTCCAATAGCCACACTATGTTGATTTGTTTAAATAAGGCCAGTCAGATGCATAATGTGGACTGCAACCTCTGACTCCCACAACTGCCAGTAGATGTGCTGGTCGGGTATTACCCCAAGACACAGACACATACACAGAATGTGCTGAATTGTTCTGCATCAAAACAGGACACAATAGACTAAACTTTTACACAAAATGGCAGCCGCCTTATGCATGTACTTGATATTGGTTTGTCGGGACTGCTGTCTAATCCACTTTTCACATGGGACAGTGAGGAACAGTTTGTATGATATTCACTGGCCCAGGAACAGAGCACAATTGGGTAACCCTTTGCCATGAAACTGTAACCACGACTAATGACCAAGAAACTGAAGTAGATCCCATCAGTGTTTTGTAAATATGGACAAGCAGAACTGACAGCCTAAGATATCCATCGACACTGCCACATTTTTCACTAATTGCAGGCTAATTGTTGGTCCACAGAGACGAACTTCACACAAAGCCATTTGGGAGTTTCAGTGACCTCTCAGATACAGCAACATACAGCCAAAAAGAGATAAATGTCTGACCGAGTGGCTAGAACGCCAGGCACCTATTCAGGAGAACTGGGTTAAAATCCTTGATTCAGTGAATGAGTTTGTTTCTGTTGAGGAAAAACAAGATGACCCTAACCTACATAGTTCGCGGCAGCTGCACTACCCAATAGGCCTTCATTCCTTAAGTTCGAGACCCCACTGTCCTACACCGCAAGGTACTACAGGCAGTAGATGAGTTTTTGTAATAGCCAGACCATTGGACTATATGTGAAGGTGTTACTAGAACAACGGCAAAGAAGAAGAGAGGAGGAAAGGAAAGAGGAAATGGAAGGGAGAAGGAGGAAAAGGAAAGGGTGGAAGGGGAGGAGGAGGGGAAGGAAGAGGAGGAGAAAAAGAAGCAGGAGGATGAGCAGAGAAGGAAGGAAGAAAGGAAGGGAGGAAGGAAGGAAGGGAGGGAGGAAGGAAGGAAGGAAGGAAGGAAGGAAGGAAGGAAGGAAGGGAGGGAGGGAGGCAGGGAGGGAGGCAGGGAGGGAGGCAGGGAGGGAGGGAGGCAGGGAGGGAGGACACCATCAAGCAACCATATACCTTCAGAGACTAAATGGGGGTTCAATAAGGGTCAGGATTAACGTGACAACTTACCTTGCCGACCAACTGTACGATTTCAGACAGGTCCTCCTCTTCTTGCAGGATTTCTTTACACTGGGAAATCAAACGAGGAACAATGAGTATCAAAGGGATAACAGTAAAAAGACACACAGAGATATAGACACAGACAGAGCTAGAGACACTATTTGAGAAAGATCTTAACTACAGCAGGATATAACAATGTAGATATCACAACAGGGTAACACATACAAAACTGCTGCTAGCCCACACACAAATCTACTGTTAGCCACAGATCACACTTCCAGCATACATGCACGCACCCACCCACACCCAAACCTACCACTAGCCACACATCACACTTGCTTCTGGCATGCACAAAAGCGCACATCCACATACATCACACCTGTTTCTGGCATGCAATATCACTATACAGACCTTGCTTCTCAGCGGCACAAAATCTGCGTAATTCCTGTCATAGAACTCATCCAGAGCTCTCTCGTACTTGGAGTAAGAGATGAGCCAGTTGACAGATGGGAAATGTTTTCTCTGGGCCAACTTCTTGTCCAACCCCCAAAACACCTGTACGATGTTCAGCGTGGCTGTGGTCACAGGATCTGAGAAATCACCACCAGGTGGCGACACGCTGTAATATACCAAACAACAGTTATTACTGAGGGGGCTGAGTGGTTTCGAGGTTTGGTGTCTGCCTTGAGTGCTGGAGGTCCCGGGTTCAAGCCCCGGTGAGGGCTGGGATTTGTTCACATGGACTTCTAGTAACAAAATTTCCCCTGGTCTCTGGGTAGTGAGATCGGACGCCCGTGTGTATTGTTGCGCACGTAAAATATCCCTTGGCAGTTGGAAATCGAAAAAGAGTAACCTAACGGCACTGCCCGGGCAAAATTTTGAGTTAACCATCTACCCATTTCAGGATCCTCACTGGTGTTAAAGAGTTCGTGCACTGAGCTGGGATTCTCTTAGGAGTAGAACAGAACACTTATGGGTTACACGTGTGTGCCGTGATGTTGATCCGTCGACTAAACTAAACAGTTATTACAAACATGGACAAGGCCAATATTGTCAATGCAGTACGGACCCAGCTGGTCAATACCAACAAGTCTCTAACACTAGTTCAATTACATGAAAGAAATGGGAGTCAACTCTGGCCAAGCATATTAATGCCGTCTTCGAGATAGAGAGGGGAGACATTACAACCAACTCCTCATGGGAACACTGAGTGGAAATACTTTGAGACAGCTGCTGTTTCGGAGGACTGTGCACTCATGGGAATACCCAATGTGCGGGGATGTCGATTGTATTAACATTCATCATCATCATGTGCCATGCAGATAAGCGTTGGCAGTGATGATTCGCCATTTCACTAGATCACCAGAGTCGTGGATCAGCTCAGTGTTCTTGTCTCGTCTATGCCATGTGGCCAAGCCATCCAGGTATCTACTTCTCTGTCCTCTCCTTGTTCTCTTCCCCTTGATCTTGCCAGTTGTCACCAAGTTCTCCAATTTATTTCTTCTCATAACATGCCCAAAAAAGTTTCTCTAATCAGTTTACAATTTTCATTTGTTTCTTGTAAAACTTGCTCATTGGTTTTTCTGTCTGTCCATGATATTCTTTGAATTCTCCTCAGAAACCACATTTCCACAGCCATCAGATGTTTTTCAGCTTGAATGCTAAGTGTCCACATAACATTACAAACATGAATAAAATGGGACAATGAGAGACTTGTTTATCTATCATGTTACCAGTTCCACAGTCACATAGATCAGTGTCCCCTATCTTTAGATTATTAAACATGTGGTACCTCAGCCTGCTGTGTCTGTATGTGAAGTTTGAAGATTGCAGCTTGTTCTTTTCAGTCCAGCTAGCAATTTGCATCAACTGTTTGGTGACCTGGATGTACTGATTTCCTCTTGGTTCGATAATTATTTCTGATAAATCTCCTGGCCTTATGATACGTTTAAATCAGGTTGAGGTAATCTTCTACCGTTTTCTGCCAATCTGTCGACTGATTCATTTCCAGACATGTTGCAATGTGAAGAAATTCATTTTATTACAACCCTTGTACGTTTCTGGCATAGTTCATGTAGCACTGCTCTTAGGTCTGCTAGCTCTGCATTGTTTCTGTTCTTCAGTATTGAAACAACTGACTTCACATCTTCAAAGAGAAATGTTTCTTTCTCTTTATTTTTCTCTGTGATGAAAATAAACAAAACAGAAGAGAAGGGAGAAAGAGTCACAACCCATAAATACCTAGAATTAATGAACTTCTTCCTCTTCTTTCATCCGGAATGTTATTTTAGACATAATTGCGTTGAGCCTGTTTACAGCAGAACTGCGATATTTGCACCTTTCGGGCAACACATCTGATTCTTCAGGCATCCATCGAGATTATTCAGTTATGATTTGGATAAGCCTGAAAACGACGGACAGATGCAACTGTATCAGAATGCGACTTAGAAAGTCAGAACAAGGTGACGCAGAAGCCGATTGGTGAAGGACAGAAGGACCGGGATATTATAGTTGCAAGTATCTAACATATTCAACTGTATATTATTCATATGTAATATTTTCTCTACCGTCCCGCCTGGCCATAATAGGCACGGTATCAACAAATTGTAATTTATTTTTAAATTATTGAATATGTGACAAGTTTGGACATAGGCAAATAAATAGTGCCTCAACATGTTGAATACCGGCTTCGAGTCATTGATCACTGTTGGTATTATGCTTCTACATTCTGTTGGATTGGTACAACCTGGACAATTTGAGCAATTTTGATTATGTTACATTATTTATCTTAAATCACCGTCTGGCATTATACTTCCCAGGAAAATAATAAGCAATAATAAAAATGCGAAAAAGCATACTTACGCCCCGACGATTGAGACTGATCCCTCACGTCCTGGGTTACCTAGACATTTGACACGCCCAGCTCTTTCGTAGAAGTGAGCCAATCTGGCAGGCAGGTAGGCAGGGTAGCCAGAGTCAGCAGGCATCTCAGCCAAACGACCAGAGATTTCTCTCAAAGCCTCGGCCCAACGAGATGTAGAGTCAGCCATCATGGACACGTTCAGACCCATGTCACGGAAGTATTCAGACAAGGTAATACCTGCGGTAGACAGTTATATAATCATCTGATTTCACGGCAAGACTACTGACATTCAGAAAGTGACAGTGAACTGTCCATCATTTACAAAACAATATTGGAGAAAAAAATGTCTCAAACATTTATTATTACATAGCGTTTTCTAGCCTAACAGGCATTTAGCAGGAAGGAAGTTGTTTTTTGGGTGCTGATCGAAGAATCAAAGCTGCTTATTGAGTAGCAAAGCAAGGGGACTGTACTTTCATCAATGTTGATGGAGACTGTATTCTAAACACTGTTACTGAGGGACTGTACTTTAAACATTGTTATTGGGGGACTGTACTGTTATCATTGTTACTGGGGGACTTTACTCTAAACATTGTTACTGGGGGACTGTACTCTAAACATTGTTACTGGGGGACTGTACTATTGTTAATGAGGACTGTAGTATAATCATTGTTAATGGAGACTAGGATAATCATTTTTAATGGCGACTGAACTATAATCACTGTTAATGGAGACTGTACTATAATCACTATTAATGGAGGTAGTTAGTTGCATATCCTTTGCAGGATGTTGCAGTCAACACCAGCATTTTTTGCTGTTATCTCTTGGCAGTTTACATTTAGTAGTGTACCATTGCTTTCTGAACGACCTGCACCCACACCATTTCATAAAAAGCTAAAGAAAGGCGATCTGCTGCCAAATCACCTACAGCCGTGTTCTGAACGTGGGTACGTGGGATTACAAACTGCATCCGTAACCTCTTCACCACGGAGCCGGCTGTTAATGGGGACTGTACTATAATCAATGTTATCTGGGGAATGTACTCTAATCATTGTTACTCGAGGTACTGTACACTAATCAATGTTACTGAGGGACTGTACTCTAATCATTGTTACTGGGAGACTGTACACTAATAATTGGTACAGGGGACTGTACTCTAATCATTGTTACTGGAGACTGTACTCTAATCATTGTTACTGGGGACTGTACTCTAATCATTGTTACTGGGGACAATACTTTGATCACTTTTTTTCTAGAGACTAAGCAATAAGCAGACTACACACTCTCTGGGCCTGGCTCCTCAGCTCTACCAACATCACTGAATCACCACAACAGACGTCAGCTGCGGCTGTAGACTCACCTGTGTAGATGGAAGCCTCTCGGGCAGCTACTGGCATGTTGGAAGTGTTGGCCACCAGAGCTGTTCGCTTCATGATACTCTCCTGCTTGCCTTCAACATCCATAGTCAGCTGCGACAGAATAAGACATGTTTCCATGAAGCAGTTCTATGAGGACATGTGACATGCTTTCTACTTCTTTCGTTTGTTTGAAATTTGTCTACAATTAGTCTCTTGTATGAAATGTGTCTATATCTGCAATTGATTATGTGGTTGTTTCGGGATTTGAAATTTAAATATTGAGCACAACCCACTACTGGCAACGCCGATCGCATTCTGGTATGAAACTAAGGCCTATCCACGTCAATATGGAAGCACTATACTCCAGTTTCGCCCTCATTTGAGCTCGTCAGTAGTGCATATCCCTGACCGGATCCGGAAACAGTCCCGGATCACGCGTGTGAAGCGGGTGTGTAACCACGCGGCACACACTGGACACACCAAATTATCACAACAGAACATCACAACGCTACCCATCGTAGGCTATGCTCAAGATTGCCCAATCGCCGCGACCGACGTCCGTCAATCGATGGGACCCGAACGATCAGGACTTCTCACTGGCAAGGAACACCAGGCCTCCTAAATCTTGAGCATAGCCTACGATGGGTAGCGTTGTGATGTTCTGTTGTGATAATTTGGTGTGTCCAGTGTGTGCCGCGTGGTTACACACCCGCTTCACACGCGTGATCCGGGACTGTTTCCGGATCCGGTCAGGGATATGCACTACTGACGAGCTCAAATGAGGGCGAAACTCGAGTATAGTGCTTCCATATTGACGTGGATAGGCCTTAGTTTCATACCAGAATGCGATCGGCGTTGCCAGTAGTGGGTTGTGCTCAATATTTAAATATATCTGCAATGTTGTCTCTGGTATGAAATGTGTCTATATCTGCAATGTTGTCTCTGGTATGAAATGTGTCTATATCTGCAATGTTGTCTCTTGTATGAAATGTGTTTATACCTGCAATGTTGTCTATGTATGAAATGTGTTTATATCTACAATGTTTTCTCTTATATGAAATGTGTCTATATCTGCAATGTTGTCTCTTTATGAAATGTGTTTATATCTACAATGTTGTCTCTTATATGAAATGTGTCTATATCTGCAATGTTCTCTTGTATGAAATTCACTGTTGTGACATGCCTTACTGATTTTTGGATAAATGTTAAACGATAAATTGTTTGATCCTGTATTAACTCTTCTTCGTCTGCCCTTTATTACCCATTGGGGCATATGCCCTCAATAAAACCAGGCCAAGCCTTTCCGTCTTTTGCTATGTCCTGCAGCCCCCTCTATGTCCTCTCAGTATTATTCATCTCTGTAATTCCCTTCTCCATGTTTTTAGGTCTCCTACTAATTTGTTTGCCTTGTGCATTCCAGGCAAGAGAGTGACTAGTTATACTATCCTCCAGTTTTCCCCAGTGTGTGTCCTATCCAGCGCCAGTGTCTTATCTTGTCTTTGCCTCTTGTTTCATGGGATATGTTTAGTTCTCTCCGCGAGCTCCACATTGGTGATTATGTCATTACATTTATTGAATGTTTGTATTTTATTTGTAATTGCTTTAATTGTTCTGTTTCTGATCCATACAGTGGTACCGATTTAACACTGGTGTTAAACATTCTAAGCTTGGTGTTTCTGATCCATACAGTGGTACCGATTTAGCACTGGTGTTAAACATTCTAAGCTTGGTGTATATGTTTATTTGTTAAAATGTTTTAGATGTTTGTATATCATCCACTCAACTCACCTAGACATAGAAATCTTTCAGCTCTCATCCACAAGAACATGTTTCAGAATCCATTCACCTCAATTAAATCCCTCAATGCTTCAAATATCTTACTTCTTCTCTCCTCAAAATCTACAATGATCTACAAGGATCTTACCTAAAGAACATCCTACAATACTTCAGACATCTCTTCTCTCTCCCCACAACCCATGAAGATCTACAAGATATGTTTCAGGGTCTACTTATCTCTGGGACATCCCTCAATACTTCATACATCTCATTTCCTCTCTCCCCACAAAGATCTAAATTGACATGTCTCAGGGTCCACTTACCTCAGGGACATTCCTCAATACTTCAGACATCTCATTTACTCTCTTCCTACAACCCATGAAGATCTACAAGGACATATTTCAGGGCCCACTTACCTCAGGGAAATCCCTCAATACTTCAGACATCTCATTTCCTCTCTCCCCACAACCCATGAAGATCTACAAGGACATATTTCAGGGCCCACTTACCTCAGGGAAATCCCTCAATACTTCAGACATCTCATTCCCTCTCTCCCCACAACCCATGAAGATCTACAAGGACATATTTCAGGGTCCACTTACCTCAGGGAAATCCCTCAATACTTCATACATCTTATTTACTCTCTCCCCACAACCCATGAAGATCTACAAGGACATATTTCAGGGCCCACTTACCTCAGGGAAATCCCTCAATACTTCAGACATCTCATTTCCTCTCTCCCCACAACCCATGAAGATCTACAAGGACATATTTCAGGGTCCACTTACCTCAGGGAAATCCCTCAATACTTCAGACATCTCATTTCCTCTCTCCCCACAACCCATGAAGATCTACAAGGACATATTTCAGGGCCCACTTACCTCAGGGAAATCCCTCAATACTTCAGACATCTCATTTCCTCTCTCCCCACAATCCCATGAAGATCTACAAGGACATATTTCAGGGCCCACTTACCTCAGGGAAATCCCTCAATACTTCAGACATCTCATTCCCTCTCCCCACAACCCATGAAGATCTACAAGGACATATTTCAGGGTCCACTTACCTCAGGGAAATCCCTCAATACTTCATACATCTTATTTACTCTCTCCCCACAACCCATGAAGATCTACAAGGACATATTGCAGGGCCCACTTACCTCAGGGAAATCCCTCAATACTTCAGACATCTCATTTCCTCTCTCCCCACAACCCACGTAGATCTACAAGGACATATTTCAGGGCCCACTCACCTCAGGGAAATCCCTCAATACTTCAGACATCTCATTTCCTCTCTCCCCACAACCCACGTAGATCTACAAGGACATATTTCAGGGCCCACTTACCTCAGGGAAATCCCTCAATACTTCAGACATCTCATTTCCTCTCTCCCCACAACCCACGTAGATCTACAAGGACATATTTCAGGGCCCACTTACCTCAGGGAAATCCCTCAATACTTCAGACATCTCATTTCCTCTCTCCCCACAACCCATGTAGATCTACAAGGACATATTTCAGGGTCCACTTACCTCAGGGAAATCCCTCAATACTTCAGACATCTCATTTCCTCTCTCCCCACAACCCACGTAGATGATGATGTCAGAATTGGAGAATTTTGACAGAGACTGAGATATCACAGTTTTGCCACATCCGAAAGCCCCTGGAATGGCAGTAGTACCTCCTTGTACACACCTGGAAATATAAAAGTATCTTAATGTAGATGCTACAACTACTTTACATGACGTAACATGACTATAGAGTAAAAAATAATAAACATGCAGATCAGGTGACAAATAATGTACCAACCAATGTTAATGGGAAGCAGCATGAGCAAGGCTGATGCAGTCAATGCACTACTGTTCTGATATGTCTTTGACTCCATCTTATCATCTTTTCCTGGGTCCTCCTCTCGCCTTGTATCCTGTGCATATCCTATATAAGTGCAAACATGGCATATTTTCTGATTTAAACATGGCACATTCTTTTGGTGCAAACATGGCACATTCTTTTACTGCAAACTTTATATGGCACATTCTTTTACTGCAAACTTTGTCTTGAGTGTGTCATAACTTGCATGCATTTAACACAACTGACATTCTTTCTGAGACAAACTGCACATTTTTTTAAATATTCCATAGTTAGGAAGTACAGTACACTCACAAGAGCTAGAGTCGTTGTCGCTTACAAGACATGACCTGGAAAACAACACTTACGGGAACAATGCATCCAACACTCTCTGGCCAGTCAGCAGGGGGTAGTTAGCTGCCAGTTTGTCAGTCACAGGTCTCATCTGTCGGACAGGCCAAACCTGCAACATGCTGTGCTTAGTTCTGACCCCATCAAACTCCGTTTCTAGGACTGGTTCCTGGTGGACAGAGAGGAGAAGAAAACCATGATTGTGAGTGCTCAAAATGTGTGTCCAAAAAAACAACATAACCAGTGAATCCAACTTGAAAACAAATCTGATATGAAAATAGTTTGCTTCTGAATAACAGATAAAGAGAAGTAATTGTTATTCAAGGAAAAGTGGTATACCAAAATGCAACATCATAGTGAATGGAAATAATCTGAAATAAGTCAATGAATTTAAGTATTTGTCTACTTTAGTAGTGGCAGATTGAAGACGTATTAATAAGGAAGATGAAGAATATTCTCTGCAATGTATCTATCATTCGAGGAGATTTCTTAAAAGCTGTATTGAACCAATCCTGATGTATGGAAGCGAATGATGGACAATAAGCAGACAAGTGAGGAATTCTGTGGCAGCTGTGGAGATGTGGTTTTACAAGGCAGTCTCTATGGTGAAGTGGTTACACTGCCTTTGAAGGTTGTGGGTTCGATTCTGGGATATGCCATTTGGTTCACGAATGCAGTTTTCTCAAGACTCCTGTAGGATCATCTGTGTAGCTACACACTTGGTGTGTTGTGCAACGCTTTCGGCAGAACACCCTGTGGAAAAAAGACAGAGCTATCTGGTGTAAAACCCGGTGCAATGAAATTGATCCCCGAGCCTTTTCAACTCCCGCTTTATTATGAGGTTTTACAACAGAATGATGAGAACACTGTGGACGAACAGGAAGAGTAGTGAAGATATCTGGACAGAAGTGAACTCATAAAGAGAACTGTGAAGATATCTGGACAGAAGTGAACTCATAAAGAGAACTGCGAAGATATCTGGACAGAAGTGAACTCATAAAGAGAACTGGCTACTCACATCACAAAAAGACAACCCACATTCTATTGGCATGTCATGAGCAGGGGAAAGCAGCAGTATGTGCGGGATCATGACTCCTCATCCCTCTGTTATTTGATATTTTAATAACTGACATTGCTGAGATGTTCAAGCTTTCCACAGACAACTGTCCTCCTCTGCTTCTCTGGCCTAGTAATGATAACGTCCTTGTAATTAAACATAACCTAGTATACTCACCACCACATTGTAAGTTCCAGGTTCAGCAATCCAGGTGACAGTTCCCATAAACTTGGGTCCCAGCATGATCTTGTGCTTGACCAGAATGTTCTCATAGACAGTACCATAGATGTCACCTCCGGTGATGTGACTGCCCACCTGTCAACAATAATCAAGCGAAAATTACAATCATATTTACACAACACTAAACAGTATATCAAGAACTGGGCCAAGATCAAATCAGTTTCCTGTATATAAGTAAGTTAAGTAGAGAATCTTTTTACACGCATTAACCCTTTGATCCCGATGAGCCGGTATACCACCTTGATATACTATGTATCAGAGACCCTGCCGGTATATCAGCTTCCATGTGTTTCCTGTTTACATCTCAATGTTAATCGGCAGCCAGCCGACCAATAAACATCCAACTTACATCTAGACATGGCTAACATGTTTGAGGTCACTTTTCTGTCGAATATTCCAAAAGTTTTCGATAGTTGACGGGGTTTTTTGGCCAAAATAAGCTGTGAAAATGGCAAAACAGTTTACCACAAGTCAGGTAATGGACATGAAAGGTAATACTGATAGTGAGGAGAATTTAGATGCCAGTGATTACAGTAATGAGGACGGGTTCCAAATGTTGCTGTATGTAGCCGAGGCGCGGTGTTGGGGTGAGCGCCCAACATTGCTTAAATACCTCAATGGCTCGTGAATACATAACCTATGCAGCAAAAGTCCAACTCCTGGCCTACACGAGGCGGACCTGTTTAAACTAACAGGAGAAGGGGCGACGGCGAATCTCTGGCGCCGGAAAATAACCAGTATGCTCTAGATGTGTATGCACGTACATGCATGCGCAGACAGGTGTGTGCGCGTGTACACATCTACACTCGAGTGAGACCACAGTCTGCTCTAGCAAAGAAAGGTGCTGAAGTCGGAGGCAACCAGCCAAGAGGCGCACCACAGAAATCAGGATGCCACGCAATCACGCAAAATGGAATATGTCGACTACTGCTAATCGTTATGGTGCTCGCCCTGCTTTGGACCCCCAGGCAGGTGCAGTGCCGGGCCCTATGTCTCGAAAGGGTCCAACCCCAACTACTGGAGGTCCTTCTCAGATGTCCTGTGGAGCCAGGGGACATGAGAATAGGATGACTGGCCTTACCAAACGAAGACTTAAAATAATGCACTGGAATGCGGAGGGAGTCAGCAACAAAAAAATAGAATTAGAAAAAATCTTGGACCAAGAAAAAGTAAGCATATGTTGCTTGCAAGAAACTCACCTCAATGAAAATATAGCCTTCAAAATCAGAGGCTACCAGTGTTACCGATCTGACCGAAAGGACAGGCGAAAAGGTGGGATACTGACCCTTGTAAGAAATAACATCATGGCTTCCCAAATCAAAGTCTACATGGAAGGGGCTGAGTATCAGACACTTAAACTTAAGACAGGTAATACAGATCTACATCTGATCAATTACTACTGTCCAAGTGACCGCCCACAGGCACTGGACACACTACCACTAAAAGAAAAAATGATTGTGTGTGGCGATTTCAACAGCCACTCGCAGAGCTGGGGCTATGATCACATGGACCAGAGAGGAGAGAGACTGGAAGACTGGCAGGATGAGAATAGATTCATGTTGATTAACAAGCCGTCCGACCCACATACTTTCTACTCGAGATCATGGCACTCTACAACTACACCTGACCTGGCTTTTCATTCACCAGACCTGGAGTGGAACATTACACGAATTGTTGGGAAACAACTTGGTGGCAGTGACCATCGGCCAGTCTTTCTAACCGTAGAAAATGAGCTTGTAAGTGAAAGCAGCACCCTCTCGAGGTGGAACTACAAGAAAGCAGAATGGGCAATGTACAAGCATCGCACCAGCATATTGGTTAGAAACCTGAACACTGAGAAAGACATAAATAAAGTAGTTGAAGAGTTTGGGAAATGCATACTACAGGCAGCGCGAGAAACAGTACCAAGAGGAGCCCGTAAACAATATAAACCCTACTGGAGTAGTGAACTGGAACAGTTGCATAATGATGTTGAAGTGTGTAGAAAGCAAGCAGAGGCCACACCCAGCCAAGAGCACCACAATAAATTCCAGCATGCAAAAGCCAAATTTCAAAGGGCCAAGCTGCAGGCTAGACGGAAAAGCTGGCAGGAGAAAACGGAGTCTCTGAACTTTGAAAGAGACACAAGGAAATTGTGGAAGCTAATAGAACAGCTTAATGACGAGGGCACAGGGAGAAACTCAAAAATTGCGCTACATAAAGATGGAAAAATCTTAACAAGAAAGCAAGCAGCTGACCATTTTGCGGACTCGTTCGCACAAGATAGCAATATCAAAATTAGTCCAGAGAAACAACAAGAGATTCGAGAGAAACGACAACATACAGGACAGAAGGAAATAGTACATGAGGTTCTGGAGGCACCCATCACAATCAGCGAACTGGAGCTAGCCATATCAAAACTGAAGATGAGAAAGTCACCAGGAGCTGATGGTATCTCCAATGAAATGATCAGGAACCTAGGAACAGAGGCCAAAACAAAGCTGTTACAGATCTTCAATAAAAGCTGGACCTTAGGCAGTGTTCCACAAGCCTGGAGAGAAGCAATCATGATACCCCTCCTAAAATCAGGGAAAGATGGTTCCATTGCCTCTAGCTACAAACCAATTAGCCTCACCAGCTGTCTCTGCAAAACACTGGAGCGCATCATCAATCACAGACTGCAGTGGTACATTGAAAGTAAACACACCCTTGTGCCACAGCAGGCTGGCTTTAGGCAGTGCTACTCTACGGAAGATCAGACAACCTACCTCTCTCAAGAAATTGAGGATGCATTCCAAGAGAAGAAGCTGGTGCTTGCGGCATGGATAGATCTGAAGAAAGCCTTTGACAAAGTCTGGAAAGAAGGTCTGATGAAGAAACTGAGAAACTGCAAAGTCAATGGAAGAATGTACAAATGGGTGAAAGCATACTTGCACAACAGAAGAGCCCGAGTACAGATAGACGGACTCAAGAGCAAGAAAGTACTACTGCGTCACGGTGTCCCCCAGGGCGGAGTCTTGTCCCCCACACTTTTTCTAATCTTCATCAATGATCTTGTTGCTCACCTACCGCATGGAATTAAAGCGGCAATGTACGCCGATGACCTGGTTCTATGGAGCACAAATGAATATGCATCAGTGGCCACCAGATTGCTACAAAGAGCTGTAGATACATTTGCTGCATGGGCAAATAGATGGTGTGTCAGCATAAACACTGACAAGTGCAGCACCACCCTATTTACCCTCTCTCCAAAACAAAAGGCAGGGATCATCCAGATAAATGGAACACCCCTAAGAGAAGATAAAGAACCAACATACCTTGGAGTAACATTTGATGGCAAGCTGACATGGAGAAAGCACATCAACAAAGCAGTAGCAAAAGCCAGAAGGAAAATAGCCATCCTGAGAAAGCTAAGTGGAACCACATGGGGAGCCAGTACGAAAATACTTAGCAAAGTTTACCAACAGAGCATACGACCACACCTGGAATATGGGTCAACTGCGTGGTGTTCAACATCAAAAACCACACTACAAGAGCTGGACAAGGTGCAAAATCAAGCACTTAGAGTCACCACAGGAGGGATGAGATCAACCCCTATAGTGGAAATGGAGAAGATGGGGAGGACACAGGCACTGAGTGAGCGCAGAGATACGAAAACGCTAATACAAGCAGAAAAGTTCCTCAGCTTGCCAGGCCACCCTATGAAGAACAGATTTGAAAACCTAGCTATGGGGCGGTTGAAAAGAAGTAGTTTTATCCACCAGGCCAAACGACTCTGCAGAGAAACCAACGATCTGCCCACAGTTGGTATCCCCCTAACAACTATTCCAGAGCGAACTCCATGGAAAGATGAGCATAGACTATCGTTACAAATCCAGACAAAAGTGAGAGGAATATTTGACAAGGAAGAACAGAACTGTGTGCAGCGCAGAACAGCCACTCTCAGCTTCCTTGATGAAGAATACCCACAGGATCTCTGGATCCGAGTCTACACAGATGGGTCAGCACAAAATGCTGTTCGAAATGGAGGAGCGGGAGTGTACATAGAATACCCAAATAATACTAGGGACACAGCCAGAGTACCGACAGGAAAGTACTGCCATAACTATGATGCCGAAATTGAGGCAATCAAGATAGCAACAGAGAAATTACTAAATAACAGCAATGGTACACAACCTGTGGTGCTACTAACAGATGCAAAATCAGTACTCGAGGTGCTCCTCTCTGGGAAATTGCCAGTACTAAGGACACTACTTTCTGAACTTAGCAGTCAGCATAAAGTCACCATACAGTGGATACCATCCCACTGTGGAGTACCCGGAAACGACAGAGCTGATCAATTGGCTAAGGAAGGAGCCGAAGAAGAACAGCCTGATGTGCCCGTTACATACCACCAAAAGAAAAGAATGATCAAATCAGTCAGAAAGCCACCAAAACCTGCTCAAGATGACTACCACGATATGGACAGACCAGAACAAGTCATTATTCTGCGCCTCAGAACAGGACACAATAGATTACGCAACCACATGTATACAAAATTCAAGATTGGTGAAACAGCCATGTGCACATGTGGATTGGCGTCGCAGACAGCAGAGCACATACTCCAAGACTGCCCAAAATATAACATATCTAGGCAAACCTTCTGGCCTAGACAGACGACAGTGGAAGATAAACTCTATGGACCACTGTGTGAACTGAAAAAAACAGTTCAATTCATGCAAGAGACGACATTGCAGATATAGACATATTTCAAGCGAACGAAAGAAGAAGAAGAAGTAATGAGGACGATTTTGAAAAGGAAAGCGATGACGAAGGTGCCGCTGATGAAATCATCAATGATCAAAGCATGTATGGGGGTGGGGATGCACATAGCCTCAGTCCCATTGAAAGTTAATCTTTGGAAAAGTCGGCAAAAATGATAGCAAATTTGCACTTTTCCCCAAAAGTGCAGAAATATTATTATATTTTTTCCTCACTTAGAAACATTTTCTTCCCACTCCTATGTTTCTTGTTGTTGCTCACCAATGATTTTTTCCAGAAATAATGTTGTTTTTTTCAGGTTGAAATATTGAAATATTATTAGTATGCCAAAAAAACGGGAAATTACCCAGGGACTCCAGGGTACAGGATATTTACCCTTGGGTACTGGCAGGGTTCAAAGGGTTAAGACTAATCGGACATACAGTGCTACCCCCATAGTTGTACAGACCAATCAGCATACAATGATGTCATGTGGTCAGTATCCCGCCAGCCGGTTGTATTTCCCAAAATATTCTAGGTACCCATTCAAAGCTGGGTCGACCTGGGAACCCAGGTCAATTTTTTTAATCCGAATATATCCATCGTGGATTACGCCCATGACCACTGGGTCGACAGGAAATGTCGGACCACTTTATACTCGGCTCCCAAATCTGTATTGTTTGCTGCTGCATGTGTCCCATAGATTTTATTTGCCTTTTTCTTATGGGAGTCACAGCTGTACAGTGGTTAGAGCACTCATCTACCAGGACAGTGGTATGGAGGTAGTACAGTGGTTAGAGCACCCATCTACCAGGACAGTGGTATGGAGGTAGTACAGTGGTTAGAGCACCCATCTACCAGGACAGTGGTATGGAGGTAGTACAGTGGTTAGAGCACCCATCTACCAGGACAGTGGTATGGAGGTACAGTAGTTAGAGCACTCATCTACCAGGACAGTGGTATGGAGGTACAGTAGTTAGAGCACTCATCTACCAGGACAGTGGTATGGAGGTACAGTAGTTAGAGCACTCATCTACCAGGATAGTGGTATGGAGGTAGTACAGTGGTTAGAGCACCCATCTACCAGGACAGTGGTATGGAGTACAGTACAGTGGTTAGAGTACTCATCTACCAGGACAGTGGCATGGAGGTACAGTGGTTAGAGTACTCATCTACCAGGACAGTGGTATGGAGGTACAGTGGTTAGAGCACTCATCTACCAGGACAGTGGTATGGAGGTACAGTGGTTAGATAACTCATCTACCAGGACAGTGGTATGGAGGTACAGTGGTTAGAGCACTCATCTACCAGGACAGTGGTATGGAGGTACAGTGGTTAGAGCACACATCTACCAGGACAGTGATATGGAGGTACAGTGGTTAGAGCACTCATCTACCAGGACAGTGGTATGGAGGTACAGTAGTTAGAGCACTCATCTACCAGGACAGTGGTATGGAGGTACAGTAGTTAGAGCACTCATCTACCAGGACAGTGGTATGGAGGTACAGTAGTTAGAGCACTCATCTACCAGGACAGTGGTATGGAGGTACAGTAGTTAGAGCACTCATCTACCAGGACAGTGGTATGGAGGTACAGTAGTTAGAGCACTCATCTACCAGGACAGTGGTATGGAGGTACAGTGGTTAGAGTACTCATCTACCAGGACAGTGGCATGAAGGTACAGTGGTTAGAGTACTCATCTACCAGGACAGTGGTATGGAGGTACAGTGGTTAGAGCACTCATCTACCAGGACAGTGGTATGGAGGTACAGTGGTTAGATAACTCATCTACCAGGACAGTGGTATGGAGGTACAGTGGTTAGAGCACTCATCTACCAGGACAGTGGTATGGAGGTACAGTGGTTAGAGCACTCATCTACCAGGACAGTGATATGGAGGTACAGTGGTTAGAGCACTCATCTACCAGAACAGTGGTATGGAGGTACAGTAGTTAGAGCACTCATCTACCAGGACAGTGGTATGGAGGTACAGTAGTTAGAGCACTCATCTACCAGGACAGTGGTATGGAGGTAGTACAGTGGTTAGAGCACTCATCTACCAGGACAGTGGTATGGAGGTACAGTGGTTAGAGTACTCATCTACCAGGACAGTGGTATGGAGGTACAGTAGTTAGAGCACTCATCTACCAGGACAGTGGTATGGAGGTACAGTAGTTAGAGCACTCATCTACCAGGACAGTGGTATGGAGGTATAGTGGTTAGAGCACTCATCTACCAGGACAGTGGTATGGAGGTACAGTAGTTAGAGCATTCATCTACCAGGACAGTGGTATGGAGGTACAGTAGTTAGAGCACTCATCTACCAGGACAGTGGTATGGAGGTAGTACAGTGGTTAGAGCACTCATCTACCAGGACAGTGGTATGGAGGTACAGTAGTTAGAGCATTCATCTACCAGGACAGTGGTATGGAGGTACAGTGGTTAGAGTACTCATCTACCAGGACAGTGGTATGGAGGTACAGTAGTTAGAGCATTCATCTACCAGGACAGTGGTATGGAGGTACAGTGGTTAGAGCACTCATCTACCAGGACAGTGGTATGGAGGTACAGTAGTTAGAGCATTCATCTACCAGGACAGTGGTATGGAGGTACAGTAGTTAGAGCATTCATCTACCAGGACAGTGGTATGGAGGTACAGTAGTTAGAGCATTCATCTACCAGGACAGTGGTATGGAGGTACAGTGGTTAGAGTACTCATCTACCAGGACAGTGGTATGGAGGTACAGTAGTTAGAGCATTCATCTACCAGGACAGTGGTATGGAGGTACAGTGGTTAGAGTACTCATCTACCAGGACAGTGGTATGGAGGTACAGTAGTTAGAGCATTCATCTACCAGGACAGTGGTATGGAGGTACAGTGGTTAGAGCACTCATCTACCAGGACAGTGGTATGGAGGTACAGTAGTTAGAGCATTCATCTACCAGGACAGTGGTATGGAGGTACAGTGGTTAGAGTACTCATCTACCAGGACAGTGGCATGGAGGTACAGTGGTTAGAGTACTCATCTACCAGGACAGTGGTATGGAGGTACAGTGGTTAGAGCACTCATCTACCAGGACAGTGGTATGGAGGTACAGTGGTTAGATCACTCATCTACCAGGACAGTGGTATGGAGGTACAGTGGTTAGAGCACTCATCTACCAGGACAGTGGTATGGAGGTACAGTGGTTAGAGCACTCATCTACCAGGACAGTGGTATGGAGGTACAGTGGTTAGAGCACTCATCTACCAGAACAGTGGTATGGAGGTAGTACAGTTGTTAGAGCACTCGTCTACCAGGACAGTTTATGGAGGTAGTACAGTGGTTAGAGCACTCATCTACCAGGACAGTGGTATGGAGGTAGTACAGTGGTTAGAGCACTCATGTACCAGGACAGTGGTATGGAGGTAGTACAGTGGTTAGAGCACCCATCTACCAGGACAGTGGTATGGAGGTAGTACAGTGGTTAGAGCACCCATCTACCAGGACAGTGGTATGGAGGTAGTACAGTGGTTAGAGCACCCATCTACCAGGACAGTGGTATGGAGGTACAGTAGTTAGAGCACTCATCTACCAGGACAGTGGTATGGAGGTACAGTAGTTAGAGCACTCATCTACCAGGACAGTGGTATGGAGGTACAGTAGTTAGAGCACTCATCTACCAGGATAGTGGTATGGAGGTAGTACAGTGGTTAGAGCACCCATCTACCAGGACAGTGGTATGGAGTACAGTACAGTGGTTAGAGTACTCATCTACCAGGACAGTGGCATGGAGGTACAGTGGTTAGAGTACTCATCTACCAGGACAGTGGTATGGAGGTACAGTGGTTAGAGCACTCATCTACCAGGACAGTGGTATGGAGGTACAGTGGTTAGATAACTCATCTACCAGGACAGTGGTATGGAGGTACAGTGGTTAGAGCACTCATCTACCAGGACAGTGGTATGGAGGTACAGTGGTTAGAGCACACATCTACCAGGACAGTGATATGGAGGTACAGTGGTTAGAGCACTCATCTACCAGGACAGTGGTATGGAGGTACAGTAGTTAGAGCACTCATCTACCAGGACAGTGGTATGGAGGTACAGTAGTTAGAGCACTCATCTACCAGGACAGTGGTATGGAGGTACAGTAGTTAGAGCACTCATCTACCAGGACAGTGGTATGGAGGTACAGTAGTTAGAGCACTCATCTACCAGGACAGTGGTATGGAGGTACAGTAGTTAGAGCACTCATCTACCAGGACAGTGGTATGGAGGTACAGTGGTTAGAGTACTCATCTACCAGGACAGTGGCATGAAGGTACAGTGGTTAGAGTACTCATCTACCAGGACAGTGGTATGGAGGTACAGTGGTTAGAGCACTCATCTACCAGGACAGTGGTATGGAGGTACAGTGGTTAGATAACTCATCTACCAGGACAGTGGTATGGAGGTACAGTGGTTAGAGCACTCATCTACCAGGACAGTGGTATGGAGGTACAGTGGTTAGAGCACTCATCTACCAGGACAGTGATATGGAGGTACAGTGGTTAGAGCACTCATCTACCAGAACAGTGGTATGGAGGTACAGTAGTTAGAGCACTCATCTACCAGGACAGTGGTATGGAGGTACAGTAGTTAGAGCACTCATCTACCAGGACAGTGGTATGGAGGTAGTACAGTGGTTAGAGCACTCATCTACCAGGACAGTGGTATGGAGGTACAGTGGTTAGAGTACTCATCTACCAGGACAGTGGTATGGAGGTACAGTAGTTAGAGCACTCATCTACCAGGACAGTGGTATGGAGGTACAGTAGTTAGAGCACTCATCTACCAGGACAGTGGTATGGAGGTATAGTGGTTAGAGCACTCATCTACCAGGACAGTGGTATGGAGGTACAGTAGTTAGAGCATTCATCTACCAGGACAGTGGTATGGAGGTACAGTAGTTAGAGCACTCATCTACCAGGACAGTGGTATGGAGGTAGTACAGTGGTTAGAGCACTCATCTACCAGGACAGTGGTATGGAGGTACAGTAGTTAGAGCATTCATCTACCAGGACAGTGGTATGGAGGTACAGTGGTTAGAGTACTCATCTACCAGGACAGTGGTATGGAGGTACAGTAGTTAGAGCATTCATCTACCAGGACAGTGGTATGGAGGTACAGTGGTTAGAGCACTCATCTACCAGGACAGTGGTATGGAGGTACAGTAGTTAGAGCATTCATCTACCAGGACAGTGGTATGGAGGTACAGTAGTTAGAGCATTCATCTACCAGGACAGTGGTATGGAGGTACAGTAGTTAGAGCATTCATCTACCAGGACAGTGGTATGGAGGTACAGTGGTTAGAGTACTCATCTACCAGGACAGTGGTATGGAGGTACAGTAGTTAGAGCATTCATCTACCAGGACAGTGGTATGGAGGTACAGTGGTTAGAGTACTCATCTACCAGGACAGTGGTATGGAGGTACAGTAGTTAGAGCATTCATCTACCAGGACAGTGGTATGGAGGTACAGTGGTTAGAGCACTCATCTACCAGGACAGTGGTATGGAGGTACAGTAGTTAGAGCATTCATCTACCAGGACAGTGGTATGGAGGTACAGTGGTTAGAGTACTCATCTACCAGGACAGTGGCATGGAGGTACAGTGGTTAGAGTACTCATCTACCAGGACAGTGGTATGGAGGTACAGTGGTTAGAGCACTCATCTACCAGGACAGTGGTATGGAGGTACAGTGGTTAGATCACTCATCTACCAGGACAGTGGTATGGAGGTACAGTGGTTAGAGCACTCATCTACCAGGACAGTGGTATGGAGGTACAGTGGTTAGAGCACTCATCTACCAGGACAGTGGTATGGAGGTACAGTGGTTAGAGCACTCATCTACCAGAACAGTGGTATGGAGGTAGTACAGTTGTTAGAGCACTCGTCTACCAGGACAGTTTATGGAGGTAGTACAGTGGTTAGAGCACTCATCTACCAGGACAGTGGTATGGAGGTAGTACAGTGGTTAGAGCACTCATGTACCAGGACAGTGGTATGGAGGTAGTACAGTGGTTGGAGCACTCATCTACCAGGACAGTGGTATGGAGGTAGTACAGTGGTTAGAGCACTCATCTACCAGGACAGTGGTATGGAGGTAGTACAGTGGTTGGAGCACTCATGTACCAGGACAGTGGTATGGAGGTAGTACAGTGGTTGGAGCACTCATGTACCAGGACAGTGGTATGGAGGTAGTACAGTGGTTGGAGCACTCACGTACCAGGACAGTGGTATGGAGGTAGTACAGTGGTTAGAGCACTCATCTACCAGGACAGTGGTATGGAGGTAGTACAGTGGTTGGAGCACTCATCTACCAGGACAGTGGTATGGAGGTAGTACAGTGGTTAGAGCACTCATCTACCAGGACAGTGGTATGGAGGTAGTACAGTAGTTGGAGCACTCATCTACCAGGACAGTGGTATGGAGGTAGTTCAGTCGTTAGAGCACTCATCTACCAGGACAGTGGTATGGAGGTAGTACAGTGGTTGGAGCACTCATGTACCAGGACAGTGGTATGGAGGTAGTACAGTGGTTAGAGCACTCATCTAGCAGAACAGTGGTATGGAGGTAGTACAGTGGTTAGAGCACTCATGTACCAGGACAGTGGTATGGAGGTAGTACAGTGGTTGGATCACTCATCTACCAGGACAGTGGTATGGAGGTAGTACAGTGGTTGGAGCACTCATCTACCAGGACAGTGGTATGGAGGTACAGTGGTTAGAGCACTCATCTACCAGGACAGTGGTATGGAGGTACAGTGGTTAGAGTACTCATCTACCAGGACAGTGGTATGGAGGTACAGTGGTTAGAGCACTCATCTACCAGGACAGTGGTATGGAGGTAGTACAGTGGTTAGAGCACTCATCTACCAGGACAGTGGTATGGAGGTAGTACAGTGGTTAGAGCACTCATCTACAAGGACAGTGGTATGGAGGTACAGTAGTTAGAGCACTCATCTACCAGGACAGTGGTATGGAGGTAGTACAGTGGTTAGAGCACTCATCTACCAGGACAGTGGTATGGAGGTATTACAGTGGTTAGAGCACTCATCTACCAGGACAGTGGTATGGAGGTACAGTGGTTAGAGTACTCATCTACCAGGACAGTGGTATGGAGGTACAGTGGTTAGAGCACTCATCTACCAGGACAGTGGTATGGAGGTACAGTGGTTAGAGCACTCATCTACCAGGACAGTGGTATGGAGGTAGTACAGTGGTTAGAGCACCCATCTACCAGGACAGTGGTATGGAGGTACAGTGGTTAGAGCACTCATCTACCAGGACAGTGGTATGGAGGTACAGTGGTTAGAACACTCATCTACCAGGACAGTGGTATGGAGGTACAGTGGTTAGAGCACTCATCTACCAGGACAGTGGTATGGAGGTAGTACAGTGGTTAGAGCACTCATCTACCAGGACAGTGGTATGGAGGTACAGTGGTTAGAGCACTCATCTACCAGGACAGTGGTATGGAGGTACAGTGGTTAGATCACTCATCTACCAGGACAGTGGTATGGAGGTACAGTGGTTAGAGCACTCATCTACCAGGACAGTGGTATGGAGGTACAGTGGTTAGAGCACTCATCTACCAGGACAGTGGTATGGAGGTACAGTGGTTAGAGCACTCATCTACCAGAACAGTGGTATGGAGGTAGTACAGTTGTTAGAGCACTCGTCTACCAGGACAGTTTATGGAGGTAGTACAGTGGTTAGAGCACTCATCTACCAGGACAGTGGTATGGAGGTAGTACAGTGGTTAGAGCACTCATGTACCAGGACAGTGGTATGGAGGTAGTACAGTGGTTGGAGCACTCATCTACCAGGACAGTGGTATGGAGGTAGTACAGTGGTTAGAGCACTCATCTACCAGGACAGTGGTATGGAGGTAGTACAGTGGTTGGAGCACTCATGTACCAGGACAGTGGTATGGAGGTAGTACAGTGGTTGGAGCACTCATGTACCAGGACAGTGGTATGGAGGTAGTACAGTGGTTGGAGCACTCACGTACCAGGACAGTGGTATGGAGGTAGTACAGTGGTTAGAGCACTCATCTACCAGGACAGTGGTATGGAGGTAGTACAGTGGTTGGAGCACTCATCTACCAGGACAGTGGTATGGAGGTAGTACAGTGGTTAGAGCACTCATCTACCAGGACAGTGGTATGGAGGTAGTACAGTAGTTGGAGCACTCATCTACCAGGACAGTGGTATGGAGGTAGTACAGTCATTAGAGCACTCATCTACCAGGACAGTGGTATGGAGGTAGTACAGTGGTTGGAGCACTCATGTACCAGGACAGTGGTATGGAGGTAGTACAGTGGTTAGAGCACTCATCTAGCAGGACAGTGGTATGGAGGTAGTACAGTGGTTAGAGCACTCATGTACCAGGACAGTGGTATGGAGGTAGTACAGTGGTTGGATCACTCATCTACCAGGACAGTGGTATGGAGGTAGTACAGTGGTTGGAGCACTCATCTACCAGGACAGTGGTATGGAGGTACAGTGGTTAGAGCACTCATCTACCAGGACAGTGGTATGGAGGTACAGTGGTTAGAGTACTCATCTACCAGGACAGTGGTATGGAGGTACAGTGGTTAGAGCACTCATCTACCAGGACAGTGGTATGGAGGTAGTACAGTGGTTAGAGCACTCATCTACCAGGACAGTGGTATGGAGGTAGTACAGTGGTTAGAGCACTCATCTACCAGGACAGTGGTATGGAGGTACAGTAGTTAGAGCACTCATCTACCAGGACAGTGGTATGGAGGTAGTACAGTGGTTAGAGCACTCATCTACCAGGACAGTGGTATGGAGGTATTACAGTGGTTAGAGCACTCATCTACCAGGACAGTGGTATGGAGGTACAGTGGTTAGAGTACTCATCTACCAGGACAGTGGTATGGAGGTACAGTGGTTAGAGCACTCATCTACCAGGACAGTGGTATGGAGGTACAGTGGTTAGAGCACTCATCTACCAGGACAGTGGTATGGAGGTAGTACAGTGGTTAGAGCACCCATCTACCAGGACAGTGGTATGGAGGTACAGTGGTTAGAGCACTCATCTACCAGGACAGTGGTATGGAGGTACAGTGGTTAGAACACTCATCTACCAGGACAGTGGTATGGAGGTACAGTGGTTAGAGCACTCATCTACCAGGACAGTGGTATGGAGGTAGTACAGTGGTTAGAGCACTCATCTACCAGGACAGTGGTATGGAGGTACAGTGGTTAGAGCACTCATCTACCAGGAAAGTGGTATGGAGGTACAGTAGTTAGAGCACTCATCTACCAGGACAGTGGTATGGGGGTAGTACAGTGGTTAGAGCACTCATCTACCAGGACAGTGGTATGGAGGTAGTACAGTGGTTAGAGCACCCATCTACCAGGACAGTGGTATGGAGGTAGTACAGTGGTTAGAGCACTCATCTACCAGGACAGTGGTATGGAGGTAGTACAGTGGTTGGAGCACCCATGTACCAGGACAGTGGTATGGAGGTAGTACAGTGGTTGGAGCACTCATCTACCAGGACAGTGGTATGGAGGTAGTACAGTAGTTGGAGCACTCATCTACCAGGACAGTGGTATGGAGGTAGTACAGTAGTTGGAGCACTCATCTCCCAGGACAGTGGTATGGAGGTAGTACAGTAGTTGGAGCACTCATCTACCAGGACAGTGGTATGGAGGTAGTACAGTGGTTAGAGCACTCATCTACCAGGACAGTGGTATGGAGGTAGTACAGTAGTTGGAGCACTCATCTACCAGGACAGTGGTATGGAGGTAGTACAGTGGTTGGAGCACTCATCTACCAGGACAGTGGTATGGAGGTAGTACAGTGGTTGGAGCACTCATGTACCAGGACAGTGGTATGGAGGTAGTACAGTGGTTAGAGCACTCATCTACCAGGACAGTGGTATGGAGGTAGTACAGTGGTTAGAGCACTCATGTACCAGGACAGTGGTATGGAGGTAGTACAGTGGTTGGAGCACTCATCAACCAGGACAGTGGTATGGAGGTAGTACAGTGGTTGGAGCACTCATCTACCAGGACAGTGGTATGGAGGTAGTACAGTGGTTAGAGCACTCATATACCAGGACAGTGGTATGGAGGTAGTACAGTCGTTGGAGCACTCATCTACCAGGACAGTGGTATGGAGGTAGTACAGTAGTTAGAGCACTCATCTACCAGGACAGTGGTATGGAGGTACAGTGGTTAGAGCACTCATCTACCAGGACAGTGGTATGGAGGTAGTACAGTGGTTAGAGCACTCATCTACCAGGACAGTGGTATGGAGGTAGTATAGTGGTTAGAGCACTCATCTACCAGGACAATGGTATGGAGGTAGTACAGTGGTTAGAGCACTCATCTACCAGGACAGTGGTATGGAGGTACAGTAGTTAGAGCACTCATCTACCAGGACAGTGGTATGGAGGTACACTGGTTAGAGCACTCATCTACCAGGACAGTGGTATGGAGGTATAGTGGTTAGAGCACTCATCTACCAGGACAGTGGTATGGAGGTATAGTGGTTAGAGCACCCATCTACCAGGACAGTAGTATGGAGGTATAGTGGTTAGAGCACTCATCTACCAGGACAGTGGTATGGAGGTACAGTGGTTAGAGCACTCATCTACCAGGACAGTGGTATGGAGGTACAGTAGTTAGAGCACTCATCTACCAGGACAGTGGTATGGAGGTATAGTAGTTAAAGCACTCATCTACCAGGACAGTGGTATGGAGGTACAGTGGTTAGAGCACTCATCTACCAGGACAGTGGTATGGAGGTACAGTAGTTAGAGCATTCATCTACCAGGACAGTGGTATGGAGGTATAGTGGTTAGAGCACTCATCTACCAGGACAGTGGTATGGAGGTAGTACAGTGGTTAGAGCACTCATCTACCAGGACAGTGGTATGGAGGTACAGTGGTTAGAGCACTCATCTACCAGGACAGTGGTATGGAGGTACAGTGGTTAGAGCACTCATCTACCAGGACAGTGGTATGGAAGTAGTACAGTGGTTAGAGCACTCATCTACCAGGACAGTGGTATGGAGGTAGTACAGTGGTTAGAGCACTCATCTACCAGGACAGTGGTATGGAGGTACAGTGGTTAGAGCACTCATCTACCAGGACAGTGGTACGGAGGTACAGTGGTTAGAGCACTCATCTACCAGGACAGTGGTATGGAGGTATAGTGGTTAGAGCACTCATCTACCAGGACAGTGGTATGGAGGTATAGTGGTTAGAGCACCCATCTACCAGGACAGTGGTATGGAGGTATAGTGGTTAGAGCACTCATCTACCAGGACAGTGGTATGGAGGTACAGTGGTTAGAGCACTCATCTACCAGGACAGTGGTATGGAGGTACAGTAGTTAGAGCACTCATCTACCAGGACAGTGGTATGGAGGTATAGTAGTTAGAGCACTCATCTACCAGGACAGTGGTATGGAGGTAAAGTGGTTAGAGCACTCATCTACCAGGACAGTGGTATGGAGGTAGTACAGTGGTTAGAGCACTCATCTACCAGGACAGTGGTATGGAGGTAGTACAGTGGTTAGAGCACTCATCTACCAGGACAGTGGTATGGAGGTACAGTGGTTAGAGCACTCATCTACCAGGACAGTGGTATGGAGGTAGTACAGTGGTTAGAGCACTCATCTACCAGGACAGTGGTATGGAGGTAGTACAGTGGTTAGAGCACTCATCTACCAGGACAGTGGTATGGAGGTAGTATAGTGGTTAGAGCACTCATCTACCAGGACAATGGTATGGAGGTAGTACAGTGGTTAGAGCACTCATCTACCAGGACAGTGGTATGGAGGTAGTACAGTGGTTAGAGCACTCATCTACCAGGACAGTGGTATGGAGGTACAGTAGTTAGAGCACTCATCTACCAGGACAGTGGTATGGAGGTACAGTGGTTAGAGCACTCATCTACCAGGACAGTGGTATGGAGGTATAGTGGTTAGAGCACTCATCTACCAGGACAGTGGTATGGAGGTATAGTGGTTAGAGCACCCATCTACCAGGACAGTGGTATGGAGGTATAGTGGTTAGAGCACTCATCTACCAGGACAGTGGTATGGAGGTACAGTGGTTAGAGCACTCATCTACCAGGACAGTGGTATGGAGGTACAGTAGTTAGAGCATTCATCTACCAGGACAGTGGTATGGAGGTACAGTGGTTAGAGTACTCATCTACCAGGACAGTGGTATGGAGGTACAGTAGTTAGAGCATTCATCTACCAGGACAGTGGTATGGAGGTACAGTGGTTAGAGTACTCATCTACCAGGACAGTGGTATGGAGGTACAGTAGTTAGAGCATTCATCTACCAGGACAGTGGTATGGAGGTACAGTGGTTAGAGCACTCATCTACCAGGACAGTGGTATGGAGGTACAGTAGTTAGAGCATTCATCTACCAGGACAGTGGTATGGAGGTACAGTAGTTAGAGCATTCATCTACCAGGACAGTGGTATGGAGGTACAGTAGTTAGAGCATTCATCTACCAGGACAGTGGTATGGAGGTACAGTGGTTAGAGTACTCATCTACCAGGACAGTGGTATGGAGGTACAGTAGTTAGAGCATTCATCTACCAGGACAGTGGTATGGAGGTACAGTAGTTAGAGCATTCATCTACCAGGACAGTGGTATGGAGGTACAGTAGTTAGAGTACTCATCTACCAGGACAGTGGTATGGAGGTACAGTAGTTAGAGCATTCATCTACCAGGACAGTGGTATGGAGGTACAGTGGTTAGAGCACTCATCTACCAGGACAGTGGTATGGAGGTACAGTAGTTAGAGCATTCATCTACCAGGACAGTGGTATGGAGGTACAGTGGTTAGAGTACTCATCTACCAGGACAGTGGCATGGAGGTACAGTGGTTAGAGTACTCATCTACCAGGACAGTGGTATGGAGGTACAGTGGTTAGAGCACTCATCTACCAGGACAGTGGTATGGAGGTACAGTGGTTAGATCACTCATCTACCAGGACAGTGGTATGGAGGTACAGTGGTTAGAGCACTCATCTACCAGGACAGTGGTATGGAGGTACAGTGGTTAGAGCACTCATCTACCAGGACAGTGGTATGGAGGTACAGTGGTTAGAGCACTCATCTACCAGAACAGTGGTATGGAGGTAGTACAGTTGTTAGAGCACTCATCTACCAGGACAGTTTATGGAGGTAGTACAGTGGTTAGAGCACTCATCTACCAGGACAGTGGTATGGAGGTAGTACAGTGGTTAGAGCACTCATGTACCAGGACAGTGGTATGGAGGTAGTACAGTGGTTGGAGCACTCATCTACCAGGACAGTGGTATGGAGGTAGTACAGTGGTTAGAGCACTCATCTACCAGGACAGTGGTATGGAGGTAGTACAGTGGTTGGAGCACTCATGTACCAGGACAGTGGTATGGAGGTAGTACAGTGGTTGGAGCACTCATGTACCAGGACAGTGGTATGGAGGTAGTACAGTGGTTGGAGCACTCACGTACCAGGACAGTGGTATGGAGGTAGTACAGTGGTTAGAGCACTCATCTACCAGGACAGTGGTATGGAGGTAGTACAGTGGTTGGAGCACTCATCTACCAGGACAGTGGTATGGAGGTAGTACAGTGGTTAGAGCACTCATCTACCAGGACAGTGGTATGGAGGTAGTACAGTAGTTGGAGCACTCATCTACCAGGACAGTGGTATGGAGGTAGTACAGTCGTTAGAGCACTCATCTACCAGGACAGTGGTATGGAGGTAGTACAGTGGTTGGAGCACTCATGTACCAGGACAGTGGTATGGAGGTAGTACAGTGGTTAGAGCACTCATCTAGCAGGACAGTGGTATGGAGGTAGTACAGTGGTTAGAGCACTCATGTACCAGGACAGTGGTATGGAGGTAGTACAGTGGTTGGATCACTCATCTACCAGGACAGTGGTATGGAGGTAGTACAGTGGTTGGAGCACTCATCTACCAGGACAGTGGTATGGAGGTACAGTAGTTAGAGCACTCATCTACCAGAACAGTGGTATGGAGGTACAGTGGTTAGAGTACTCATCTACCAGGACAGTGGTATGGAGGTACAGTGGTTAGAGCACTCATCTACCAGGACAGTGGTATGGAGGTAGTACAGTGGTTAGAGCACTCATCTACCAGGACAGTGGTATGGAGGTAGTACAGTGGTTAGAGCACTCATCTACCAGGACAGTGGTATGGAGGTAGTACAGTGGTTGGAGCACTCATGTACCAGGACAGTGGTATGGAGGTAGTACAGTGGTTAGAGCACTCATCTAGCAGGACAGTGGTATGGAGGTAGTACAGTGGTTAGAGCACTCATGTACCAGGACAGTGGTATGGAGGTAGTACAGTGGTTGGATCACTCATCTACCAGGACAGTGGTATGGAGGTAGTACAGTGGTTGGAGCACTCATCTACCAGGACAGTGGTATGGAGGTACAGTGGTTAGAGCACTCATCTACCAGGACAGTGGTATGGAGGTACAGTGGTTAGAGCACTCATCTACCAGGACAGTGGTATGGAGGTACAGTGGTTAGAGCACTCATCTACCAGGACAGTGGTATGGAAGTAGTACAGTGGTTAGAGCACTCATCTACCAGGACAGTGGTATGGAGGTAGTACAGTGGTTAGAGCACTCATCTACCAGGACAGTGGTATGGAGGTACAGTGGTTAGAGCACTCATCTACCAGGACAGTGGTATGGAGGTAGTACAGTGGTTAGAGCACTCATCTACCAGGACAGTGGTATGGAGGTAGTACAGTGGTTAGAGCACTCATCTACCAGGACAGTGGTATGGAGGTAGTATAGTGGTTAGAGCACTCATCTACCAGGACAATGGTATGGAGGTAGTACAGTGGTTAGAGCACTCATCTACCAGGACAGTGGTATGGAGGTAGTACAGTGGTTAGAGCACTCATCTACCAGGACAGTGGTATGGAGGTACAGTAGTTAGAGCACTCATCTACCAGGACAGTGGTATGGAGGTACAGTGGTTAGAGCACTCATCTACCAGGACAGTGGTATGGAGGTATAGTGGTTAGAGCACTCATCTACCAGGACAGTGGTATGGAGGTATAGTGGTTAGAGCACCCATCTACCAGGACAGTGGTATGGAGGTATAGTGGTTAGAGCACTCATCTACCAGGACAGTGGTATGGAGGTACAGTGGTTAGAGCACTCATCTACCAGGACAGTGGTATGGAGGTACAGTAGTTAGAGCATTCATCTACCAGGACAGTGGTATGGAGGTACAGTGGTTAGAGTACTCATCTACCAGGACAGTGGTATGGAGGTACAGTAGTTAGAGCATTCATCTACCAGGACAGTGGTATGGAGGTACAGTGGTTAGAGTACTCATCTACCAGGACAGTGGTATGGAGGTACAGTAGTTAGAGCATTCATCTACCAGGACAGTGGTATGGAGGTACAGTGGTTAGAGCACTCATCTACCAGGACAGTGGTATGGAGGTACAGTAGTTAGAGCATTCATCTACCAGGACAGTGGTATGGAGGTACAGTAGTTAGAGCATTCATCTACCAGGACAGTGGTATGGAGGTACAGTAGTTAGAGCATTCATCTACCAGGACAGTGGTATGGAGGTACAGTGGTTAGAGTACTCATCTACCAGGACAGTGGTATGGAGGTACAGTAGTTAGAGCATTCATCTACCAGGACAGTGGTATGGAGGTACAGTAGTTAGAGCATTCATCTACCAGGACAGTGGTATGGAGGTACAGTAGTTAGAGTACTCATCTACCAGGACAGTGGTATGGAGGTACAGTAGTTAGAGCATTCATCTACCAGGACAGTGGTATGGAGGTACAGTGGTTAGAGCACTCATCTACCAGGACAGTGGTATGGAGGTACAGTAGTTAGAGCATTCATCTACCAGGACAGTGGTATGGAGGTACAGTGGTTACTCATCTACCAGGACAGTGGCATGGAGGTACAGTGGTTAGAGTACTCATCTACCAGGACAGTGGTATGGAGGTACAGTGGTTAGAGCACTCATCTACCAGGACAGTGGTATGGAGGTACAGTGGTTAGATCACTCATCTACCAGGACAGTGGTATGGAGGTACAGTGGTTAGAGCACTCATCTACCAGGACAGTGGTATGGAGGTACAGTGGTTAGAGCACTCATCTACCAGGACAGTGGTATGGAGGTACAGTGGTTAGAGCACTCATCTACCAGAACAGTGGTATGGAGGTAGTACAGTTGTTAGAGCACTCATCTACCAGGACAGTTTATGGAGGTAGTACAGTGGTTAGAGCACTCATCTACCAGGACAGTGGTATGGAGGTAGTACAGTGGTTAGAGCACTCATGTACCAGGACAGTGGTATGGAGGTAGTACAGTGGTTGGAGCACTCATCTACCAGGACAGTGGTATGGAGGTAGTACAGTGGTTAGAGCACTCATCTACCAGGACAGTGGTATGGAGGTAGTACAGTGGTTGGAGCACTCATGTACCAGGACAGTGGTATGGAGGTAGTACAGTGGTTGGAGCACTCATGTACCAGGACAGTGGTATGGAGGTAGTACAGTGGTTGGAGCACTCACGTACCAGGACAGTGGTATGGAGGTAGTACAGTGGTTAGAGCACTCATCTACCAGGACAGTGGTATGGAGGTAGTACAGTGGTTGGAGCACTCATCTACCAGGACAGTGGTATGGAGGTAGTACAGTGGTTAGAGCACTCATCTACCAGGACAGTGGTATGGAGGTAGTACAGTAGTTGGAGCACTCATCTACCAGGACAGTGGTATGGAGGTAGTACAGTCGTTAGAGCACTCATCTACCAGGACAGTGGTATGGAGGTAGTACAGTGGTTGGAGCACTCATGTACCAGGACAGTGGTATGGAGGTAGTACAGTGGTTAGAGCACTCATCTAGCAGTACAGTGGTATGGAGGTAGTACAGTGGTTAGAGCACTCATGTACCAGGACAGTGGTATGGAGGTAGTACAGTGGTTGGATCACTCATCTACCAGGACAGTGGTATGGAGGTAGTACAGTGGTTGGAGCACTCATCTACCAGGACAGTGGTATGGAGGTACAGTAGTTAGAGCACTCATCTACCAGGACAGTGGTATGGAGGTACAGTGGTTAGAGTACTCATCTACCAGGACAGTGGTATGGAGGTACAGTGGTTAGAGCACTCATCTACCAGGACAGTGGTATGGAGGTAGTACAGTGGTTAGAGCACTCATCTACCAGGACAGTGGTATGGAGGTAGTACAGTGGTTAGAGCACTCATCTACCAGGACAGTGGTATGGAGGTAGTACAGTGGTTGGAGCACTCATGTACCAGGACAGTGGTATGGAGGTAGTACAGTGGTTAGAGCACTCATCTAGCAGGACAGTGGTATGGAGGTAGTACAGTGGTTAGAGCACTCATGTACCAGGACAGTGGTATGGAGGTAGTACAGTGGTTGGATCACTCATCTACCAGGACAGTGGTATGGAGGTAGTACAGTGGTTGGAGCACTCATCTACCAGGACAGTGGTATGGAGGTACAGTGGTTAGAGCACTCATCTACCAGGACAGTGGTATGGAGGTACAGTGGTTAGAGCACTCATCTACCAGGACAGTGGTATGGAGGTACAGTGGTTAGAGCACTCATCTACCAGGACAGTGGTATGGAAGTAGTACAGTGGTTAGAGCACTCATCTACCAGGACAGTGGTATGGAGGTAGTACAGTGGTTAGAGCACTCATCTACCAGGACAGTGGTATGGAGGTACAGTGGTTAGAGCACTCATCTACCAGGACAGTGGTATGGAGGTAGTACAGTGGTTAGAGCACTCATCTACCAGGACAGTGGTATGGAGGTAGTACAGTGGTTAGAGCACTCATCTACCAGGACAGTGGTATGGAGGTAGTATAGTGGTTAGAGCACTCATCTACCAGGACAATGGTATGGAGGTAGTACAGTGGTTAGAGCACTCATCTACCAGGACAGTGGTATGGAGGTAGTACAGTGGTTAGAGCACTCATCTACCAGGACAGTGGTATGGAGGTACAGTAGTTAGAGCACTCATCTACCAGGACAGTGGTATGGAGGTACAGTGGTTAGAGCACTCATCTACCAGGACAGTGGTATGGAGGTATAGTGGTTAGAGCACTCATCTACCAGGACAGTGGTATGGAGGTATAGTGGTTAGAGCACCCATCTACCAGGACAGTGGTATGGAGGTATAGTGGTTAGAGCACTCATCTACCAGGACAGTGGTATGGAGGTACAGTGGTTAGAGCACTCATCTACCAGGACAGTGGTATGGAGGTACAGTAGTTAGAGCATTCATCTACCAGGACAGTGGTATGGAGGTACAGTGGTTAGAGTACTCATCTACCAGGACAGTGGTATGGAGGTACAGTAGTTAGAGCATTCATCTACCAGGACAGTGGTATGGAGGTACAGTGGTTAGAGTACTCATCTACCAGGACAGTGGTATGGAGGTACAGTAGTTAGAGCATTCATCTACCAGGACAGTGGTATGGAGGTACAGTGGTTAGAGCACTCATCTACCAGGACAGTGGTATGGAGGTACAGTAGTTAGAGCATTCATCTACCAGGACAGTGGTATGGAGGTACAGTAGTTAGAGCATTCATCTACCAGGACAGTGGTATGGAGGTACAGTAGTTAGAGCATTCATCTACCAGGACAGTGGTATGGAGGTACAGTGGTTAGAGTACTCATCTACCAGGACAGTGGTATGGAGGTACAGTAGTTAGAGCATTCATCTACCAGGACAGTGGTATGGAGGTACAGTAGTTAGAGCATTCATCTACCAGGACAGTGGTATGGAGGTACAGTAGTTAGAGTACTCATCTACCAGGACAGTGGTATGGAGGTACAGTAGTTAGAGCATTCATCTACCAGGACAGTGGTATGGAGGTACAGTGGTTAGAGCACTCATCTACCAGGACAGTGGTATGGAGGTACAGTAGTTAGAGCATTCATCTACCAGGACAGTGGTATGGAGGTACAGTGGTTAGAGTACTCATCTACCAGGACAGTGGCATGGAGGTACAGTGGTTAGAGTACTCATCTACCAGGACAGTGGTATGGAGGTACAGTGGTTAGAGCACTCATCTACCAGGACAGTGGTATGGAGGTACAGTGGTTAGATCACTCATCTACCAGGACAGTGGTATGGAGGTACAGTGGTTAGAGCACTCATCTACCAGGACAGTGGTATGGAGGTACAGTGGTTAGAGCACTCATCTACCAGGACAGTGGTATGGAGGTACAGTGGTTAGAGCACTCATCTACCAGAACAGTGGTATGGAGGTAGTACAGTTGTTAGAGCACTCATCTACCAGGACAGTTTATGGAGGTAGTACAGTGGTTAGAGCACTCATCTACCAGGACAGTGGTATGGAGGTAGTACAGTGGTTAGAGCACTCATGTACCAGGACAGTGGTATGGAGGTAGTACAGTGGTTGGAGCACTCATCTACCAGGACAGTGGTATGGAGGTAGTACAGTGGTTAGAGCACTCATCTACCAGGACAGTGGTATGGAGGTAGTACAGTGGTTGGAGCACTCATGTACCAGGACAGTGGTATGGAGGTAGTACAGTGGTTGGAGCACTCATGTACCAGGACAGTGGTATGGAGGTAGTACAGTGGTTGGAGCACTCACGTACCAGGACAGTGGTATGGAGGTAGTACAGTGGTTAGAGCACTCATCTACCAGGACAGTGGTATGGAGGTAGTACAGTGGTTGGAGCACTCATCTACCAGGACAGTGGTATGGAGGTAGTACAGTGGTTAGAGCACTCATCTACCAGGACAGTGGTATGGAGGTAGTACAGTAGTTGGAGCACTCATCTACCAGGACAGTGGTATGGAGGTAGTACAGTCGTTAGAGCACTCATCTACCAGGACAGTGGTATGGAGGTAGTACAGTGGTTGGAGCACTCATGTACCAGGACAGTGGTATGGAGGTAGTACAGTGGTTAGAGCACTCATCTAGCAGGACAGTGGTATGGAGGTAGTACAGTGGTTAGAGCACTCATGTACCAGGACAGTGGTATGGAGGTAGTACAGTGGTTGGATCACTCATCTACCAGGACAGTGGTATGGAGGTAGTACAGTGGTTGGAGCACTCATCTACCAGGACAGTGGTATGGAGGTACAGTAGTTAGAGCACTCATCTACCAGGACAGTGGTATGGAGGTACAGTGGTTAGAGTACTCATCTACCAGGACAGTGGTATGGAGGTACAGTGGTTAGAGCACTCATCTACCAGGACAGTGGTATGGAGGTAGTACAGTGGTTAGAGCACTCATCTACCAGGACAGTGGTATGGAGGTAGTACAGTGGTTAGAGCACTCATCTACCAGGACAGTGGTATGGAGGTAGTACAGTGGTTGGAGCACTCATGTACCAGGACAGTGGTATGGAGGTAGTACAGTGGTTAGAGCACTCATCTAGCAGGACAGTGGTATGGAGGTAGTACAGTGGTTGGAGCACTCATCTACCAGGACAGTGGTATGGAGGTACAGTGGTTAGAGCACTCATCTACCAGGACAGTGGTATGGAGGTACAGTGGTTAGAGTACTCATCTACCAGGACAGTGGTATGGAGGTACAGTGGTTAGAGCACTCATCTACCAGGACAGTGGTATGGAGGTAGTACAGTGGTTAGAGCACTCATCTACCAGGACAGTGGTATGGAGGTAGTACAGTGGTTAGAGCACTCATCTACCAGGACAGTGGTATGGAGGTACAGTAGTTAGAGCACTCATCTACCAGGACAGTGGTATGGAGGTAGTACAGTGGTTAGAGCACTCATCTACCAGGACAGTGGTATGGAGGTATTACAGTGGTTAGAGCACCCATCTACCAGGACAGTGGTATGGAGGTAGTATAGTGGTTAGAGCACTCATCTACCAGGACAGTGGTATGGAGGTACAGTGGTTAGAGCATTCATCTACCAGGACAGTGGTATGGAGGTACAGTGGTTAGAGTACTCATCTACCAGGACAGTGGTATGGAGGTAGTATAGTGGTTAGAGCACTCATCTACCAGGACAGTGGTATGGAGGTACAGTAGTTAGAGCATTCATCTACCAGGACAGTGGTATGGAGGTACAGTGGTTAGAGTACTCATCTACCAGGACAGTGGTATGGAGGTACAGTAGTTAGAGCATTCATCTACCAGGACAGTGGTATGGAGGTACAGTGGTTAGAGCACTCATCTACCAGGACAGTGGTATGGAGGTACAGTAGTTAGAGCATTCATCTACCAGGACAGTGGTATGGAGGTACAGTAGTTAGAGCATTCATCTACCAGGACAGTGGTATGGAGGTACAGTAGTTAGAGCATTCATCTACCAGGACAGTGGTATGGAGGTACAGTGGTTAGAGTACTCATCTACCAGGACAGTGGTATGGAGGTACAGTAAATAGAGCATTCATCTACCAGGACAGTTGTATGGAGGTACAGTAGTTAGAGCATTCATCTACCAGGACAGTGGTATGGAGGTACAGTAGTTAGAGTACTCATCTACCAGGACAGTGGTATGGAGGTACAGTAGTTAGAGCATTCATCTACCAGGACAGTGGTATGGAGGTACAGTGGTTAGAGCACTCATCTACCAGGACAGTGGTATGGAGGTACAGTAGTTAGAGCATTCATCTACCAGGACAGTGGTATGGAGGTACAGTGGTTAGAGTACTCATCTACCAGGACAGTGGCATGGAGGTACAGTGGTTAGAGTACTCATCTACCAGGACAGTGGTATGGAGGTACAGTGGTTAGAGCACTCATCTACCAGGACAGTGGTATGGAGGTACAGTGGTTAGATCACTCATCTACCAGGACAGTGGTATGGAGGTACAGTGGTTAGAGCACTCATCTACCAGGACAGTGGTATGGAGGTACAGTGGTTAGAGCACTCATCTACCAGGACAGTGGTATGGAGGTACAGTGGTTAGAGCACTCATCTACCAGAACAGTGGTATGGAGGTAGTACAGTTGTTAGAGCACTCATCTACCAGGACAGTTTATGGAGGTAGTACAGTGGTTAGAGCACTCATCTACCAGGACAGTGGTATGGAGGTAGTACAGTGGTTAGAGCACTCATGTACCAGGACAGTGGTATGGAGGTAGTACAGTGGTTGGAGCACTCATCTACCAGGACAGTGGTATGGAGGTAGTACAGTGGTTAGAGCACTCATCTACCAGGACAGTGGTATGGAGGTAGTACAGTGGTTGGAGCACTCATGTACCAGGACAGTGGTATGGAGGTAGTACAGTGGTTGGAGCACTCATGTACCAGGACAGTGGTATGGAGGTAGTACAGTGGTTGGAGCACTCACGTACCAGGACAGTGGTATGGAGGTAGTACAGTGGTTAGAGCACTCATCTACCAGGACAGTGGTATGGAGGTAGTACAGTGGTTGGAGCACTCATCTACCAGGACAGTGGTATGGAGGTAGTACAGTGGTTAGAGCACTCATCTACCAGGACAGTGGTATGGAGGTAGTACAGTAGTTGGAGCACTCATCTACCAGGACAGTGGTATGGAGGTAGTACAGTCGTTAGAGCACTCATCTACCAGGACAGTGGTATGGAGGTAGTACAGTGGTTGGAGCACTCATGTACCAGGACAGTGGTATGGAGGTAGTACAGTGGTTAGAGCACTCATCTAGCAGGACAGTGGTATGGAGGTAGTACAGTGGTTAGAGCACTCATGTACCAGGACAGTGGTATGGAGGTAGTACAGTGGTTGGATCACTCATCTACCAGGACAGTGGTATGGAGGTAGTACAGTGGTTGGAGCACTCATCTACCAGGACAGTGGTATGGAGGTACAGTGGTTAGAGCACTCATCTACCAGGACAGTGGTATGGAGGTACAGTGGTTAGAGTACTCATCTACCAGGACAGTGGTATGGAGGTACAGTGGTTAGAGCACTCATCTACCAGGACAGTGGTATGGAGGTAGTACAGTGGTTAGAGCACTCATCTACCAGGACAGTGGTATGGAGGTAGTACAGTGGTTAGAGCACTCATCTACCAGGACAGTGGTATGGAGGTACAGTAGTTAGAGCACTCATCTACCAGGACAGTGGTATGGAGGTAGTACAGTGGTTAGAGCACTCATCTACCAGGACAGTGGTATGGAGGTAGTACAGTGGTTAGAGCACTCATCTACCAGGACAGTGGTATGGAGGTAGTATAGTGGTTAGAGCACCCATCTACCAGGACAGTGGTATAGAGGTAGTACAGTGGTTAGAGCACTCATCTACCAGGACAGTGGTATGGAGGTACAGTGGTTAGAGCACTCATCTACCAGGACAGTGGTATGGAGGTAGTACAGTGGTTAGAGCACCCATCTACCAGGACAGTGGTATGGAGGTACAGTGGTTAGAGCACTCATCTACCAGGACAGTGGTATGGAGGTACAGTGGTTAGAACACTCATCTACCAGGACAGTGGTATGGAGGTACAGTGGTTAGAGCACTCATCTACCAGGACAGTGGTATGGAGGTAGTACAGTGGTTAGAGCACTCATCTACCAGGACAGTGGTATGGAGGTACAGTGGTTAGAGTACTCATCTACCAGGACAGTGGTATGGAGGTACAGTAGTTAGAGCACTCATCTACCAGGACAGTGGTATGGGGGTAGTACAGTGGTTAGAGCACTCATCTACCAGGACAGTGGTATGGAGGTAGTACAGTGGTTAGAGCACCCATCTACCAGGACAGTGGTATGGAGGTAGTACAGTGGTTAGAGCACTCATCTACCAGGACAGTGGTATGGAGGTAGTACAGTGGTTGGAGCACCCATGTACCAGGACAGTGGTATGGAGGTAGTACAGTGGTTGGAGCACTCATCTACCAGGACAGTGGTATGGAGGTAGTACAGTAGTTGGAGCACTCATCTACCAGGACAGTGGTATGGAGGTAGTACAGTAGTTGGAGCACTCATCTCCCAGGACAGTGGTATGGAGGGAGTACAGTAGTTGGAGCACTCATCTACCAGGACAGTGGTATGGAGGTAGTACAGTGGTTAGAGCACTCATCTACCAGGACAGTGGTATGGAGGTAGTACATTAGTTGGAGCACTCATCTACCAGGACAGTGGTATGGAGGTAGTACAGTGGTTGGAGCACTCATCTACCAGGACAGTGGTATGGAGGTAGTACAGTGGTTGGAGCACTCATGTACCAGGACAGTGGTATGGAGGTAGTACAGTGGTTAGAGCACTCATCTACCAGGACAGTGGTATGGAGGTAGTACAGTGGTTAGAGCACTCATGTACCAGGACAGTGGTATGGAGGTAGTACAGTGGTTGGAGCACTCATCTACCAGGACAGTGGTATGGAGGTAGTACAGTGGTTGGAGCACTCATCTACCAGGACAGTGGTATGGAGGTAGTACAGTGGTTAGAGCACTCATATACCAGGACAGTGGTATGGAGGTAGTACAGTCGTTGGAGCACTCATCTACCAGGACAGTGGTATGGAGATAGTACAGTAGTTAGAGCACTCATCTACCAGGACAGTGGTATGGAGGTACAGTGGTTAGAGCACTCATCTACCAGGACAGTGGTATGGAGGTAGTACAGTGGTTAGAGCACTCATCTACCAGGACAGTGGTATGGAGGTAGTATAGTGGTTAGAGCACTCATCTACCAGGACAATGGTATGGAGGTAGTACAGTGGTTAGAGCACTCATCTACCAGGACAGTGGTATGGAGGTACAGTAGTTAGAGCACTCATCTACCAGAACAGTGGTATGGAGGTACAGTGGTTAGAGCACTCATCTACCAGGACAGTGGTATGGAGGTATAGTGGTTAGAGCACTCATCTACCAGGACAGTGGTATGGAGGTATAGTGGTTAGAGCACCCATCTACCAGGACAGTAGTATGGAGGTATAGTGGTTAGAGCACTCATCTACCAGGACAGTGGTATGGAGGTACAGTGGTTAGAGCACTCATCTACCAGGACAGTGGTATGGAGGTACAGGAGTTAGAGCACTCATCTACCAGGACAGTGGTATGGAGGTATAGTAGTTAGAGCACTCATCTACCAGGACAGTGGTATGGAGGTACAGTGGTTAGAGCACTCATCTACCAGGACAGTGGTATGGAGGTAGTACAGTGGTTAGAGCACTCATCTACCAGGACAGTGGTATGGAGGTAGTACAGTGGTTGGAGCACTCATCTACCAGGACAGTGGTATGGAGGTAGTACAGTGGTTAGAGCACTCATCTACCAGGACAGTGGTATGGAGGTAGTACAGTAGTTGGAGCACTCATCTACCAGGACAGTGGTATGGAGGTAGTACAGTCGTTAGAGCACTCATCTACCAGGACAGTGGTATGGAGGTAGTACAGTGGTTGGAGCACTCATGTACCAGGACAGTGGTATGGAGGTAGTACAGTGGTTAGAGCACTCATCTAGCAGGACAGTAGTATGGAGGTAGTACAGTGGTTAGAGCACTCATGTACCAGGACAGTGGTATGGAGGTAGTACAGTGGTTGGATCACTCATCTACCAGGACAGTGGTATGGAGGTAGTACAGTGGTTGGAGCACTCATCTACCAGGACAGTGGTATGGAGGTACAGTGGTTAGAGCACTCATCTACCAGGACAGTGGTATGGAGGTACAGTGGTTAGAGTACTCATCTACCAGGACAGTGGTATGGAGGTACAGTGGTTAGAGCACTCATCTACCAGGACAGTGGTATGGAGGTAGTACAGTGGTTAGAGCACTCATCTACCAGGACAGTGGTATGGAGGTAGTACAGTGGTTAGAGCACTCATCTACCAGGACAGTGGTATGGAGGTAGTACAGTGGTTAGAGCACTCATCTACCAGGACAGTGGTATGGAGGTAGTATAGTGGTTAGAGCACCCATCTACCAGGACAGTGGTATAGAGGTAGTACAGTGGTTAGAGCACTCATCTACCAGGACAGTGGTATGGAGGTACAGTGGTTAGAGCACTCATCTACCAGGACAGTGGTATGGAGGTAGTACAGTGGTTAGAGCACCCATCTACCAGGACAGTGGTATGGAGGTACAGTGGTTAGAGCACTCATCTACCAGGACAGTGGTATGGAGGTACAGTGGTTAGAACACTCATCTACCAGGACAGTGGTATGGAGGTACAGTGGTTAGAGCACTCATCTACCAGGACAGTGGTATGGAGGTAGTACAGTGGTTAGAGCACTCATCTACCAGGACAGTGGTATGGAGGTACAGTGGTTAGAGTACTCATCTACCAGGACAGTGGTATGGAGGTACAGTAGTTAGAGCACTCATCTACCAGGACAGTGGTATGGGGGTAGTACAGTGGTTAGAGCACTCATCTACCAGGACAGTGGTATGGAGGTAGTACAGTGGTTAGAGCACCCATCTACCAGGACAGTGGTATGGAGGTAGTACAGTGGTTAGAGCACTCATCTACCAGGACAGTGGTATGGAGGTAGTACAGTGGTTGGAGCACCCATGTACCAGGACAGTGGTATGGAGGTAGTACAGTGGTTGGAGCACTCATCTACCAGGACAGTGGTATGGAGGTAGTACAGTAGTTGGAGCACTCATCTACCAGGACAGTGGTATGGAGGTAGTACAGTAGTTGGAGCACTCATCTCCCAGGACAGTGGTATGGAGGGAGTACAGTAGTTGGAGCACTCATCTACCAGGACAGTGGTATGGAGGTAGTACAGTGGTTAGAGCACTCATCTACCAGGACAGTGGTATGGAGGTAGTACATTAGTTGGAGCACTCATCTACCAGGACAGTGGTATGGAGGTAGTACAGTGGTTGGAGCACTCATCTACCAGGACAGTGGTATGGAGGTAGTACAGTGGTTGGAGCACTCATGTACCAGGACAGTGGTATGGAGGTAGTACAGTGGTTAGAGCACTCATCTACCAGGACAGTGGTATGGAGGTAGTACAGTGGTTAGAGCACTCATGTACCAGGACAGTGGTATGGAGGTAGTACAGTGGTTGGAGCACTCATCTACCAGGACAGTGGTATGGAGGTAGTACAGTGGTTGGAGCACTCATCTACCAGGACAGTGGTATGGAGGTAGTACAGTGGTTAGAGCACTCATATACCAGGACAGTGGTATGGAGGTAGTACAGTCGTTGGAGCACTCATCTACCAGGACAGTGGTATGGAGGTAGTACAGTAGTTAGAGCACTCATCTACCAGGACAGTGGTATGGAGGTACAGTGGTTAGAGCACTCATCTACCAGGACAGTGGTATGGAGGTAGTACAGTGGTTAGAGCACTCATCTACCAGGACAGTGGTATGGAGGTAGTATAGTGGTTAGAGCACTCATCTACCAGGACAATGGTATGGAGGTAGTACAGTGGTTAGAGCACTCATCTACCAGGACAGTGGTATGGAGGTACAGTAGTTAGAGCACTCATCTACCAGAACAGTGGTATGGAGGTACAGTGGTTAGAGCACTCATCTACCAGGACAGTGGTATGGAGGTATAGTGGTTAGAGCACTCATCTACCAGGACAGTGGTATGGAGGTATAGTGGTTAGAGCACCCATCTACCAGGACAGTAGTATGGAGGTATAGTGGTTAGAGCACTCATCTACCAGGACAGTGGTATGGAGGTACAGTGGTTAGAGCACTCATCTACCAGGACAGTGGTATGGAGGTACAGGAGTTAGAGCACTCATCTACCAGGACAGTGGTATGGAGGTATAGTAGTTAGAGCACTCATCTACCAGGACAGTGGTATGGAGGTACAGTGGTTAGAGCACTCATCTACCAGGACAGTGGTATGGAGGTAGTACAGTGGTTAGAGCACTCATCTACCAGGACAGTGGTATGGAGGTAGTACAGTGGTTGGAGCACTCATCTACCAGGACAGTGGTATGGAGGTAGTACAGTGGTTAGAGCACTCATCTACCAGGACAGTGGTATGGAGGTAGTACAGTAGTTGGAGCACTCATCTACCAGGACAGTGGTATGGAGGTAGTACAGTCGTTAGAGCACTCATCTACCAGGACAGTGGTATGGAGGTAGTACAGTGGTTGGAGCACTCATGTACCAGGACAGTGGTATGGAGGTAGTACAGTGGTTAGAGCACTCATCTAGCAGGACAGTAGTATGGAGGTAGTACAGTGGTTAGAGCACTCATGTACCAGGACAGTGGTATGGAGGTAGTACAGTGGTTGGATCACTCATCTACCAGGACAGTGGTATGGAGGTAGTACAGTGGTTGGAGCACTCATCTACCAGGACAGTGGTATGGAGGTACAGTGGTTAGAGCACTCATCTACCAGGACAGTGGTATGGAGGTACAGTGGTTAGAGTACTCATCTACCAGGACAGTGGTATGGAGGTACAGTGGTTAGAGCACTCATCTACCAGGACAGTGGTATGGAGGTAGTACAGTGGTTAGAGCACTCATCTACCAGGACAGTGGTATGGAGGTAGTACAGTGGTTAGAGCACTCATCTACCAGGACAGTGGTATGGAGGTACAGTAGTTAGAGCACTCATCTACCAGGACAGTGGTATGGAGGTAGTACAGTGGTTAGAGCACTCATCTACCAGGACAGTGGTATGGAGGTAGTACAGTGGTTAGAGCACTCATCTACCAGGACAGTGGTATGGAGGTAGTATAGTGGTTAGAGCACCCATCTACCAGGACAGTGGTATAGAGGTAGTACAGTGGTTAGAGCACTCATCTACCAGGACAGTGGTATGGAGGTACAGTGGTTAGAGCACTCATCTACCAGGACAGTGGTATGGAGGTAGTACAGTGGTTAGAGCACCCATCTACCAGGACAGTGGTATGGAGGTACAGTGGTTAGAGCACTCATCTACCAGGACAGTGGTATGGAGGTACAGTGGTTAGAACACTCATCTACCAGGACAGTGGTATGGAGGTACAGTGGTTAGAGCACTCATCTACCAGGACAGTGGTATGGAGGTAGTACAGTGGTTAGAGCACTCATCTACCAGGACAGTGGTATGGAGGTACAGTGGTTAGAGTACTCATCTACCAGGACAGTGGTATGGAGGTACAGTAGTTAGAGCACTCATCTACCAGGACAGTGGTATGGGGGTAGTACAGTGGTTAGAGCACTCATCTACCAGGACAGTGGTATGGAGGTAGTACAGTGGTTAGAGCACCCATCTACCAGGACAGTGGTATGGAGGTAGTACAGTGGTTAGAGCACTCATCTACCAGGACAGTGGTATGGAGGTAGTACAGTGGTTGGAGCACCCATGTACCAGGACAGTGGTATGGAGGTAGTACAGTGGTTAAAGCACTCATCTACCAGGACAGTGGTATGGAGGTAGTACAGTAGTTGGAGCACTCATCTACCAGGACAGTGGTATGGAGGTAGTACAGTAGTTGGAGCACTCATCTCCCAGGACAGTGGTATGGAGGTAGTACAGTAGTTGGAGCACTCATCTACCAGGACAGTGGTATGGAGGTAGTACAGTGGTTAGAGCACTCATCTACCAGGACAGTGGTATGGAGGTAGTACAGTAGTTGGAGCACTCATCTACCAGGACAGTGGTATGGAGGTAGTACAGTGGTTGGAGCACTCATCTACCAGGACAGTGGTATGGAGGTAGTACAGTGGTTGGAGCACTCATGTACCAGGACAGTGGTATGGAGGTAGTACAGTGGTTAGAGCACTCATCTACCAGGACAGTGGTATGGAGGTAGTACAGTGGTTAGAGCACTCATGTACCAGGACAGTGGTATGGAGGTAGTACAGTGGTTGGAGCACTCATCTACCAGGACAGTGGTATGGAGGTAGTACAGTGGTTGGAGCACTCATCTACCAGGACAGTGGTATGGAGGTAGTACAGTGGTTAGAGCACTCATATACCAGGACAGTGGTATGGAGGTAGTACAGTCGTTGGAGCACTCATCTACCAGGACAGTGGTATGGAGGTAGTACAGTAGTTAGAGCACTCATCTACCAGGACAGTGGTATGGAGGTACAGTGGTTAGAGCACTCATCTACCAGGACAGTGGTATGGAGGTAGTACAGTGGTTAGAGCACTCATCTACCAGGACAGTGGTATGGAGGTAGTATAGTGGTTAGAGCACTCATCTACCAGGACAATGGTATGGAGGTAGTACAGTGGTTAGAGCACTCATCTACCAGGACAGTGGTATGGAGGTACAGTAGTTAGAGCACTCATCTACCAGAACAGTGGTATGGAGGTACAGTGGTTAGAGCACTCATCTACCAGGACAGTGGTATGGAGGTATAGTGGTTAGAGCACTCATCTACCAGGACAGTGGTATGGAGGTATAGTGGTTAGAGCACCCATCTACCAGGACAGTAGTATGGAGGTATAGTGGTTAGAGCACTCATCTACCAGGACAGTGGTATGGAGGTACAGTGGTTAGAGCACTCATCTACCAGGACAGTGGTATGGAGGTACAGGAGTTAGAGCACTCATCTACCAGGACAGTGGTATGGAGGTATAGTAGTTAGAGCACTCATCTACCAGGACAGTGGTATGGAGGTACAGTGGTTAGAGCACTCATCTACCAGGACAGTGGTATGGAGGTAGTACAGTGGTTAGAGCACTCATCTACCAGGACAGTGGTATGGAGGTACAGTGGTTAGAGCACTCATCTACCAGGACAGTGGTATGGAGGTACAGTGGTTAGAGCACTCATCTACCAGGACAGTGGTATGGAAGTAGTACAGTGGTTAGAGCACTCATCTACCAGGACAGTGGTATGGAGGTAGTACAGTGGTTAGAGCACTCATCTACCAGGACAGTGGTATGGAGGTACAGTGGTTAGAGCACTCATCTACCAGGACAGTGGTATGGAGGTACAGTGGTTAGAGCACTCATCTACCAGGACAGTGGTATGGAGGTATAGTGGTTAGAGCACTCATCTACCAGGACAGTGGTATGGAGGTATAGTGGTTAGAGCACCCATCTACCAGGACAGTGGTATGGAGGTATAGTGGTTAGAGCACTCATCTACCAGGACAGTGGTATGGAGGTACAGTGGTTAGAGCACTCATCTACCAGGACAGTGGTATGGAGGTACAGTAGTTAGAGCACTCATCTACCAGGACAGTGGTATGGAGGTATAGTAGTTAGAGCACTCATCTACCAGGACAGTGGTATGGAGGTAGTACAGTGGTTAGAGCACTCATCTACCAGGACAGTGGTATGGAGGTAGTACAGTGGTTAGAGCACTCATCTACCAGGACAGTGGTATGGAGGTAGTACAGTGGTTAGAGCACTCATCTACCAGGACAGTGGTATGGAGGTACAGTGGTTAGAGCACTCATCTACCAGGACAGTGGTATGGAGGTAGTACAGTGGTTAGAGCACTCATCTACCAGGACAGTGGTATGGAGGTAGTACAGTGGTTAGAGCACTCATCTACCAGGACAGTGGTATGGAGGTAGTATAGTGGTTAGAGCACTCATCTACCAGGACAATGGTATGGAGGTAGTACAGTGGTTAGAGCACTCATCTACCAGGACAGTGGTATGGAGGTAGTACAGTGGTTAGAGCACTCATCTACCAGGACAGTGGTATGGAGGTACAGTAGTTAGAGCACTCATCTACCAGGACAGTGGTATGGAGGTACAGTGGTTAGAGCACTCATCTACCAGGACAGTGGTATGGAGGTATAGTGGTTAGAGCACTCATCTACCAGGACAGTGGTATGGAGGTATAGTGGTTAGAGCACCCATCTACCAGGACAGTGGTATGGAGGTATAGTGGTTAGAGCACTCATCTACCAGGACAGTGGTATGGAGGTACAGTGGTTAGAGCACTCATCTACCAGGACAGTGGTATGGAGGTACAGTGGTTAGAGCACTCATCTACCAGGACAGTGGTATGAAGGTAGTACAGTGGTTAGAGCACTCATCTACCAGGACAGTGGTATGGAGGTAGTACAGTGGTTAGAGCACTCATCTACCAGGACAGTGGTATGGAGGTACAATGGATAGAGCACTCATCTACCAGGACAGTGGTATGGAGGTACAGTGGTTAGATCACTCATCTACCAGGACAGTGGTATGGAGGTACAGTGGTTAGATCACTCATCTACCAGGACAGTGGCATGGAGGTACAGTGGTTAGAGCACTGATCTACCAGGACAGTGGTATGGAGGTATAGTGGTTAGAGCACTCATCTACCAGGACAGTGGTATGGAGGTACAGTGGTTAGAGCACTCATCTACCAGGACAGTGGTATGGAGGTACAGTGGTTAGAGCACTCATCTACCAGGACAGTGGTACGGAGGTACAGTGGTTAGAGCACTCATCTACCAGGACAGTGGTATGGAGGTACAGTGGTTAGAGCACTCATCTACCAGGACAGTGGTATGGAGGTATAGTGGTTAGAGCACTCATCTACCAGGACAGTGGTATGGAGGTATAGTGGTTAGAGCACCCATCTACCAGGACAGTGGTATGGAGGTATAGTGGTTAGAGCACTCATCTACCAGGACAGTGGTATGGAGGTACAGTGGTTAGAGCACTCATCTACCAGGACAGTGGTATGGAGGTACAGTAGTTAGAGCACTCATCTACCAGGACAGTGGTATGGAGGTATAGTAGTTAGAGCACTCATCTACCAGGACAGTGGTATGGAGGTAGTACAGTGGTTAGAGCACTCATCTACCAGGACAGTGGTATGGAGGTAGTACAGTGGTTAGAGCACTCATCTACCAGGACAGTGGTATGGAGGTAGTACAGTGGTTAGAGCACTCATCTACCAGGACAGTGGTATGGAGGTACAGTGGTTAGAGCACTCATCTACCAGGACAGTGGTATGGAGGTAGTACAGTGGTTAGAGCACTCATCTACCAGGACAGTGGTATGGAGGTAGTACAGTGGTTAGAGCACTCATCTACCAGGACAGTGGTATGGAGGTAGTATAGTGGTTAGAGCACTCATCTACCAGGACAATGGTATGGAGGTAGTACAGTGGTTAGAGCACTCATCTACCAGGACAGTGGTATGGAGGTAGTACAGTGGTTAGAGCACTCATCTACCAGGACAGTGGTATGGAGGTACAGTAGTTAGAGCACTCATCTACCAGGACAGTGGTATGGAGGTCCAGTGGTTAGAGCACTCATCTACCAGGACAGTGGTATGGAGGTATAGTGGTTAGAGCACTCATCTACCAGGACAGTGGTATGGAGGTATAGTGGTTAGAGCACCCATCTACCAGGACAGTGGTATGGAGGTATAGTGGTTAGAGCACTCATCTACCAGGACAGTGGTATGGAGGTACAGTGGTTAGAGCACTCATCTACCAGGACAGTGGTATGGAGGTACAGTGGTTAGAGCACTCATCTACCAGGACAGTGGTATGAAGGTAGTACAGTGGTTAGAGCACTCATCTACCAGGACAGTGGTATGGAGGTAGTACAGTGGTTAGAGCACTCATCTACCAGGACAGTGGTATGGAGGTACAATGGATAGAGCACTCATCTACCAGGACAGTGGTATGGAGGTACAGTGGTTAGATCACTCATCTACCAGGACAGTGGTATGGAGGTACAGTGGTTAGATCACTCATCTACCAGGACAGTGGCATGGAGGTACAGTGGTTAGAGCACTGATCTACCAGGACAGTGGTATGGAGGTATAGTGGTTAGAGCACTCATCTACCAGGACAGTGGTATGGAGGTACAGTGGTTAGAGCACTCATCTACCAGGACAGTGGTATGGAGGTACAGTGGTTAGAGCACTCATCTACCAGGACAGTGGTATGGAGGTAGTACAGTGGTTAGAGCACCCATCTACCAGAACAGTGGTATGGAGGTACAGTGGTTAGAGCACTTGCCTGCCAAGTGTGTGGTCTGGGTTCAATCCCCAGCAGAGACAGGATGATTTTCTCCAACAAGTACAGCTCTGGGGTCAACCCACCCTCAGGAGCCAGCAAGGCCAAAAGGATAAGAGTGCTTGCTCTTAGACTTCCGGTGTGCTGATGTCAAGTTAGTGGGTTCAACCAGGGGTCTGGTCAGTTGGACTAAAATGTTGACTTCTCATCCTTGACTTGGGGATGTAAATTACAAGTACCTCATAAGTCGGAGTGGGTTAGCCTGATGGCGATAGACACAGGTAATAGGAAAAGCTAACCACATACAAAAATCAGTCCAGTGCATTAGAAGTAGTAGCAATACTTCATTTCAAACCAAGCGAACGCAAGAATAACAACAAAAATAAACCCAGCCTCATAAAAATTGGTACCGGGAAATTAAACTGGAAAGGAAATACGTGGAGGAAGGGAAGTGGTCACCTGACCACATGTCCAGGCTTGAATATGTGAAGGCCTGATACGTCAAAATCCAACAGCTGCATATGCCATAGGACTACATTTTTCCCTGTCTGGTTTTTATTCGTTGTAAACAAAGTACATATTCGAGAAAATTAGCATTTTTTTTTTTAAAGCACGTCCTTAGAAATCTTGATATATTAAGTCCATGAAAGGGCACTCTGCCGCTGTTTATGCTTCAACTCGACACCACAAGGTACAAAAAAGAACAAGATGAGATGATGGACAGGCACTCTTCCACTGTTTATGCTTCACCTCAACACAACGTATAAGAGGAACAAGATGAGATGATGGACAAGCTCTCTCCCGCTGTTTATGCTTCACCTCGACGCCATAAAGTACAAGAGAAACATGACAAGATGAGATTGGGAAAAGCATGACCATATTCAGGAAAACTAACATTCACTGGAAAATATGTTATATCCAGGAACACTGAAGTGGAGTCTGAAGTAAAACAACCTTACCCGAACATTCTGAGGTTCGAACTCCCACTGCTTGTTTCTGTCCAGGGCAGGAATGTTGATACCCTTGGGAATGTAGATGCTCTGTGTGAGGTCACTAATGTCCTCAAGAGGACGCTGGATACCTGGAAGCATACATTTTTCTTAATGGAGATTCACACTGAGTCCTGCACATATTTAACATATGCTTCGGAAAAGGTTCTCCGCCAGGTGTCAAGAACATTAAAATACTAATAGGGAGGGGCTATGGCTGAGTCTCAGGATCAGAAATTTCTGGATTCTTCTTATTCTTCTGCGTTCGTCCAGAAAGTTGTTTTGGATGTAATTCTGTTGTGCCTGTTTACAGCAGAGCTGCGATATTTACACCTTTCGGCCAACACAATCAACTTCTTTAGGCATTTGTAGACCGGGTTACCTTCCCGGATTTCAGGGTTCAAATCCTAGCATAGGTTTCAACATCTTTACAAGAACCATTGCTTTCTAATGATATCACACACCCACCTAATCTCCTGGCAGTGAGATCAGAGAAGCTCACCTCAGATAAGGGTTAAGAAAAAACAGGTGGTATTGTGAGCCAGTTGTGCACATAACAAACCTCATTGCTGTTATAAACTGCAAAGAGTAGGCCTTAAGACTGCTATCCTGGCAAACCCCTTTGGAAAGCAAACATACCCACAGGTAGATGGAGCCTTCTACCTGATCAATTCTGCCTAGGAGTAAAAAGTTAAATTCCAGGCCAGAAATCGTGCAATATTTTTATTACGGTGTCTTTATTTAAACAAAAATGAGGAAAATTAAATATTTCAGACATGCAAAGAGAAATCAAAATCTATAAAAGATAATTATGGAGGTAAGTATACCAATGAAAATAAGAATTGTCAAATATTATGTATATTCAACACTTCTATATGGCGCCAAAGCCTGGACAATGAACAAGCAATTAGAAAGTAAAACAGAAGTCCTGGAGATGTGGATATACAGAAGAATGATGGACAACAAACAGACAAGTGAGGAGTTCTGTAGAAACTGTGGGGATGTGGTTCTACAAAAGAATGATGAGAACACCTTGGACAGAGAGAATGATGAGAAGAATATGTTGTATTTTATGGAAACAAAAACAATCAAATACTGAGGTTCTAGAAAAACTGGAAATGAAAAGAGAGTTAATGAAAGAAATAAAAACGAGGCAAGTGAAATATTTTGGCCACGTTAAAAGAAATAACACTCTTATAAAAACCATACTGGAGGGTAGGGTTGAAGGTAAGCGAGCAAGAGGTAGACAGTGATACAAGTGGGAAGATAACATCAAGAGATGGAGAAACAGCAATCCGACAGGATGTAGTCAGGGCAAAAAACAGACAGCCAACCTTCACTGTGGAGATGATACCTGTTTACTGACTGATTGGTTGATACCAAAAGAGGTAGAGAAGACGAAGACCACATCACAGATGAATTCAAGATATGATAGATAATTTACACATGACAGCAACTTAAGGAAGACATTTTTTCTTCTTCATTTGTCCAGAATATTATTTTAGATGCAATTGAATTGTGCCTGTTTGCAGCAGAGCTAAGCTATTTGCACCTTTCAGCTAACACATCTGACTTCTTCAGGCATTTGTTGACCAGGTTACCTTCCCGGGGGCAGGACATTTGACTTACAAAGAGATACGAAAGTCTATTGGGTGAAACATTGTGCACAGGACAAGCCACTGAATAAAGGAATACAAAATATATATATATGGTCATAAAATGCAAATAAAATATTGCTGCTGACCTACCGTCATAAATACTGCCCATAAGACCTGGTCCCAACTCAACGGAGAGTGGTTTCTTTGTCCTCAGTACGGGGTCACCGACCGTAACACCAGCTGAAAGAAGTGGGTCAAGGAAGCCAACAAATATGTTGGGGAAACAAATACAATTGTATGAAATTGTATGAATAAAATAAAGTCTTAAAAGTCGAGAGGATCAGCTTCATTGCCTCAGGTTTTATCCCATATGGCTCTGTCTCTTTCTGCAAGATGACCTGCAGAAAACATCGCACAAAGCACTAATTCTGTAGCTCTGGGGATGGCCCCCAGGAGTCTCAGAGAAAAATGCACTTGTGAACCGAAAGATCTAGCCCAGAATGGAACCCATAACCTTCAGAGCATGAGGCAGATGGCTTGACCACTTCGCCACGGAGACTCGCAATTGTATGAATTTCACATTTCAACCCTAATTTTCAACATGAGTTCATGAGTACGTGAGTTCAATCCTGAATGGTGTGATTCAGTGCAAGGACCTGAACTGTAATCATCATCAAGATCATGACCATGTGTCCTGCCAACCACAGTAGGCATTCATGCTTCTCCATAGATCTCGGTCCTTGGTGTTCTGGATCGATTGCCCTGATAACATTCCTTCACGCCACGCCACGTCCCAATTCATCCAGCATTATTTTGAGTGGTCTTTCCTTGCCTCTTCTATCACTAATCTTTCCAACTGTTGCGATATTTTCCCATGCTCCTCTTCTCATTCATCATCATCAACATATGCCATGCCGATAAGCGTAGGTGGTCATGTTTCGCCATCTCACACGATCATCATAGTCATGGATCAGCACATCGTGGATCTTCTCATTACAAGACTAAAGCAGGCCGTTTGTCACTTTCTTGAAATGTAATAGCGCATTGGGTTAGGTAAACAAACCAAATGTAGTGCACATTAGCAAATGAACAAATTATTTTCAGAGGATTACAAATTGGACATGGAGACCTGGAACACTCTGCCCTACCTATCACTCGTCTTTCACACATTAACAAGAAACAGGGTATATTTTTAATGACTGGAGTGTTTGAAAATATTGCCGGTCCAAGTTTTGTATTCACCCTCTATAAAGTTCATGCAAAATAATTCATAAATATAAAACTTGAACCGGCAATATTTTCAAACACTGCAGTCACTAAAAATACACCCTGTACATGCTAAATCTATTCATTGTAAAACAATACAAGAGACAGATAAACTGTATGGCAACAAGAAACACTTCAGACAACTTGAAAAAAAGAGACATATTTGATTACATTTGAGAGCGATTGAAAATGACAATTGTATTGAAGTGACCTAATAATTTAGTCATTTCCCTTACACATCAGACAAGCTGCCAATTTGCAAAGAAAGATATGCAGTTATTTGATTGTGATGTTATTCTTTAGTTTACTTGACAATAATTGTCTATACAAGCAATGTTGTCTCTCGTATAAACTTCACTGAATTTGTTAGCCCTCTCAGATGTCCATAAAATCTATCTTCACTGTTGTTTCTCAAGGCCAGAAGGTTTGCCTAGATAAGTCGTATTTTGGGTTATTTGATTAAATTTGAGAGTGACTGAAGAAGAAGATTGCAATGAGGTGACCCACTCATTTATTCATTTCCCTTACACATCAGAGAAACCTCTAGCGCCTTTTATACAAGACCAGGTCATCTCAGAGCCACATATGGTCAGGGAGAACTGAAGAGCAAAACTAGACTGCAGCAATGGTAAGTCAGTGAACCATCCACGCATTATGCCACCAACAACCGCTGACTCCAGACAAAACAATTAAGGTAAGGATGAAAAAGAAGGGAAGAAAATATGAGAAAAGGTACAATGATCTCTCTCTGTCTCTCTCTGTCTTTCTCTCTCTCTCTCTGTCTTTCTCTCTCCCTCCCTCTCTCTCTCCCTCCCTCTCTCTATGCCTCTCTCTCACTCTCTCTGTCTCTCTCTCTGTCTCTCTCTCTCTCTCTGTCTCCCTCTCTATCTCTCGCTGTCTCTCTCTCTGTCTCTCTCTGTCTGTCTCTCTCTCTCTCTCCATCCCTCCCTCCCTCTCTCTCTCCCTCCCTCTCTCTCTTTCTCCCTCCCTCCCATCCTCTCTCTCTCTCTCTCTCTATTGTTTTATTGTTTCATTTATCGCTCACCTTGAACTCAAGTATAGAGCATACACATGCTACTATTTCTTGTTCACTAGACTGTTTTTGCACGTGGATTAGCTTTCCCTATTACCAGTGCCCCTCACCATCAGGTGAACCCACTCCGACTTCTGAGGTACTTGTAATTTACATCCCAAAGTCAAAGACGAGAAGTCCACATTTTAGTCCAATTGACCAGTGTAGGGGTTGAACCCACAACCTTAGCATCAGCACACCGGATGTTAAACAGCAAGCACGCTTATTCATTCAGCCATGCTGACCTCCCCTGTCTTTTCCTCATTGTCTCTCTCCCTCCCTCATTTTCTATCTCTCCATTTTTCTCCCACAACCACTACTATGTTGCCACATGTATTCCTATGAGATACAACAGAGAAAAGAGATGAGGAAAAAAGCACAAGAAAACCCTGATTACACAAGGATACAGGTATCTTCGTAGACCTGGATTGTGGCAGTGTCCCCCTCCAGCCTGATGATCTCTCCGACCAGCTCGGAGTGGCCCACACGCACCAGCTCCATGATGGCAGCTCCAGCCATGTTCTGGGCAGTCACAACTGTTGGAAGTGGGCAGTTCGATCAGTTAACGTGAGATGATTTAGTCACCAATTTAATTAGTTAACAAAAGAGATTTATTGAACATTTAAATCAGTTAATGACAAGTGATTTAGTGAAAAGTTTAATCAGTTAACAAGAGATTTAGTGAACATTTCAATCAGTTAATGACAAGTGATTTAGTGAACATTTCAATCAGTTAATGACAAGTGATTTAGTGAACATTTCAATCAGTTAATGACAAGTGATTTAGTGAACATTTCAATCAGTTAATGACAAGTGATTTAGTGAACATTTCAGTCAGTTAATGACAAGTGATTTAGTGAACAGTTTAATCAGTTAACAAGAGATTTAGTGAACATTTCAATCAGTTAATGACAAGTGATTTAGTGAAGAGTTTAATCAGTTAACAAGAGATGTAGTGAACAGTTCAATAGGTTAATGACAAGTGATTTAGTGAAAAGTTTAATCAGTTAACAAGAGATTTATTGAAAATTTCAATCAGTTAATGACAAGTGATTTAGTGAACATTTCAATCAGTTAATGATAAGTGATTTAGTGAACATTTCAATCAGTTAATGACAAGTGATTTAGTGAACATTTCAGTCAGTTAATGACAAGTGATTTAGTGAACAGTTTAATCAGTTAACAAGAAAGAGATTTAGTGAACATTTCAATCAGTTAATGACAAGTGATTTAGTGAAGAGTTTAATCAGTTAACAAGAGATTTAGTGAACATTTCAATCAGTTAATGACAAGTGATTTAGTGAACATTTCAATCAGTTAATGACAATCGATTTAGTGAACAGTTTAATCAGTTAACAAGAGATTTTTTGAACATTTCAATCAGTTAATGACAAGTGACTTTCTGAACAGTTTAATCGGTTAACAAGAGATGTATTGAACATTTCAGTCAGTTAATGACAAGTGATTTAGTGAATAGTTTAATCAGTAATAACTTAAGATTTATGCTGACTTTAGCAGTAGTCTATGCAGACTAACATCAGATGATATTCTAACAACATTCTACTCAATTCAATGTAATAAACCATACAAGATTCTAACAACAGTCTACTCAATCTAATATCAGTCAACCGTACAAGTTTACTCAATGTAATATTTGTCAACTGTACAAGCTTGTAACAAGTTTACCCACCCCAGTCAACTGTTCTAGATTATAACAAAAATATTTAATTTAGTTGATCACCCAAGATTATAACAAGTCAACTGTACAACATTCTAACAACAGTCTGTTTATTATGGGATCATTTAAGACATATGCCCTGGAGATTTTAAACAACTACTGTGTCCGCAGTCGAGGCATACACAATGGCTCAGAATTTAACACCACCTTTTTTGCAGAATACAGTCTTCATATTAAGCACCTAGGTAACTGGATGTAGCACAAACAGATAATCAGACATAACACAAATATTAATCAGATGTAGCTCCTACATAATTACATGTAGCAAATGGATAATTAGACATAGCACATAATCAGAACTAACATATGGATAATCAGAGGTAGCAAATAGATGATTAGACATAGCACATAGATAACCAGATGTATCACATAGATAATCAGACATAGCACGTAGATAATCAGATGTAGCACATAGATAATCAGACATAGAACATAGATAATTAGATGTATCACATAATCAGATGTATCACACAGATAATCAGACATAGCACATATTCAGACCTAACATATGGATAATCAGATGTAGCAAATAGATGATTAGACATAGCACATACATAATCAGACATACCACATAGATAATCAGATGTAGCACATACATAATCAGACTTACTACATAGATAATCAGATGTAGCACATATATAATCAGACATTGCACATAGATAATCAGACATAGCACATAGATAATCAGATGTTTCACATAGATAATCAAATATAGCACATAGATAATCAGACATAGCACATAGATAATCAGATTTAGCACTAACAGATAATCAGATGTAGCACAAGCAGATAATCAGACATAGCACAAGCAGATAATCAGATGTAGCACAAACAGATAATCAGATGTAGCACAAACAGATAATCAGATGTAGCACAAGCAGATAATCAGATGTAGCACATAGATAACGAGACGTAGCACAAGCAGATAAACACCACAAAGCAGAAAACAATGTAATTCTTACCAGGACCAGAGACGGTATAAATATACCCGTACATGCTCTCATGTTCGGCATCAGCCACCTTCATCAGAGGCTGCATGGTGCGATCGCGTGAAGTCGTCTGTCGGAGAGAAGTACAAGTAGTATTTCATTTCGGACGAGACTATTTCAGGAATATTTGTGGCTAGCAAACTCCCAACATTTACCTTCTCATGGTAACACTGCCACGGTCAAAATTCCGACATTTATCTTCGCAAAGTGATATTGCCACAGACAAAATGCCAAAATTTACCTTCTCAAGGTAACACTACCATGGTCAACATCCCAACATTCACCTTCTCAAGGTAAAACTTTTTTTTTTTTTTTTTAATTCGCATATCCTTTTTACAGGTCATCGCTGTCAACATCAGCATCTTTCAGCTGATTGTTGATCTCTTGGCAAGATTACGCTCAGTAGTTTGCCATTGCTTTCTGAGCGGCGAGCTCATTATCCCGCAAGTCACCAGCGCGGGTAGAACCGCTTCCAATTCTCGCATGCTGCATTACCCTGCGTGGATAAACGGGATTATGGAGAAAGTCATGTAACCCCTCGCCCAGAGAGACTGGCAAGGTAAAACTACCAAAGACAAAATCCCAACATTTGCCTTCTCAATGTGATATTACCACCGACAAACTACTAAGATTTACCTTCTCAATGTAAAATTACCACAGACAAAATACCAACATTTACCTTCTCAGCATTTTTATTTCTGTCTCTGGTTAGAACTAGGCAAAATTTTGAATGATACCACGGACGATTGAAGAATTGATATGATGAGGAAATGCTGCTGCTACTACTGCTGCTGTTGCTGCTACTACTACTACTTGTACTAGCAAAATATAGTATGGCTATGGCTACTGCTGCTGTGAGTACAACTACTAGCAACAGACAGGATGGCTACTGTTGCTGTTGTTGCTGATACTACTACTACTAGCTACAGTTAGGGTGACTGCTGCTGCTACTACTGCTACTAGCAACAGACAGGATGGTTATTACTACAACAACTAGCAAAACATAGTATGGCTACTGCTGCTACTATTACAACTAGCAAAAGATAGGACAACTTCAACTGCTGCTGTTACTACCACAACTAGCAAAAGATAGGACAGCTACTACTGCTGCTGTTACTGCTACTACTACAACTAGCAAAAGATAGGACAGCTACTACTGCTGCTGTTACTGCTACTACTACAACTAGCAAAAGATAGGACAGCTACTACTGCTGCTGTTACTGCTACTACTACAACTAGCAAAAGATAGGACAGCTACTACTGCTGCTGTTACTGCTACTACTACAACAAGCAAAAGATAGGACAGCTACTACTGCTGCTGTTACTGCTACTACTACAACTAGCAAAAGATAGGACAGCTACTACTGCTGCTGTTACTGCTACTACTACAACTAGCAAAAGATAGGACAGCTACTACTGCTGCTGTTACTGCTACTACTACAACTAGCAAAAGATAGGACAGCTACTACTGCTGCTGTTACTGCTACTACTACAACTAGCAAAAGATAGGACAGCTACTACTGCTGCTGTTACTGCTACTACTACAACTAGCAAAAGATAGGACAGCTACTACTGCTGCTGTTACTGCTACTACTACAACAAGCAAAAGATAGGACAGCTACTACTGCTGCTGTTACTGCTACTACCACAACTAGCAAAAGATAGGACAGCTACTACTGCTGCTGTTACTGCTACTACTACAACAAGCAAAAGATAGGACAGCTACTACTGCTGCTGTTACTGCTACTACTACAACTAGCAAAAGATAGGACAGCTACTAATACTGCTGCTGTTGTTGCTACTACTACTGCTGCTGCTGTTGCTGCTATAACTAGTACTACTACTACTGCTGCTACTACTGCTGCTGCTACTACTACAACTAGCAAAAGATAAGGCAGCAACTACTGCTGCTACTACCACTACAGCTGCTGCTGTTGCTTTTGCTGCTAAAACTACTACTACTACTACTACTACTGCTGCTACTACAGCTAGCAACAGATAGGAAGGCATGGAGTGAGATGGCCAAGTACCTATCCTCCAGCAGCGGATAAATGGCAGAAGAAGAAGAAATCCTCCTATTTCCTGTATATCTTTTCTATCTTTTTATTTATTTTTCTTCCAACCACAGAATTTGCACATTTATCATGGCTACCCAACACAACGAAGAAATATTTAGCTGCAAAATATTCAACCATGAACATAACTAACAATAAGGAAACTAGAATAAACTATCTAATGATAAGGAAACTAGAATAAAGGACTAAGATGTTATCACGTGATTGAGTTACCAAGAGCAGACAAGTCCAGAGCAGTAAGTTCAATAATAATTACTTTTTAAAACCAGTGTTTACAGTACAATAAGGCATATCTGCCAGTAAACCAGTGTTTACAGTACAATAAGGCATTTAGGCCAGAAAGCCAGTGTTTACAGTACAGTAAGGCATTTAGCCCAGTAAACTAGTGCTTACAGTACAATGTGGCATTTAGGCCAGTAAACCAGTGTTTACAGTACAATATGGCATTTAGGCCAGTTAACCAGTGTTTACAGTACAATATGGCATTTAGGCCAGTAAACCAGTGTTTACAGTACAATATGGCATTTAGGCCAGTAAACCAGTGTTTACAGTACAATATGGCATTTAGGCCAGTAAACCAGTGTTTACAGTACAATATGGCATTTAGGCCAGTAAACCAGTGTTTACAGTACAATATGGCATTTAGGCTAGTAAACCAGTGTTTACAGTACAATATGGCATTTAGGCCAGAAAACCAGTGTTTATAGTACAATAAGGTCATGTCTGCCAGTAAGCCAGTGTTTACAGTGCAATATGGCATTTAGGCCAGAAAGCCAGTGTTTACAGTACAATAAGGCATTTAGCCCAGTAAACTAGTGCTTACAGTACAATGTGGCATTTAGGCCAGTAAACCAGTGTTTACAGTACAATATGGTATTTAGGCCAGTTAACCAGTTTTTACAGTACAATTTGGCATTTAGGCCAGTAAACCAGTGTTTACAGTACAATATGGCATTTAGGCTAGTAAACCAGTGTTTATAGTAAAATATGGCATTTAGGCCAGAAAACCAGTGTTTACAGTACAATAAGGTCATGTCTGCTAGTAAGCCAGTGTTTACAATACAATATGGCATTTAGGCCAGTAAACCAGTGTTTACAGTACAATATGGCATTTAGGCCAGTAAACCAGTGTTTACAGTACAATATGGCATTTAGGCCAGTAAACCAGTGTTTACAGTACAATATGGCATTTAGGCCAGTAAGCCAGTGTTTACAGTACAATATGGCATTTAGGCCAGTAAGCCAGTGGTTACAGTAGAATAAGGTCATGTCTGCCAGTAAGCCAGTGTTTACAGTGCAATAAGGATAAACTCAATAGACCACTGCGTGAACTAACAAAGACACTTAAATTCATACAAGAGACAACATTGCAGTTATAAACACATTTCAAGTGAATGAAAAAAGAAGTAGAAGAAGTACAGTAAGGTATTTAGGCAAGTAAGTACAGGACCCTTTTTTCCCACACCCTGGGACATACTGGGTATATGGTTCTCGCCCCATATTATTGCACCAGTGAAATGTGATACGTGATGTAGTCAATATCTCAATGATTGCCTTTACTTTCCAATTCATGTCATGGTACCCATTGCAGGCCTGGCAGCCCAAGACAATTTTTTAAACATCCCAGCCATGACGGGGAGTTGAACGAATGATCACTGGACCAGCAGGCAAGAGTACAACCCATGCAGTTATCATATTAAGACACTCGAGCAAACATATACATGCACAGTTGATGTTCTTCTTCTTCTTTGCTCATGATAAAATATTAATTGATTGTGTCTATTTCGTAGTAAAGATTATATGTTGTGGATGCAGTTCATAATCCTGCATACCACGTTCAAAACACAGCTGCATGTGATTTAGTAGCAGATTGCCTGGCACTGGTTTTTATAAAATGCTGTGAGTGCTGGTCATTCAAAAGAAAATGGCAAAATACTGAACGCAAAACTGTCAAGAATCACAAACAGCTGAAAAATGCTGGGGTAGATGGTGACATCTTGTAAAGGATATGCTAACTGTTATGCAGGCAAACAAACCTGACTTCAGTATTGTGTATTTCAGAACCGAGTTGTCTTCTCTCTTCAACAAATATTAGCCTAAGTTATCTCCATAATGATTGTAGAACGAAACAAACAAAATCTGACAGACTTGTATATTTGACACAAATTACAATCTGCAACTCTCTCCTTCCTGGAAGATTGTTCCAAATATCCTTTACTCCTGCCCACGGAGTGAGAGGCTCAAGGTCCAACAAGGTCAGTAGCCCAGTTCCTGAAGGGTACAGCTATTTCTTGTCTGGCAACAACTCCTCACATTCCAGCAGACTTTGGTATCATCCCGGGGTGGTTACTCTTTCAAATGCCCTCTGTTTTTATCCAATTCTTACGTTTGTTTAGGCTCAGCGATTAACAACAATCTTAAAGGATGCCTGATCCAGTCTGCTATCATAATACCTTCAGCAAACCATTAACCCCTTGATAATTTCTTATTTTATATTATACAAATCAGACATATAAAGGGTCTTTTGTATTCCTATATAATTTGGACAATACAAAAATAATATAATCATAATGAATTAAAAGTAAAATAAAAGTTGCTGGCAGAGTCCCTGTTTGGTTCTCTATCGTGTTTTCAAGGGAAATAAATGATATATTTCTAAAGATTGCACGTACACCAGATTATAGTTATATGAGGTGTGGTAACCACTCTCTTCCACACTGGACACATCGGGAGGGGGAAAGGGGGGGGGGGGAGACAGCAAAAATTTTAGTTCTGTTGTTTCAGGACTTGTCTGGTCTCGACCCTGGCTACTTAAGCTTATAAGATCATATCAACTATCACCTTTACCAGTTGACCAATGCACACTTTAAACTGCCCCAGAAAGTGTTTTGTTCCATACGTGTACACAGACGACGTTTATGGAATCTGAAACAGGACTTTGCCTTCCGAAAACCTGTCATCTTGGTAATTTTGTAGGCGGTGTCCAAAAAACATCAAGAAATATGCCCGACGAAATACTCCTAACCGTCCTAACAAACATGCACCCCAATTAATTACACACAGATATATAACTGTACTGTATTGTAACAGAAATGTTGATGAATACCATTGAAATTTGTGATAAAATGAGAGGAGACGACAGGACAGCGGCGACTTACCATCTTGTCCGGCTGTCATATGACTACGGAAGTTGTCTGCTCTCGTGATTTCCGGTTCCTTATTAAATAAGATATGCTTTTTGGGAGTGATCTCCCTGGGAGTTACCCTCGAACTTTGACACGGTGACCTACAGGGTCAGGACAGGATATGACAGTCTTGTGACGGGTGTTGTGCTTCTGTAGCTACTTGTAGTTCCGCTGCTGCTGCTTCTGCTACTGCTGCTGCTGATACTGTTATTGCTGCTACTGCTAATACTACTACTACTGCTTTTTTTTTTTTTTTTTTTTTTTTGGGGGGGGGGGAGCATATCCCTTACAGGACGTTGCAGACAACATCAGTATTATTCAGCTACTGATGTACAAGGCAATATTACGCTCAGAAGTTAGCCATTGCTTTCTGAGCGACCGGCTCACATACCCCGTAAGTTACCAACGCGGCGAGAACCGCTGCCGATTTTCTCGCAGATTACGTTACTCACGAGAATATTCGAGCCAAGGATACCCTATTACTACTACTACTACTACTACTACTACTACTACTACTACTACTACTACTACTACTACTACTACTACTACTACTACTACTACTCATTGGCACCTTGCCGTCTTGACAAACGATAGTTTGTAAGGGATGGAGTTATTGCCTCTCCATAGCACAAAGCCTGGGCTAAAATATAGAGATCATGTGTTGCTCATGCAGCATGATCCCTCTCTCGGCTTGCCTAGTTCACTCCAGAGGAAAGGTAACACCTCTACATCTGGAACAAGACAAGCTGCAGAAGCTGCCGGATCAGCAAAGCAATGCTCTAATTGTCCGCCTGTCGGAGCTTCGATCCTAGACCAGCCGCCAACCAAGGCTTAGGGCCTGGTCTGCCCTGCCATGAAACTTTGTCTTTAGGTTGCATTTCCTCGCACCAGGGTAAGGCTTGTACCCTCCCAATTGCGCTCTTCCGCCCGAAGCCGTTGGCACAATGTGGGGTGTCGGGTTTGGTAAGCGCCGCCCAACGTTCGGCGCTAACAGAAAGCAGGTAGTACCGTCTACTGTTATACAGTAGCTCAGTCATATCTGACTAAGACCTGACACAATACTGATACAATACTACTACTACTACTACTTCTACTACTACAATAGTTTCTACTACTACTACTACTACTACTACTACTACTACTACTACTACTACTACTACTACTACTACTACTACTACTGCTGCTGCTGCTGCTGCTGCTGCTGCTGCTGCTACTACTACTACTATAGTTTCTACTACTACTACTACTACTACTACTACTACTACTACTACTACTACTACTACTACTACTACTACTAATACTACTACTACTACTACTACTACTACTACTACTACTACTACTATAGTTTCTACTACTGCTACTACTACTACTACTACTACTACTACTACTACTACTACTACTACTACTACTACTACTATTACTACTACTGCTGCTGCTGCTTCTGCTGCTTCTAGTACTACTAGTACTACTACTACTACTACTACTACTACTACTACTAGTACTAATACTACTACTACTACTGCTGCTGCTACTGCTACTACTACTACTATAGTTTCTACTACTACTACTACTACTACTACTACTACTACTACTACTACTACTACTACTGCTGCTGCTACTGCTACTACTACTACTATAGTTTCTACTACTACTACTACTACTACTACTACTACTACTACTACTACTACTACTACTACTACTACTATTACTACTTCTACTACTACTACTGCTGCTGCTGCTACTACTACTACTACTAATACTATAGTTCCTACTACTACTACTACTACTACTACTACTACTACTACTACTACTACTACTATTACTACTACTACTAATACTACTACTACTACTACTACTATACTACTACTACTACTACTACTACTACTATATTACTACTACTATTACTACTACTACTACTACTACTACCACTACCACTACTACTACTACTACTACTACTACTACTACTACTACTACTACTACTACTACTACTACTATATTACTACTACTATTACTACTACTACTACTACTACTACTACTACTACTACCACTACCACTACCACTACCACTACTACTATACTACACTACTATTACTACTATTACTACTACTATTACTACTACTACTACCACTACCACTACCACTACCACTACCACTACTACTACTACTACTACTACTACTACTACTACTATACTACTACACTACTACTACTACTACTATTACTACTACTACTACTACTACTACTACTACTACTACTACTACTACTACTATTACTACTACCGGGTGTTTGTAAAGTCTCACTACACTTTATGTAGAATATATTTTAAAAATGAAGTTCCTGATGTCATCAAAAAATGTGCTCTATAGTTCATCGTGAGGCAACATACAGCGAATGGCTGTTATCTGCTTGAGTAATTCTTTGCACTCTAAACAGAATGGTATTATCAACGGAAGACATATTTTTTTTGTTTATTTATTTTTTTATTTATTTATTTATTTTTTTGGTTGAACAAGAGTTTTAAAATGGCGGTCGATATACACGGATGATTGTTCAAAGATGTATAGCAAGGTTTCCTGAAAAACAACCTCCTCATCGCATTACGGTTAGAAATTTGTTGAATAGGTTTCTTGCTACGGGAAATGTTTACAAAAATAATGTACACACAATTGAGGACCTGAAAGAAGCAATCAGAATTACCATTCAAGAAATAACAACAGTCAAGTTGCAGAAGGTATTTGACAATATGAAGAGATGTGGACAGTCATGTCTTGAAGCCCATGGTGGACATTTCCAACACTTGTTATAATGACTACGTCATTGGTACTTTCCAGCTTCCCCAAAACAGCTTAGACCATAGCAGTAACTATTGTAACTAATTAAATGAATATTTAGCACATTATTTAATGACATTATGTACTTCATTTTTCAAATTTGTTGTACATACAAAGTGTAGTGAGACTTTACAAACACCCAGTATTACTACTATAACTACTGCTGCTACTACTTACCTTCTCGTAAGATTTTAGCTTGACCATGAAGGAGTAGGCGGAGAAAATTGAAATTTGGCACAAGTATAGCTCATTTGCCGGTCTCTCTGGCCGAGGGGTTACAACACTTTCTCCGTAATCCCGTTTATCACGCAGAGTCTCGTAGCGGGCGAGAACTGGGAGCGGTTCGACCCCCGCTGGTGACTTGCGGGATACTGAGCCGGCAGCTCAGAAAGCAATGGCAAACTACTGAGCGTAATCTTGCCAAGAAATCAACATACAGCTGAAAGATGCTGATGTTGACAGCGATGTCCTGTAAAGGATATGCAAAACATTTATAGCTCATTTAATTTTTAATGGACATATGAATTATGAATTTCCCTCCTCAACTTGTTTTCCAAATGTGGTGCATGGCACAACACACCCTATTGACCAGATCTGCAAATCCAACGGTTTGTCAGAACAATGGAGAAATTAGGCGCCAGGACTGTGATAAAATTCTTGATGTTACTGGGAAAAACACTTACAGACATACACAGGGAGATGGAGACAGTGTTTGAGGAAGTCTGTCCTTCGTATGCTTCTGTAAAAATAAATTGTGTTTGCAGTTTAAGTGTGGCCATTCCCAAGTTGCTGATCTGCCAAGATCAGGACGACCGTCCTCAGAGTGCAATGATGCAAAATCTGTAAAAGTGAAGAAAATCATAGACCAGGATAGGAAAATTGCAGAGATATCGGATTCAGCAAAACTGAGTAAGTGTACAGTTTTTAGAATTTTACACACCAGACTGATCATGATAAAAGTGTGTGCCCGCTGGGCCCCGCGAATCCAAAATTCCCAGCATGCAGTGGAAAACTCCCGGGCTCGCCAACACATGTCAAGCCAAGAGCTCAAAAATCTGCAATAAGAGTGATGCTGACTTTTTTTTTTGGGGGGGGGGGGGGGCATAAAAGGTGTCATATTGAAAGATTACATGCTTCATGGCAACACGGTTAACGGGCAGTACAATTGCAGATCTCCGTATCAAACTAAAAAAGGCTGTGACCAGAAAACGAGAGATAGCGCGTACGCAAATTCTGCCTTTGCTTCAAGACAACGCGCTCTCCCATAAAGCACGGCTTGTGCTGCACGGTGCTCAGTGGTCTCGGGGTATGGTGTCCGCCTCGAGTGCTGGAGGTCCCGGGTTCAAGCCCCGGTGAGGACCGGGACTTTTTCACGTGGACTTCCAGTAATAAAATTTCCCCTGGTCTCTGGGTAGTGAGATAAGACGCCCATGTGTACTGTTGCGCACATAAAACATCCCTTGGCAGTTTGAAGTCGAAAAAGAGTAGCCTAACGGCGCTTCCCGGGCAAAATTTCGAGTTAAAAATCTACCTAAAGTATTTTAGGATCCACGCCCATGATACGGAGTTCGTGCATTGAGCTGAGTTTCTCCATACTCAGGTTTGAGTTAGGAGGAAAACGGAGCACTTATGGGTTAAACCGGTGTTCCATGATGTTGATCAAACGACTAAACTAAACTTAACTAAACTAAACTTGTGCTGCAAACTGCCAACGATATGAATATTGAAATTCGTCTACTCCCACCATATTCTCCAGATTTGGCTCCATCAGAATTGTTTTCTTTTCGCAAATCTTAAAAAAAAACAGCTGAAAGGAAATCATTTTGACAGTGACGAAGATGTCATACTGGCTTGTGATAACTGTTTAGTTCGAAAAATAGGTTGTTTTATTTTGAAGGTCTTTACAAGGTCATGCAGAGATGGCAGAAATGCATAAATTCAGGTGGTGGCAACATTGAGAAGGAATAAGCACTGTGCTAAATTTCAATTTTCTCCGCCTACTCCTTCATGGTCAGTCTAAAAACTTATGAGAAGCCCCTTGTTTGTCCATCAAGAATGATGATGACCATTCATTTCATCCAGTGGGGTTGAAAGTATGGAGCCGTGAGTTCTAATATGGCTGGTAAGGTCTATTTTGGCTCGAAATGTTTTTTTAGAGTGTGGACAAAGAATGCTTGGCGTTCCAGCTGGAGGATCTCCTGCAGTGGTTTTACTGTCCAGCCTTTTTTTTTCTCACAGCTCTTGCAGTTCTGTTTGCTTCACAAGTGACTGCACCCTTGTGTAATGATGTACGCCACGAATTTTGGTTTTTGGCGGCAGTTATTTTTTTTTTTTTTTTTTTTTTTTTGGGGGGGGGGGGGGGTGTCATTTTATATTGTTTACATTTTCACAGCTTTACCGCAGTTCCATCAAATTGTATTCATAGTTTTACTGTGTTTGCAACTGCAACTAAGTGTACTATCTTCTTCTGTCAATAGTTAAATGTTACTGTATGAGTGTTTTTAGCCGTTACCAGCTATCTTTTCTTTTTTTATTTAGATGTAGTCACAGGAGTTCTCCTTGGCTATATGTTGTGTTTTGTGAATGTATTTGTTTGCTGATGAAGGCTAGCTCTCCGCAACGTCCTGTATGTGTTCGTAATTATGTTATGTAAAGCTGCTCTACTTTGTGTCATTTTATATTGTTTACATTTTCACAGCTTTACCGCAGTTCCACCAAATTGTATTCATATTTTTACTATGTTTACAACTGCAACTAAGTGTACATAACAGAATTACGACACATACAGGACGTTGCGGAGATTAGCCTTCATCAGCAAACAAACACATTCACAAAACACAACATATAGCCAAGGAGATCTCCTGTGACTACATCTAAATAAAAATATAAAAGATAGCTGGTAACGGTTAAAAACACTCAGACAGTAACATACAACGATTGACAATCAGAAAGCCACCTAAATCTGCTCAAGACGATTACCGCATTATGGACAGACCAGGACAAATCGTTACTCTGCGTTGCAGAACAGGGCACAATAGATTACGCAGCCATGTGTGTAAAAGTTCTGGGGTAGCAGCCTGGCCTACTTACTACTAGGCGCGTCCGCCGTGTGAGATGTGGTGGAGTGATCTCTAGATAGTTTGTCTAGGGATTAGCTGTGAATATGTTGAATAAGCAGCCGTGGACCAACACAGTCGGTGGTCACTGAGAGGAGGTGAGTTAGTGGGTGGGGCAGTTATTTCTATAAAATAACTCAAAACGCTACTCATCCGATAGGGGGCTGCGTGGTATGGTGTCCGCATCGAGTGCTGGAGGTCCCGGGTTCAAGCCCCGGTGAGGACCGGGATACTTTTTTCACGTGGACTTCCCCTGGTCTCTGGGTAGTGAGATCGGACGCCCGTGCGTATTGTTGCGCACGTAAAAAATCCCTTGGCAGTTGGAAATCGAAAAAGAGAAGCCTAACGGCGCTGCCCGGGCAAAATTTCGAGTTAAAAATAAACTCAAAGTATTTCAGGATCCTCGCCGGTGCTACGGAGTTCGTGCACTGGGTTGAGTTTCTCCAGGCTCAGGTTTGAGTTAGGAGGAGAACGGGGCACTTATGGGTTACATCCGTGTGCCGTGATGTTGATCCATCGATTAAACTAATCTCAAAACACTTTGACGTGGTCATTGGCGGGAAAGAGGTGTTATATGAATATATGTAACCTCTCCCCTCTGCTGCCTTGCAGGGTCTGTCTTTTAGACAGTGGCTGGTGGGGTCGTGTAAGATGCTTACAGATCTACAAATTAATGGGAAAGACCTTAGACTTGTAAAACAAAAACAACAACAATAAAACAGCCATTGCCCCGGGAAGGTTAACCCGGTCAACAAATGCCCGCAGAAGTCGGATGTGTCGGCCTAACGGCGCAAGAACGCAGCTCTGCTGTAAACAGGCACAACGCAATCACATCCGGAAAAAAACTCCGGATGAACGAAGAAGAAGAAGAAACAGCCATTGGAAACAACAAGCTGCCATCAAAATTGATAATGAAGCAAGTCGATATTAGCCTATTAAGATAGGTGTGCAACATTGCTGTGTAATGTCTTCAGATTCTTTTAAACCCACATAGTGAACATATTTTTAGAAATGTATAAGATAAGAGAGAAATCACCATTGGGGACATAACATCAATAACATTCGATGTGTGGATGGTACTATACTGACTGCAGACAATGAGCAGGATCTGCAACATTTAGTAGGTACAGTTATTGTACACGGAGAACAACTAGGGTTAAAATTAAATTGTAAGAAGATGGAGATTTTGGTCATCACTATTAAGAAAGAAATACCACAAAGTAATATACGGATAAATGGTAATATTAATATTATTACTAAACAAGCGAATCGGTACACCTTTCTCGGAACAGTCACATAACATCTGATGGGTCGAAGTGTACTTCGGTTAGATACGAATTCTGTCCATATTCCATTGTTGTGGGTTCATATGGATGATAAACCCTGATAATGAAGACTCATTCTTGTTTAGGTGTGCTTAGTTAGTCATGAGTCGAAGTACACTTGCTTCTGCAGCGAGGCGTTGTCGTCATTTCGAGGTAACAGGTTCGAATCCCGGTTGGTGACTATAGCTTTCGATAGTCTAGTGACTAGTGCGCCCTCTGGTCTTTAATTATTTCTACTACTTCTATGAGCGCCAATCAACGAGTGTGTATTTCGTATTTATTTATGGATCTTCACTCTTGGTCTTCCTCTACCCCTCTTCTCCTCTAACTTTCCTGTTGTGACGACAAACTCCAGCTTTCCCATTCTCATGACATGCCCAAATAATGTGGACTTCATCTTCTGGTGTCAGTTAACTCTCTTTCAAGATATTTTCATTACGCGTTCTATCTGCCCTCGGCATTCTCGTCAAATTTCCATAAAACCACTTCTCCGTCTCATCTCATCTTGTTCCTCATGTACCTTGGGGTGTCGAGGTGAAGAATAACCAGCGGGAGAATGCCTTCCCATAATCCCCCCTTCCCCCCCCCCCGGGCTGCTAATTGTCCATGATTCGCTTACTCACATCAGGATTGGCTCAATGTGGTTCTTAAATGATTCAGTGCTGAAGAATAATATATATCGGCAAATGGGACTTGTCACATGCCTGTGGTCACTGACATTAAGGTGAGTGGCCGTACAAGATAAACAGTTCACGAGAGAAAATAGGGCGGATAGTAAGTCCCCCAGAGGGCGAAAATGAGAAGACAGTAATTGAAAGGGGGAGCTGAGAAGAAGTCAGCTGGTGAGGCAGACAGTTGGAGCAGTGAGGTTGTGTGTTATGTGGGAGGCAATGTGGGGGGTAGAAGTGTTGAAAAGAGAGGGACAAAGACTGACGGAGGGCAGTTGATGTTTGGACTCCGAGCTGAGAGGGAGTTGAGTCTAGACCGGACCAGGAGAAGGTCGTGGGCTGAGAAAGTGAAGAATTGTGACGGAGTTCGGAAGATAACTCCGCACTGTGGGTTCCAGGGATAGTGAGTGGAATTCGAGACCCAGAGTGGGTTACTTTGAGTCGGGCCTAGAGAGAGGCTCGTATACCTGTCGTGTGGGACGATATTTTGTAGGCCGTGAGAGGCAGGGTTATTCGAAGTGTTCCATTGGGATGGAGATATATTCTTAGAGAATTATTGTTCCTGGATTTATATGTTACATGTGTCTGTGTTAATTCAGAATTAAAGGAATATTATGTGCGCAAATTAACGCTTGTTCACTGACTGGTGTTTGGTTGGGATGCATCTTGGTTAATCGGTTGTTCAACATCACATTTTACAAGGACATACCCTAGACACAACCATAGCCACTCTATCTGTCACTTAGTCAACATTCACTTTGTGTCAGGACTTACTGTTTCGACCGAAGGGCGTTACATCACCATACCGGGGTCATCGTATTATTTGCTTCGTTTCGCAGTACATTTCGCAATTTTAATGCTCAGTGAATGAATGAATACACATTATATACAGTTAGTTAGTTAGTTAGTTAGTTAGTTAGTTAGTTAGTTAGTTAGTTAGTTAGTTAGTCAAAGAGCATCCTCATTGCACATCGAGCCATTCAATCCATAAGTGCTCGGATCCCCTCCTCAGCAAATCCCGCAGCATGTAGCGGCTAACGACACCAGTTCTGTGTTGGTTTATTAATCTTCTTTGGTTTCCCGCGTAGTGTTCTTGTTTGGCCACCCCTCTTTTAATTTTCTGTTCTCGCAGCCTGACCATGGTTGTAGATTCGCAGTCGTCGCTTGGTTCTCGTAAACGACTTACTTCTCGCAGAGCATTCAAAATGTCAGTCTGGCCCATGGCACGTCCGCCTTACCTGCAAGCCTGTCAGCCTGCTCATTTCCTTGTACGCCCGCATGCCCTGGCACGAAAATTAAATTAATCTTTGCCAGCCGAGACCGCTCCAGATTTAATTATACACATTATACTACACAAAGGCTATCAATAAAGTGAGTCATGTCAACATGGTAAGGATGCTTGAAGATCTACAAATTGATGGAAAAGACCTCAGTCTTGTAAAAAAAAAAAAAAAAACATTTATTGGAAACAACAAGCTGCCATAAGAATTGATGATGAAGTAGTTATTAGGTTGGTTTATTAATCTTCTTTGGCTTCCCGCGTGTTCTTGTTTGGCCACGCCTCTTTTAATTTTCTGTTCTTGCATCCTGCCTATTAAGAGTGGTGTGAGACAGGGATGTGTAATGTCTCCAGATCTTCTTTCCTTGTACAGTGAAAATATTTTCAGAAATATAGAAGATATGGAAGGAAGCAACATTGGGGGGGGGGGGGGGGGGGGGGTCTCGATGCATCATTAACATTAGATATGCAGATGATACAGTCTTGATCGCAGTCAATGAACAGGACCTGCAACATTTAGTAGATGCGGTTGCTGCACACAGTGAACAACTAGGGTTAGAATTCAATTGTAAGGCGACAGATAATGGTCGTCATTGAGAAGAAGGAAATACCACAATGTAATATACAAGTAAATGTGAATATTCTTAAACAAGTGATTCTGTACAGTTATCTCGGAACAGTCATAACATCTAATGGGAGATGCCTTAAAGAAATTAGAACAAGAATTGCCATTGCGAAGGTAGCCTTTTGCAATATGAAAAACATACTGACAAATAAAAAGTGAACTAAAAAAGACTGTTAGATTCATACAAGAGACAACATTGCAGTTATAAACATATTTCAGGCTAACGAAAGAAGAAGAAGAAGATATCAACTGAAACGAGAAAAAGAAGGTTGAGGTGCTACATAGAGTCTGTTCTTTTGTATGGATGTGAAACTTGGACAATGTGCAGTCAAGCTGGAAAACATCTGATGGCTGCAGAAATGTGGTTTCTGGGGAAAATGCAAAGAATACCATGGACAGACAGAAAAACCAATGACCAAGTACTACAGGAGACAAATGAAAATCGTAAATTGACCACATGGCATGGTTGAGACAGGAACACAGAGCTGATCCACGACTCTGATGATCGAGTGAAATGGCGAGTCATGACAGCCCACGCTGTCCGGCATGGCACATGATTGATTGATTGGTATAGCCTGACGCTCTATTCCCAGGTTCCCTGGCTCCACAGCCATCTGAATCCTGGTTGCTTGGTATTTGACTACTTACACTCTTTCTATTCATCTGTCGGTGTAAATTCCACAACTTTTGCAGTGTTTTATTTTCAGCGACACCACTCATACAGTTTTCTCATACCTGCTCTTTACAATGAACAGACAAGCTGAAAAACAACTAATGACAGTGGGAAAGCGGTTTCTGAGGAAAATGCCAAGAATACCACGGACAGACAGAAATACCAATGAGCAAGTTCTCCGAGAAGCAGACAAACATCCCAACATTGCTTGTGTTGACTGCGACGTTCTGTAAAGGATATACAGCTAACTTTCTTTTTGATCAGCACTTAGTAGGTGATAGACAGTATCAAGACATTTCTTACTACCCATTTTATGATGTAAGATGGCGAAACATGGCCGCCCACGCTTACCGGCATGGCGCATAATGATGATGATGATTTTATGGTCACCTTGGGAGCTCAGGTCATGTTTTACAATACCGGCATGCGGGTATACAAGGAAACGAGCGGGCTGACAAGCTTGCAGGTAAGGTTACTGTGGAAGGCAGACGAGCCATGGACCAGGCTGACATTCTGAATACTCTACGAGAAGTAAGTTGTTCGCGAGAACCAAGTGATGACTGTGAATCTGCAACCATGGGCAGGATGCAAGAACAGAAAATTAAAAGAGATGTGGCCAAACAAGAACACTGCGAGGGAAGCCAAAGAAGATTAATAAGCCAACACAGAATTGGTGTCGTCAGTCGCTACACGCTGCGGGATTTGCTGAGGAGGGGATCCGAGCACTTATGGACGGATGTTTCGATGTGCAATGAGGATGCTCTGTCGACTAACTAACTAACTGTTAAAATATCGCTCCGCTGCGGATTCGAGAAAAACTAAGTGAAGATGTTAGGACCTCTGCCTGGGTGCATGTTGGTATAAGTGGTCAGTCTTTTCCCTCCCGCTGTGAATGTCGAAAGCTAGCATTAAGTTCTCCCCCGACAACCACCATTGTCAGTCCTCACCATTACACCAACGCGAACGTCTATGTATATGACCCACATGCCTATCTACCAATCGGCACCCAAGAGTTGATGTGGTCAATATCACCCCGCACCTTCGCTTTTTCAGGACATTTCCTGCTGCAAATTTTGGGTATCATGGTCCCCCTGACCCGCAGACACCCACGGCTGTCTATACGACGATAATCAACGCCATTGAGGCTGGTTGAACGCGGTGGTAGGTTTCTCCCCCCCCCCCCCCCCCTACAAATCGGAATCGGAATTCATGCCAGTATCACAGCCTGGGATTCTGAACTGAGTATCAATTTTTTTTTTTTTAAATTCTCTCTTCATTGTTCTCATTTTTTCAACTTTTTATTCTTCTCATCTCGTTCTTGTGGCGTAATGTAGTCACTCGAGGGTCGTCTCTGTGCTTGTGTGTTGTGTATGTGTGCGTTTGCTGATGAAGGCTAATCGCCGCAACGTCTTGTATGTTTTATAATTCTCTTCTGTAAAGCTGCTTTACTTTGTGTTATTTTATATTGTTTAAATTTTAGGCTGGGTCGATCTGACCAGGTCAGGTCAGGTCAATTCTGAAAATCCACCTTGATATGGATCGAGAATGATGATGACCATTCATTTCATTCAGTGGGGTTGAAAGTATGCAGCCGTGGGTTCTAAGATAGCTGGTAAGGCATATTTTGGCTCGAAATGTTCTTTGACAATGTGGGTAAAGAATGCTTGACGTTCCAGGAGGAGGGTCTCCTGCGGCGGTTTTTCGGTCCAGCCTTTTCTTCACAGCTCTTGCAGTCTTGGTTGCTTCACAAGTGACTGCTATGCTACTGTGATCCTACTGACTTTAGCTAGGACCCCGAAGGGACCTGTTGCCCAGGACGCTCGACGAGGACGCGTGAATAGGTCTTGGCCAGTATATAACCCGGCCCTGGTGCCTTGGAAACACCTCTGCGTCCCCCTCGATAAGTTGAAATTGAAGAGATTGCCGCCCAGGCGAACTTTCAAAATGACAAATGCTGTAGCTTATACAGGATGTTTGTAAAGTCTCACTACACCATTTATGTAGAACAAATTTGAAAAAAAAATGAAGTACATGACGTCATAAAAATGTGCTCCACAGTCCACCCTGAAGCAATATGCAGCGAATGGCTGTCGTCTGCTGAGGTAATTCTTTGCATTCCAAACAGAATGGTGTTATCAACGGAAGAAAAAAAATAATTTTGGGGGGTTGAACAAGTGTTTCGAAATATGCGTCGATACACACGGAAATAACACCAGGCACGTTGCAGAAGATATGTGACAATGTAACAGTGTCTGTTGTCCGTAAAGTCACCTTCATCTTCGTCCCGGGACATGCGGGAGTCGAGGGAAATGAACGAGCTGATAAATGGCTGGCTCTGCACCCCCTGCAGATGGCCAGCCCATGGATCGTGCCGATGCTATTAACGTCCTTAAAGATATGTCGAGAACAGAGGATTTTGACGTCAGTGAATCCACATCGCTGTCCAAGATGAAAGACTTGGGAGTAAGAATCGGCACGGCCAGACACGAGAGGTGCATCGGGAAAACGAGGTGCCTCGTCATCCAACACAGAACTGGCACTCTTAGCCACCGAACGCTGATGCATATGCTGGGGGGAGGATCTGAGCACCTATGGACCTGTTCGGAGTGCAATGAAGATACCCCAACTGATAACTGATTTGACAATATGAAGAGACGTGCACAGTCATGTCTTGAAGCCCATGGTGGACATTTCCAACACCTGTTATAATGAACACTTCATTGGTACTTTCCAGTTTTTCCAAAAACAGCGTTAGACCATAGCCATAGCAGTGGCTATTGTAACTAATTTAATGAATTTTTTAGCACGTGTTTTGATGGCGCCATGTTCTTAATTTTTCAAATTTGACCTACAAACAAAGTGTAGTGAGTCTTTACAAACACCCGGTATATCTGGTATACATACATAAATACACTTAGACCCTAATGGTTGCTATCGAGTTAGTGCACTGTAATGCGATTCTCCTTGTGTGATCTATGGCAGGAGACTGGACCACTTATAACGATATGCTTATAAAGAGCAGTTATAAAGATACCTTTTTAAATGTCAGTTTTAGCGACAAAGTTTACGTGTGAGTCTTAACTGTTTCTAAACGTGTACCCTTTTTGGCCCTTGTATAAAGATACAATTTACCTTGTGTGATATATGGAAGGAGACCGAAGCACTTATAAAGGTTTGCTTGAGCAAAACGGGTGATATAAATATAAACGAGAAATAAGCCTATACACATTGCTCGCCTCTCATTAAAAACTTAGTAGGTATAAATAATAGGACACTATGGTGTAGAAGGGAGAGACAAACAGAATCGTTGGATGATAAACCAGACCAGATAAATTTTTATTTTAGAAATTGGCCGAGGGTCGAAGCACCACGTGTTCCTTCGATGATCCATTAACGCCAGCTAAAGATGACAAATGCGAATCTCAGTGTACCGATATCTTTGCATTTTCTGCATGGCTCGCGTGTCCTATGTTTTTCACCTGTTTACTAAGCGTGTACCAAACACTACCCGTAATGTATTTGCACAGTTTCAATAGCCCCAGGGGGTCCCTCAGCGATATGACTGGTTTGTACTACACATGGATGTGAAAGAGGCCCATACGTAACAGACACGCAACTATAGATGGGGTAGGGCAGGATATGGGTTGGTGGACACAATTGGCAAAAATGAAATAAACATTATCAAAATTATGCCTTTTTCAGCGTATATCACTTGTTTACTGAACCAGGTATATTCCCAATACGTATATAAAATGTCATATAATGTGTATTTATTATTTTCATATGGGTCAGTTGTTTGTTTATCAGTTATCGGAATTGACCAATCAAATCACGGCTACCCAGGCGTCTATTTACAGTCTAAGAATAGACACTGACATGTCCAGTCACGGACTATTTTTTGTAACAAATCACCCGATTTTGAACGTAAAATTGTTGCAAAAGTAAAATATTATAACCGATGACTTATATTTTAACATTAAAATAGTAATATAGTAAACGTGATAACACTTTACTGAATTTATGTATGTGTTGGATGCAGACGAAAACACTGGCGTATGAATACACGCCTGTGACCTAGATCCAGTAGTAGTGTCAATGAGGAGCCATTTGGAGGTCCCATATCAGTATCTGAAAACATTACAGTAGACAGGTATTTTCATCACTAGTCGATTGCGGTCTTTCGTAAGGTAAGATCGTCCATCTTTATCACTGGTTAATATAATATATTTGTTAATAGAAGCCATTTTCATTGACGTTTTGCCTTTTATATCTAACGATCGTTTCAACTTTGTGTACTAAACATTGGAAATGCATAGATAATGAGTTCGTCTGCTTGGAAGTGTTCCAGCATGTTTTTGTTAAAATGTAGCTTTCTCGCCGGGTTTCTGTGATTGTTTTGATAATTATTATATATGTAAGCTCATAAGGACTTAAATAAATATTTAAAACATCTTTTAAACTGAATTTGAACAGTAAAGTCTACACGTGAGTCAACAGTCAAAGCCGTTTGTAACAGCGTGCCCTGTTTTGCCTTTGTAAAAAGTGCCGTGTGTTTATCGTAGCAAGAATTAAGAATCAGGGCAAAGTTTTATCAACTTTTTCTAGGAAATTCAGACAAGAATCACGATTTTATTACATACACGTGTTTTTTATTGTGAATACGATCAATTAATATATCAACGACAGTTTTCTGTCCCAACCTAGGTAAGTTTATATATGTATATTTGTTGTGATAGTTGGTAAACGCACTGTCTGCACCCGACCATGTTGGTTGTTTACAACGGCTTTGCCTTGTCGGCCAATCACAAACACCAGTCAACCCAGTCATCTTGTATGCTTAAACACCCATGCTATTAAAATCATCGCAAATTATGTCCTTTCAATTTTGCTACATTAATTTATCACATCTTTTCTTTTTCATTATACTTTGTAAAAGCTGGCTTTTAGTCAGAGTCTGGGAAACTGTTTTTCGAGTTAATTTGATAACTCCATCTAGAAACGAAGTCCGTCGTAATTAATTAACTAGACTCATGTGGTTCAAGAAATTATGACTGAGTATTTAGGTGGTCACCCCGTCATGGTGCAACGCAAAGGCATATACATTATAATCATCTGATGAATCAAGGAAGTTTATCGTTGAAGGAAAACCCATATAAAATAATACTTATTTTTGGGGCACAATATGAGATCTTAAAAAGATCCCTTAAAAATCGACAGGGTCGAATTCACTGCACCGGGTGTTTATCCCGCCATATGGCTCAGTTTTTTTTTCGCAGCGCGGAAAGCGTCGCACATGGCACGTACTCCGTAGCTCCAGTGATGACCCTCAGGAGTCTCAGAAAAAAATGCACTCGTGATCACTAGTCAAACTGCTTGACCACTTCACCATGGAGACTCCCTTAATATGTGATCTATAATTATTATATCCCGTGGGCAATCGTCAAGAACATCCGATTTCAGATTTTCTCCCCATCAATGCCTACTGAATAATATAAGACCTATATTTTCTTGATCAAGTGGCAGCACTAGATGCGTGATATCAGATTTATACAGCTGCATTATGGCATCAAACTGGGACAGTGCTGTCATGACAAAATCCCACAGTGCAGATTTTAACCTACAATTTTAACATAGTATACTTGAATACTTGTCATGCTGTGGTGTGGCCAACTCTTCTAATAATAAAAAAGGAACCGCAGGAGACAGTAATGAAGGAGAAACATTGTTTAAAACAAAAGTATTGTGAAAACAGATTTACTGTCATTACTGCCTATAGTGCCTTGCTGGACAGGAAGTGTCAAAACAAAATCACAACCAAAAAAATGTTAAACATGCACCTGTGATAGCTTGTGAAATATCCCCAAGTGCAGTAGTCCAGCAGAGGATACGAAGGATAATAGTTACACAGACAAATAAAGGGGAGACGGCATGCAAATCTTTGCTGATAGATGCCATTTTACATTTGTTGGATGACAATAGGAAAGATGCAGCATTGTAAAATTAACACAAAGACAGCATTATGGTCATAATAAAAAATATTTGCACAGAAATGGAACCAGAAGAAGAGGCCAACCATGTAAACGATGAATGGAGAAAATAATAGTCTATGGGAATCTCACTACATGAAACGCATAAACTGACACTCTCCCACTATTTGTACTTCAACTGGACACCGCAAGGTACAAAAGAAACAAGATGAGATGATTCAGCTGTAGGAACAACGGGTAACTAAGAACCTGCTCCATGGCATCATACTAAGAGCAGAGTTCGTCAAGAAATTCGTAAGCAAATTTGTCAAAGGCGCAGATAGTATGATGACATCCTAATTCAGAGTGAGAGATTTGTCACTGGGAAAAACATCCAGAGAAGGATGGTAATCTTCACAACAAAAGATACAGAGATTCCAACATAGATCTTCATAAATAGAAGAAGGCCAAACTTAGATCCACCCATGCTGATTTAACAGTACTCAAGGTGCCCAATAATTTAACAAATCAAACATCTGTTGAAACATGGAAGAGATTGTGTAGTGAGCTCCAGCTTGCAGTTTCCCCCAGGTAGCAGAAGATGCAGGTTGCAGATGTCCCCAGGTAGCAGAAGACATAGGTTGCTGGGCAACAAGTCCTAACAGAAAATTCACAAACTACCTGAAGCCAGATACCAGTGGTGAAAGTGACCAACTTGACATTAGGAAAACTGAAATTGTGGGGCAAAATAAATTGATGTATGGAAGCGCATCATGGACAATTAACAGAGTGGAGAGGAATTATGTGGAAGCTGCACCATGGACAGACAATACGCCTGATAAAGAGAACTTGAAAGAGGTTAACTCACAATGAGAACTGGTTAACTGCATCAGAAAACAGTCCACATTTTTTGGGCACATGGAAAGGGGAAACTCTTATCAGCTTACATGACACAAAGCTGTGGACAGACATGATCACCAAGTGGCTGGGCCATAAGAAGAAGAAATTGGTTAACAGTCTCTGGAGTTCACACAAAGAAGATAAACCATCAACTAATACAGCAAGCTGGAATGACAGCAGCATGCTGGGGGAAACCCCGACTGAAAAAAAGTAAACTACCCACTAGGAGAAACTGCCAAGATCAACAAAATGTAATCAAAAGCTTAGTTAATGCAGATACAGGAAGTGGTGTAATAATTGCAGTATTTCCCATTTATTTGTTTTCCACTTCTTGATGAATCTTAGTAGTAACTTTTGGAGAGGGGCATTGCGTATGAAACTGGTTGAAAGACTGCAGGTGAGCATGGTTCTGTCATGTCACTAGCCAGCAAGCAACAGGTGCAATCAGCATTCACGCCCTTCTCTTTCACTGATTAGACTGACCACTTATGAACTTGTCCTGAGTTCAGTTGCATCAATGCTTCACTATAGTCAATATCATAAACCATGTTTGAGAGATTACAGTGTGGTCCTAAGCTTCTGTAATAACACATTGTATTGTTACATGTCCCCTGGATCTCTTGGGTAGCGAACTTGAATGCGGGCTTTCTTGGATAAGAGCACTTGTTAACAATCCCATGATAGTTGCGAAATACAAAGAGTAGGCTGTAAGGCTGTTGCTCTGGTAAATCTGAAACATGTGCACTACTACTTGATCAAGGCCATAATCATGTATTCACACGCCACTGTTTTCATCTGCTTCCTATAAATAAATACTGTAAAATTCCATCACAATGTCTATTTTTTTTTAAAAAGATAAGTTACTGTTATATATTTTTGTTTATTTTTACAATGATTTTATGTGCAGAATAGGTTGGTTTGTTACAAAAACCAATCCGTGAGTGATGTCAGTTTCTATTTTTAGACTGTAAGTAGACACCTGGTAGCCGTGATTTGATTGGTCAGTTTCCATGAAAATGAAAGTATGACACACCAAGCTCTGAACTATAGTTGTTTGCAGCTAGGTGTGCGGCTGAGCTATAGTTGTTTGCAGCTAGATGTGAGGCTGAACTATAGTTGTTTGCAGCTAGGTGTGAGGCTGAGCTATAGTTGTTTGCAGCTAGGTGTGAGGCTGAGCTATAGTTGTTTGCAGCTAGGTGTGAGGCTGAGCTATAGTTGTTTGCAGCTAGGTGTGAGGCTCAGCTATAGTTGTTTGCAGCTAGGTGTGAGGCTGAACTATAGTTGTTTGCAGCTAGGTGTGAGGCTGAGCTATAGTTGTTTGCAGCTAGGTGTGAGGCTCAGCTATAGTTGTTTGCAGCTAGGTGTGAGGCTGAGCTATAGTTGTTTGCAGCTAGGTGTGAGGCTCAGCTATAGTTGTTTGCAGCTAGGTGTGAGGCTGAACTATAGTTGTTTGCAGCTAGTTGTGAGGCTGAGCTATAGTTGTTTGCAGCTAGGTGTGAGGCTGAGCTATAGTTGTTTGCAGCTAGGTGTGAGGCTCAGCTATAGTTGTTTGCAGCAAGGTGTAAGGCTGAGCTATAGTTGTTTGCAGCAAGGTGTGAGGCACTCTTCACAAAAGGGGAATGAAGTCAAAACTATGTTGTAGCCATGGCTGCATTTTGAGCCACAGCATCAGCCTTGCCATTGTCTTGTGACCAATACAGTAGGCCCACTGAAGTTGCCTTTGCTGTCAGATGTTTATATATATCTTATAGATTGATTAAACCCTCTTTGCTGTTATAGTTTTTTACGTCATACAGATTTATTGAAATCTACTTTACGGTGAAATTTTTGTATGCCTTATAGATTTAGTAAACCCATTTTGCTGTTTTTTAAACTTTTTTTTAAAAAGATTTAAACTTAATTTCCTTTTCTTATAATATTTTCTTCAGTCAGTCAGGTGCCATCTCCACAGTGAAGGTTGGTTGCAATGGATCTCCAATCTGTCAGACTGCTGTTCATCCATCTTTATCTTCCCACTTGTTTCGTTGCCACCTCTTACTCGCTTGCCTTCTACCTTACCCTCCAGTCCATCCATCATGTGCCATGCCGATAAGCGTGGGTGGTCATGTTTTGCCATCTCACTCGATCACCATAGTCATAGATCAGCTCCGTGTTCCTGTCTCGACAATGCCACGTGGCCAAGTCATCCAGGTATTTACTTCTCTGTCTTCCCCTTGGTCTGTTCCCTTTGATCTTGCCAGTCGTCACCAAGTTCTCCAAGTCACTTCTCATAACATGCCCAAAAAATTTTGACTGTCTACGTCTAATGACTCTAATCAGTTTACGATCTTCATTTGTTTCTTGAAGGACTTGTTCATTGGTTTTTCTGTCTGTCCATGGTATTCTTTACATTTTCCTCAGAAACCACATTTCCACAGCCATCAGATGTTTTTCAACTTGACTGCTCATTGTCCACGCTTCACATCCATGCAAAAGTAGAGGTTTTATATAGCACTTCAACACTCTTTTTCTCGTTTCAATTGACATCTTTTTATTGGTCAGAGTGTTTTTCATCTTGCAGAAGGCTACCTTCGCAATGGCAATGCTTTTTCTAATCTCTTCAAGGCATCTCCCGTCAGATGTTATGACTGTTCCGAGATAACTATCGATTCACTTGCTTAAGAATATGCCCATTTACTTGTATATCACATTGTGGTATTTCCTTCTTCCCAGTGACGGCCATAATCTGCGTCTTCTTAATATTCAGTTCTAACCCTAGTTGTTCACTGTGTGCAACAACCACATCTACTAAATGTTGCAGGTCCTGTTCATTGTCTGCAATCAAGACTGTATCATCTGCATATCTAATGCTATTAATGTATCGTCCCCCAATGTTAATTCCTTCCATATCTTCTATATTTCTGAAAATATTTTCACTGTACAGGGAAAGAAGATCTGGAGACATTACACATCCCTGTCTCACACCTCTTTTAATAGGCTGATATTGACCTACATCATTATCAATTCTGATGGCAGCTTGTTGTTTCCAATATATGTTTTTTACAAGTCTAAGGTCTCTTTAATCAGTTTGTAGATCTTCAAGCATCCTTATCATGTCGACATGTCTCACTTTATCGAAAGCCTTTGTGTAGTCAATAAAGCAAAGATATAGATTTTTGTTTACTTCTATTGAACATTCAATTACTGTTCTCAGTATATACACAGCATTTACTGTGCCCTTGCCTTCTACAAACCCACATTGTTCTTCTCCTATTTCAGGTTGTATTTTCTTCCTAACTCTTTGCATGATAATTCTCAGCAGAATCTTCATGATGTGGCTCATTATACTAATTGTTCAATGTTGCGTGAGAGACGTAAGATGGTGCAAAATGGTGGAAGTGACCATGTTTTCACATGCACCTACTGTGGGCAAACATTTGCAGCAAGAATTGGCCTTACCAGCCACACTCGCCACCGCCATGGATCGTAGTTATTAAGCCTTTTTAAAGCACAATGTACCAAACTATCGTCTGTCAAGACGGAAAGGTGCCAATGTCAATGTTGATCGCATTCCAAGGCTCCTGATTTCTTTGGGATTGCAATAAATATAGAATTACATAATTCAGGAGGTATATCTCCAGTATCATATATTGCGTTCAGCAGTCTGGTGACTTGGTCTATTCCATATTCTTCTAATTCATTGATCATTTCTATTGTGGCCTCTATTCAACTTTCTGTGGCATTTCTCCAGGGCCTCTATTCAACTTTCTGAGTGCTTGTTCATTGTCCAAGCTTCCTCACCATACAATAGTGCTAATTATACATAACATGTTTCATCTCTCATTTTTAATGCATTGTTAAAAATGTTCTTCAGTTTTTGTTGTAATTTTCAGGTGTCATTCATTGGCACCTTGCCGTCTTCACAGACGATAGTTTGTGCTTCAAAAAGGCATAATAACATTTACTCATGGCGGTAGCGAATGTGACTGATTAGGCCATAGCACAAGGCCTGGGCTAAAATATAGAGATCATGTGTTGCAATTTTCAGATGATACACACACAAAAAGTCGCTTAAAAGTCAACAGGGTCCACTTCGTTGCGCCTGGTTTTATCCCATATGGCTCAGTCTCTTTCCGCAGCGCAGAAAGCGTCGCACAAAGCATTAACTCCGTAGCTCTAGCGACGACCCACAGGAGTCTCCAAAAAATTTAACCCGAGAACCGAAGAATGCGAACCCACAATCTTCGGAGCCCGAGTCAAGCGGCTTAAATACACAAACAGCTGTAGATCTTTATGAATGCACTCCCATATTATCATGTCTGTCTTGATATTTGCAGGCCTAACTTTTCCCATGTATTCTTGTTCCATTAATGGCTTGTTCATACAACAGGTTTAGCTATTGCAGTAAGCTTCATTTCCTAACACATGTCATTAATACACTTTGTCTTCTTCCCATTCGTTTAATTTTCAGTCGGTGTACTTGTTAAGCAGGTGAACCAAAATGTCAGAACAGAAGAAGAAAAAAGATGTTAGGAGGCCAATGAACAGCTATATAATATTTTGCAATGAGTATCGTGGCGTAATACGAGGAAGGAACCCAAGTATGGACAACCGAGATGTGACTAGAGCTCTTGGTGATTTGTGGGCGAATTTAGGCGATGAGAAAAATGTGTATATGAATAAAGCAAAACAGGTATAGTACGAATGATAGCATCTGTTGACAGGTAGATAGCATCTGTTGATAGGGTATCGCAAGCTAGGAACACACTATAAAAGTACTGCTTTGACATAACAGGGTGTGGACACAAAACAGGAGAAAGACGCTTGGGAGTTCTGACACAAGTTATCTTCCCTCCTTCCTATGCATGTAAAGAAGATTTTGAGGCTGAAATATATGTGAAATAGGGAGCCTTGTGATGCTCGAGAACCTCTTGTGCGCTTGCTCCTTGGTGGAATTCATCCTAACTCAGTTTAGGAAACGACTGTCTTAAAACAAGTCACATAGTAAGAACCTGTTCTGGAGTGTTAGGTCTGAATGCACAAGGAAATATGTGGCCAGCCTTTGCCCTCCTGTAAGGAACTACGAAAGCTGATATCGAACCTTTATCTGACGACGCATGTTATTGTCAGTGTGATGTTCTAAACAGTACACCAACGCACAAGAGGACTGTCTTAATGGGGTTCATTTCACCACAGTCTAAGATTGACCTACTGAGATATGTTTCCCAAGTTTAGGACTACTATATCAAAGGACATTCCCTGACGGTCTGCATCCTACAACTAGATACATCTCCACAACATGGCTCCCTCATTCCTGGAAGCGTCTTCTCTGGACTGTCTAGGACACTCCCTTCTAGATCTGGTTGGACACAACTTTTGGAGCCACATTTTCTACAACTAGCATAGTTATGATTATTAGTAACATTGATGATAATTAATAACATTGATTATTTGTAACATTGATGATTTTTAACAACACTGATTATTGATTATTAATAACATTGATGGTTGATTATTAACAAACATTGATGGTTGATTATTAACAACATTGATGATTGATTATTAACAACATTCATGATTGATTAATAACATTGATGATTGATTAATAACATTGATGATTGATTAATAACATTGATGATTGATTAACATTGATGATTGATTATTAATATTGATGTTTGATCATTATTAACATTGATGTTTGATCATTATTAATATTGATGTTTGATCATTATTAATATTGATGTTTGATCATTATTAACATTGTTTGATCATTAGTAACATTCATTTTTGATCATTAGTAACATTGATGTTTGATTATTACCATCATTGGAAGGTTGTTTAGGCAAGAAATCGTGCAATATATTGTGTATTTTTTTTTTCTTCATATCCCTTACAGGACGTTGCAGTCAAACATCAGCATTTTTCAGCTGCTATTGATGTACTAGGCAAGATTACACTCAGTAGTTTGCCATTGCTTTCTGAGCAACCGGCTCACATACCCCCATAAGTTATCAGTGCGGCTCAAACCGCTGCCGTTTCGGGCGCAGCTGCATTACTTACGAGAATATACAGGGTTACGGCAAAAGCCGTAAACCCCTTCACCTGTTATGTCAAAGTGCATAGTTTAAATTCACTCAGGGACTACCTTGTTTTGGCTCTTCGTGGTGTTTTTTCATGCCTTAGGATGATATCAGGCCTTGAGTGCCTTCACTGTTTTATGACTTTATGGGTCTCCTTGGTTCTGTTGTTTTTTAGAACTGTTTATTTGTTAAATTTTCAACCCAGCTGGTTCTTGTCACTTTCCGGTAATTTCTTCTTTTGGGGGCTTGGTCTGTTCAGAAATTCATACTCATGATTCTCTAATCCTCTGTTTTCCTGTAACACTTCTTCTTTTCCTGTAACACTTCTTCTTCGTTCACCTTCAGAATATGTCAGTGTGAATCATAATCTCATGTGCTGTGCCAATAAGCGTGAGCGGCCATGTTTTGCCATCTCACACGATCACCAGAGTTATGGATCAGTTCCGTGTTCTTGTCTCGCATAAGCCATGTGGCCAAGCCATCTAGATATTTATGTCTGCATTCCCCTTGTTCTTTTCCCCTCAATCATGCCAGTTATCACTAAGTTTTCTATATTTCTTCTTAACAGCATGCCCCAAAAAATCTGGTCTATGAGTAATTTCCCTAATCAGTTCATGGTTTTAATTGTTTCTTGTAGAACTTACTTGTTGGTGTTTCTCTGTCTATGGTCTTCTTTGCATTTTCCTCAGAAACTACATTTCCACTGCCATTAGATGCCTCCCAGCTCAATATGAATACATTCAAAGACAGCAGCAGTCAACTCAAGCTTGTTGATAACCCCATCGAGTTTGTCCTCAGATGCAGTGCTTCTAAGCCATGATTCGTTTTCTCGTCTGCATATGTTGGACACTCCTGCATTGAATGTTTAGTTGTCATTTTACCACTTCCACGGCTACATTCATCAGTGTCTCCTATCTTTAGTTTATTACACATGTGGTATTTCAACCTGTTGTGTCCTGAGCCACTTGTTCTTTTCGGTTAGGTTGTTAATATGCATCATCTGTTTGGTGGCCTGGATGCTCTGATTCCCATTTGGTTTGATAATTGCTTATAAATCTCTTGGTCTTATCATCAGTTATGTCTGTAACAGGCTGAGGTAGAATTCAAGCTTCCTTTGCCAATCTGTCTGTCTCTTAATTTCCAGATGGTTTTCTTGTTTATCCACTGTTTTGAGTAAAGACAGTAATGTATTGTGGCAGTTGTGGCTATGGTATATCAATGCGACTTCCTCTCAGAAGACTTGTTAAAAGGTAGGAAAAATATTCATGGCTTGAGCACACATAGTTAAATATATCACATAAATTAATTAACTTATAAAATATCTATGTCCAGTGTTGCTGATGTTGTATTGAACTAACTCTGTGTCACAACTTTCATCATATGTCATTCAAACTTAGTTGATTAATAGTTTTTACATTATCATCATCACATGCCCTGCCGACTGGCGTAGGCATTCATGTCTCTCCACAGATTAGTGTTCATGGTTATCTCCGCTGATGATATCCCTCCATGCCACCGTCTCAATCCATCTAGCATCATTTCTCTGTCTGCCTTTTTTCTGCTGATTTTTTCCAGTCATCACGATGTTCTCTGACATCTCTCATCTCATCACATGACCAAAGAATGCTGTTTGTTTCTTTCTTATACTATATGTGAAGCACACTGGAATTTGTGCCTTCTTGGAAACTGCCATGCATAAGAAAGCACCAACATAAAGCAATACCAACATATGATGATACTCAGTTGTTTTCTGCCCCAACAGAAGAAGGATGCCTTCATGATGGCAAACCCAGGCTTCAAGTGGCACAACAAGGAGAAGTCACAGAAGGCATCCAAGAAAGCAGCAGCGAAGTCAAATAAGGTACGTTGTAGCAAGACAGAGGCCAGCCCACGTGACAACACACCCACGCAGCCAAGTGATAGAGCTGTGGCAAAGCCATCCGACTCCAGATTACAGGAACGTGTGGCAAATGTCGACAGTGATGTATGTCTGAATCCAGTGGAACTTGCAGGTATGGTTAATGTATTTCTATTTTTTTGGGTCAAAATCATATTTTTACGTTCAAGTTAGGGTTAACCTATTTTCCTGCCATTTTGTTTCCCATATGAACTGCAGTTTTATGTAGATCCTCTAGTCTCAACCAGTGGGGAATTTCTCTTCCCCCCCCCCCCCCCCACCTCACCTTGATGGGGGATTTTAGAGGTTTTTTTTTGGGGGGGGGGGGGGGGCAAATCAAAGACTTGCAAATCACGTTTTATTCAGACGTCTAGGCTTGTTCTAGTATGTGTTAAATTTAGCTTCCATTTTTATGTATACTATGTGTATGGGGGGGGGGGGGGGCTTATAGAGAGGAAATACGAAGGGGTGGGGGAATGACGTTCTGAACATATGGTGAAGGGGTGCATGGGCCAAAAAGGTTGAGAACCACTGCTCTAGGCCTTAGTGTCCTGGAGAGTTTGGGACATGCCAGCATGGCCTCATAACTGTGGGACAGGAATAATCCCTGCTGTACCTCCACATGGTAGAGGATGGAGAAATATTATCAACAGAGTTTATCCAGAACACCAGTTATTGTTATCATTGTGTAGACTGTTTATGGAAGAAAGCTCTCATCACATCCAGCTTGAAATAGTCTTCATTCTGCATCAGTTCTACTCAATAGTTCATCCTCACCTTCATCTTCGTCCCGGGACACGCGGGAGTCGAGGGAAATGAACAAGCTGATAAACTGGCTGGCTCTGCACCCCTTGTAGATGGCCAGCCCATGGATCATGCCGATGTTAGTAACGTCCTTAAAGATATGTCGAGAACAAAGGACGATTAACATCAGTTAATCCACATCGCTGTCAGGGATGAAAGACTTGGGAGTAAGAATTGGCACTGCCAGACACGAGAGGTACATCGGGAAAACGAGGTGCCTTGTCGACCAACACAGAACTGGCACTATTAGCCACCGGACGCTGAGGCATATGCTGGGGGGGGAGGATCTGAGCACCTATGGCTGTCCGGAGTGCGATGAAGATACCCCAACTGATAACTTAATAACTCAATAGTTCATCAGTGCCATGTGTCCACAGCCTTGATTTCCCTCAGCCTCCCCTTTCAGGACCCATCCCTTCCATTACTGCTCTTTCCGTCGTCATCATCAAGTACCCTGCCAGCTGGCATAGGCGTACGTGTCTCTCCATAGATCTCAGTCTTTGGTGTTCTGGATCAACTCTGTTGATGATATTCCTCCATGCCACTGTCTTAATCCATCCAGCATCATTTCTCTTGGTCTGCCTCTCTTCTCGTTGATTTTTCCAGTTGTCACAATGCTCTCCAATGCCTCTCTTCTCATCACATGACCAAAGAAAGCTGTTTGTCTCTTTCTTATTGTTGTATATAATGTTCTAGTTTCATTAGCCTCTTTCAGGCAATCGTTAGTTATCCGACAGTCCAAGGAATTTGCTACATTTGTCTCAGGAACAACATCTTTGTTGCTTTCAAGTTATTTCTAACTTATTCATTTACATTCCAAGATCCACTATGATACAGGAAAACTGGTTGTATGTAGCATTTCAGCATTCTCTTTCTTACATTCAATGATAATGATTTATTGCATAAGATGCTCTTCATTTTCTGAAATGCTGCTTTTGCTTGCCTTATTCTGTTGTGCATCTTCCATCTCATGTTATAAATCCCCCTAGGTATTTAAAATTATCCACATGGTTAGGAATTATCCCTTCTATTTGCATTTCACATGTTGGTGTCACCTTCTTCTTTGTTTTATCATTGTTACTGTTTTCTTGATATTCAAGAGTCCTTTCTTTGCTCTTTCCATACTGCAAGTATTGTTATGGTGCCCTTTCCATGTTTGCCTGTTGGCCCAATGGTTATTTGTTGAAAATTCACCATCGAGGCCCTGGATTTGTTTTATAAAATTGACTTGGGTTCCCACTATATCGTATGTTGATTGAATACAGCAGATGACTACACCTGGAAGCTTAGTACCCAGGTAAACGGGAATTGTTCTGCCTACAGTGCACTACCAGTGAACCAAGAGGTGCTGGCGCTGGATAGGGTGTACTTTGAGAAAACCAGAGAATAGTTTAACTAGAAAAGTCTTAGTCCAGGACCACAGAAGAGTTGAAATAGAAGAAGACCTAACAACTTCTGTAGAAGGGAAGTAGAAATAGAACTGGAAGTTATGGGAAGGTCATGGACAAAGCTGCATGAGATAGCTAAAGATGGAGAGGCTTGGACTGAGTTGCTTGAGGGCTATGCCTCAATGGGGGAGAGGTGGTAAAAGAAATTGAACACACTGTGAGGTTGACCCTTCACCATTTGCTGTACGGATTATGTGACTCCATCATGGTCCAATGGAAGGACTTGATCCTTCGCCAGTTCCAATGCCTCATGCATAATCATGCTCCTGCTGTCTTTAATGTTCTGTGATGGTCTGCGTCTGCCTCATCTTCCAGAAACCATGCCTGTTATTACTGTTCTTCTTAAGCCACTGTGACATTGGATGTTGCTTCGGTGCTTCAGATTAAGAGATCTGAGGATATCGCAGAGGATATCGGTGCATTCAAGACAACCACATCAAGCCTGACATTGAAGATCACCGTTGCCATCAAAGCACTAGTATGGACGACAGAACAGGAAGTCATACAAGCGATAATCATATCAGACTGCAGATGAACATGCAGCAGAAAATGACAACCAGCAGTCTTCACTCCAAATGAACAGACAGCAATTGGAAGCTGCACATGGACATGCCAGAGTTAAAGTTAATTAATGCATAGACCATCTGGAAATGAATGCATGCAAGCACATGGAAAGGGCTGATATAATCAATGCAGTATGGATTCAGTTGGCAATGCTAGCTTGATTACATGAACTGGCTGTGAAGCCTGGTCAGGCATGTCTATGTTGCCTTCGAACAGTGAGTAAAAATACCTTGTGATGGCTGCTGCATTGGAGGAATGAGCATGCATAGAAGTGCCCAAATGAGCATGCATAGAAGTGCCCAAATGAGCATGCATAGAAGTGCCCAAATGAGCATGCATAGAAGTGCCCAATGTGCACTGGCGTCATTTGGCATAGCATAGATTGACTGATGTGGTTTAATTTCTTGTGTTTCCTTTAGAGTCCAGCGTGAATGGCCAGAACCAGACACAGATGTCAGAACAGGACAGGAGTGAGAGTCATATGTCAGCGTCCTTCTTGCCACGTGAAACTTCAACGCCAATGCCCATAAGACCTGTGTTGGCATTATCGCCATTGCCGGCAGAAGATGTCACAAGTCAACCTTGTTTGTCACCTATGTCTATGCTTATAAATGCGCTCGAGGTATGTTTGATGTTTTATTGTTTTCTCATCTGTTTATTCCCCCCTGTGTATTTCCTCATTCTTCTTTTTTGTATTTCTTTGTTTTCTTCCTTTTGTATTTCCTTGATTCATTTCTTCCTTTGTATTTCCTTGATTCATTTCTTCCTTTGTAATTCCTTGATTCATTTCTTCCTTTTGTATTTCCTTGTTTTCTTCCATTTGTATTTTCTTGTTTTTTTTTCTTTTGCATTATTTCGTCTGTTTTATTATTTTGTGTCTTGTTTTTATCCTTTGTTGTTGCTTTCTTCCTTCACTGTTGTTTTCCGTCATTTTTTACTTTTTCTTTGTGTGTTGTTTTCTTACCACATTGTTGTATTCTTCTCTTGTTTGTAGTTTTCTTACCTCTATAATTTCCATTCCTTTATAACATTCTAACTGTTGTAAAGGCTTTAATTCTTCCACGCAAACCTGGACAGTGTGTGTGTACCACATATAAGAGACCGCAGGGTATGATTTCCCTCTACACCAGAGGTTCCCAAACCATGGCTTGTGTGTCACTTATAGCCCGCCAGCTGTCAGAAAGTGGCACTCAATGCCCTGAGCAGTCATTTTCTGCAATGACCATTATACAAAACAGGTAACGTTCCAGACTCGCCGACAGTAACCTAGCTGCGCTTATGACTTTGGGCACGACAGATTTGTGCCCAGACATTGATAAACTGGTATCTGAACTTAAGTAACTGGTTATGAAGAACAGTTACAATTGTAAATTAATTACATTAATAATGATTTTCGAAACTGATTTAAAAATTAAGTTAAGAAAGGTAAGAATGATATTGCACGACTTGTATAACTTTATAACGTTGTTGCCCGCTTAACTACCAAAAATAGTAGATATGGCCCTCTGCTTGAAAAGCTTGGGAACTACTGCTCTACACAGTAGATGGGAGTTGTGATAGCGCAATGGCTAGCATGCTGATCTGTGGTCATGTGAACACATCCTTCTCAAGGTGGGGGTTCGTTAAACATTAACTTAGGTTTCCAGGTTGACCCTGTATAAAATCATCTTCGTTATGTGCCATGCCATGTCATGTTTCACCATTTCACTCGATTACCAGAGTCGTGGATCAGCTGTGTCCTTGCCTCGACCATACCACGTGGCCAAGCCATCCAGGTATTTACTTCTCTGCCTTAACCTTGTTCTTTTCCCTTCAATTTTGCCAGTTGTCATCAAGTTATCCAATTTATTTCTTATAACATGACCAAAAAACTGTGTCTTTCTACGTCTAATTTCCCTAATCAGTTTATGAATTTTGTTTGTTTCTTGTAGGACTTGGTCATTGGTTTTTCTGTCTGTCCATGGTATAACTTAGGTCTGTCCATAGTATATATAACAGGTCTGTCCATGGTATAACATAGGTCTGTCCATGGTATAACATAGGTCTGTCCATGGTATAACATAGGTCTGTCCATGGTATAACATAGGTCTGTCCATGGTATAACATAGGTCTGTCCATGGTATAACATAGGTCTGTCCATGGTATAACATAGGTCTGTCCATGGTATAACATAGGTCTGTCCATGGTATAACATAGGTCTGTCCATGGTATAACATAGGTCTGTCCATGGTATAACATAGGTCTGTCCATGGTATAACATAGGTCTGTCCATGGTATAACATAGGTCTGTCCATGGTATAACATAGGTCTGTCCATGGTATAACAGGTCTGTCCAAGGTATAACATAGGTCTGTCCATGGTATAACATAGGTAGCAGAATATATTCTGGGAAATAAAGGTAGCTGGGATGATATTTACCACATTATCTATTAAATGCCAGTTTGTTTATACAATGGTGTTCAGAAGGTGAATACAAAACTTGGGCCGGCAGTATTTGCAAACACTGCTGTGTCATTAAAAATACACCCTATAGAAATATGTTGGCATTGAAAATGGTCCATTACTATTTTGTAACTGCAGTATTCATCTTGAAAAAGGGGAAAAGATATTGAGTTAGGTTTTGCTATCATCGTGTTTTGTGTCCTCCAAGGCTGTATACGCTGGTCTCTGGCGAAGGGCTTATGGACGTGGTTCGCAACCCCGCTTACCCGCCTTCGAAATACAGCTACGCACAATTTGGTAGCAGACCGCATTGCGCTGTGTTTTAATGAATTGTTATGGGAGCCTGTCATTCAGAAAGCAATTGCAAACTACTGAACGTAAACTTGGCAACTCATCAACAACAGCAGTAAAATGCTGGTGTTGACAGCAATGTCCTGTAAAAAATAAATAAAAAATGTTTGCATATCCTTTACAGGACATCGCTGTCAACATCAGCATCTTTCAGCTGATTGTTGATTTCTTGGCAAGATTACGCTCAGTAATACCCGGTAAGTTACCGATGTGATTCGAACCACTGCTGATTCTCACCGTTGTCACGTTACTTACGAGAGTATACGAGATTACGGAGAAAAGTCGCTAACCTCTAGGCCAGGAAGCCGACATCCTGTAAAAAGGATATGCAAAATGTAAAAAAAAGGCTGCATGCTGTGTGAGATGAACAGAGTTCTGACATGGCATTCTCTAACACTGAGTGTAGCCCATGCGGGTGCATTAGAATAGTCATTTCTTCTTCTTCTTCGTTCATCCGGAGTTGTTTTTTTTCGGATGTGATTGCGTTGTGCCTGTTTACAGCAGAGCTGCGTTCTTGCGCCGTTAGGCCGACACATCCGACTTCTGCGGGCATTTGTTGACCGGGTTAACCTTCCCGGGGGTTTCTTAGGACGTTTGACTCTCACTGTTGTGGTGTTATCCCCCATCCCAGCTGGTCCATATAGAACAGCCAAAGATCCTGGTCAGCCCTCAAGGGAAGGCAGGGGCAGACCATGGGCATTCCCCGCCATCCAAGGAGGCTTCCATACTTGCAGAGCCGATACATAGCGCTCTGGTACTGGGCTCACCCAAGGAATCGTCACGTCCTGCACATGGCTGCTTAGCCTCACTTCCGTATATTGGGCTTTCCGTTCACCATAGGCTGTTCTTCCGGAAACCAGAAGTATGCAGTCTGCAGATGACATCCACACAGTGAGCTTTCGATTCGGACTTTCCATGTAATGGATTTGCTATCCAAGCAATATTCCATTTTGTGCCACTAGGACACTTTTCCACCTTTTATGAAGTCCACACAGTGGGCTTTAGATACGGACTTTCCACGTAATGGATTTGCTATCCAAGCAATATTCCATTTCATGCCACTAGGACACTTTTCCACCTTTTATGAAGCCCACACAATGGGCTTTTGATTCGGACTTTCCACGTAATGGATTTGCTATCCAAGCAATATTCCATTTCGTGCCACTAGGACACTTTTCCACCTTTTATGAAGCCCACACAGCGAGCTTTCGATTTGGACTTTCCACATAATGGATTTGCTATCCAAGCAATATTCCATTTCATGCCTCTGGGTCTTCATGCACCTTTAAATGTCAACCTGTATGTAGTTAAAGTAAGCTGCGGTCAACTTGAGCTTGTTGATATCTCCATAGAGCTTGTCCTCAAATGAAGCAGGTGTGGGCCATAATATCTTTCTCTGTTCTGCATACGTTGGGCAATCCTGCAGCAAATGTTTTGCTGTCATTTTTCCAGTTCTACAATTACATTCATCGGTATCTCCTATCTTTAGTTTATTGAACAAGTGGTATTTCAGCCTGTTATGTCCTGTGCGGAGTCTGAAGATTGCTACTTGTTCTCTTCGGTCGAGTTTGTAATATGCATCATCCTTCTGATGGCCTGGATGCTCTGATTCCCATTTGGTTCTATAAGTGCTTTTTATCGACCTCTTTGCCTCATTATAGGTTATGTCTATGTCAGGCTGTGGTAGTCGTCCGCCCTCTTTTGCCAGTCTGTCAGCCTCTTCGTTTCCAGGTATACTGCAATGTGATGGGATCCACTGTATTACAACTTTTTTGGATTTCTGGCATAGACCATGGAGTGCTGCTCTTAGGTCATTTAGTTCTGTGCTGTTATTGCTCTTCAGTATTGAGACAACTGACTTTGCATCTGTGAAGATAGCTATTTGCTTCTCTTTATTTTCCTCCATCAGGAGCATTTCTGCTGCAGTTTTCAAAGCCTCTACCTCCGCTTTGAAGTTACTTGAAAATTTTCCAGTTGCCATTGAATGTGTTTTTTTCACTCCATTTTTTAAATTTAGGAGAATTCCTCCTCCTCCATTCTCTATTGAATTTTTGGCTGATCCATCTGTATATGCATGGGTCCAATTCCTGCTTGGGTAATGTTCTTTTATGTAGTTTAGGGTTATTTCTCTTCTTTCGGTTTCATGCTGAGTGTTCTTTTTCTCAATACCAGGAATGTTTTCTATCATCTCAGGCAGTTGCTGCTGTCTCCAAGCTGGGAACTTGTGTGCATTGTGTATGGGCTTGACTGTTGATATGTTAAGTATAGGATCTGCCCTAATCCTTCGTTTTGCAGTTTCTACAAAGTTGCTACGCTTCAGTCTTCCCTTTCCAAAACCATTAAATCTGTTGTACATAGGGTGGTCTGTCAATCTTCTAAATTTTTCTGCTTGTTGCTGGGCTCTGCTATCTCTTCTATCCTGCATTGGTTGTAAACAAGTGATCTTTTCTAGTTCATTAATAGGCGTTGTCTTCAGGCTTCCAGTTATGATTCGCATTCCTTGGTTTTGGACTCTACTTATTTTGTTAAAGTTTGACTTAGCTGCTGTTGCCCAAGCTGCAATGCCATATTCCAGTACTGGCCTCACCCGTCCAGTATATAACTTCTTGAGAACTTTCTCATCTGCTCCCCACGTTGTACCAGCAGGCTTTTTCATGATTGCCATTCTCTGCCTTCCTCTTGTTCGATTTTTCTCAACCTGTGTCTTCCATGTCAGGCGATGATCAAAGGTGACTCCTAGATAGTTTGGATTTTCTTCATGGCGCAATATTTTTCCATTCAATACCAGCTTAGGTTGCTGAGTTTTAGTTGAGAGGGAGAATACTGTGCATGTTGTTTTCTCCTCACTTATCTTCACTAGCCATGATTTTGACCAGTCCTCTAGCGCTAATAGGGCTTGCTGTATTCTGCTGTTAGCTGTACTAATATATTCTTCAGATGTCCATATGGCTAGGTCATCTGCAAAGGATGATGTGTGTACTCTGGCTGGAAAATTTTCCGTGATGTCGTTTATATATGCTAGGAATAATGTTGGTGAAAGAACTCCTCCTTGGGGGACACCTTGCTCCAACAGCATCATTTTGCTGGTTTGTCCTTGTACTTTTGTCCTGGCAGTTCTGTTCTCAAGGTAGTGGCTGATCCATTTGTACATTTTCCCACAAACATGCATTTTTTGCAGTTTTACTTTCAGTCCTTCCTTCCATACTTTATCAAATGCTTTTTCTAAATCTATCCAGACCGTTAGTGTGTGCTTTTTCTCTTGGAAGGCATCCTCTATTTCCTGAGCTATATAGGTTATTTGATCTTCAGTGGATCTGTACTTTCTTAATCCTGCTTGGTGAGGTGTTAAGAGTTGGTTTTCTTCCAGATGCCATGTTAGCCTGCCATTGATAATGCGTTCCATTAATTTTCCTACACAGCTAAGAAGACTGATAGGTCGATAGCCATTTGGTTCTTCCAGGTCTTTTCCTTTCTTTGGGACTGGTACTAGTATAGCTTCCTTCCATGCCTGTGGGACTATTCCCCTCTTCCAGCTGTAATTTAGGACTGCTAGTAGTTTCTTTTTTGCCTTAGTGCCTAGTCCTATTAGCATTTCATTTGTGATTCCATCCTTTCCTGGTGATGTCTTCTTTTTTAGGGTATTCATTGCCTGTTCCATTTCTTCCATTGTTAGATTTGCCATCATATATTCTGCTGCTGTCTCTGTATATCTATGATGTATCTGTTTGTCTTTGATTGCTTTCTTCTGTTCGGCTGTAATATCAATGTGGTTTGCACTGGCATAATGTTCCATTAGTGCATTTGCAGCCTTTTTTCCTGTAAGCAAGGCATTTCCTTGTTTAATTGTTATTTGTTTGTTTCTAGGTCCTTCATTGTTCATGGCTTTCACTAGTTTCCATAGTTTGTTTCCATCCCTGTCAAGATTCAGGTTTTCTGTTTTTTCCCTCCAACAATCTCTTGTTGTTTGATTTACTGTTCTTTTATATTTTGCTGAGATGGCTTTGAGAGAGATGTTCGCTTCAATTGTTTGTTCTCTCTCTGCTGTCTTCCTGGCATCTTCAACTTTGTCCTCCAAACTTTGTAGTTCTTCAGTCCAGTATGGTTTGTAATTTTTCCTCGCTCCTCTTGGAATAGACTCAATGGCCGCCTGTATTATCGCTCTGTTTAGACTTTCCACCATTTGCTTTATGTTGCCATATCGTGTATTTATGTTTTCACAATATTTGTCTGTTAGTATGGAAAATCTGTCCCAATCTGCTCGTTTGTAATTCCAGCGGGGCAAAGGCTTTTGCTCCTGTGGAACATACTCCATATTCATTACAAGCTTGATTGGTCTGTGGTCACTACCTGCTAATTGGTCCAGCACATGGCGATCGATTTTGTGGAGGATGTCTCCTGTGCAGAAAGCTAAGTCTGGAGTAGAAGTGGTAAGCCATCTTCTGGAGTAGAAGCTCGGTGTGTCATCCGCTTTGTTAAGTAGATGGAGATTTGAGTCTATTTCCCAGTCCTCCAATTCATCTCCTCTTTTGTCAGTATCTGGGTATCCCCATCTTTCTGAACGGCTATTAAAGTCTCCGACGACAATGCAATTTGTGTCAGTTATTTTCATGTTTGAGAGTGTAAGATCCTTATCTGCCGGGCTATACAGATTGTAAATTCTTATTTTCACGTCCTTTATCATTATATCAACACCTATAATTTCCGTTTGGTTGTCAGAGATAACAGATACTTCGCTGCAAGGTATTGTATTTCGTGTAAGTATTACAACTCCTCCTTTGTGTCCTTCGCGGTCGAAACGTGTGGCCTGATATCCCTCGACTGAAAATGTGCGATTGGCGTTGAGGTGTGTCTCTTGAATGCATGCCACATCTATTCTATCTTTATGAAGACGCTGTGTTAGGGAGGCTTTCTTGTTATAAACTCCTTCGGCATTCCATTGTAGTATGTTGAGAGTCCAGGGTGTTTGGTCAATAGCTCTTAACCTACTCCTCTGTGCCTTGACTCCACAGCACAGGGGAAGGTGACCACCAGTAGTCATGGGTGGACCCCCTCGAGGCAGGGGGCCCGGCACTATCACCGCCTGATGGGACTTCACGGGATTAGCACCATAACGATTAATTTTCATCTGTGGCATCATGAAATGATAAAGTTACGTTGCACTTCTTTGTCAAGCCTGTGGCTCAGTACATCCGATTTCGACAAGCATTTGTTCGGGATGCTTTCCCTAGCCTTTGACTGTCCCCAGTCTACCTACAAGGCAGCAGGTTTGTGCGTCACTTCGTCTGGTCCCTCTCCCTTGACCTGTCCGACATGGGTGACCCTACCAGTAGCTGTGCTACCGTCGGCATAGCTCTTGGGGTCATTGGAACGTGGAAGCCCCTCTACCTCGTCAAGGTGGACGCACGGCAGAGGGGGAATAGTCATTTGATACCCCCCCCCCCCCAAAAAAAAACACAAATAAATTGTCCTGAAGTAGTTTCCTGGTAAGGGTTTGTGAAGTGATGGTGCTATCATATTTTGTAAGGGTTTGTGAAGTGACAGTGCCACCATATTTTGTAGGTCTGAGAGCCAGTAGAATAGTGGCCAGTATTTCCTTCAATTTGTCGAGCCTGGATGTCGAACTCACATCCAACCATGTTCACAGCATTACCAGCACAGTCGACTAGCATGCCCACCAGCCGCTAGATAGTTATGCTGACATTACCAGCACAGTCGACTAGCACGCCCACCAGCCACCAGATAGTTATGCTGACGTCTTGAGCACCATAGGGCAAGTATTCATTCCCCAGTGTTTGTCGTCCACTAAAGAGAGTGAAAGACTGGTCTTCTATTCCTCCGCGTACTCAGATCTAGAAACTAGTAGTAGCAACTGGTGTTGGTATTAGCATGTGTGGACTACATTCAAGGTCTAAGTGGGGAAATTATTACCACATGCTGTGCTGCAGTAGCGGCCAGATTTCCTACTGACCCAATGGTCAGGGGTTTGAAGCCACATCAAGACAGATTCTTAAAATTGACCAGGTATCCCAGGTCTGGTCAGCCTAAAATGGGTACTAGGAAATACCTTGGGCAGTAAAGGCGGTCAGTGGATCACCCGTTGATGGTCAGTACTAATCTGGGACCAGTACCATATACTCTATGAGTCTCCGCACCGTAGTGGTCAAGCCATCTGCCTTGTGCTCCGAATGTTGTGGGTTCGATTACAGGCTACGTGTTTTGGTTCTCAAGTGCATTTTTCTTGGAGACTCCTGGGGGTCGTTGCTGGAGCTACGAAGTTCATGCTTTGTGCAACACTCTTGGCAGGCCTTCCTATGGAATGAGAGCCATATGGGATAAAACCCGGTGCAATAAAGTCAATCCTCTCAACTTTTAAAGACTTTTATACTCTACTCACTTGAAGGGTCATCTAAGATATACCTTAACATGTGTGCTGTGTATTTCAGATGGGTCTCCAAGAGCTGGTTGAGAGGTCATTTTCAGTCATGGATGCTGCAACTGCCCAACCTCTAGACTACTCAAAACGGCGTCAGTCGGCAGTTTATTCACCTTCTTTTGACTTAATCAGCGACTGTTACCAAGCCCAACCACCACCCACAAAACCTGCCTGTGATTTGACTGAGGCTTTGGTGGAATCAGCTGGTGCATCCACAAGTTGTTCTAGGGAAGATACTGGCAAACAAAAGTTGCCAACACGGCACTCCCGTCGGTGCTCAGATAGTTACTACACTAGAATGAAAGGACACAAGAAGAATTCACCAAGACGAAAACCACCATCTGGCGGTGAATCATCTTCTAGCCATTATTTGTTGAGAGAAGACACCAAGAAATCACACGGGTTTTCACGAAATTTGAATGAGTCGGAATGCTCTATGCCAAGAAGTGACTATTCCAATAAGATGAATGCTGCATCTACCTTAGCTAACTTGAGCTTGGATCCAAGAACACCACAGTTTCTGTCAGGTATTCGGGCTGACAATCCACAACAGTTGTTGCAACATGAAAATGGTGCCATTGCCGACGAACCTTGGGATTTGTCCCGTAAAAACTGTTTACAATGGAACCTTCAACCAGAAATGTCAGATAAGAAATCTGGATACAAGTGTACAGAAAATCTGGCACCAGGAGTATCATCAACACATAATTATTTGCCAGATTGGAAGTTTGATGTGTTGGGGGGAAATCAACCAAGGCCATTAAATCAAGCACCTAGTCTGAATGAACTGAAGCCTAAGATTGGTATTTTCCCAGCATTATCTCCAGTCAACAACCCATTTTCTGCATCTTCATCTTACACAAGGTCAACTCTGGCATCTTTACTTAGTAAAGGAAAAGCGGTGTCCCTTCTCAATAATAATTCTACTGATCGACAAGCTACAGCTGGTTCTGTCATCAATCATGGTGGACATAAAACCTTGCAGAAGATTGAAAATATAGCCCCTGCACTTGATAAGCAGAGTTACGGCAACCAACAGGCTGACTCACAGGAACCGGCTGGGCAGTTTCGTGTGGCTCACAAATCAGGCTTTGTCAATGAGAACGATTTCATTTGTGGAAAGCCAGGTGATTCTATAGAACCTGAATCTTCATTGAATTTACTACCGAGCCAGCCCCAGAATTTTACACCTTCAGAAGAAAAGCTGAAGAAGAAGTGGGAAGAACGAATGCTTGTTGAAATCAAGCAAGAGAATCTTGTTAGTCGCCGTCAGTCAGCTGTCAAACACGACAGTAAGAATGTCGCAACAGCACTTGGACATACTTCTAAAAATGAGACACATGATGATCACAGACAAAATATCTTGTTGGACTGTGTAACTGAGTCAGAACAATCAAAGGAGCACAGGGCACCGATCATTCCTGTTAAGCAGAGACCAATTCTGAACCAACCTCTTGATTCCAAGTCTAGTCAGGTACAGGGTCTTCCTTCGTGTAATTCCAGCCGCTATGTTAAACTGAGGCAGCATTTGTCACAGAATCTGCCATTTCTGAAGCCAGATCTTCTGAGGTTACAGTCTCCTTTCACGGATGTCCAGGGGAAGCCAGACATTTCTGAAGACAAAAAGAATGTGAAGCCAGACATTTGTGAAAATAGACCTGTTGTGAAGGCAGAGCAAACAGGACTCAAAGACTTTTCTTTTTATGGAAGTTCACCTGCAGCCATTGTGAAGACAAGAAATGGACAGAAGCATAGGTCAGTTCTGGCAGGATTGAGGGAAGGCGTGTTTGACAGGTTCCAGAAGGATAACAGTTTTGTGGATTATAATAGCATGATGACCGCGAGCAGCCTGGTGGAGAAGGTGATAAGACAGGTTTGTGTCATTACTGTTTGCATGTGTGGTTGTCGTTCTATTCACTTGTATGACTTGCATATGTGGTTGTCGTTCTGTTCACTTGTATGACTTGCGTGTGTGGTTGTCGTTCTGTTTACTTGTATGACTTGCGTGTGTGGTTGTCCTTCTGTTCACTTGTATGACTTGCATGTGTGCTTGTCCTTCTGTTCACTTGTTTGATTGTTATATTTTGTTTGCATGTTTTGTATTCTGCCAAATAAAATCTCTCTCTCTCTCTCTCTCTCTCTCTCTCTCTCTCTCTCTCTCTCTCTCTCTCTCTCTCTCTCTCTCTCTCTCTCTCTCTCTCTCTCTCTCTCTCTCTCTCTATTATAGCCAACCCTCCTAAGGGTCCTCATATGGCATGCTTGATAGGGTATGTTTTGCATCAGTTCATTACTTCATTACTTTACGATTGTCAGTCCAAAACTAGTGATTGTCTAGAAAGGGGTTAATGAAAGTGGAACATTAAATACAACTCGGAGAGCAATCGCTGTCTCTGTGGCTTATGAACACAAATCGTAATCCCGCTTTCAAAACACAGCTGCAGGCGATTTAGTAGCAGACTGCCTTGCATTGATTTTTATAAAATGGGTGCTGGTGGTTTAGAAAGCAATGTGTGGTTGTCCTTCTGTTCACTTGTATGACTTGCATGTGTGGTTGTAGTTCTGTTCACTTGTATGGTCGGCGTTTGGTGCAGGAGAGCCTGGCGTATGATAACACTACATCTAGCTTAAGAATGGAGGTGGAGGCGGTCAGTGCAGCTTTCCGCTGGATAGAAAACACGATACATACACACATTGTGATTGTAACTGACTCAAGAAAGCATGCTGAGAAGGGTGAGAACAGGTAGGCTTCGTGCAGAGTGGCTTGCTTCGCTTCGGAGGTCACGGGTAGTAAGCATCACCTGGATCTTTTCTCCTGGGCATGCCGGTGTGCTGGGGAATGAACAGGCGGACAGATTGGCTGGCTCGGCAAAATTTGGTGGAGTATTGATGCATGACAAGACAGACGTGGTTACGGCCTTGTGGGAGCACCTGTACACCTCGGAGGAGCAGATGGAGCACCATGGTCTGGTAAGAATGAGACAACGAGGTGTGACGAGGGGATCTGGTCGACGCTCGGCGCTCGGAGGAAAGGCGAGACGGACATATAATCAGATTGCTACTCGAACTATTAGTGTTGGAACTCTTCACTGGCTGCTGAGGATGGGGACGGAGCGCTTATGGGAATGTCCTGAATGCTGTGATGTCGGTTCCTAAATCAATCAATCAATAGAAAGCAATGGAAAACTACTGAATGTAAACTTGTCAAGAAATCACGGTCAGAAAAATGCTGGGGTTGACTGTGACGTCCAGTAAAGTATATGCAACTAACTAGATGAGAGTAATAGAAGGCGCGTTCTTGGGTTATATAATGAGAGGATCGGCGTGGGGGAATGTCGTCAGCAAAGTTGATCCAGGGTTATATAATGAGAGGATCGGCGTGGAGGAATGTCGTCAGCAAAGTTGATCCAGGGTTATATAATGAGAGGATCGGCGTGGGGGAATGTCGTCAGCAAAGTTGATCCAGGGTTATATAATGAGAGGATCGGCGTGGGGGAATGTCGTCAGCAAAGTTGATCCAGGGTTATATAATGAGAGGATCGGCGTGGAGGAATGTCGTCAGCAAAGTTGATCCAGGGTTATATAATGAGAGGATCGGCGTGGGGGAATGTCGTCAGCAAAGTTGATCCAGGGTTATATAATGAGAGGATCGGCGTGGAGGAATGTCGTCAGCAAAGTTGATCCAGGGTTATATAATGAGAGGATCGGCGTGGAGGAATGTCGTCAGCAAAGTTGATCCAGGGTTATATAATGAGAGGATCGGCGTGGAGGAATGTCGTCAGCAAAGTTGATCCAGGGTTATATAATGAGAGGATCGGCGTGGAGGAATGTCGTCAGCAAAGTTGATACAGGGTTATATAATGAGAGGATCGGCGTGGAGGAATGTCGTCAGCAAAGTTGATCCAGGGTTATATAATGAGAGGATCGGCGTGGAGGAATGTCGTCAGCAAAGTTGATCCAGGGTTATATAATGAGAGGATCGGCGTGGAGGAATGTCGTCAGCAAAGTTGATCCAGGGTTATATAATGAGAGGATCGGCGTGGAGGAATGTCGTCAGCAAAGTTGATCCAGGGTTATATAATGAGAGGATCGGCGTGGAGGAATGTCGTCAGCAAAGTTGATCCAGGGTTATATAATGAGAGGATCGGCGTGGAGGAATGTCGTCAGCAAAGTTGATCCAGGGTTATATAATGAGAGGATCGGCGTGGAGGAATGTCGTCAGCAAAGTTGATCCAGGGTTATATAATGAGAGGATCGGCGTGGAGGAATGTCGTCAGCAAAGTTGATCCAGGGTTATATAATGAGAGGATCGGCGTGGAGGAATGTCGTCAGCAAAGTTGATCCAGGGTTATATAATGAGAGGATCGGCGTGGAGGAATGTCGTCAGCAAAGTTGATCCAGGGTTATATAATGAGATGATCGGCGTGGAGGAATGTCGTCAGCAAAGTTGATCCAGGGTTATATAATGAGATGATCGGCGTGGAGGAATGTCGTCAGCAAAGTTGATCCAGGGTTATATAATGAGATGATCGGCGTGGAGGAATGTCGTCAGCAAAGTTGATCCAGGGTTATATAATGAGAGGATCGGCGTGGAGGAATGTCGTCAGCAAAGTTGATCCAGGGTTATATAATGAGAGGATCGGCGTGGAGGAATGTCGTCAGCAAAGTTGATCCAGGGTTATATAATGAGAGGATCGGCGTGGAGGAATGTCGTCAGCAAAGTTGATCCAGGGTTATATAATGAGAGGATCGGCGTGGAGGAATGTCGTCAGCAAAGTTGATCCAGGGTTATATAATGAGAGGATCGGCGTGGAGGAATGTCGTCAGCAAAGTTGATCCAGGGTTATATAATGAGAGGATCGGCGTGGAGGAATGTCGTCAGCAAAGTTGATCCAGGGTTATATAATGAGAGGATCGGCGTGGAGGAATGTCGTCAGCAAAGTTGATCCAGGGTTATATAATGAGATGATCGGCGTGGAGGAATGTCGTCAGCAAAGTTGATCCAGGGTTATATAATGAGAGGATCGGCGTGGAGGAATGTCGTCAGCAAAGTTGATCCAGGGTTATATAATGAGAGGATCGGCGTGGAGGAATGTCGTCAGCAAAGTTGATCCAGGGTATATAATGAGAGGATCGGCGTGGAGGAATGTCGTCAGCAAAGTTGATCCAGGGTTATATAATGAGAGGATCGGCGTGGGGGAATGTCGTCAGCAAAGTTGATCCAGGGTTATATAATGAGAGGATCGGCGTGGGGGAATGTCGTCAGCAAAGTTGATCCAGGGTTATATAATGAGAGGATCGGCGTGGGGGAATGTCGTCAGCAAAGTTGATCCAGGGTTATATAATGAGAGGATCGGCGTGGAGGAATGTCGTCAGCAAAGTTGATCCAGGGTTATATAATGAGAGGATCGGCGTGGAGGAATGTCGTCAGCAAAGTTGATCCAGGGTTATATAATGAGAGGATCGGCGTGGAGGAATGTCGTCAGCAAAGTTGATCCAGGGTTATATAATGAGAGGATCGGCGTGGAGGAATGTCGTCAGCAAAGTTGATCCAGGGTTATATAATGAGAGGATCGGCGTGGAGGAATGTCGCCAGCAAAGTTGATCCAGGGTTATATAATGAGAGGATCGGCGTGGAGGAATGTCGCCAGCAAAGTTGATCCAGGGTTATATAATGAGAGGATCGGCGTGGAGGAATGTCGTCAGCAAAGTTGATCCAGGGTTATATAATGAGAGGATCGGCGTGGAGGAATGTCGTCAGCAAAGTTGATCCAGGGTTATATAATGAGAGGATCGGCGTGGAGGAATGTCGTCAGCAAAGTTGATCCAGGGTTATATAATGAGAGGATCGGCGTGGAGGAATGTCGTTAGCAAAGTTGATCCAGGGTTATATAATGAGAGGATCGGCGTGGAGGAATGTCGTCAGCAAAGTTGATCCAGGGTTATATAATGAGAGGATCGGCGTGGAGGAATGTCGTCAGCAAAGTTGATCCAGGGTTATATAATGAGAGGATCGGCGTGGAGGAATGTCGTCAGCAAAGTTGATCCAGGGTTATATAATGAGAGGATCGGCGTGGAGGAATGTCGTCAGCAAAGTTGATCCAGGGTTATATAATGAGAGGATCGGCGTGGAGGAATGTCGTCAGCAAAGTTGATCCAGGGTTATATAATGAGAGGATCGGCGTGGAGGAATGTCGTCAGCAAAGTTGATCCAGGGTTATATAATGAGAGGATCGGCGTGGAGGAATGTCGTCAGCAAAGTTGATCCAGGGTTATATAATGAGAGGATCGGCGTGGAGGAATGTCGTCAGCAAAGTTGATCCAGGGTTATATAATGAGAGGATCGGCGTGGAGGAATGTCGTCAGCAAAGTTGATCCAGGGTTATATAATGAGAGGATCGGCGTGGAGGAATGTCGTCAGCAAAGTTGATCCAGGGTTATATAATGAGAGGATCGGCGTGGAGGAATGTCGTCAGCAAAGTTGATCCAGGGTTATATAATGAGAGGATCGGCGTGGAGGAATGTCGTCAGCAAAGTTGATCCAGGGTTATATAATGAGAGGATCGGCGTGGAGGAATGTCGTCAGCAAAGTTGATCCAGGGTTATATAATGAGAGGATCGGCGTGGAGGAATGTCGTCAGCAAAGTTGATCCAGGGTTATATAATGAGAGGATCGGCGTGGAGGAATGTCGTCAGCAAAGTTGATCCAGGGTTATATAATGAGAGGATCGGCGTGGGGGAATGTCGTCAGCAAAGTTGATCCAGGGTTATATAATGAGAGGATCGGCGTGGGGGAATGTCGTCAGCAAAGTTGATCCAGGGTTATATAATGAGAGGATCGGCGTGGAGGAATGTCGTCAGCAAAGTTGATCCAGGGTTATATAATGAGAGGATCGGCGTGGAGGAATGTCGTCAGCAAAGTTGATCCAGGGTTATATAATGAGAGGATCGGCGTGGAGGAATGTCGTCAGCAAAGTTGATCCAGGGTTATATAATGAGAGGATCGGCGTGGAGGAATGTCGTCAGCAAAGTTGATCCAGGGTTATATAATGAGAGGATCGGCGTGGAGGAATGTCGTCAGCAAAGTTGATCCAGGGTTATATAATGAGAGGATCGGCGTGGAGGAATGTCGTCAGCAAAGTTGATCCAGGGTTATATAATGAGAGGATCGGCGTGGAGGAATGTCGTCAGCAAAGTTGATCCAGGGTTATATAATGAGAGGATCGGCGTGGAGGAATGTCGTCAGCAAAGTTGATCCAGGGTTATATAATGAGAGGATCGGCGTGTGGAGGAATGTCGTCAGCAAAGTTGATCCAGGGTTATATAATGAGAGGATCGGCGTGGAGGAATGTCGTCAGCAAAGTTGATCCAGGGTTATATAATGAGAGGATCGGCGTGGAGGAATGTCGTCAGCAAAGTTGATCCAGGGTTATATAATGAGAGGATCGGCGTGGAGGAATGTCGTCAGCAAAGTTGATCCAGGGTTATATAATGAGAGGATCGGCGTGGAGGAATGTCGTCAGCAAAGTTGATCCAGGGTTATATAATGAGAGGATCGGCGTGGGGGAATGTCGTCAGCAAAGTTGATCCAGGGTTATATAATGAGAGGATCGGCGTGGGGGAATGTCGTCAGCAAAGTTGATCCAGGGTTATATAATGAGAGGATCGGCGTGGGGGAATGTCGTCAGCAAAGTTGATCCAGGGTTATATAATGAGAGGATCGGCGTGGAGGAATGTCGTCAGCAAAGTTGATCCAGGGTTATATAATGAGAGGATCGGCGTGGAGGAATGTCGTCAGCAAAGTTGATCCAGGGTTATATAATGAGAGGATCGGCGTGGAGGAATGTCGTCAGCAAAGTTGATCCAGGGTTATATAATGAGAGGATCGGCGTGGAGGAATGTCGCCAGCAAAGTTGATCCAGGGTTATATAATGAGAGGATCGGCGTGGAGGAATGTCGCCAGCAAAGTTGATCCAGGGTTATATAATGAGAGGATCGGCGTGGAGGAATGTCGCCAGCAAAGTTGATCCAGGGTTATATAATGAGAGGATCGGCGTGGAGGAATGTCGCCAGCAAAGTTGATCCAGGGTTATATAATGAGAGGATCGGCGTGGAGGAATGTCGTCAGCAAAGTTGATCCAGGGTTATATAATGAGAGGATCGGCGTGGAGGAATGTCGTCAGCAAAGTTGATCCAGGGTTATATAATGAGAGGATCGGCGTGGAGGAATGTCGTCAGCAAAGTTGATCCAGGGTTATATAATGAGAGGATCGGCGTGGAGGAATGTCGTCAGCAAAGTTGATCCAGGGTTATATAATGAGAGGATCGGCGTGGAGGAATGTCGTCAGCAAAGTTGATCCAGGGTTATATAATGAGAGGATCGGCGTGGAGGAATGTCGTCAGCAAAGTTGATCCAGGGTTATATAATGAGAGGATCGGCGTGGAGGAATGTCGTCAGCAAAGTTGATCCAGGGTTATATAATGAGAGGATCGGCGTGGAGGAATGTCGTCAGCAAAGTTGATCCAGGGTTATATAATGAGAGGATCGGCGTGGAGGAATGTCGTCAGCAAAGTTGATCCAGGGTTATATAATGAGAGGATCGGCGTGGAGGAATGTCGTCAGCAAAGTTGATCCAGGGTTATATAATGAGAGGATCGGCGTGGAGGAATGTCGTCAGCAAAGTTGATCCAGGGTTATATAATGAGAGGATCGGCGTGGAGGAATGTCGTCAGCAAAGTTGATCCAGGGTTATATAATGAGAGGATCGGCGTGGAGGAATGTCGTCAGCAAAGTTGATCCAGGGTTATATAATGAGAGGATCGGCGTGGAGGAATGTCGTCAGCAAAGTTGATCCAGGGTTATATAATGAGAGGATCGGCGTGGAGGAATGTCGTCAGCAAAGTTGATCCAGGGTTATATAATGAGAGGATCGGCGTGGAGGATTGTCGTCAGCAAAGTTGATCCAGGGTTATATAATGAGAGGATCGGCGTGGAGGAATGTCGTCAGCAAAGTTGATCCAGGGTTATATAATGAGAGGATCGGCGTGGGGGAATGTCGTTAGCAAAGTTGATCCAGGGTTATATAATGAGAGGATCGGCGTGGGGGAATGTCGTCAGCAAAGTTGATCCAGGGTTATATAATGAGAGGATCGGCGTGGGGGAATGTCGTCAGCAAAGTTGATCCAGGGTTATATAATGAGAGGATCGGCGTGGGGGAATGTCGTCAGCAAAGTTGATCCAGGGTTATATAATGAGAGGATCGGCGTGGAGGAATGTCGTCAGCAAAGTTGATCCAGGGTTATATAATGAGAGGATCGGCGTGGAGGAATGTCGTCAGCAAAGTTGATCCAGGGTTATATAATGAGAGGATCGGCGTGGAGGAATGTCGTCAGCAAAGTTGATCCAGGGTTATATAATGAGAGGATCGGCGTGGAGGAATGTCGTCAGCAAAGTTGATCCAGGGTTATATAATGAGAGGATCGGCGTGGAGGAATGTCGTCAGCAAAGTTGATCCAGGGTTATATAATGAGAGGATCGGCGTGGAGGAATGTCGTCAGCAAAGTTGATCCAGGGTTATATAATGAGAGGATCGGCGTGGAGGAATGTCGTCAGCAAAGTTGATCCAGGGTTATATAATGAGAGGATCGGCGTGTGGAGGAATGTCGTCAGCAAAGTTGATCCAGGGTTATATAATGAGAGGATCGGCGTGGAGGAATGTCGTCAGCAAAGTTGATCCAGGGTTATATAATGAGAGGATCGGCGTGGAGGAATGTCGTCAGCAAAGTTGATCCAGGGTTATATAATGAGAGGATCGGCGTGGAGGAATGTCGTCAGCAAAGTTGATCCAGGGTTATATAATGAGAGGATCGGCGTGGAGGAATGTCGTCAGCAAAGTTGATCCAGGGTTATATAATGAGAGGATCGGCGTGGAGGAATGTCGTCAGCAAAGTTGATCCAGGGTTATATAATGAGAGGATCGGCGTGGAGGAATGTCGTCAGCAAAGTTGATCCAGGGTTATATAATGAGAGGATCGGCGTGGAGGAATGTCGTCAGCAAAGTTGATCCAGGGTTATATAATGAGAGGATCGGCGTGGAGGAATGTCGTCAGCAAAGTTGATCCAGGGTTATATAATGAGAGGATCGGCGTGGAGGAATGTCGTCAGCAAAGTTGATCCAGGGTTATATAATGAGAGGATCGGCGTGGAGGAATGTCGTCAGCAAAGTTGATCCAGGGTTATATAATGAGAGGATCGGCGTGGAGGAATGTCGTCAGCAAAGTTGATCCAGGGTTATATAATGAGAGGATCGGCGTGGAGGAATGTCGTCAGCAAAGTTGATCCAGGGTTATATAATGAGAGGATCGGCGTGGAGGAATGTCGTCAGCAAAGTTGATCCAGGGTTATATAATGAGAGGATCGGCGTGGAGGAATGTCGTCAGCAAAGTTGATCCAGGGTTATATAATGAGAGGATCGGCGTGGAGGAATGTCGTCAGCAAAGTTGATCCAGGGTTATATAATGAGAGGATCGGCGTGGAGGAATGTCGTCAGCAAAGTTGATCCAGGGTTATATAATGAGAGGATCGGCGTGGAGGAATGTCGTCAGCAAAGTTGATCCAGCACACCAAGGTCCAGATTTTGTTGAGAGACATGAATGCCTATGCCAGCTGGCAAGTCACATGATGAAGAGGTCAGCATGGAAAAACATATTCTTAAACATCCTATGTGCTGTTGCTGAGGTAAGGGGTTCAACCCCTACACTGGACAGTTGGACTAAGATGTTGACTTGGGGACATAATTTTACAAGTACCTCTGAAGTCGGAGTGGGTTCGCCTGATAGTGAGGGACACTGGTAATAGGGAAAGCTAATCCACATGCAAAAATTAATCCAGTGCTACTAGAAGTAGTGTGTACGGATTGCGCTTGAGTTCAAAGCGAGCTAGCCCCAAAAAGAAAACATGATGACTATGAGGCCCAGGTATATAAAGGTTCCTGCTGCTTAATCTCATCTCATATCGTTCATCTTTTACCTTGTGGTGTCAAGGTGAAGCATAAATAGCGGATAAAGCCAGTTTATGGCTGCTTATTATAAGATGATTATTATATACGTTTAACATTTTATATGTAAATCTGTATACTTATTGTCATTTGTACTTATATTTCATGCATGAATACAGTTCTACAACTCATCACCAAGAAAGGATGCACCCAGAAAGGCAGAGAAAGTGACTCAATGCGATGGCAGACAGATTAATCTCAGTGATTCTAGTCACATAGCCACACAGTCTGATTCCTTGGCCAGTAAGATGATTAAAGACATTTCTAATGGAATCTCTAGAAGGAGTGAGAGGACCAGACGGCGAGTTTCCAGTTGTGCTGATGGTAAGTTTTATATCATCTGTACTACTTTAGAGTTGGTGGAATGTGTGCTACTTTAGGTTAGTAGTGTTTTCATTGAGACTTGACTTTTACCAACCTCCTCCTTCTGCTCCTCCTTCTCCTCCTCCTCCTCCTCCTCCTCTTCTTCTTCTTCTTCTTCTTCTTCTTCTTCTTCTTCTTCTTCTTCTTCTTCTTCTTCTTCTTCTTCTTCTTCTTCTTCTTCTTCTTCTTCTTCTTCTTCTTCGTCTTCTTTCATTTCCATAAAATTTACTGTCTATATCTGCATTGTTATCTCTTGTATGAATTTAACTGTCTTTTGTAGTTTACTCAGTGGTCCATAGAGCTTATCCTCCACTGTTGTTTCTCTAGGCCAGAAGGTTTGCCTATATATGTCATCATTGGGGCAGTCTTGGAGTATGTGATCTCCCCTCTGCGGCGCCAATCCACATGTGCACATGGCGGATTCACTAATCTTGAATTTTGTAAACATGTGGTTGCATAATCTATTGTGTCCTGTTCTGAGGCGCAGAATGATAATTTGTTTGTCTACCTGTTCTTATGGTATATGACAAGGTGACCATGTCAATTTATTTCCACGCAAGTGAAGGAACAAAGAAATATCTTCTCCAATAATTAGTTCTTTTTGGGACAGATTTGTTTGCTTTCTTTAGTTGTGTCCAGTGAATTTGAAATACTCTTTTATAACATTTATATTCTTCTGTCTTCTTTGTTCACCCAAAATGTTTGTTTTGGATGTAATTGCATTATGCCTGTTTACAACAGAGCTGCAATATTTGCGCCTTTCAGCCGACACATCCGACTTCTTCAGGCTTTTGTTGACCAGGATAACCTTCCTGGGATACTTATATTCATAAGCACATGTGGGATTTTCAGCTGATTTGTTGAATGTCCATGTCTTACATCTGTATCTTATTACAGAAAGTATTCATATTCTTCTGCCCTTTAATTCCCGCTGGGAGGTTAACATAGCCGAATGGCGTTGTTAAATATCCGGTGTGCTGATGCCAAGGTAAGGGGTTCAATCCCTACACTGGACAGTTGGATTTAAAATGTTGACCTCTCGTCCTTGACTTGGGAACGTAAATTACAAGTACCTCTGAAGTTGGGGTGGGTTTACCTGATGGTGAGGGACACTGTTAGTAGGGAAAGCTAATCCACATGCAAATTTCTGTTCAGCACTACTAGAAGTAGTGTATACGGACTACGCTTGAATTCAAAGCGAGCAAGCGAGTGCAAAAAAAAAAGTATAATAAAACAGAAACACCCAGTTTAGATCTGCGCATATCTATTTTATATAATGTTGATTTTTTCTCTATGACTTGCTCCTTTCGCAATATTTTGCCTTCAAAAATGGAATGTCTTAATTTCAAACAGGAGAGGAGGACAGTGTACAGTACCACTTGTCACCTGCATCCGTTGGTACTAGTCATGATGTGGATGTCTCCGACAGGAGCATCCTTCAGCCAATCAGGAAGTCTGGACGAGCCAACCAAGGACAAAAGTACCAGGAGTTTATCAAGGAAGGGATTATACATCCATCACGGGACAAGCTGGCCACTAGAAGTGGCGAGAAACAGGGCATGAATTCTGGGTAAGTATTTTTGTTCAGTGTAATGGTAGCAGATTTTGATGCAGTGTTTAAGATTGTTAAATACGACTATAAGGAAGAGACAAACAGCTTTCTTTGGTCATGTGATGAAAAGAGAGGCATTGGAAAACATTGTGATGACTAATGATCTCTGGGCAGAGGCAGACCAAGAGAAATGATGCTGGAAGAATTGAGATGGTGACATGTATGAATGTTATCAGTTGAACTACATTCATTCAGTAGCATGTCCTATGTAAAGCTTGGTTCCCATAACAACCTTCCGGAAAACTTCTCGGTCATAAATAAGATGTCCTGCATCCGATACACCCATCTGGAGATCATCTGCCACATCCTGCACCCATCTTCTCTTTGGCCTTCCTCTTCCTCTCTTCCCAGGCATATACCCCTCCATTATTATTCTCTCCAAACTTTCGTGACGTTTCAAGTACTGCCTGCTTTCTGTTAGAGCTGAATGTTGGGCGGTGCTCACCAAACCCCACACCCCACATTGTGCCAACAGCCTCAGGTGGAGGAGTGCAACTGGGAGTACAAGCTTTATCCTGGTGCGAGGAAATGCAACCTAATAACTAAATGTCATGGCAGGGCAGGGCAGACCAGACCCTAAGCCTTGGTCGTCAACTGGTCTAGGATGGAAGCTCCGACAGCTTGGCAGTTTGAGCATTGCTTTGCTGATCCAGCAGCTTCTGTAGCTTGTCTTGTTCCATACGTATTAGTGTTACCTTTCCTCTGGAGTAAAATAGGCAGACAGAGAGAGGGATCATGCTGCATGGGCTACACATGGTCTCTACAATTCAGCCCAGGCTTTGTGCTGTAGAGAGGTATGACTCAATTCCTGGTCTCACCGCCATGGATTGTAGTTCTTATGCCTATTTGTTTGTAGCACAATGTAACAACAATTATCTGTCAAGACGGCAAGGTGCCAGTGAGTGAGTGAAGCATATTTTTGTGTTAGTTGTGATATTTCTATTGCTCATTAAGTGACGTAGCCGGCTTCGTGGCTTAGAGGTTATGACTTTTCTCCGTAATCTCGTATACTCTCGTAGGTAACGTGATGACGGTGAGAATCAGCGGTGGTTCGAATCGCATCGGTAACTTACGGGGTATGTGAGCCGGCCGCTCAGAAAGCAATGGCAAACTACTGAGCTTGATCTTGCCGAGAGATCAACATACAGCTGAAAGATGCTGGTGTTGACAGCGATGTCCTGTAAAGGATATGCAAAAAAAAATAATTAAGTGACGTAAAATCATTAGTATTCTGCAGCGCTTTACAATCTTTAGTTTTGAATGTTTTCATTCTGAGATTCTATTGAATGTGAACATTGTGTTGTAAATGGAAACTATTGCAGAAGCAGGGAAGTCTCTGGCAAGTTGGAGGCTAGAAAAGTTTCCAAGCCGACAGCTGTGCAGACTAACATCCCTGCAGATAGTTGTGCTGCTTCAACTTCACTCCCAACAGACAATCTTGTGGAGGAACTGTCCATCTCTAGGTATTTGTCTCAGAGAGCTTGTTTTCATTCAATTTTTTCTCATCTGTTACGGGGGAGTCTCTGTGGTGAAGTGGTCAAGACATCTGCCTCATGCTCCAAAGGTTGTGGGTTCTATTCCGGGCTGCATCTTTCAGTTCGCGAGTGCATTTGTCTCCGAGTCTCCTGGGGGGGTCGCTGGAGCTATGGAGTTTGTTCTTTGTACGGCGCTTTCAGCAAGCCACCGTGAGGAAAGAGACAGGGCCATATGAGATAAAATCTGGTTCAATTAAGTTGATCCTCTCGACTTTTAAGACTTGTTATTTCATCTGTTATGGGATCCATGCCCGCAAAACGACAGATAATAAACAGCATATTCACACCAACCCTATACTACCAATCTCAAACCTGGACTTTATCCAAATTACACCTTCGCAAAATCAACATCTGCGAAATGAGATGCCTGAGGAGAGCTTCTAAATTAACAATCCGAGATCGAATAAGAAATGCTATTATCAGACAGACTGTGGGATCAACACCTTGTGCCACATTTATTGAAAGACAGAAGATCAAGTGGTTTGGTCATGTCATTAGAATGCAATATCAGCAACTACCATCACTGGCCTTACATCAAAGATCATCTGCGACGAGACCACGAGGACGTCCAAGAAGAAAATGGATTGACGACATCAGAGACATTGTACAACCACACAAAATGACACTATCCAGTGCCGCCCACCAGGCGCTGGAGCGCAAATTATTCCTCCCCACGACGCTTGACGGCAGAAGTGAAAGGTGAGGATGATGGGATCTTCTTTTGCCTTATCTTCCAAAGGAGTGTAGGCCCTCAAACCAACTCATGCTTGTTCGTGATTGGTTGGATTGAGTAGCTAAAGGTACGGGTAGCTTGGCTGCCTCTAGTGATATGCCAGGTAGGTTACAGTGGTCCTATTCTTTGCTTGGCAGAGACAAAAGCAGCGGCTGCAGCAGGATATAACAATATGAATTGGAAACAAATAGTTATATTAAACTCCTGCGAGAAGAAACGTACTAAACATCAACAACGTTGCACATACCTTACAAGGAGATCCATCGTATCGTGAAATACAGGTGAAAATCTCACCTGTATTCTTCACCTGTATTTCGCGATACAATGGATCTCCTTGTAAGGTATGTGTAACGTTGTTGATGTTTAGTACGCTAATCTACCCAAAGTATTTCAGGATCCTCGCCGGTGCTATGGAGTTCATGCACTGAGCTGAGATTTCCTAACTCAGGCTTGAGTTAGGAGTATAACGGAGCACTTATGGGTTACACCTGTGAGCCGTGATGTTGATCCATTGACTAAACTAAACTGAACTAAACTACTAAAGTGCTGCCATGCACATGTTTGTTAGGTAGCATAGAATGTGGTGGCTATACCACATATTAGATGGATGCATTTCCGAGGATATTCTCTATAGGCAGCTGGCAAATGGTAACAGAAGAATTGGATGTACATAGAAGTGAGACATGGAAATGTTGGGTGTAGACACAACAGCCTGGGAGGACATGGCTTCTGTCATAATACATGGAGATAGCTGTAAGAAATCAGCTTTAACTCTGTGAAAGGAGACTTCTTCAACAAGCCGAGGAGCCAAGAATCCTCAGAAAGGAAGATCAGACTGTAGCTAGTAGCCTTCTGCTCATAGGATGTAACAACCCATATTCAGATGCGATTGAAGGAGATTGTTATTAAAAGTCCTGTTTAGTCCTTTTCTTCTTCTACTTTGGTTGTAGTTTTAGTTAAGGGTTTTGTATTGTCCTTCTCTTTGTGGTCTCATTTGCTTTGGTCTCAAAAATCTAATAAAGGCTGGTACATGAATACACGCAACACTTAATTGCCATAAATGAGGTAGACCTGTTATTTTGTATCGTCATCACTGCATGATTACCGGTGTCTGCTCCAGACCAGGCATCCAAAAGAGAAGGAGAAAAGATGATGATCCTGAGAGCATCACAATAGAAGACAATTTATGTTCAGTAGTTTGCCATACAACCATACAAGTGGGAAGATAATATCAAGAGATGGACAAACAGCAGCCTGGCAGAATGTACAGCCAGGAGGAGGCAGTGTTGGAGGTCCATTTGCAGCCAACCTTCATTGTGGAGATGGCACCTGATTGAGTTTGCTATTGCTTTCTGAATGGCTGGTGCTTATACCATTGTCAAAATCAACACAATGTGATCTGCTCTCAAATTGTCTGTGACTAACTTAAAACTGTGGAGCTGCTCACTACCCTTTAGTCAGCCGGCTCCGTGGTGAAGGGGTTACAGACGTTCGTAGTCCCGCATACCACCTTCGAAACACAGCTGCAGGCTATTTGGCAGCAGACTGCCTTATTAGGTTTTGTATGAAATTTCTATGGGTGTGGGTCAAAGCAGTGGCAAAATACTGAATGTAAACTTGCCCAGGAATCACGAACAACCAAACAATGCTGGGGTTGATTGCTACATCCTGTAAGGGATATGCAACTAACTTTTTTTTTACCTTTAAGTCAGAGAAGTTAATGTACGAGCCAAAGTAAAGAATTGTCTGGGAAGTATAAGTGGGGAGAAGGGCCACTCCACCTCGTATGTTGTGGTCTGTAAGGCCCAGCTCATCACATCCCAGCAGCAGAATTTGCTATGGTACTGGCTGTGTCTTGTGTATGAATATTAACAATGAACACTTTGTGCCTCTTACAGAGACGCTGAACCTTGTCTGGAAGACCAATCTTTGCCAGTGTGCACTCCGAGGCCGATGAAGAGGAAACGGGAACACTCACAGTATGACGATAACTCACGGGCACAGCGACATTGTGACAACAACCACTCCTCGGCACACATGAAGGGTAGCGACAACCACAGGTTGATGAGGAGATGCCGCAGGAATTCATATGTCCCCACTGACAACTCTTCTGGCCGTGTTTCTGCAACATCTAAAGGTTAGTATCACACTTTAGTTTGATTTTGTGTAGCACCTTGGTTGGTGTGAGGAAATGCAATCTAAAGATTAAATGTCGTGGCAGGGCTGACCAGACCCTAAGCCTTAGTCGGCTACTGATCTAGGATCGAAGTTGCGACAGGCAGATAGTAATAGCATTGCTTTGCTGATCCGGTAGCTTCTACAGCTTGTGTTCCAGATGTATTGGTGTTACCGTTCCTCTAGAGTAAACTAAGCAGGCTGAGAGAGGGATTATGCTGTTTGTGCAACACATGGTCTCTACAATTCAGCCCAGGCTTTGTGCTATAGAGAGGTATAGTTGTTGTGTCTCTTTTGAAGCACAATGTAACAAATTGTCGTCTGCCAAGACGACAAGGTGCCAGTCTAAGTATCTTTGTGTAACTTTTTTGCATTTCTTTCTTGCCTTCTTCGTGGTTTACCACTTCTAGCCATGTTATTGCAATATCCACTAGTCAGCCATCTAAAGGTTGGTATCTCTCTTCAGTTTTGTTTTGTGTAGTACCTTGTTGTAACTTGTATTCATGTCTTCCTTGCTTTCTTTGTTTATTACTACTGACTTCTAGCCATGTTTCTGTAACATCCACTTATCAACCAACATCTAGAGGTTGGTTTTGTGTAATACCTTGTTGTAACTTTTATTAATTTCTTTCTTGCATTCTTTGTTGATTCCTAATGACTTTATTACAATTGTAGTGGGATTTTTACATTCCAGTTGAGCGTTTTATTCCACGTAATAAGTCACTCTCATTTGATGTCAGAGAGTACTGAAATGGTATATAGAACCTGTTCTATTGTATGGAAATAAATCATGGAATGTGAATAGACAAATTTGAAAGAGCTTGGGGGAAGTGGAAATGTTTGTTTCTGAGACAAATGTTGTAAGTCCCTAGAAAAAGGCTAATAAAGGTAGAAGATTATATACACCTATAAGAAAGAGACGAGCAATGTTTGTTGCTCAAGTAATGAGAAGGGAATCACTGGAAAATATTGTGACGACTGGAAAGTTCAGGCAGACCTAGACAAACATATTGAATTGAATTGAACTTTATTTTAAAAGAGTTACAAATTGGGCACGTAGACCCGTCTTACATTCGGCCCTTCCAATCACTCATCTTTCGTTCATCAACAGTGCATGATACATTCACATAGGGGAAAAAAAAACATTGTCAAATGAATGTTGTAAGCATAAACAATGCATATTATCATGTTATGTAACACATCCCCCCTCCCACACACACATCCCGCATCAATCCACGCCACATCACCCACCCGTACCCACATGTCCCCCACCCATCACACATCCTCCACCCACCCACATCCCTCCACCCACATAGCCTTAGATAGGGGGCATGGAGGGAGATCATTAATGGAATTGATACAGAACATTAAGGACTGAGGTGTGAGGGGAGACGATGCCATTTGTCAGGATACATGATGATGATGATGATGCCATGGTCAAGGAAGTGCCATGGCAGATACTATCTGTCCTATTCATCCTTTTGAGAAAGAATAAATCTAGAAAATATCCTAATCTTTCTGTTAAAAATGCTGAAATATCAAGACTGTTTTTTGCTTCCTGTTGAAAAAAGCTGAGCTTTGTGACAATGACCTGTTCTTCCTGTTGAGAAAGACAAATAATTGTGTCATTTACCTATTTTTCCTTTTGAGAAAGACAAATCAGTGTGTCATTTACCTATTATTCCTGTTGAGAAAAACAAATCATTGTGTCATTTACCTATTCTTCCTGTTGAGAAAGACAAATCATTGTGTCATTTACCTATTCTTCCTGTTGAGAAAGACAAATCAGTGTGTCATTTACCTATTCTTCCTGTTGAGAAAGACAAATCAGTGTGTCATTTACCTATTCTTCCTGTTGAGAAAGACAAACCATGTGAAGGAGCAATTATTATAGTTCAGAAACAAACAGATAACAACTTTTAACACTTGTTACTGTTGTTGCTTTCAGTGCATTTCACCAGCTTGGGAGGTTCCGCGGCCAATGTTGCTCTTCCCATGAAGGACCAGGTCAATGATAAGATTATAGGAAGTCGGAAACGTAAGGCAATGCGACGCATTATCAGACGGATACCATTTCTTCATGAAGGTATGCACTGTTTTTGGTAGCAGTAGAAAAGTTATTTCTCCTTTAATGGGGAAGTATTTGGATCTGTTTATTGGTGGTGCTAATGTATTCACTTATAGTTCTGTGTGATGGTAATATATTCACTTATAGTTCTGTGTGATGCTAAAATATTCACTTATAGTTCTGTGTCATACTAATTTATTCACTTATAGTTCTATGTCATGCTAATGTATTCACTTATAGTTCTATGTGGTACAACTGTATTCACTTATAGTTCTGTGTCATGCTAATGTATTCACTTATAGTTCTATGTCATGCTAACGTATTCACTTATAGTTCTATGTGGTACAACTGTATTCACTTATAGTTCTGTGTCATGCTAATGTATTCACTTATAGTTCTATGTGGTACAACTGTATTCACTTATAGTTCTGTGTCATGCTAATGTATTCACTTATAGTTCTATGTGGTTCTATAGTTCTGTGTCATGGTAACGTATTCCACTCTAGTTCTTTGTAAGAAAATAAGGTCCCTTGTGCACATCTAAGAGGCATTGGGTATGTGAAGCTAGACCATGTTCCTATGGACCAGACAACACTCACAGCCAGCATGTTGTACTCGGTACAAGCTAGACCCATGTTCCTATGGACCAAACAACACTCACAACCAGCATGTTGTACTCGGTACAACACTGGCTGCTTCCACTGCCCAAGCCATGCCCTGGTACTGAGGCAGGGTTGATCTGAGAGCCCAAGTCAGCTTTTCAATTCATGACCTCCCTGGCGCGGATCAACCCCAAGACCTTTGGTCGCGTCTAGCCGCTCCGCTACAGCCTCTCCCTACTTCTTTGTGATGGTATTGTATATGCTGTAGTTATGCTTGATACTAATGTGTTCCATTCCAGGTCAGGAAAGGATTTTTTTCCCTGCCATGAAGCACATTGGACATATGGTGCAAGACCCATATTTGTATAGACCACTCAACACTTGCTAAGTGATGTGGTAAGTTTCACGCCACCCTTTACTTCCTTAGCTATTTTCTGGTACCCATTTAAGGGTGGGTCCACCTGGAACTGAGATCAAGTTTTGAAATCCGCCTCGGTGCAGATCTGAATTCTAGTTCTGGATGACACTAATATATTCAATTAAAGTTTTGGTTGGTTAGTTAGTTACTGAGGAGCAGCTGGCCGAGTGGCTAGAATGCCTTGTTCTCCTTCTGAAGACCCGATTTGAATCTTCGGTAAGGTGTGGATTTTTTTCTGTCCGGGGCAAAAAGAAAACCCTAATCTGCACAGTTCAAGGTACTATGTGCAGCAGATGACAGTTTTGACAGTCAGTTATCTGTTTATAGAAATGTCCATGGGTGCTTTAAGAAAGAAAAAAACAAAACAAAACCACACACACACCATCCCACCACCAACAAACACCCTCCCACCTCCCTCCATCATATGCCTAGCAGCTAATAGTGCCAGTTCTGTGTTGGTTGATGAGGTCCCTCATTCTCCCGATGTGCCTCTCGTGTCTGCCCGTGTCAGTTCTGTGTTGGTTGACGAGGTCCCTCATTCTCCCGATGTGCCTCTCGTGTCTGCCCATGTCAGTTCTGTGTTGGTTGACGAGGTCCCTCATTCTCCCGATGTGCCTCTCGTGTCTGGCCATGCCATTTCTTACTTCCAAGTCTCTTGTTCTAGACACTGATGTAGATTCCCTGGCATTCAGATTTTGATATCATTTGTCATAGGCATAGATGCCAGTCATCATTGGTACGTCAGTTTGTGTTATCATTTATCATAGACAGAGATGCCATCATCATTGGTAGGTCAGTTTGTGTTATTTGTCATTGAGGAAGTTGCCAGTAATTTTGGTAGTCAGTTTGTGTTATCATTTGTCATAGACAAAGATAACCGGATCCAATAAAGGCTCAGCTGAGTTGTCAGTCAGTACTTAAGTTTTTATTTTTCTCATTACTTTCTACAGCCAACGAAGAATGGAAGATGCTGAGTTCCACTAAGACATTCGCAGCACAGCACAAGAAGCCACGTATTTCATCAGAGTTGCAGATGGTTTCTCAGATAACTGAAGTGCCTTCATCATCCTTGAACAGAACCACATCTCAAGCCCAGCTGACTGGGATTTCCAGTGCAGCTGACGTAGAGAGGAATGTGGTGTCCCTAGAGACATTCATAACACCAGCCATGAGTTTATTGCAGAGCACCTGTCACCAGAACAAAACAGAATTTACTAATACACCAGAAGCATCATTTGCAGTAGACAATTGTCAAGCAGATCTTCATGCCTACTCTTCTTCAGATGTGAGCGTTGGTAAGAACAGCTTCATGAACTTCATCACCACGGTAAATGCCACACCCATCATGAGCTGCACTCCCATAATTAGCTCCACCCCCATTATGAGCTCCACCCCCATCCCAGGTTCCGTACCAATTATGAGCTCTTCCCTCATGCCGAGCTCCACACCCATCATGAACTCCTTGTCCATCACAACCTCCACACCTGTTTTGAACTCCACCTATACCATAAGCTCCAGCCCCTTCATGAACTCTTTGTCCAACTCAAGCTCCACCCATAACATGAGCTGCAACGTAGGCTCCACCTTTATCATAAGCTCCATGCCCATCACAAGCACTGCACCCATTGCAAACTCCTTAATGAACTCCTTGTCCAACTCAAGCTCCACCCATAACATGAAATCTGTGAATGAACATGACACTGGGTGTAATTCACCATTTCATCTGGAATCAGCTGTTGATGCCAGCAGTTTTGTTGAAGAGAACAGTAGTACAGGCAATGGAGAGGAAACGTTTTCACATGTGAAGAGTGTCCTTGAGTGTACAGATATGTTCACAGAATGTGCTCCAGAGATAACAACTCCGCGAAAAGCCTTGCCTGTAGAGTGGAGTCCTTCATTCAGAGATGAAAATGTTTCTCCCTATTCACAGTTGTATCAACAGGACAGTAAACAGTGTTATGATACCCCTAGCATGGAGGTTAACAGAAAGACAGCACTGCGAGCATCTCGTTTTGTCAGCTTGCTGCCAGTTACAGAAGTTTGCAGATCTACTGAATCACCGGTGCTAAAAAACAACTCTCCAGCTCGTGAAATTACATTTACGGCAGAACCAGATTTGACAGAGGTACTGCCTGCCCAGCCAAGCACAGTTTCTCAACGTCACAACAGCCCATCAAGTTCACGTTTGGCCTGCAGTAACACAGCAACATCTGACGTATCCACAGGTCGACCTTCTGGTTCCAGAGTTTATTCCATTGGAAATAAGTTATCGTCTGCATACTCATCATCATCATCGGCAGCACCAGGTGTAATTTCATTGGCTGCCCCCATTGTGAACTTTTCTGTGAAAGGCACCACTCCTATGCTAGAGACTGTGTCTACCAGTATGATTGGTTCAGGCCGTCGGCCCGAATCTCAGCCAGTGACATTTGTACAGTCGTAAACTCCATGAGTCTTCCATGAGTTGTACAAGGGGGCTTCAAATTAAAACCTTAAAAGTATGATAGAAATTACAATAATCATGTTATTGTCTGCATACAGATAAAACTAATAGGGAGAAAGAAATATATGTTAATGAAGAAAAGTGGGGGGGGGTGGAAATTTTTGAATATCTTGGGTCATCGATTACCAACAGTGGTGACACAATGAAAAAAATTAAAAGACAAATATATATTGCTCTTCAAAAACTAAAACAACTGAATAAATTGTGAAGTGGGACAGATAGAAGTACCTCCAAAAAAAATGGCCCGGGAAGGTAACACGGCCAACAAATGCCTGAAGAAGTCTGATGTGTCGGCCGAAAGATGCAAATATCGCAGCTCTGTTGTAAACAGGCACAACGTAATTACATACAAAACAACATTCTGGACGAACACAGAAGAAGAACTACAAAACTTAGACTTTTAAGAACATGCATCTTTCCCATACTACAAGAGCTGAATATTGAAGGTTTGCTACTAAAGACGATAAAACAAAGAAAATCAAAATATTTTGGTCACTTGAAACGTCATGAAAGTTTGGAGAAAACAATAATGGAGGGGTATATGCCTGGGAAGAGAGGAAGAGGAAGGCCAAAGAGAAGATGGGTGCAGGATGTGGCAGATGATATCCAGATGAATATATCAGACGTGGGACATCTTGCTTATGACCAAGAAGTTTTCCGGAGGGAGTGAGGTTTGGCAAAGGACATGCTACCAAATTAATAAATTCATGTCATTGTCTTGTAATCTGCCAACACTGTTGTTAAGGATATCAAGAGTGTTAAGCATGTGACATCATTGTACATCATAAGACAGTTTAAAGATGGTGAGTCTGAGGGAGCAGTAGGTGGAGTAGCTTTACCTAGCTCATCAGTAGCCAGCAGACCAGCTTACCA
>OY992891.1:11947222-12199722 GCA_963921405.1 Cepaea hortensis | reverse complement strand
AATAGGTATGAGTTAATGAATATGAAGATGAGAAGGGCACTACATGAAGAGTACATTCATTGGTACTTTGTAGGAATTGCAGACAAGACATGTGATGATGAGATTTCATCCTGACGTTTTATCTCAACATGATGACATTAACTCATCATGACGTTTTGTCTCACCATGACGTCTTTATCTCAGCATGATTTCATTATCTCTTCATGACGTTTTGTCTTACCATGACGTCTTTACCTCAATATGACGTCGGTATCTCATCCTCATGTCTTGATCTCCTCATTACTTCTTTATCTCCTCATTACGTCTTTATCTCATCCTGACGTCTTCATCTTATCATGACGTCACCATTTCATCAAGACAATTGGATTTATTTCAAATGCATAGCTGTTGGTATTTGTATTGATATCACCAGAACTGAGTCATGTGGTTTTGGCTTTTTGCATCATGAACTTCGTCTCACTTACTTGGTCTGCTGATGACTGTTGAGTTGTTCGGAACCATGAACATATACCATGGGACGATCTTCTTCATAACATCTGGTGATTTGAGGAATTTGCCTTTTGGACATCCTAAAGAGTGAATCCTTGCTATATGGAATGACAATCACTTTTTAAGCGACCATCGTCAAAGCATCTTCGCCAAAGTTAAGTGGTCCTTACAGTAGATTTACTATTCGTACCCATGATATTTATTACCTTATGGAATTTGACTGTATATTAAAGAAACACCCGAGTATTTTCACCCAGGGAATTTTTGCCTGTTCCTGTTAATCATTTGGAGATGAAGTATTTTTAGAGCAGAGACATTGTACGAACTTTCTCTGATGGTTACCGGCAATGGACATTGATATATTTTAGTTACAAGACGAGTGTTTTTGTGAATCCATTCGCTGGATTTAAAGGAGAACTCTACACAAACTCTTAACTGAGAACATTTATAGTTAGATATTAGAGGAAAGTGGATTATCATGATCTTATATTGGAATTATTTTTTTTTTTTCATTTTTGTTGCAACATGTGTTTGGAAAAACAAAGGCAGCAAAAGAGATTGCACACAATACAGAGGCATTTCACTGTTGAGTCATACTGGGAAAATATTTTGCAAAATTCTTGAAAAAAGATTACGAACTACTTTAGAACCCTAGCTAAGCGAAACGCAGCTTGGATTTAGGAAAAACAAAGGATGCACAGACGCCATTTTTGCTCTTAGACAACTTATAGAAAAATCAACTGAATTCAATGAAACACTCTACTTAGCCTTTGTCGACCAAGAAAAGGCATTTGATAGGGTAGATAGAAACAAGCTGTGGGAAATCCTTAAACAATATGGAGTGAGAACACATCTAACAAACCTATGTAGAAGTTTATACAACAACAGTGAATGCATAGTGAGAGCAACTGGAGAACACTCAGAACCCTTCACCATAAGATCTGGAGTACGACAAGGTTGTGTCCTGTCCCCTCTCTTGTTCATAACATATATAGACAACATATGTAAAGAAACCAGCCAAGCAGAGACAGCAAGAATACCGCATGACGAGAACACAGAAGAAGAACCATCTGCAAATCTAACCATTAGAGAACTCCTGTTTGCGGACGACCAAGCACTAATAGCAAAATCAGAAGCTGAATTACAAGACCACATGAATAGTCTAAACGAAATGTGTAGGGAACATAACATGAAAATTAGCACAAGCAAAACAGAGGTAATGACTATAACTAAAGAAGAACAAACAGCAACAATTCACTTAAACGAACATCCCTTGAAACAAGTAAAGAGCTTCAAGTACCTAGGAAGTATAATATCATCAAATGGCAGATCAGAAGACGAGATCGAAAATAGGTGCAATAAGGCAAATCAACTCATTGGACAAATAGCACCAATACTAAAGAACAAACATGTATCAATAACTACTAAGAAGGCACTTTACAACACAATCTTCCTACCAACTCTATGCTACCAATGCCAAACCTGGACAATGACAGAAAAAGAGAAAAGAAAAATCGCAACAACAGAAATGAGGTTTCTGAGAAGAATACTCACCGTATCAAGAAGAGATAAGATCAGAAATGAAGAAATCAGGACTAAAGTAGGGGTTAAAGCTGCTCTAGATTTTATTAGAAAGCAGCAAGTCAAATGGTTTGGCCATGCAAGTAGGCACCCAGTCAACAGCATGCCACAACAAGCAATGATGTACAGACCAGATAGAGACAGAGGAAGAGGCCGACCACGTAAACGTTGGATGGAGGGAATAACAGAATCCATGGGAATGTCGATATACGAAGCCCATTCTCGGGCACTCTCACGAAGTTTATACTTCACCTCGACACCGCAAGGTACAAGAGGAACATGATTAGATGAGATGAGATGTGTTGAGATTTTTTTTCAATAAGAAGATCACAGATCTCCCCGAAACCCCAACATTCGTTCCAATATATTTGTTAATTTAGAACACGAGTTTGAGTCTATTCTTTGTTGAATTTGTTTTCAGCATTTGGTTATTACAGTTGATACAACAATCATTGTTTATCATTTGTAGCGTGAGTAACAAGTGGCTGGGAAAACTCACGGGGGCAAATATTATGTTCAGAGTTAAGCATACTCCTTCGTGTCCTCGGTAAATTCCAAAAGCTCGCGACGCCTTCCATAGGATAGCCTATCTACATATATCTTTAGAGTTGCGATATTACACTTCTGTCGTTGTTCCGCTCTTGGGAGTTCGTGCGCCGTGTTTTTTCACGCTTCTTTATGATCGCGAATGGTGGAATTGGTAACCCATTCCTCCCGGGAAATCCCATAAACATTATTATATTTTTATTCCCACACGCCACACCCAGATGTGTCTATATTGCTACCTAAATATATATATGATACTGCCTCTTGAAGTAATGTTTCACCTTATTGGATATATGGTTCTCACACTTTTAAAGACCAGTCGAGACATGGTGGGTGTATCAAGCCAGAGCCTTATAATGTGTCGGTGAATAACACTTGATCACGTTCATATTCAGTCTCTTTCACTAATAGAGGCATGTCCTGAGAATAGCACTGTTTCACCTGTGCTTAGAAGCGCATTTGACGTCTCCAATCTAACTTTGTTTCGCAAATCCCAAATGCTTATCTTAAATATTATTTATTTATATTATTTCCCATCTTCACCCGTGTGGTCTTTCCCAATTAATGCATAGATATAACATTGAGGATGTCGATTTCCTGGCGATGTTCCTAAGCAAAAGGAGGCAATTTGTCAATTGAAACTCCTCACAACTTTATGAGCATGGCGTCATCTTGCTTCCTGTAGCATTTCTTTCTAGTTGGCCGAGTTCCCTTTCCATCCTTTTCTTTAAACGTGTTCATGATTAGTTGGATTGAGCAACTAGTTTTCTATTGGCAGTCTCGCGCCAATCTTCCTTTATCGCCCTTTACGTCATAAATAGTCGTTTACAGTGTTACTATTGTTGCTCACAGAGGTAGTCCCTCGAGAATATGCTTGTGCATGTCATATACTTGTTCTCTTTGTGGTGAAAGAATGGCGACCACGAAATCAGCTGCAGAAGATTTTGAAGCAGATTGTCTTGTGTTTAATTATTACAATGGACAGAGCATCGGTCTTTCAGAAAGCCCTAGCAAACTACTGTACACCTAACCTTTTTAAACGGCAATTTAATTTAATAAATATTCTTGAGCCATTAGGTGGTGGGCACTGCAGTGATAACAACAATAGTGTTCAATTCAGTCCAGTATTTACGCAATAAAATAAAAAAATAAAAAAAAATAACAGACATTCGGCCTCATTTAACCTGCTTCTTTGGCATTGGTTACAACAGAGATCCGTTTTGTGTGTGTGTGTGTGCGGTGAGTTTTCATCTTCTTTTTTATTTCTCTTTTTTACTTAGTCCTAAAATCAGGACAGGTTATATTGTTTCCCGCTGTGTTCGTCAGTTACGATTGGGTCTTATGGGGCTCACACTGATTAACATTTTCTTTATTACATTGAGTTGGTCCTATTGAGGACCCGCAAAACTAGTAGTCTTCCCCCCTCCCCCACCCAGTTATTCGTTGCACCTTCTACCAAGAATGGTCTCATTTAGTCCTCACAAAGACTGAACTCAATTAGTCCTCACAAGGATTGACATTACAAAGTCGCCATAAGGACTGAATTCTATTAGTCCTCACAAGAGTGTTTTGGTAAGTGATTTACGTAGCTTTACACGGCACAAGTAATGAGTGAAAGATAGACTAGATGTCATTTTTATTGAAGCAGTTTGAAGTCTTTGTTATGAAACTCACTGTGTAACAAATCTGACCTCGCATGGATCGGAGATTCCCATTCTGAAAGGATGTAGGTCTGGTTTGGCCATCTCTTCGGGGGCTGGAAATTATCTCTCAGACCTGATCCAGAAACTATGACCACCTCGGTGTCGTTTGTTACAGGTCCGTCTGAAATCGAACACTGTTTGACCTGACACGATTTCATCTTGTAACTGTTTGTTGAAACCCAGGATGGACGTCTGACGTACACGACCTTGAAGACCTTGTCAGGTATAGGTTTCACATTCGGAGGGACACATTGTATGTACCGGGACTTCTTGCATGCTACGACAAGAGACGTGTCGAAGGTCATCGTCGTTGTTGTGGTGAATACATCGATCTTTTTCATGCTGGTGACCGTTCGTTCTTCTGTGTTGTTGTTGTTAGTGTTGTTGTTGTTGTTGTTTGATGGCCAGTTAAATGCCAAACGCTCCAGATGTGAGTACGTAAAGTTCACAAACTGTGACGTCATGACGCTGATGTCTGCAAAGTAAACGACGAATACTCCCAGCAGGCAGACGGCAAAAAGAATGTTGAAGACGGCTTTCCGTGAACTCGCTAGTGCGAGGCTTGTGCTTGGAAGGATAAATAGAGTAATAATGTCTTATTGATCAGTTGTAATAGATACACAAGAATACACGTGTTCCATCTCCACCATTTTCTGTTTTCTCTTCTCTTCCTTCTTCTTCATCTTCCTTTCTCCTTCCTCTTCTTCCACTTCCTCCTCTTCTTCTTTCTCCTCCCCCTTCCTGTTTCTTTTCATCCTCCTTCTTCTCCTTAATCATTCTATACCACCGCCTCCTCCACCTCTCCTCCACGTTCCTCCTCCTCCCTCCTCCTCTCCCAGTCTCAGATATCAACACAAATGCTACCACCAAATACAATTATGACGCCATAATGTCTCTAGGTGTCCAAAAACTTAACACCACCCAACCTCATGCCTATTGTCCTAGTGTATAAGACAGTCCCACAGCACGTAATAAGTAAGTGGAGGACATTTTCCCACGTCTGTACGTATAATGGATATATGGTGCAACACCAATCTTGTATAGACCAGTCTTTACTGGATGGGAGGTGTGGTCAATATCACGTGCTCACTTCTACTCCAAGGACATTTCATTGCAAGGACATGCATATAAAAAAATGAAACATTTCGGGGGGCTTCAAATGAAAACCTTATAAGTGTTATAGAAATTACAATAACCACGCCATTATCCTGTAACCTATCAATATTGATGTTAAGGATGTTAAACACGTGACATCACGATATAGACGGACACGGTAAAGTCATAAGAATAGTATAAAAATGGCCACCCCACGGTTTGACATGCATCAAAGAGGATCAGCGTTCGGTTATCCGTTTTTAATTTTAATCATTTAATTTAATCATTGAAGGGTGAACCCTATAGAAATTCACCGGCGAATGAAGGTCCGGTATGGTGATGCAGACCTGTCAGCCCAGCAAGGGTAAGAATGGAGAAGGCAGTGACTTCTGTGACAGACTGTTTACGACCGGGTCAGGCACACCGAGTAGTGACTCCAAAGTCGATTTTGCTACAGGAATCCAAGCACTTTATCGTCGCTGGAGGACTTTCATTGGACCCAGTAGTGACTACTTCTAAAATAGATATATTTGTTCTTTACGTTTTTAGAATATATTCAGTACACACACAACAATTTTTGAAGCCCCCTCATATTGATCACGGTTTGCCAGGCTTGTTTATTAATTAGTGAGCCACTGCTGTTTCCACGTCGCGGATGTCTTTACATAGTGGGGGATATACATACATACATATATATATATGTATATATATATATATATATATATATATATATATATATATATATATATATATATATATATATATATATAAAACAGACTGTATGTGTGTGGTTGGCTATGTATTGGATGCGTTCGATAACGGTACATCCGATTGAGATGAAATTTTCTACACGTCTTCCTTTCATTCCCGTGCAACAAACTGTAATAGTTTCTTAGTGTAAAATCGGCTACTTACTTAATAACATTTAATATTTCATTTTTCATTATATAATTTCTATATAGCAGGGGGACTTCACTCTAGAAAAGTTATTTCAAGGGGCATAACTTTTAATAACATTTCTATATACTTTATAGTCATATTGTTGGACTTACTTGCACTATTGTTAAACTCTTTCTCTATAGTTATTTACAGGCATATGAGTTATAATAAATAATGATATAATCTTTAAGGCATCTTCAAAGTTTTCATAAAAATAATGCATAATGCATAACATTGTAACTCATCTTTTTATGCTTAAAGAAGTTATCTACAGTCATGCAGGTGTTTAAAAACAGTTTTCATTAAACATAATGGATGGTGTGTGGAAGGACATTCTTTTAAGTTACTGTGTGAATTTAATGAGACGAACGATCCCCGCCAGGAGCTGGGCGAAGCCACGCCGGGTCAGATAGATAGACAGACAGGCAGACAGATAGTCGGGAACGGGAGCTTATATGACTACGTATATGAATTAAATTAGATGCTCCCCACCAGGGACTGGGTGAAGCCGGGCCGGCTCAGACAGACAGACAGATAGACAGACATACAGATAGTCGGGAACGGGAGCTTATATGACTACGTATATGAATTAAATGAGATGCTCCCCACCAGGGCCTGTGTGAAGCCGGGCCGGATCAGATAGACAGACAGATAGACAGACAGACAAATAGTCGGGAACAGGAGCTTATATGACTACGTATATGAATTAAATCAGATGCTCCCCACCAGGGACTGGGTGAAGCCGGGTCGGGTCAGACAGACAGACAGACAAACAAACACGCAGACAGACAGATAGTCGGGAACGGGAGCTTATATGACTACTTATATGAATTAAATGAGATGCTCCCCACCAGGGACTGGGTGAAGCCGGGCCGGGTCAGCCAGACAGACAGACTGACAAACAAGCAGACAGACAGACAAACAAGCAGACAGACAGACTGATAGATAGATCCCCTCCAGGGCCTGGGCGAAGCCGGGCCGGGTCAGCTAGTATATATATATATATATATATATATATATTCAACATACGCTGTTTTCTGCACATACACAGACTTGCATATACGTCGTCTCTCTGTCTTCGTTTATCGCTCTCTCTCTCTCTCTCTCTCTCACTCTATCTCTTTTTCTCTCTCTATTTTTCTCTCTCTATTTTTCACTCACTCTCTCTCTCTCTCTCTCTCTCTCTGTTTCACTCTCTCTCTCTCTCTTTCTCTCTCTCTTTCTCTCTCTTTATCTCTTCTATCTCATTCTCTCTATATCTCTCTTTGTCTCGTTCTCCCTTTCTCTTTCTCTCTCTTTCTCTCCCCCCCCCCTCTCTCTCTCTCGTATGTGTGTGTGTGTGTTATTGAGTGGGTACATAACTGTGAGAGATTGAGAAATGATGTAAGTATGTATTCAGGCGTGTATGTATGGGTTTATGAATGTTCTCTCTCTCTCTCTCTCTGTGTGTTTCACTCTCTCTCTCTTTCTCTCTCTTTATCTCTTCTATCTATCTCATTCTCTCTATATCTCTCTTTGTCTCGTTCTCCCTTTCTCTTTCTCTCTCTTTCTCTCTCTCTCTCTCTCTCTCTCTCTCTCTCTCTCTCTCTCTCTCTCGTATGTGTGTGTGTTATTGAGTGGGTGCATAACTGTGAGAGTTTGGGTAAATGATGTAAGTATGTATTCAGGCGTGTATGTATGGGTTTATGAATGTTCGTGTGTCTGCCTGTCTGCCTCTCTTATAACATGGTAATATGCATTGCTTATGTTTACAAAATTAATTTCACAGTGTTTTGTTTCCTATGTGAATATGACATGCACTAATAACTAACTAACTAACTAACTAACTAACTAACTAACTAACTAACTAACTAACTAACTAACTAACCAACCAAACAACCAACCAACTAACTAACTAACTAACTAACTAACTAACTAACAACTAACTAACTAACTAACTAACTAACTAATTAACCAACTAACTAACTAACTAACTAACTGACATATGCCTGGGTCATTGACAGTAAGGTGAGTGACCTGGCTACGAGAAAAACTCTTGGCGTGGGATTAATAAGCACATATTTGTCGGCCAACCAGATGGACATTTTGTTTGCTGCTCATCGTCTTATAAATATTGTTTTCGGTTGTTACGCAATTACTTGTATGTGGTCCAGTGTTTGTCAGCAGTAGGAGATTTTAGTGTGTTTCACGAAGGTCGGGAGACAGGGCAAAAATTTATTTTTCAGAGGTGCACCATATATTTTCTGGGAATTAAATCGAAAGGACGGTTTGTTTGCTTTTGCGGTGGCGCAGTGTCGGTCCTGGATAATATACCGTGCCTTTTGGTGTCTAAAGTCAGATCTGTGTATATTTTGCAGATATATTTTTTCTTTCTTTCTTTTCGTTATATTTACATATGATATTGGTTGTGTTCAGATATATGTTATTATTGTGATCTTTCGTCACTTCTACTGTCTATTGGTCGGTGTCAGGTTACATATTATTACCCGCACTGTGGTCGTTTCACACAAGCTTGTGATTGTTACTGTACTTTATTTTTTTGTGATCACCGTCTCCATGGAATTGGCTTGTGAGTCTAACGTTTATAGACAACACTTACTGTTATTATTCATTCGTTTTGTATATGTACATATATTTATGTTTAAATATATTTCCAGAGTTGTTTTTTTTACAGCTATTTGGTATATATGCGAGGGAGTACAGAGTGATATTATTAGTACTACGGATTTACGTAAGTCTTAGTGGAGGTGTACTTAGGGAGGGCACACAAAGACTAGCAGCAGAGTCTTTACATTTATAGTTGGCTGACAGACAGCAACGTGTCCACAAGTACAAGATGCCTACTTTATTGGAATATATTGAAGCAGGTGAACGGTTAGGCCTGAAGGGTAAAGAGTTACAGGAGTATGCCGAAGCAAAAGAACAAAAACAGATTGAAAGAGACCAGAGACAAGCCGAAAGAGAACAGAGACAAGCAGAACTAGAGGCCAAGCGTCTACATAAAGAAAAGTTAGCTGAAATGGAAAACAAGCGTCTACAGGAAGAGAGAGAGATACAAGTAATGTTAGCTGAAATGGAAAACAAGCGTCTACAGGAAGAGAGAGAGACACACACAAATGGAACTTGAAAAGTTAAAACAAACAAATGCGGTGGAAATCGAGAAAGAGAAGATTAAGATGGAAGCGGAAATTGCACTCAGAAAACTAGAACTATCTTCGAAGGGTCAAAGTGAGGAAAGCAGAAGACCTTCGCAGTCGTCACAGAGATTAAAACTGCCATATTTTACAGACCGGGACCATCTTGAATCTTATTTGGGAAGATTCGAAGCATCAGCGAAAGTGTTAGGTATTCCAGAGGGAGAGTATGCGATGCGACTTGGCAAGTTTCTTACGGGTAAGGCCCTAGATACAATGTTTAATTTACCTGTGGAAGAAAGAAACAACTACACTATTTTGCGTCAACGTCTGCTTACGAAGTTCCAACTAACTGAGCATGGCTATAGAACAAAGTTTAGATACTTATGACCAGAGACAAATCAAGATTTCACAGATTTTGTTAACACAGTAAAGAATACATTTAACAAATGGATGGAGCTTGCAGAGGCAGGGAAAGATTTTAATAAATTAGTGGATTTAATGTTAAGAGACAAGGTAGTATCTGCATGCAATACTAACTTAGTAGCTTTCTTTGAGGAACGTAAGCCAAATGACATAGATACAATGTCACAGTTAGGGCAAAATTACATGACTGCACATCCAAACAGTTCTATTGGTAGACTAATAAGTGAGGAAATAGTCTGTGCAGCGTACATTAAACAGGACCAGAATCCAGTTATTAGACCAAGATCAAAAAGTGTGGATTCAGCACAGACGTATGAGCAGCAAGAGTCTCAAGACGGTACCCATACAAAAGGGGGAACTTTCAGAGACGTCCAAATAGTTATGCCGGATGTTGGAATTGTGGGAGCTGGAGACACAAGGCAGCACAGTGTGATGCACAACCATCCAGTGAGCCAACAAGTAACGCAAGGAAGGAGATCATCTGTTTCAAATGTGGAAAGAAGGGGCATGTCAGCCATCAATGTAGGATGAGAGAAACAGAGCACTCAAATGCAGCGCAAGTAATTGAGACGCTGAACAATGAAGATTGCAGTGGGTGCAAATCTCTTTTTGAAAAAGACGGTCAGCCAGTCTTAATATGTGGTCACACAGTTAAAGTAGGATCAGCAGTGCATGAAGGAGGAAGTCTGAAGATGCACCATGGATTTGTTAATGATAGGCCAGCGTTAACAATTAGGGATTCCGGATGTACGTCCATCGGAGTTAGAAAGAGTTTAGTGCATCCCTCGGATTATACAGGGAAAAAGATTAGATCCATAACATTTAATGGGACAGTAGAATTCTACCCATTAGCCGTGATAACAGTGAAAACACCATATATCACAGGAAGAGTGACAGCGTGTGTTCTGGACGCACCAGTGGCGGATTTAATCATAGGAAATGTAGCAGGAGTTAAAGATTGTACAGAAGAAGAAGTAGTTTATCGGGACCAGAAACATAGTTTAAGTAGTAACGGAGTAGTTACTAAAAGAAAACCTAAATTAGAGAGTATAGCTGAAGAAAAAGTGGCACTTGAAGTAGACTCAGAAGACAACGATAGGACAGCTGAGCAGGTGAGAATGGATCTCAAATATAGCTGTAGGGAATGCCATAGACAAGATAATACTCTCGATAAATGTTTCCAAGGGTGTAGGAAAGTGAGACATAGACAATCAAAGAAGGGTAGATGGTGCTTCGGAAGGAAGAACAATACTCTCACTCGCAGGTTTTCAGATGGCGGAACTGCATGTGGACAAGTAGTATTACCGTTAACACATAGAGACCGATATACTAGAACAGCTCGGGATAGGGCATGTGCAGGGCACATAGGAGTAAGGCAGAAGCAGCATAGAGCAGGATGCCAGGGATATTGGCCAGGATTTAATAAAGAGGTCAGACTAAACAGAGACTCCAGTGTAACAGTACAATATGCAGATAGCAATGTTAACGCAGTTCAAAAGAATGTTAACGACATCACTGAACCAGGATTAGCAAACAGATGTGTTAAAGATATAGGAAACATGAGGCATGGGTATATGAAGGGTAGACACAGCATCGACAGGAATCATAGGTGGAGGTTTGAGGCAAGAAAAGAACCACCTGATATAGGGTCGGTACACAAATAGCTTGTGTCTTTTTGAGGATGTTAATAGACCTGCAGATACACAGATATGATGTTTCCTATTATGTATTATTATTATGTGATGTATTAGTTCATGCATTGGTACACAAGATAGAATGTTGGATGTATTGATGTGTAGGGAATATGGGAGTGTACTATGAGCATTTGATGTATTATTTAGTGTGGTAGCTAGAGTAAGGTGGCGCCATACTTAGGGCTACCCAGGCAATATGTCTGGGTCACATATTTGATAAGTATTAGTCTCCCAACATTTGAAAACGATGTTTTCTTTTAAGGGTGGGGGGGGGGGGATAATGACATATGCCTGGGTCATTGACAGTAAGGTGAGTGACCTGGCTACGAGAAAAACAATCAACCCATGAGAAATAATGGGGCGGGTGTGAATGGAGACCCCCAGAGTGGATGGGGTGAAGGACAGTGTAGTTTTGTGTGAAGTCAAGGGACTTGAGGTCAGTTGATGTTTTGGCGGCCGAACGGATCGGTTGTCGAGGACGTGGGAGTTTTAGACTGACTGTGGGTCAGTTCTTGTGTTGTGTTATGCTCCCAGTTGTGAAGACAGGCTTGAAACCCAGTGAGGGTTGGATAGTAATGGAGGCCTGAACCCAGAGTGGGTTTATAGTTAGTGGAGACTAGACCCATGTGTGTGAGTGTATTGTGTGAGGTCCAGCTGTGGATAGGAGCTGGATTACCTGTCTTATGGATTTGAGATGAAGCAGGCCGTGAGAAGACAGTGATGTGTACGGGTTAAAATTGCGAGGAGGATATTTATATTCTATGGATGATCTTGTGTCTGGATATATAAGGATGTTCCGTTTGTCCGTGTTCTTTCTGTATTAAAGGATTATGTGCGCCAACTCAATCTTGTTTACTGCCTGATGGATGTGTATTACTGGGGTGAGTTGCATTGTGAGACAGTTAGATAGCTCAATTGACACACTAGGAGCATCGTTACCTAGACAACGACCATCTCACGCACTTATCATAAAGAACGTCGTGTGATATCTGGATGGCTCGTCCTTTCAAGAAACCCAGTGTATTAACTGAGAGCTCGTCGCTTAGTAAAGATTTTCTGACAGCTACATTCGTTCAAGGAACACCGTGCAATATTGCGATATCTGTGTGCTCTTCGCTGAGAGAGGAGTTATTATCTGGTGACTTCGTTCCATCAAACTAACAAACCCTTGACAAATTGGATATTATTGCTTAAAGAAATTAATGTGAACTCTTCGGTGTGTGCGCCAGATAATTCACACAGACAGACGGGAGTAAACACGCAAGCTAGCAGTCGGGGCACGGAAAAACCAGTGTTGAATACAGAGTTCACGAGAAACCAGGTAAAATTGATACCAGGCAGTAGTGCGGAAGATAACAGACAGTTCGCGAGAAGGTCACACTACAGGTAAATTACTGGACAGTCAGCGCGCATGAAGACACGGCACAGGACAACGGAGAGTGTGAGGTGACGGGTTAGTCACTAGTCACAAACAGCGCGCTAGAGAAGAGACGGAAGCGCCAGAATACAGCACAAATGAAATGTCGCGTGGACAGTGGGTTGTTTGCGACAAGAAGAGGTCAGTCCTAGGTGTGTGTAGGACAGGACAGGATTGAAAATTCAAAGATATTGACAGGTGTGTGTGTGTGCTGATGCGACGCACGGTATGGTCACGAGTCGACAGGTGAAGAATTTATCCACAGTTAACACGACGGGGGAGGACGGTGGAAATTGTGAGTTTCCACGGACAAATCGGGTCATCGCTGTTTACGAGGACAGTGCACAGTACATGTAAAGTACTGAGAACTTTGAACTCCCGGGAAGGGGAGAGTTAATGGATGTGTAGAATACACAGACAAAATTGACATTTGCTGATTCATAGGGAAGGGTGACAAACGGGGGTAGTACGGTACCCCTACCACAGCCGGGTTGGGGCTGAGAAGGTTGTGTGGAAACTGTGTTTACTGAGGAGTTTTCTACTGATTGTGATAAAGATGTACTCAGTTACTGACGGAGGTGCTGACTGAGGTTGACTGCGGGGGTCAAGGTCAGGGACAGTGGACATTTACTAAAATTTTCCACAGGAAAACTGGATAAACAAGTTGTTTTTAACGAAAACCAGACTTTATGTTCGTCTTTGTGAATCCCTTTGTGACCATTACTCTGTTATGAGCAAACATTTTAACAATGCAGTGTCATCACCGCAAACAAGGTTGCATACAGCTGCCAAAAAGAACTGACTGTGCAGAGTTTAAAAGCCCTGGACATTTGCTGCCATTTTTTTTGGTTGTTGCTGAACTTTGCCTTTAAACGCGAATATATCACATATATGATACAGCGAAACACCATCTCCGCAACGAAGGATGACGTGGCAGCTCCGCGAGCATGGTTTCATACAGTTGTAAAAAACATTTTGGATAATTACTATTTACCGTCAACGTTTCCGGCAGTTGGTACTGGTGATTACAACGCGAAATGAAGTAACCACTCAACAAAACAACAAGTCGCTTTGGAATCTAGCGTCGTAGACATTTCGGAATTTTTACAAACAGACATTTTCCAGGCGATTATTGGAAACTATTTAAACGAACTCTTGGCGTGGGATTAATAAGCACATATTTGTCGGCCAACCAGTTGGACATTTTGTTTGCTGCTCATCGTCTTATAAATATTGTTTTCGGTTGTTACGAAATACTTGTATGTGGTCCAGTGTTTGTCAGCAGTAGGAGATTTTAGTGTGTTTCACGAAGGTCGGGAGACAGGGTAAAAATTTATTTTTCAGAGGTGCACCATATATTTTCTGGGAATTAAATCGAAAGGACGGTTTATTTGCTTCTGCGGTGGCGCAGTGTCGGTCCTGGATAATATACCGTGCCTTTTGGTGTCTAAAGTCAGATCTGTGTATATTTTGCAGATATATTTTTTTCTTTCTTTCTTTTCGTTATATTTACATATGATTGTAACGGAGTGTTTCGGGTTCACCTTGGGTAGTGAGAGTGAACCATACCCGAGGTGTCTCTAGCACTCCCGTGTATTCTAGCCCCAGGGGTTGGACGAGCAGATACACTTTTTTTCTCTGTGGTTGATCTCAGGTTATTTAGTTACGTCTACACACCCCTCCAGATTCTAGACCCCCACTAACTACCTACACCTGTTGAACAATGAACACTTAGGCATCGTCCGAGACCACACTCAATCATTATACAAAGAGCAAGTCAACTTACATAAAGTTTATTCTACCCTTGAGAATATAGAACTGAAATGAACATCCTGATAGAAGAATCTATTTACACAAATAGAAGATAGAGTAGAGACAGACTTAGAGATGTAGGTGTCTTCATCGAGTTGAGAAGTAGAGTGGATGCAGATGTCCCGTCCAGTCGGTCCGCCACTCACCCGGCTTCCTTCCAGTGAGATGACTAGAACCTTGGAGACCACTCCGTCTCCCGAACGTGGAACCACAACAATAGAGTCACTGCTGGACCACACTTCACTGGACCAACTGCATCTATAACACTCCCACGGAGTCACTGGTAATACAGTTCTCGAACACTACCGAGTTGGAGACAATCTTCCTGGACTTGGCTCCAAGTATTGATTACTTCGATGAACTAAATAGTCTCTGACCAATCGAATGGTCGGTCACTCATAGCACAGTCCCTCTGCAGAACCGATATGGCATTGACCAATTCAATGGTCTCTTACAGTCACACTTTTGTGGATCAGATATGGCTACTGAAAAGTTACTGAGTCCTTCTAGAACACAGTTGATAATCTGGATACGGAAACAGTACATTAATAGAATCAGACATCTATGTTACGGAAACAATTCAGGTTGGACTATAATCTATAGTCCCTTCCACCGGGTTACACTTGACACACAAGTCAATAACTGGTGTAGTTCTTCTCAAGACCTGCCCCTAGAGCTGTCCAAAGAACCCTTCAAGTGTCTGAAGATTAGTTACTTCTGCGTTTAGGCAGAACCCCCGTCAAACCAGACGGACCGGTGTTCCCTGTCGAGCATGATTACTCAACATGCTGAAATGTTCCTGGCAAAACAGAGTATCTTCTATTTTAAACGATCACAAACCATCACTTCCCACACGTGCACCTTCAGGGCAGTTGTATGTCTGGAAGCAAACTTCACGCATGGTGAATCACATTGGGTACCTGGTGTGATGGAGTCTGGCATGATAAGTAAAGAACTGAACCCTTCGCTCTGTCACACGAAGTGGTTTTCTGCCAACAACAATTATAGTTGACTGGTTCCTCAACAGGCAAACTCCTGAAAAGGAAGAGCGACCGGTGAGAGTATACTGGCCCAAACATTAGTTCACATGCATCCTACCAATAACTACTCAACTCTCAGTCATGCTAATTAGTTATTCATATAACCAAAGCATTATCTCTATATGGAGAGTAGTAAAGCATGGGTTCACAAATGTCAGCTGGCCTCACAGAACAGCCCGTCAAACAGAGCAAGAAATCAGAATGACGAGTCTGATCCTAGGTCTCACCTATCCCTAATCATCTACCAGTCGTCGCTAACGTCAGTAATGATACAAGGCTGTTATTGTTCTAATTTAATCGAACTAAACAAATAGGTAAAGAGTCCCTAGACTCGTTCCTAACATCATCAATGTACATTAAGAAACATCAACTTGATCAATATACCATCCCTCGGGATATAGGAATAGTACATGATCACATCCAATATGTACACAAGCCTGTTTGCTGGTGGGACCACCTGCCCACGCCACAGCAAACTCTTCTTATCAGACTCTTCCTTAGAGTCAAGAAGCCTTCTTGAGAATACATGTTCCCCCCCCCCCATGTTCCAAGGGTACTGTTCCAAGTCTGTCCTCCCAAGTGGTTTAGCCTTGGCCTGGACTGAACTTCATCGTTGGTTTGGTCTACCAACACATACTTTCATAACTTGCTTTCACATCCCCCATATTCTATATTTCCCCAGTCTCATACAGCCTCCTGCATCCTTCCATACTTCCAGCACCTTAGCATTCACTCGCACTAGCGCCAGTATGAAAGAAACAGGATAGCTTAGACAAGATTTCAGAACGCATATTTACATCGCGACGGCACGCAGTGTTATCACGCGTCGATCTATTCGGCGTTCGGAATTACCCCAGGAAGTATCACATGCCATGACCTAATATATATACACAATGTCACATCATATATATATATATATATATATATATATATATATATATATATATATAGCACCAAAGCCACTTACCTTTCCACAGAAATCCGCTGTTCCACTCAATGAATTCACTATTAAGTTACTACACAATAGTTACATCATTCCTGGTGGCACAGAACTAAGTTCTTCCTTTACTTAGTAACTAAGCACAATTTTGTCTGAATCTCCACCTACCAACTTACCTGGTTTTCTAACCGTTCTTCTGGCTTCAGCAACTGACTGACATAATCTAAGTTTCCATCCGGCACAAGTAACTAGGTTTTATTCTAACACAGCAACCTAATAGATGCAACGATTGGCAATATATAGTACATATATTTGGAACCCAAATCGCCCACATCACATTACAGCGTTCCTAACAGCTGATTCGCGAGCACACAGTCAACAAACCCACGATTAATTGTCACCTGCGTTATCGATCGGTTTGCTAATTAGTATGCGAGGACATCCGCATAGGTAATGAGGTTAGAACAATGGCGTGTGGAACACACGTACAAAGTTAAATGATTTAACCAAATATCTACCTGGATGGTGAAACCAGCTCTCCAGTCAGCTTCCGAACTGTTCAAGGGCTTCTCAGCTTCCTTTTCATAACAGTCAGCCGAATCATGGTTGAGGTGAGACGCAACACAAAAATGGCTCACACTCAGGCCAGCGTCTGTTCTCTTCGAACAAAAGTAAGTGAATGACTGCTTTAGCCAATTTCCCGCTTCGTGCCAACTCAATGCGCACAAGAAGCGAGTGCTTCTTGAGAAAAGATACTTTCTCGGGAAAACGTCATTCCCCGCCTAGAGTTTCTAGATCTCTCTGCACGGGAATTTAGAGCGATACCCAGCATCACGGGTTACTCGAATTCCGGTGTTTCGAGACGATTCTAGATAATAAGTCCTCCATCGGCTTCCCTCAGTCTATTTTTAGCTGGGAAAGTCCCCGATGACGCGCCAAAATAGTGCGGTATCTTGACGACCCAAGACAGATAAACGCGTTTCGTCACATAGGCCCCCACTTTAAGAGGATCGACCCCGTCGTTCCACTTCTACGCAGAAGCTGTCTATGTCGTTCGTTCTTCCTTCTAAGAGACCGGATGGCGGGTGAGGAAGTCTAACCCGTCAATATTGTATAGGATACTTTTACCACATTCGGTGGGGTGACAAGCTATTCAGTATCACGGGTGATCAACGCCTACTCCTCTACTGCGATCGGGCATCTCGCAGTATCTTGCGGACCAGAGCTCCCGTCTCGACCTGATTTAACGATCGTTCCTGCCAGAGTTTACTGGACTTCTGCAACTCCAGCTTCCCCTTTCGAGGACCCAGCTGGACTGCAGTCGGTCGGATTGAGGGACCAAGGGTCTGTGTTCGTTCCGACACAACCCACCTCTTCCGACCACGGCTCTCAGTGTAGCTAGCACTGCGGGTGTTCCTTTGGCCGGTCATGTTCCCCCGAGCACCGGGCTGAACCGAAGAAGGTACCTGCACATACATATAGGACTTCCTATGGTGTGACAGGCTTTCCGCTACCTGACTTGAACCCCGAACCGTTCTTTCAGCGAATCTCGGCGCCCTTGGGCTGGTGGACTTATCATCGGGCTTCCCCTCATAGCGCATGAGGAGACTGGAATGGAAAGTAGTAGACTTTCCCAGGATCACCACTCCATAGTGCTTGTGGAGCCCCACTTTATCCACTAGGAATGGGCCCTGCCACCCGATTTCGAATTCGTTCCCCTCGATTGGGATGAGTACTAGAACTCGGTCTCCAACCTCTAAGGATATCTTCGTCCTCGTCCGTTTCTCAGGTGTGCATTTACGGCACTCCGGACAAGACCTAATATACCTGCGCACGTCGCCTGTCATTCCCGGCCACCAATAGTACCGGGATAGACATTTACTGGTTGTCCCTACAGTCAGATGTCCGGTTGGGGACCTGACATGTACCGTCCGCAGCAGATTAGCTCTGAAGCTCTCAGGAACCAACTTACGTTCCCTCTGCCTCTTCTCTGTCCCAGTCTGAATTAACTCTGACTGGTTATCAGAGTTGAACTTACCCTGAGTTAACGGGTTTTCATTGTTGGGCAACCTTTCCGAACAAGGACACTCCGTCGCATCCTTGCTCCGAGCATTACTCATTCTATCCGGGTGAGGGTTTCGGAGACTTACCTTTTCGAGACCCTCTTCCTCTGTATCTCTGACCTGCCTAGACTTATGGATGCTAGGGTGTTCTGGTTCGCCCAGAAACACGTACTTCCGGCCTAGAATTAGGGGATAGAGAGGATCCGGTACGACTGCCGCCTGAATGCGTCCAGTAACGTACTTGCTCCGAATCTCCACATTGGCAATCGGGCAACGTAACGCCACAGCACTCCTACTGGCGGGCTGTATCTCCGTCATCTCCCCGGTGAGTTGCTCTGGGCCTGTCAGGTGGGATGCAATTACAGCTGAAAATTGCAATCCCGTGTCGTAGAGGCACGACACCTGTTGCCCATTCACTTCTACTCTCTCAACCACTGGAGGTCGTCTAGTTTCTCCATTCCCATCAACCGACTTCACTTTCCTGCAAGATCTATCCCTAATCTCTGCAAGACAAGCAAAGTGAAAGTCCTTGGGCTTACTCTTACACTCACTCGTATTGTGAGTGCTGGACTTGCAGAATTTGCACCATCGTTCACTCCACTTCCTCTTTGGAGAACTAGGTGGGCTATTCTTACCTTGGTTGACGTTAGAGATCTTCTCTAAAGAGCCTACCTGTTTCTTTGGTTCATCAGAACCTGTGGTCTTCTTTGACTTCTTCTTTGACTTACCTTGATCCGGATCTTTCGATCTCGGATCTGTTGGACTGGGGTCCCCAGTCTCGCCATAGACTTCAACGTATCTTTCGGCTAACTTGGTGACTATATCCAATCTCTCAGCCCCATTCTCACCTAAGAAGTTTCGCAAGGGTTTAGACATTTGCATTCGCATCTGATCTACAACCATCAACTCACGCAAACTTTCATACTCCTCATTAAATCCGGCCAAGGCCATCCATTTAAGAAGGTATGAGTTCAATCTCACACTGTATGCTGAAAACAGTTCACCAGGTTCTCGCTTCGCCGTCCGAAACTTCCTTCGGTATGAGTGCGCTGTGATCTCGAATCTCTTCAAGAGAGCCGCTTTCAATGCCGGGTAATCATTCTGTAACCCCGGTGGTAAGCGTGCATACACCTCATAACCTTCGGCACGGAGTCCCTGGGAGAGTTTCAAACACCATTTCTGTTTGTCTAGACCCATTGCAATAGACATGGCTTCATACTTCTCTAAGTATTGGTCTATCCGTTCCTTCTCGGGTTCGAACGGCTGTAAAGGCCATTTCATAGCCTGGTAGTCACGTCTACTGGTTGACTCTGAGCCAGGAGGTACACCTCCTCCCATAGCTCCATCAGTTACACCTGTAGCAGGCACTTGTGCCTCAAGTAGCTTCATTCGATACTCATGGTCACGTTTTTCTTTCTCGGCTTCCACTCAAGCCGTTTCATTTCAGTATCGGCCGCTATCCTCTTTTCCTCAAGAGCCACTTTACTGGCTTCCAGTTCTCTTTCTGCTCTCCTCCTCTCTCTTTCCTCTTGGCGAAAATTTCTTTCCACCTCTTGGACATAGGATTTCAAAGCATCTCCTTCCAGACCCGACTTACGTCCAGTTTCCTGAACTTTGTCTAAGTCTAACTCTTGGGTAGACATGTTGACTATGATAAGTGGGTACTCAAGTATGTGTGGGTGATGCAATACAATGAATCAATAATCAATAGTACTAACTAATCACCACAACACAAATGTCCGTCAGACAGTTAGGAGATAGGTAGAAGTAGTAGATTCTTATGTAGACTGAAGTAGAGGATAAAGATAAAGTCCCTATCCCTATGTGAGAGGTCTACAACACACAAAGATCTTGGAATAATCCCGGACGAGCCCCCACTCTGTAACGGAGTGTTTCGGGTTCACCTTGGGTAGTGAGAGTGAACCATACCCGAGGTGTCTCTAGCACTCCCGTGTATTCTAGCCCCAGGGGTTGGACGAGCAGATACACTTTTTTTCTCTGTGGTTGATCTCAGGTTATTTAGTTACGTCTACACACCCCTCCAGATTCTAGACCCCCACTAACTACCTACACCTGTTGAACAATGAACACTTAGGCATCGTCCGAGACCACACTCAATCATTATACAAAGAGCAAGTCAACTTACATAAAGTTTATTCTACCCTTGAGAATATAGAACTGAAATGAACATCCTGATAGAAGAATCTATTTACACAAATAGAAGATAGAGTAGAGACAGACTTAGAGATGTAGGTGTCTTCATCGAGTTGAGAAGTAGAGTGGATGCAGATGTCCCGTCCAGTCGGTCCGCCACTCACCCGGCTTCCTTCCAGTGAGATGACTAGAACCTTGGAGACCACTCCGTCTCCCGAACGTGGAACCACAACAATAGAGTCACTGCTGGACCACACTTCACTGGACCAACTGCATCTATAACACTCCCACGGAGTCACTGGTAATACAGTTCTCGAACACTACCGAGTTGGAGACAATCTTCCTGGACTTGGCTCCAAGTATTGATTACTTCGATGAACTAAATAGTCTCTGACCAATCGAATGGTCGGTCACTCATAGCACAGTCCCTCTGCAGAACCGATATGGCATTGACCAATTCAATGGTCTCTTACAGTCACACTTTTGTGGATCAGATATGGCTACTGAAAAGTTACTGAGTCCTTCTAGAACACAGTTGATAATCTGGATACGGAAACAGTACATTAATAGAATCAGACATCTATGTTACGGAAACAATTCAGGTTGGACTATAATCTATAGTCCCTTCCACCGGGTTACACTTGACACACAAGTCAATAACTGGTGTAGTTCTTCTCAAGACCTGCCCCTAGAGCTGTCCAAAGAACCCTTCAAGTGTCTGAAGATTAGTTACTTCTGCGTTTAGGCAGAACCCCCGTCAAACCAGACGGACCGGTGTTCCCTGTCGAGCATGATTACTCAACATGCTGAAATGTTCCTGGCAAAACAGAGTATCTTCTATTTTAAACGATCACAAACCATCACTTCCCACACGTGCACCTTCAGGGCAGTTGTATGTCTGGAAGCAAACTTCACGCATGGTGAATCACATTGGGTACCTGGTGTGATGGAGTCTGGCGTGATAAGTAAAGAACTGAACCCTTCGCTCTGTCACACGAAGTGGTTTTCTGCCAACAACAATTATAGTTGACTGGTTCCTCAACAGGCAAACTCCTGAAAAGGAAGAGCGACCGGTGAGAGTATACTGGCCCAAACATTAGTTCACATGCATCCTACCAATAACTACTCAACTCTCAGTCATGCTAATTAGTTATTCATATAACCAAAGCATTATCTCTATATGGAGAGTAGTAAAGCATGGGTTCACAAATGTCAGCTGGCCTCACAGAACAGCCCGTCAAACAGAGCAAGAAATCAGAATGACGAGTCTGATCCTAGGTCTCACCTATCCCTAATCATCTACCAGTCGTCGCTAACGTCAGTAATGATACAAGGCTGTTATTGTTCTAATTTAATCGAACTAAACAAATAGGTAAAGAGTCCCTAGACTCGTTCCTAACATCATCAATGTACATTAAGAAACATCAACTTGATCAATATACCATCCCTCGGGATATAGGAATAGTACATGATCACATCCAATATGTACACAAGCCTGTTTGCTGGTGGGACCACCTGCCCACGCCACAGCAAACTCTTCTTATCAGACTCTTCCTTAGAGTCAAGAAGCCTTCTTGAGAATACATGTTCCCCCCCCCCCCCCATGTTCCAAGGGTACTGTTCCAAGTCTGTCCTCCCAAGTGGTTTAGCCTTGGCCTGGACTGAACTTCATCGTTGGTTTGGTCTACCAACACATACTTTCATAACTTGCTTTCACATCCCCCATATTCTATATTTCCCCAGTCTCATACAGCCTCCTGCATCCTTCCATACTTCCAGCACCTTAGCATTCACTCGCACTAGCGCCAGTATGAAAGAAACAGGATAGCTTAGACAAGATTTCAGAACGCATATTTACATCGCGACGGCACGCAGTGTTATCACGCGTCGATCTATTCGGCGTTCGGAATTACCCCAGGAAGTATCACATGCCATGACCTAATATATATACACAATGTCACATCATATATATATATATATATATATATATATATATATATATATATATATATATATATATATAGCACCAAAGCCACTTACCTTTCCACAGAAATCCGCTGTTCCACTCAATGAATTCACTATTAAGTTACTACACAATAGTTACATCATTCCTGGTGGCACAGAACTAAGTTCTTCCTTTACTTAGTAACTAAGCACAATTTTGTCTGAATCTCCACCTACCAACTTACCTGGTTTTCTAACCGTTCTTCTGGCTTCAGCAACTGACTGACATAATCTAAGTTTCCATCCGGCACAAGTAACTAGGTTTTATTCTAACACAGCAACCTAATAGATGCAACGATTGGCAATATATAGTACATATATTTGGAACCCAAATCGCCCACATCACATTACAGCGTTCCTAACAGCTGATTCGCGAGCACACAGTCAACAAACCCACGATTAATTGTCACCTGCGTTATCGATCGGTTTGCTAATTAGTATGCGAGGACATCCGCATAGGTAATGAGGTTAGAACAATGGCGTGTGGAACACACGTACAAAGTTAAATGATTTAACCAAATATCTACCTGGATGGTGAAACCAGCTCTCCAGTCAGCTTCCGAACTGTTCAAGGGCTTCTCAGCTTCCTTTTCATAACAGTCAGCCGAATCATGGTTGAGGTGAGACGCAACACAAAAATGGCTCACACTCAGGCCAGCGTCTGTTCTCTTCGAACAAAAGTAAGTGAATGACTGCTTTAGCCAATTTCCCGCTTCGTGCCAACTCAATGCGCACAAGAAGCGAGTGCTTCTTGAGAAAAGATACTTTCTCGGGAAAACGTCATTCCCCGCCTAGAGTTTCTAGATCTCTCTGCACGGGAATTTAGAGCGATACCCAGCATCACGGGTTACTCGAATTCCGGTGTTTCGAGACGATTCTAGATAATAAGTCCTCCATCGGCTTCCCTCAGTCTATTTTTAGCTGGGAAAGTCCCCGATGACGCGCCAAAATAGTGCGGTATCTTGACGACCCAAGACAGATAAACGCGTTTCGTCACATAGGCCCCCACTTTAAGAGGATCGACCCCGTCGTTCCACTTCTACGCAGAAGCTGTCTATGTCGTTCGTTCTTCCTTCTAAGAGACCGGATGGCGGGTGAGGAAGTCTAACCCGTCAATATTGTATAGGATACTTTTACCACATTCGGTGGGGTGACAAGCTATTCAGTATCACGGGTGATCAACGCCTACTCCGCTACTGCGATCGGGCATCTCGCAGTATCTTGCGGACCAGAGCTCCCGTCTCGACCTGATTTAACGATCGTTCCTGCCAGAGTTTACTGGACTTCTGCAACTCCAGCTTCCCCTTTCGAGGACCCAGCTGGACTGCAGTCGGTCGGATTGAGGGACCAAGGGTCTGTGTTCGTTCCGACACAACCCACCTCTTCCGACCACGGCTCTCAGTGTAGCTAGCACTGCGGGTGTTCCTTTGGCCGGTCATGTTCCCCCGAGCACCGGGCTGAACCGAAGAAGGTACCTGCACATACATATAGGACTTCCTATGGTGTGACAGGCTTTCCGCTACCTGACCTGAACCCCGAACCGTTCTTTCAGCGAATCTCGGCGCCCTTGGGCTGGTGGACTTATCATCGGGCTTCCCCTCATAGCGCATGAGGAGACTGGAATGGAAAGTAGTAGACTTTCCCAGGATCACCACTCCATAGTGCTTGTGGAGCCCCACTTTATCCACTAGGAATGGGCCCTGCCACCCGATTTCGAATTCGTTCCCCTCGATTGGGATGAGTACTAGAACTCGGTCTCCAACCTCTAAGGATATCTTCGTCCTCGTCCGTTTCTCAGGTGTGCATTTACGGCACTCCGGACAAGACCTAATATACCTGCGCACGTCGCCTGTCATTCCCGGCCACCAATAGTACCGGGATAGACATTTACTGGTTGTCCCTACAGTCAGATGTCCGGTTGGGGACCTGACATGTACCGTCCGCAGCAGATTAGCTCTGAAGCTCTCAGGAACCAACTTACGTTCCCTCTGCCTCTTCTCTGTCCCAGTCTGAATTAACTCTGACTGGTTATCAGAGTTGAACTTACCCTGAGTTAACGGGTTTTCATTGTTGGGCAACCTTTCCGAACAAGGACACTCCGTCGCATCCTTGCTCCGAGCATTACTCATTCTATCCGGGTGAGGGTTTCGGAGACTTACCTTTTCGAGACCCTCTTCCTCTGTATCTCTGACCTGCCTAGACTTATGGATGCTAGGGTGTTCTGGTTCGCCCAGAAACACGTACTTCCGGCCTAGAATTAGGGGATAGAGAGGATCCGGTACGACTGCCGCCTGAATGCGTCCAGTAACGTACTTGCTCCGAATCTCCACATTGGCAATCGGGCAACGTAACGCCACAGCACTCCTACTGGCGGGCTGTATCTCCGTCATCTCCCCGGTGAGTTGCTCTGGGCCTGTCAGGTGGGATGCAATTACAGCTGAAAATTGCAATCCCGTGTCGTAGAGGCACGACACCTGTTGCCCATTCACTTCTACTCTCTCAACCACTGGAGGTCGTCTAGTTTCTCCATTCCCATCAACCGACTTCACTTTCCTGCAAGATCTATCCCTAATCTCTGCAAGACAAGCAAAGTGAAAGTCCTTGGGCTTACTCTTACACTCACTCGTATTGTGAGTGCTGGACTTGCAGAATTTGCACCATCGTTCACTCCACTTCCTCTTTGGAGAACTAGGTGGGCTATTCTTACCTTGGTTGACGTTAGAGATCTTCTCTAAAGAGCCTACCTGTTTCTTTGGTTCATCAGAACCTGTGGTCTTCTTTGACTTCTTCTTTGACTTACCTTGATCCGGATCTTTCGATCTCGGATCTGTTGGACTGGGGTCCCCAGTCTCGCCATAGACTTCAACGTATCTTTCGGCTAACTTGGTGACTATATCCAATCTCTCAGCCCCATTCTCACCTAAGAAGTTTCGCAAGGGTTTAGACATTTGCATTCGCATCTGATCTACAACCATCAACTCACGCAAACTTTCATACTCCTCATTAAATCCGGCCAAGGCCATCCATTTAAGAAGGTATGAGTTCAATCTCACACTGTATGCTGAAAACAGTTCACCAGGTTCTCGCTTCGCCGTCCGAAACTTCCTTCGGTATGAGTGCGCTGTGATCTCGAATCTCTTCAAGAGAGCCGCTTTCAATGCCGGGTAATCATTCTGTAACCCCGGTGGTAAGCGTGCATACACCTCATAACCTTCGGCACGGAGTCCCTGGGAGAGTTTCAAACACCATTTCTGTTTGTCTAGACCCATTGCAATAGACATGGCTTCATACTTCTCTAAGTATTGGTCTATCCGTTCCTTCTCGGGTTCGAACGGCTGTAAAGGCCATTTCATAGCCTGGTAGTCACGTCTACTGGTTGACTCTGAGCCAGGAGGTACACCTCCTCCCATAGCTCCATCAGTTACACCTGTAGCAGGCACTTGTGCCTCAAGTAGCTTCATTCGATACTCATGGTCACGTTTTTCTTTCTCGGCTTCCACTCAAGCCGTTTCATTTCAGTATCGGCCGCTATCCTCTTTTCCTCAAGAGCCACTTTACTGGCTTCCAGTTCTCTTTCTGCTCTCCTCCTCTCTCTTTCCTCTTGGCGAAAATTTCTTTCCACCTCTTGGACATAGGATTTCAAAGCATCTCCTTCCAGACCCGACTTACGTCCAGTTTCCTGAACTTTGTCTAAGTCTAACTCTTGGGTAGACATGTTGACTATGATAAGTGGGTACTCAAGTATGTGTGGGTGATGCAATACAATGAATCAATAATCAATAGTACTAACTAATCACCACAACACAAATGTCCGTCAGACAGTTAGGAGATAGGTAGAAGTAGTAGATTCTTATGTAGACTGAAGTAGAGGATAAAGATAAAGTCCCTATCCCTATGTGAGAGGTCTACAACACACAAAGATCTTGGAATAATCCCGGACGAGCCCCCACTCTGTAACGGAGTGTTTCGGGTTCACCTTGGGTAGTGAGAGTGAACCATACCCGAGGTGTCTCTAGCACTCCCGTGTATTCTAGCCCCAGGGGTTGGACGAGCAGATACACTTTTTTTCTCTGTGGTTGATCTCAGGTTATTTAGTTACGTCTACACACCCCTCCAGATTCTAGACCCCCACTAACTACCTACACCTGTTGAACAATGAACACTTAGGCATCGTCCGAGACCACACTCAATCATTATACAAAGAGCAAGTCAACTTACATAAAGTTTATTCTACCCTTGAGAATATAGAACTGAAATGAACATCCTGATAGAAGAATCTATTTACACAAATAGAAGATAGAGTAGAGACAGACTTAGAGATGTAGGTGTCTTCATCGAGTTGAGAAGTAGAGTGGATGCAGATGTCCCGTCCAGTCGGTCCGCCACTCACCCGGCTTCCTTCCAGTGAGATGACTAGAACCTTGGAGACCACTCCGTCTCCCGAACGTGGAACCACAACAATAGAGTCACTGCTGGACCACACTTCACTGGACCAACTGCATCTATAACACTCCCACGGAGTCACTGGTAATACAGTTCTCGAACACTACCGAGTTGGAGACAATCTTCCTGGACTTGGCTCCAAGTATTGATTACTTCGATGAACTAAATAGTCTCTGACCAATCGAATGGTCGGTCACTCATAGCACAGTCCCTCTGCAGAACCGATATGGCATTGACCAATTCAATGGTCTCTTACAGTCACACTTTTGTGGATCAGATATGGCTACTGAAAAGTTACTGAGTCCTTCTAGAACACAGTTGATAATCTGGATACGGAAACAGTACATTAATAGAATCAGACATCTATGTTACGGAAACAATTCAGGTTGGACTATAATCTATAGTCCCTTCCACCGGGTTACACTTGACACACAAGTCAATAACTGGTGTAGTTCTTCTCAAGACCTGCCCCTAGAGCTGTCCAAAGAACCCTTCAAGTGTCTGAAGATTAGTTACTTCTGCGTTTAGGCAGAACCCCCGTCAAACCAGACGGACCGGTGTTCCCTGTCGAGCATGATTACTCAACATGCTGAAATGTTCCTGGCAAAACAGAGTATCTTCTATTTTAAACGATCACAAACCATCACTTCCCACACGTGCACCTTCAGGGCAGTTGTATGTCTGGAAGCAAACTTCACGCATGGTGAATCACATTGGGTACCTGGTGTGATGGAGTCTGGCGTGATAAGTAAAGAACTGAACCCTTCGCTCTGTCACACGAAGTGGTTTTCTGCCAACAACAATTATAGTTGACTGGTTCCTCAACAGGCAAACTCCTGAAAAGGAAGAGCGACCGGTGAGAGTATACTGGCCCAAACATTAGTTCACATGCATCCTACCAATAACTACTCAACTCTCAGTCATGCTAATTAGTTATTCATATAACCAAAGCATTATCTCTATATGGAGAGTAGTAAAGCATGGGTTCACAAATGTCAGCTGGCCTCACAGAACAGCCCGTCAAACAGAGCAAGAAATCAGAATGACGAGTCTGATCCTAGGTCTCACCTATCCCTAATCATCTACCAGTCGTCGCTAACGTCAGTAATGATACAAGGCTGTTATTGTTCTAATTTAATCGAACTAAACAAATAGGTAAAGAGTCCCTAGACTCGTTCCTAACATCATCAATGTACATTAAGAAACATCAACTTGATCAATATACCATCCCTCGGGATATAGGAATAGTACATGATCACATCCAATATGTACACAAGCCTGTTTGCTGGTGGGACCACCTGCCCACGCCACAGCAAACTCTTCTTATCAGACTCTTCCTTAGAGTCAAGAAGCCTTCTTGAGAATACATGTTCCCCCCCCCCATGTTCCAAGGGTACTGTTCCAAGTCTGTCCTCCCAAGTGGTTTAGCCTTGGCCTGGACTGAACTTCATCGTTGGTTTGGTCTACCAACACATACTTTCATAACTTGCTTTCACATCCCCCATATTCTATATTTCCCCAGTCTCATACAGCCTCCTGCATCCTTCCATACTTCCAGCACCTTAGCATTCACTCGCACTAGCGCCAGTATGAAAGAAACAGGATAGCTTAGACAAGATTTCAGAACGCATATTTACATCGCGACGGCACGCAGTGTTATCACGCGTCGATCTATTCGGCGTTCGGAATTACCCCAGGAAGTATCACATGCCATGACCTAATATATATACACAATGTCACATCATATATATATATATATATATATATATATATATATATATATATATATATATATATATATATAGCACCAAAGCCACTTACCTTTCCACAGAAATCCGCTGTTCCACTCAATGAATTCACTATTAAGTTACTACACAATAGTTACATCATTCCTGGTGGCACAGAACTAAGTTCTTCCTTTACTTAGTAACTAAGCACAATTTTGTCTGAATCTCCACCTACCAACTTACCTGGTTTTCTAACCGTTCTTCTGGCTTCAGCAACTGACTGACATAATCTAAGTTTCCATCCGGCACAAGTAACTAGGTTTTATTCTAACACAGCAACCTAATAGATGCAACGATTGGCAATATATAGTACATATATTTGGAACCCAAATCGCCCACATCACATTACAGCGTTCCTAACAGCTGATTCGCGAGCACACAGTCAACAAACCCACGATTAATTGTCACCTGCGTTATCGATCGGTTTGCTAATTAGTATGCGAGGACATCCGCATAGGTAATGAGGTTAGAACAATGGCGTGTGGAACACACGTACAAAGTTAAATGATTTAACCAAATATCTACCTGGATGGTGAAACCAGCTCTCCAGTCAGCTTCCGAACTGTTCAAGGGCTTCTCAGCTTCCTTTTCATAACAGTCAGCCGAATCATGGTTGAGGTGAGACGCAACACAAAAATGGCTCACACTCAGGCCAGCGTCTGTTCTCTTCGAACAAAAGTAAGTGAATGACTGCTTTAGCCAATTTCCCGCTTCGTGCCAACTCAATGCGCACAAGAAGCGAGTGCTTCTTGAGAAAAGATACTTTCTCGGGAAAACGTCATTCCCCGCCTAGAGTTTCTAGATCTCTCTGCACGGGAATTTAGAGCGATACCCAGCATCACGGGTTACTCGAATTCCGGTGTTTCGAGACGATTCTAGATAATAAGTCCTCCATCGGCTTCCCTCAGTCTATTTTTAGCTGGGAAAGTCCCCGATGACGCGCCAAAATAGTGCGGTATCTTGACGACCCAAGACAGATAAACGCGTTTCGTCACATAGGCCCCCACTTTAAGAGGATCGACCCCGTCGTTCCACTTCTACGCAGAAGCTGTCTATGTCGTTCGTTCTTCCTTCTAAGAGACCGGATGGCGGGTGAGGAAGTCTAACCCGTCAATATTGTATAGGATACTTTTACCACATTCGGTGGGGTGACAAGCTATTCAGTATCACGGGTGATCAACGCCTACTCCGCTACTGCGATCGGGCATCTCGCAGTATCTTGCGGACCAGAGCTCCCGTCTCGACCTGATTTAACGATCGTTCCTGCCAGAGTTTACTGGACTTCTGCAACTCCAGCTTCCCCTTTCGAGGACCCAGCTGGACTGCAGTCGGTCGGATTGAGGGACCAAGGGTCTGTGTTCGTTCCGACACAACCCACCTCTTCCGACCACGGCTCTCAGTGTAGCTAGCACTGCGGGTGTTCCTTTGGCCGGTCATGTTCCCCCGAGCACCGGGCTGAACCGAAGAAGGTACCTGCACATACATATAGGACTTCCTATGGTGTGACAGGCTTTCCGCTACCTGACCTGAACCCCGAACCGTTCTTTCAGCGAATCTCGGCGCCCTTGGGCTGGTGGACTTATCATCGGGCTTCCCCTCATAGCGCATGAGGAGACTGGAATGGAAAGTAGTAGACTTTCCCAGGATCACCACTCCATAGTGCTTGTGGAGCCCCACTTTATCCACTAGGAATGGGCCCTGCCACCCGATTTCGAATTCGTTCCCCTCGATTGGGATGAGTACTAGAACTCGGTCTCCAACCTCTAAGGATATCTTCGTCCTCGTCCGTTTCTCAGGTGTGCATTTACGGCACTCCGGACAAGACCTAATATACCTGCGCACGTCGCCTGTCATTCCCGGCCACCAATAGTACCGGGATAGACATTTACTGGTTGTCCCTACAGTCAGATGTCCGGTTGGGGACCTGACATGTACCGTCCGCAGCAGATTAGCTCTGAAGCTCTCAGGAACCAACTTACGTTCCCTCTGCCTCTTCTCTGTCCCAGTCTGAATTAACTCTGACTGGTTATCAGAGTTGAACTTACCCTGAGTTAACGGGTTTTCATTGTTGGGCAACCTTTCCGAACAAGGACACTCCGTCGCATCCTTGCTCCGAGCATTACTCATTCTATCCGGGTGAGGGTTTCGGAGACTTACCTTTTCGAGACCCTCTTCCTCTGTATCTCTGACCTGCCTAGACTTATGGATGCTAGGGTGTTCTGGTTCGCCCAGAAACACGTACTTCCGGCCTAGAATTAGGGGATAGAGAGGATCCGGTACGACTGCCGCCTGAATGCGTCCAGTAACGTACTTGCTCCGAATCTCCACATTGGCAATCGGGCAACGTAACGCCACAGCACTCCTACTGGCGGGCTGTATCTCCGTCATCTCCCCGGTGAGTTGCTCTGGGCCTGTCAGGTGGGATGCAATTACAGCTGAAAATTGCAATCCCGTGTCGTAGAGGCACGACACCTGTTGCCCATTCACTTCTACTCTCTCAACCACTGGAGGTCGTCTAGTTTCTCCATTCCCATCAACCGACTTCACTTTCCTGCAAGATCTATCCCTAATCTCTGCAAGACAAGCAAAGTGAAAGTCCTTGGGCTTACTCTTACACTCACTCGTATTGTGAGTGCTGGACTTGCAGAATTTGCACCATCGTTCACTCCACTTCCTCTTTGGAGAACTAGGTGGGCTATTCTTACCTTGGTTGACGTTAGAGATCTTCTCTAAAGAGCCTACCTGTTTCTTTGGTTCATCAGAACCTGTGGTCTTCTTTGACTTCTTCTTTGACTTACCTTGATCCGGATCTTTCGATCTCGGATCTGTTGGACTGGGGTCCCCAGTCTCGCCATAGACTTCAACGTATCTTTCGGCTAACTTGGTGACTATATCCAATCTCTCAGCCCCATTCTCACCTAAGAAGTTTCGCAAGGGTTTAGACATTTGCATTCGCATCTGATCTACAACCATCAACTCACGCAAACTTTCATACTCCTCATTAAATCCGGCCAAGGCCATCCATTTAAGAAGGTATGAGTTCAATCTCACACTGTATGCTGAAAACAGTTCACCAGGTTCTCGCTTCGCCGTCCGAAACTTCCTTCGGTATGAGTGCGCTGTGATCTCGAATCTCTTCAAGAGAGCCGCTTTCAATGCCGGGTAATCATTCTGTAACCCCGGTGGTAAGCGTGCATACACCTCATAACCTTCGGCACGGAGTCCCTGGGAGAGTTTCAAACACCATTTCTGTTTGTCTAGACCCATTGCAATAGACATGGCTTCATACTTCTCTAAGTATTGGTCTATCCGTTCCTTCTCGGGTTCGAACGGCTGTAAAGGCCATTTCATAGCCTGGTAGTCACGTCTACTGGTTGACTCTGAGCCAGGAGGTACACCTCCTCCCATAGCTCCATCAGTTACACCTGTAGCAGGCACTTGTGCCTCAAGTAGCTTCATTCGATACTCATGGTCACGTTTTTCTTTCTCGGCTTCCACTCAAGCCGTTTCATTTCAGTATCGGCCGCTATCCTCTTTTCCTCAAGAGCCACTTTACTGGCTTCCAGTTCTCTTTCTGCTCTCCTCCTCTCTCTTTCCTCTTGGCGAAAATTTCTTTCCACCTCTTGGACATAGGATTTCAAAGCATCTCCTTCCAGACCCGACTTACGTCCAGTTTCCTGAACTTTGTCTAAGTCTAACTCTTGGGTAGACATGTTGACTATGATAAGTGGGTACTCAAGTATGTGTGGGTGATGCAATACAATGAATCAATAATCAATAGTACTAACTAATCACCACAACACAAATGTCCGTCAGACAGTTAGGAGATAGGTAGAAGTAGTAGATTCTTATGTAGACTGAAGTAGAGGATAAAGATAAAGTCCCTATCCCTATGTGAGAGGTCTACAACACACAAAGATCTTGGAATAATCCCGGACGAGCCCCCACTCTGTAACGGAGTGTTTCGGGTTCACCTTGGGTAGTGAGAGTGAACCATACCCGAGGTGTCTCTAGCACTCCCGTGTATTCTAGCCCCAGGGGTTGGACGAGCAGATACACTTTTTTTCTCTGTGGTTGATCTCAGGTTATTTAGTTACGTCTACACACCCCTCCAGATTCTAGACCCCCACTAACTACCTACACCTGTTGAACAATGAACACTTAGGCATCGTCCGAGACCACACTCAATCATTATACAAAGAGCAAGTCAACTTACATAAAGTTTATTCTACCCTTGAGAATATAGAACTGAAATGAACATCCTGATAGAAGAATCTATTTACCCAAATAGAAGATAGAGTAGAGACAGACTTAGAGATGTAGGTGTCTTCATCGAGTTGAGAAGTAGAGTGGATGCAGATGTCTCGTCCAGTCGGTCCGCCACTCACCCGGCTTCCTTCCAGTGAGATGACTAGAACCTTGGAGACCACTCCGTCTCCCGAACGTGGAACCACAACAATAGAGTCACTGCTGGACCACACTTCACTGGACCAACTGCATCTATAACACTCCCACGGAGTCACTGGTAATACAGTTCTCGAACACTACCGAGTTGGAGACAATCTTCCTGGACTTGGCTCCAAGTATTGATTACTTCGATGAACTAAATAGTCTCTGACCAATCGAATGGTCGGTCACTCATAGCACAGTCCCTCTGCAGAACCGATATGGCATTGACCAATTCAATGGTCTCTTACAGTCACACTTTTGTGGATCAGATATGGCTACTGAAAAGTTACTGAGTCCTTCTAGAACACAGTTGATAATCTGGATACGGAAACAGTACATTAATAGAATCAGACATCTATGTTACGGAAACAATTCAGGTTGGACTATAATCTATAGTCCCTTCCACCGGGTTACACTTGACACACAAGTCAATAACTGGTGTAGTTCTTCTCAAGACCTGCCCCTAGAGCTGTCCAAAGAACCCTTCAAGTGTCTGAAGATTAGTTACTTCTGCGTTTAGGCAGAACCCCCGTCAAACCAGACGGACCGGTGTTCCCTGTCGAGCATGATTACTCAACATGCTGAAATGTTCCTGGCAAAACAGAGTATCTTCTATTTTAAACGATCACAAACCATCACTTCCCACACGTGCACCTTCAGGGCAGTTGTATGTCTGGAAGCAAACTTCACGCATGGTGAATCACATTGGGTACCTGGTGTGATGGAGTCTGGCGTGATAAGTAAAGAACTGAACCCTTCGCTCTGTCACACGAAGTGGTTTTCTGCCAACAACAATTATAGTTGACTGGTTCCTCAACAGGCAAACTCCTGAAAAGGAAGAGCGACCGGTGAGAGTATACTGGCCCAAACATTAGTTCACATGCATCCTACCAATAACTACTCAACTCTCAGTCATGCTAATTAGTTATTCATATAACCAAAGCATTATCTCTATATGGAGAGTAGTAAAGCATGGGTTCACAAATGTCAGCTGGCCTCACAGAACAGCCCGTCAAACAGAGCAAGAAATCAGAATGACGAGTCTGATCCTAGGTCTCACCTATCCCTAATCATCTACCAGTCGTCGCTAACGTCAGTAATGATACAAGGCTGTTATTGTTCTAATTTAATCGAACTAAACAAATAGGTAAAGAGTCCCTAGACTCGTTCCTAACATCATCAATGTACATTAAGAAACATCAACTTGATCAATATACCATCCCTCGGGATATAGGAATAGTACATGATCACATCCAATATGTACACAAGCCTGTTTGCTGGTGGGACCACCTGCCCACGCCACAGCAAACTCTTCTTATCAGACTCTTCCTTAGAGTCAAGAAGCCTTCTTGAGAATACATGTTCCCCCCCCCCCCCCCCCATGTTCCAAGGGTACTGTTCCAAGTCTGTCCTCCCAAGTGGTTTAGCCTTGGCCTGGACTGAACTTCATCGTTGGTTTGGTCTACCAACACATACTTTCATAACTTGCTTTCACATCCCCCATATTCTATATTTCCCCAGTCTCATACAGCCTCCTGCATCCTTCCATACTTCCAGCACCTTAGCATTCACTCGCACTAGCGCCAGTATGAAAGAAACAGGATAGCTTAGACAAGATTTCAGAACGCATATTTACATCGCGACGGCACGCAGTGTTATCACGCGTCGATCTATTCGGCGTTCGGAATTACCCCAGGAAGTATCACATGCCATGACCTAATATATATACACAATGTCACATCATATATATATATATATATATATATATATATATATAGCACCAAAGCCACTTACCTTTCCACAGAAATCCGCTGTTCCACTCAATGAATTCACTATTAAGTTACTACACAATAGTTACATCATTCCTGGTGGCACAGAACTAAGTTCTTCCTTTACTTAGTAACTAAGCACAATTTTGTCTGAATCTCCACCTACCAACTTACCTGGTTTTCTAACCGTTCTTCTGGCTTCAGCAACTGACTGACATAATCTAAGTTTCCATCCGGCACAAGTAACTAGGTTTTATTCTAACACAGCAACCTAATAGATGCAACGATTGGCAATATATAGTACATATATTTGGAACCCAAATCGCCCACATCACATTACAGCGTTCCTAACAGCTGATTCGCGAGCACACAGTCAACAAACCCACGATTAATTGTCACCTGCGTTATCGATCGGTTTGCTAATTAGTATGCGAGGACATCCGCATAGGTAATGAGGTTAGAACAATGGCGTGTGGAACACACGTACAAAGTTAAATGATTTAACCAAATATCTACCTGGATGGTGAAACCAGCTCTCCAGTCAGCTTCCGAACTGTTCAAGGGCTTCTCAGCTTCCTTTTCATAACAGTCAGCCGAATCATGGTTGAGGTGAGACGCAACACAAAAATGGCTCACACTCAGGCCAGCGTCTGTTCTCTTCGAACAAAAGTAAGTGAATGACTGCTTTAGCCAATTTCCCGCTTCGTGCCAACTCAATGCGCACAAGAAGCGAGTGCTTCTTGAGAAAAGATACTTTCTCGGGAAAACGTCATTCCCCGCCTAGAGTTTCTAGATCTCTCTGCACGGGAATTTAGAGCGATACCCAGCATCACGGGTTACTCGAATTCCGGTGTTTCGAGACGATTCTAGATAATAAGTCCTCCATCGGCTTCCCTCAGTCTATTTTTAGCTGGGAAAGTCCCCGATGACGCGCCAAAATAGTGCGGTATCTTGACGACCCAAGACAGATAAACGCGTTTCGTCACAATGATATTGGTTGTGTTCAGATATATGTTATTATTGTGATCTTTCGTCACTTCTACTGTCTATTGGTCGGTGTCAGGTTACATATTATTACCCGCACTGTGGTCGTTTCACACAAGCTTGTGATTGTTACTGTACTTTATTTTTTTGTGATCACCGTCTCCGTGGAATTGGCTTGTGAGTCTAACGTTTATAGACAACACTTACTGTTATTATTCATTCGTTTTGTATATGTACATATATTTATGTTTAAATATATTTCCAGAGTTTTTTTTTTACAGCTATTTGGTATATATGCGAGGGAGTACAGAGTGATATTATTAGTACTACGGATTTACGTAAGTCTTAGTGGAGGTGTACTTAGGGAGGGCACACAAAGACTAGCAGCAGAGTCTTTACATTTATAGTTGGCTGACAGACAGCAACGTGTCCACAAGTACAAGATACTTTATTGGAATATATTGAAGCAGGTGAACGGTTAGGCCTGAAGGGTAAAGAGTTACAGGAGTATGCCGAAGCAAAAGAACAAAAACAGATTGAAAGAGACCAGAGACAAGCCGAAAGAGAACAGAGACAACCAGAACTAGAGGCCAAGCGTCTACATAAAGAAAAGTTAGCTGAAATGGAAAACAAGCGTCTACAGGAAGAGAGAGATACAAGTAATGTTAGCTGAAATGGAAAACAAGGGTCTACAGGAAGAGAGAGAGACATACACAAATGGAACTTGAAAAGTTAAAACAAACAAATGCGGTGGAAATCGAGAAAGAGAAGATTAAGATGGAAGCGGAAATTGCACTCAGAAAACTAGAACTATCTTCGAAGGGTCAAAGTGAGGAAAGCAGAAGACCTTCGCAGTCGTCACAGAGATTAAAACTGCCATATTTTACAGACCGGGACCATCTTGAATCTTATTTGGGAAGATTCGAAGCATCAGCGAAAGTGTTAGGTATTCCAGAGGGAGAGTATGCGATGCGACTTGGCAAGTTTCTTACGGTTAAGGCCCTAGATACAATGTTTAATTTACCTGTGGAAGAAAGAAACAACTACACTATTTTGCGTCAACGTCTGCTTACGAAGTTCCAACTAACTGAGCATGGCTATAGAACAAAGTTTAGATACTTAGGACCAGAGACAAATCAAGATTTCACAGATTTTGTTAACACAGTAAAGAATACATTTAACAAATGGATGGAGCTTGCAGAGGTAGGGAAAGATTTTAATAAATTAGTGGATTTAATGTTAAGAGACAAGGTAGTATCTGCATGCAATACTAACTTAGTAGCTTTCTTTGAGGAACGTAAGCCAAATGACATAGATACAATGTCACAGTTAGGGCAAAATTACATGACTGCACATCCAAACAGTTCTATTGGTAGACTAATGAGTGAGGAAATAGTCTGTGCAGCGTACATTAAACAGGACCAGAATCCAGTTATTAGACCAAGATCAAAAAGTGTGGATTCAGCACAGACGTATGAGCAGCAAGAGTCTCAAGACGGTACCCATACAAAAGGGGGAACTTTCAGAGACGTCCAAATAGTTATGCCGGATGTTGGAATTGTGGGAGCTGGAGACACAAGGCAGCACAGTGTGATGCACAACCATCCAGTGAGCCAACAAGTAACGCAAGGAAGGAGATCATCTGTTTCAAATGTGGAAAGAAGGGGCATGTCATCCATCAATGTAGGATGAGAGGAACAGAGCACTCAAATGCAGCGCAAGTAATTGAGACGCTGAACAATGAAGATTGTAGTGGGTGCAAATCTCTTTTTGAAAAAGACGGTCAGCCAGTCTTAATATGTGGTCACACAGTTAAAGTAGGATCAGCAGTGCATGAAGGAGGAAGTCTGAAGATGCACCATGGATTTGTTAATGATAGGCCAGCGTTAACAATTAGGGATTCCGGATGTACGTCCATCGGAGTAAGAAAGAGTTTAGTGCATCCCTCGGATTATACAGGGAAAAAGATTAGATCCATAACATTTAATGGGACAGTAGAATTCTACCCATTAGCCGTGATTACAGTGAAAACACCATATATCACAGGAAGAGTGACAGCGTGTGTTCTGGACGCACCAGTGGCGGATTTAATCATAGGAAATGTAGCAGGAGTTAAAGATTGTAAAGAAGAAGAAGTAGTTTATCGGGACCAGAAACATAGTTTAAGTAGTAACGGGGTAGTTACTAAAAGAAAACCTAAATTAGAGAGTATAGCTGAAGAAAAAGTGGCACTTGAAGTAGACTCAGAAGACAACGATAGGACAGCTGAGCAGGTGAGAATGGATCTCAAATATAGCTGTAGGGAATGCCATAGACAAGATAATACTCTCGATAAATGTTTCCAAGGGTGTAGGAAAGTGAGACATAGACAATCAAAGAAGGGTAGATGGTGCTTCGGAAGGAAGAACAATACTCTCACTCGCAGGTTTTCAGATGGCGGAACTGCATGTGGTCAAGTAGTATTACCGTTAACACATAGAGACCGATATACTAGAACAGCTCGGGATAGGGCATGTGCAGGGCACATAGGAGTAAGGCAGAAGCAGCATAGAGCAGGATGCCAGGGATATTGGCCAGGATTTAATAAAGAGGTCAGACTAAACAGAGACTCCAGTGTAACAGTACAATATGCAGATAGCAATGTTAACGCAGTTCAAAAGAGTGTTAACGACATCACTGAACCAGGATTAGCAAACAGATGTGTTAAAGATATAGGAAACATGAGGCATGGGTATATGAAGGGTAGACACAGCATCGACAGGAATCATAGGTGGAGGTTTGAGGCAAGAAAAGAACCACCTGATATAGGGTCGGTACACAAATAGCTTGTGTATTTTTGAGGATGTTAATAGACCTGCAGATACACAGATATGATGTTTCCTATTATGTATTATTATTATGTGATGTATTAGTTCATGCATTGGTACACAAGATAGAATGTTGGATGTATTGATGTGTAGGGAATATGGGAGTGTACTATGAGCATTTGATGTATTATTTAGTGTGGTAGCTAGAGTAAGGTGGCGCCATACTTAGGGCTACCCAGGCAATATGTCTGGGTCACATATTTGATAAGTATTAGTCTCCCAACATTTGAAAACGATGTTTTCTTTTAAGGGGGGGGGGATAATGACATATGCCTGGGTCATTGACAGTAAGGTGAGTGACCTGGCTACGAGAAAAACAATCAACCCATGAGAAATAATGGGGCGGGTGTGAATGGAGACCCCCAGAGTGGATGGGGTGAAGGACAGTGTAGTTTTGTGTGAAGTCAAGGGACTTGAGGTCAGTTGATGTTTTGGTGGCCGAACGGATCGGTTGTCGAGGACGTGGGAGTTTTAGACTGACTGTGGGTCAGTTCTTGTGTTGTGTTATGCTCCCAGTTGTGAAGACAGGCTTGAAACCCAGTGGGGGTTGGATAGTAATGGAGGCCTGAACCCAGAGTGGGTTTATAGTTAGTGGAGACTAGACCCATGTGTGTGAGTGTATTGTGTGAGGTCCAGCTGTGGATAGGAGCTGGATTACCTGTCTTATGGATTTGAGATGAAGCAGGCCGTGAGAAGACAGTGATGTGTACGGGTTAAAATTGTGAGGAGGATATTTATATTCTATGGATGATCTTGTGTCTGGATATATAAGGATGTTCCGTTTGTCCGTGTTCTTTCTGTATTAAAGGATTATGTGCGCCAACTCAATCTTGTTTACTGCCTGATGGATGTGTATTACTGGAGTGAGTTGCATTGTGAGACAGTTAGATAGCTCAATTGACACACTAGGAGCATCGTTACCTAGACAACGACCATCTCACGCACTTATCATAAAGAACGTCGGGTGATACTAACTAACTAACTAACTAACTAACTAACTAACTAACTAACTAACTAACTAACTAACTAACAAACTAACTAACTAACTAACTGACTAACTAACTAACTAACTAACTAACTAACTAACTAACTAACTGACTAACTAACTAACTAACTAACTAACTAACTAACTAACTAACTGACTGACTGACTGACTGACTGACTGACTAACTAACTAACTAACTAACTAACTAACTAACTAACTAACTAACTAACTGACTAACTAACTAACTAACTAACTAACTAACTAACTAACTAACTAACTAACATGCACAATGATGTAGGAAAGATGAGTGATTGGAAGGGCGAATGTAAGACAGGCGTGACCACTTTGTGACCCGTTGAAAATAAAGTTCGGTTGTTCGTTCGTTTGTTCTCTCTCTCTCCCCCTTTCTCTCTCTCTCCCTCTCCCTCTCTCTTTCACACACACATACCTATTACTTTTTTCTATCGTCACATACCTACACACACACGCTCGCTCGCAAGACGGATAACGGAAATTAGTGCTCTCACAAGGGGCACTTTGTTTCATCTCATCATCTCCTCTCATCATGTTCCTCTTGTGAAAATGTAAACTATACAAAATAACACAAAGTAGTGCAGATTTACATTACAGAATTACGACACACACAGGATGTTTCGGCGATTGGCTTTCATTAGCAAACAAACACATGCACAAAACGCAACATATAGTCACAGAGAGTATTTACCTTATCCTCTGGTGAGTCTCTGAAGCACCATTCTCTCCATACCGTGATGACCTATCTGTTCTTCTGCACTATACATATGATTCCAAACTGCCCCGACCACATCAGCCTTATCATGAACCAAAACCGCACCGATCAGCGCAGACCCAGCTAATCTGTCCACATACTCTTTTCCCTTCACACCAGCATGTCCTGGGGGGAGTGGGGGTGGGAGAGAGAGAGAGAGAGAGAGAGAGAGAGAGAGAGAGAGAGAGAGAGAGAGAGAGAGAGAGAGAGAGAGAGACGATCGAACGAACGAACGAACGGACTTTATTTTCAAAGGGTAACAAATTGGGCACGCAGGCCCGTCTTACATTCGGCCCTTCCAATCACTCATCTTTCGTTCATCAGTAGTGACTACATTAAGACGTGACGGCAGGATGAGACGAATAAAAAGATGCAAAAATGAAAGCAATGAAGAGAAAATAAAAATTGAAAAAAAAAATGTTCCCACTTACCTCAGAATTCCGAGCTGAGTATAGCCTGTACACAGCTATACACGGCTGTACACAACTATACACGGCTCGGAATTCTGAGGAAAGTGGGACAATTTTTTCCAATTTTTCTTTTCTCTTCATTGCTTTCATGTTTTCATCGTTTTGTTCTTCTCATCCTGCCGTCACGTCTTAATGTAGTCACAGGGGATCTCTGTGACTATATGTTGCGTTTTGTGTATGTGTTTGTTTGCTGATGAAAGGTAATCGCCGCAGCGTCCTGTGTGTGTCGTAATTATGTTATGTAAAGCTGCACTACTTTGCGTCATTTTATATTGTTTATATTTTCATAGTTTTACCGCAGTTCTACTAAATTTTGTTCATATTTTTACTCTTGTAACTTTCGATGTCAAGGTGAAGTATAAACAGCTGGAGAGTACCCGCTTATGGGCACTTTGTAAACGCTTTAATTTAACTGATATAGTTATACGTTGAAGAACGACAATCATGATGAGACGAAAGACAACTGTGATCTAATCATCATCATCATCATCATCATCATCATCATCATCATCATCATCATCATCATCATCATCATCATCATCATCATCATCATCATTATCATCATCTTCCAAGTTTGCCGTCAAGCGTCGTGGGGAGGATTAATTGACGCTCGAGAGTCCGATGGGTGGCACTGCATAGTGTCATTCCGTGTGACACAAAGAATGGCTGAATGGGTAAGAGCTCTCTGTTCTTAAATATCCAGTGTTCCGATGGCGAGATAGCGGGTTCAATCCCTACACTGGTCAATTGGGCTAAAATGTTGACTTCTCGTCCTTGACTTGTGTACGTAAATTACAAGTACCTCTTAAGTCGGAGTGGGTTTGCCGGATGGCAAGGGACACTGGAAATAAGGAAAGCTAAATCACATGCAAATGTCAGCCCAAGGCACTAGATGTAGAAGCACGTGTATGGAATACGTTTGAGTTCAAAGCGAGCCAAGGCAAACACACACACACATATACACACACACACAGACATACACACACACACACTCACACAGACATATAGACAGACACACATACACACACACACACACTCACACAGACATATAGACAGACACACATACACACACTCACACAGACATACAGACACACACACACACACTCAGACATACAGACACACACACACTCACACAGACATATAGACACACATATACATACTCAGACATACAAACACACACACACATATACACACACACAGACATACAGACACACACACTCACACAGACATATAGACACACATATACATACTCAGACATACAAACACACACACACATATACACACACACAGACATACAGATACACATATACACACACACACAGACATACAAACACACACACTCACACAGACATACAGACACACATATACACACTCAGACATACAAACACACACACACTCACACAGACATACAGACACACATATACACACACACACACAGACATACAAACACACACACACACTCACACAGACATACAGACACACACATACACACACACACAGACATACAAACACACACACACACACTCACACAGACATACAGACACACACATACACACACATCAGTAATTATAATAACAAACATAGAAAAAGAAAAAAAAACTAACAACATTTACCTTGTCATGGCTCCTATTGTGTTGTTACTGACACTATGTAACAACACCTTCTGTGCATTGTGTTATTGAAAGGTACATAAATAAGCATATCCACCAGCACTTTGTTGTTTTAGCGGCCTCAGGGACTGGAAAGGCGGGTTAACAGTGACACTGTACCACCGTACATTTTGAAAGCATCCATTTCAGGGACTGGCTGAATCGGCTTTGTAGACGAGTTTCGCTGTAGATTTCAACAAAATTATGAGCAAATCACGCCTCCCGTCCCGCAGAAATCAGATACAAGATAAACACAAAACAGCTGATGGGAGGCAACATCGATACTGTATAAGATAAATTAAGCAACTGATCAATTGATGAGGTGCCGTCTCCACAATGAAGGTTGGCTGCAATGAATCTCTAACGCTGCCTGTATCTCGCCCTGACTGTACATTCTGTCAGACTGATGTTCGTCCATCTCTTAATGTTATCTTTCCACTTGTATCGTTGTCTACCTCCTGCTCGCTTGCCTTCAACTTTATCCCCCAGTATGGTTTTTATAAGAGTGTTATGCTTTTTAACGTGGTCGAAATATTTCACTTGCCTCTTTTTATTTCATTCATCAACTCTCTTTTTATTCCCAGTTTTTACCGCAGAACTTCTGTATTTGATTGTTATTGTCTCCATGAAATGCAACATATTATCCTGTATATCCACATCTCCAGGGACTCTAGTCAACTTCTTAATTGCTTGTTCATTGTCCAGGCTTCCCCGCCATCTATTAGCGTTGAATATACATATTTGACAATTCTCATTTTAATGCGTTTTTGATGTCTGGGTGTTAATACTGATTTGCCTGCTTGCGTGCTTGTGTTCGTTGGCTTGAGCTCCAACGTGAAGTCCTGTATGTGGGATGAAGACATCCTGTTGTCCAACATCAGTGTGATATCATACAGGACCTGAGGTTTGCGTGAGTATCCGTTGTCCCATGAATGGCTTATTGGTGTGCAGACTGGTGGTTCCTCGCCGTACAGCAGACACTCTCCGACGTCGGAGGAATCTGCAATCCTACTGACTTTAGCCAGGACCCCAAAGGGACCTGTTGCCCAGGACGCTTGACGAGGACGCGTCAATAGGTCTTGGCCAGTATATAACCCGGCCCTGGTGCCCTAGAAACATCTCTGCGCCTCTAATACTGATTTCATGTTGTTGAAAACATTTCTTGGCCATTCCCGTTCTATTTTCGAGTTCTGTTTCACTTCTGCCATCATCTGTTATAACATGTTCAAGATAGGAGAAATGTGTTACTTGTTCTAGTATCTCCCCGTGTATTGTGATGTTCATTGCTGGCCTCTCCTTTCCACTGCTAATTATCACAGTTTTAGTTGTTTGTTTCCGGTATAATGGCGACGCGATGACTCGTTGTCTTGAGGGAGACGCTGTTCAGTGTTTTTCTGTGGATTCCCTATGGAAATTCCCGTGAAATTCGTGTGGATAGTGTTTTTCCTTTGGATTATGTGATGTTATTTCGTGTTCGTTAATTGGAAGTGTTCAAAAGAAGCCACGGAAGGCAGGTGGTGGATGAAATTATGAGGGCAGCCGACAGATAATTGTTGGTTATGGTCTCGAGTTTCGCGACGGCAAGCTTTCTCTCTTTCGAGAGACACTGATTGCGGTCACCCGGCCAGTATGGTCACTGCCATAGAGGAAAGCAACGGCAAACTACCTCTTTGAAATTGCCTAGTTTATTATGATTCGCTTAAAGACTGATCATCGCAAGACAAGGACAGAGACATTAAAATTAGGAACATGGAACGTTAGGACGTTGATCAACGACGGAAAATTAGAGAACATAACACAAGAAATTCTTAAAGAGAAAAAATTAATATATTAGGTATGTGCGAAACGAGATGGACAGGAGCAGGCATCAAGATACATAAAGATTTTAAGATTATTTATTCTGGAGGTGAGGATCGACATAGGGGAGTGGCAATAATTTTGGACCGGAAAACATCAACGTCTGTTCAGGGATATTGGGCAGTGTCGGACAGAGTATTACTAGTTAAATTGAGTGGCAGACCTTTTAACATAAATGTTTTCAAGTATATGCCCCAACAGGAGAGTCTAGTGAAGATAGTGTAGAGGAATTTTATAATGACATAGAGTCTGCCTTAAAGAAATGTAAAAATTCAGAAATAAACATCATAATAGGGGACTTCAATGCAAAAGTAGGAAATCAAGGGGATAGATACACAGTAGGAAACTATGGTTTAGGAGAGAGAAATGAAAGAGGATACAGACTAGTAGAGTGGGCAAAAGAACAGGAAATGATTGTAGGAAACACCTGGTTCAAACAACACCCTAGAAGATTATGGACATGGAGGAGTCCTGATAGCAGGATTAGAAACCAGATTGACTACATTCTCATTAGCAGAAGATTTAGAAACGCCCTAACAGTAGCAAAAACAGTTCCCAGTGCTGATTGTTATAGTGACCACAGATTACTCACAGGAACATAGAGGATAAAGTTGAAGAAAGTCAAGTATACAACAGGGAACACTAAATATGATTTGTGTACATTGCGTAATGACAAGGAAATACAAAACAAATTCAACATAGAAGTACAGAACAGATTTGAAATATTGTCTGATCTAGAGATCCTATTCCAGGATGTGGATGATCAATGGGAAATGTTAAAGAATTCAATCAATGTGGCTGCAGAAACAACTATTCCAAAATTAAAGAAGGTGGGTCGTAAGAAATGGATGACTGAGGAAATTTTACACTTAATGGAAACAAGAAGACTCAACAAAAATAATCCTGCCAAATATGAAGAAATTCACAGACAAGTCAGAATATTATGTAGGAAGGCAAAAGAATCATGGCTTGAGGAAAAGTGCTTAGAAATTGAAAAACAACAAAACAGTCAAAATACCAAATTAGTGCACAAAAGAATTCAGGAACTTACTAATAAAAGAACAAGTACATCAACAGGCTGTCTAAAAACTAAAGATGGCAAAATCATAATAGAAAAAGATCAGATTCTACATGTATGGACAGATTATGTGAAAGACCTGTATAATGATAACAGAGAGGAACAGTATGCTATTAGATTTAATAATGAAGGACCAGCAATTTTAAAGATGGAGGTTCAAAATGTTCTTAGGCATATGAAATCTGGCAAGGCCCCCGGTGCAGATAACATCACAACAGAAATGATTATAGCTTTAGAAGAATTTGGACTAGAGCAAGTCACTAGACTGCTGAACCCATTATATGATACTGGAGATATACCTTCTGAATTATGTAATTCTGTATTTATTGCAATCCCAAAGAAATCAGGAACCTTAGAATGTGATCAACATAGAACAATTAGTATAATGAGTCACATCACAAAGATTTTGTTACGAATTATCATGCAAAGAGTGAGGAAGAAAATACAACCTGAAATAGGGGAAGAACAATGTGGTTTTGTAGAAGGAAAGGGTACAGTAAATGCTGTGTATATGCTGCGAACAGTTATTGAACGTGCTTTAGAAGTAAACAAGGATATACATCTTTGCTTTATTGACTACACAAAGGCTTTTGATAGAGTTAGACATGTCAACATTGTGGATATGCTTGCAGATCTACAAATTGATGGGAAAGACATTAGACTTATAAAAAACATATATTGGAAACAACAAGCTGCCATAAGAATTGATAATGAAGTAGGACAATACCAACCTATTAAGAGAGGTGTTAGGCAGGGATGTGTAATGTCTCCAGATCTTTTTTCCCTATACAGTGAAAATATTTTCAGAAATGTAGAAGACCTAAATGGAATCAGCATTGGAGGACGAAACATAAATAACCATTAGATATGCAGATGATACAGTATTGATTGCAGACAATGCACAGGATCTGCAACAATTAGTAGACGCTGTGGTTGTACACAGTGAGCAGCTGGGGTTGGAATTAAATTGTAGGAAGACACAGGTTATGGTCGTCACTAGGAAGAACGAAGTACCACAATGTAATATACAAGTAAATGGGAATATTCTTCAACAAGTGAATCGGTTCAATTATCTCGGAGCAGTCATAACATCTGATGGCAGATGCCTTGAAGAGATTAGAACAAGAATCGCCATTGCGAAAGTAGCCTTTAGCAAGATGAAAAACATTCTGACCAATAAAATGATGTCAATTGAAACGAGAAAAAGAGTGTTGAGGGGATACATAGAGCCTGTTCTTTTGTATGGATGTGAAACTTGGACAATGTGCAGTCAAGCTGAAAAACATCTGATGGCTGCAGAAATGTGGTTTCTGAGGAAAATGCAAAGAATACCATGGACAGATAGAAAAACCAATGACCAAGTACTATAAGAGACAAATGAAAATCGTAGATTGATTAGAGAAATTAGACGTAGACAGTCAAAATTTTTTGGACATGTTATGAGAAGAAATGGACTGGAGAACTTAGTGACAGCTGGCAAGATCGAAGGGAACAGACCAAGAGGAAGACCGAGAGGAAAATACCTGGATGGCTTGGCCACATGGCATGGACGAGACAGGAACACTGAGCTGATCCACGACTCTGGTGATCGAGTGAAATGGCGAATCATGACCGCCAACGCTTTCCGGCATGGCACATGATTGATTGATTGAAATATTAATACCTGAGCGACATTATGCAACTAAGTCTGTTTCCTTGCTCCACAACTTAATACCAACGTTTGTGCACTAAGTGATTCAATGCCATGGCCCGAAAGGTCGAGGCGGGTTCTGTACGCAGGCAGTGGACAGAATCCCTAGGGAGGTCTGTTGTCCGTAGAGTCATCTTCATCTTCGTTCCCGGATATGCGGGAGTTGAGGGAAATGAAGGAGCTGATAAACTTGCTGGCTCTGCATCTCCTGCACATGGCCAGCCCATGGATTGTGCCAATGTTATCAACGCCCTTAGAGAGATGTCGAGAGCGGAGGAATTTGACACCTGTGAATCCACATCGTTGTCCAGAATGAATCTTAGAGTTATAAGGTGATCGAGCAACATGTATAGTTATGAGTTATGATCTAAGAACCTACATCAACGCACTCAGGACATTCCCCAACTCACTCTGTCCCCTCGTTCAACCGCCAGCGGTAGGGCACTTGTTAGCACTCTTGTCTGTCGGCCTGGTGATCAGGGGTTCGAATCTGCTGATAGGTTATCAAAGTGTCTGTGAGTCAGCAGACATGTTGGCTGTCTGAGAGACATTATAGGCACATATGTGTACGTGAATAAGTTATTTCGCAGGCTGTCTGCGAGACATTATAGCTACATGTGTGTACGTGAGTCAGCTGATATGTTGGCTGACTGAGAGACATTATAGTTACATGTGTGTACGTGAGTCAACTGATATGGTGGCTGTATGAGAGACATTATAGCAACTTGTGTGTACGTGAGTCAACTGATATGGTGGCTGTCTGAGAGACATTATAGTTACATATTTGCATATTCATCATTCATTGGCACCTTTCCGTCTTGACAGAGGATAGTTTGGTACATTGTGTTTCAAAAAGGCTTAATAACTACGATCCATGGCGGTGGCGAGTGTGGCTGGTAAGGCCAATTCTTGCTGCAAATGTTTGCCCACAGTAGATGCATGTGAAACCATTGTGCACCATATTACGTCTCTCACGCTCTGTGTGTGCTTTATCTGCAATCATTTTCTCTTTTGTCTTTATTCCATTTCTGATGTTTGCCCTCCATGCAACACGTTCAGCGGCGACTTGCTCCCAATGTGCATTATCTATACCTGTATCAATCATGTCCCGCTTACACACATCTTTGTATCGTAGTAGAGGCCGACCCTGAGATCTCCTACCCGTCTGTAATTCACCAAAAAAGATGTCCTTTGATATATATAGCATATTATAGCTAACAGTATATGAGACACATGTCTCACATACACTTCTTATATAGCAAGTCAGTTATCTAAGAGCATTTGAGTCAGCTACAAGTTATTTATATACGTTTATTTGAGTCAGTTAACAAGTCAGTTATTCAAGCGTATGTAAGTCAGCTAACAAGTCAGTTACCAAAGCATATTTGAGTCAGCTAACAAGTCAGTTATCTAAGAGCATTTGAGTCAGCTAATAAGTTAGTTAGTTATCTAAGCATATTTGAGTCAGCTAACAAGTCATTTATCTAAGCTTATGTGAGTCATCTAACAAGTCAGTTATATTCGTGTATTTGAGTCAGTTAACACGATAGTTATCAAAGAGTATTCGAGTCAGCTAACAAGTCAGTTATCTAAGAGCATTTCAGTCAGCTGACAAGTTAGTTATCTAAGCATATTTGAGTCAGCTAACAAATCAGTTATCTAAGAGCATTTGTGTCAGTTAAGGAGTCTCCGTGGCGAAGTAGTCAAGCCGTTTGACTCGGGCTCCGAAGGTTGTGGGTTCGATTCCGGGCGGCGTCCTTCGGTTCACGAGTGAAACTTTTCGGAGACTCCTGTGAGTCGTCGCTAGAGCTACGGAGTTCGTGCTTCTTGCGACGCTTTCCGCGCTGCGGAAAGAGACCAAGTCGTATGGGATAAAACCAGGTGCTATGAAGTCGACCCTGTCGACTTTAAACAACTTTTTAAGCGACTTTGAGTCAGCGAGCAAGTCAGTTATCTAAGCATATTTGAATCAGCTAACAAGTCATTTATTTAAGCTTATTTGAGCCAGCTAACAAGTCTGTTTGTTATCTATGCGTATTTGAGTCAGCTAACAAGTCAATTATCTAAGCGTATTTGAGTCAGCTGACAAGTTAGTTATCTCAATGTACTTGAGTCAGCTGACAAGTTAGTTATCTCAATGTACGTGAGTCAGCTGATACGTTAGTTATCTCAATTTACATGAGTAAAGCTGACAAGTTAGTTATCTCAATGTATTTGAGTCAGCTAACAAGTTATTTATATACGTTTATTTGAGTCAGTTAACAAGATAGTTATCTAAGCGTATTTCAGTCAGCTAACAAGTCAGTTATTTATTTAAGCGTATTTGAGTCAGCTAACAAGTCAGTTATTTATTTAAGCGTATTTGAGTCAGCTTACAAGCCAGCTATCTAAGCGTATTTCAGTCAGCTAACAAGTCAGTTATCTCAATGTACTTGAGTCAGCTGACAAGTTAGTTATCTCAATGTACTTGAGTCAGCTGAAAAGTTAGTTATCTCAATGTACGTGAGTCAGCTGACAAGTTAGTTTCCTCAGTGTACGTGCTCTGTACTCATCTGCAACAACCAGCGAAGAGTCCCATTGCTAATGTTTCAAGAAGCAGTCTGATTATGTGTCCTTTTGGCCTTTCCTCGGAGTTTTAAGTATTGACCTTATCCTCTGGTGAGTCTCTGAAGCACCATTCTCTCCATACCGTGATGACCTATCTGTTCTTCTGCACTATATACATGATTCCAAACTGCCCCGACCACATCAGCCTTATCATGCACCAAAACCGCACCGATCAGCGCAGACCCAGCTAATCTGTCCACATACTCTTTTCCCTTCACACCAGCATGTCCTGGGGGGAGTGGGGGTGGGAGAGAGAGAGGGAGGGAGGGAGAGAGAGAGAGAGAGAGAGAGAGAGAGAGAGAGAGAGAGAGAGAGAGAGAGACAATCGAACGAACGAACGAACGGACTTTATTTTCAAAGGGTAACAAATTGGGCACGCAGGCCCGTCTTACATTCGGCTCTTCCAATCACTCATCTTTCGTTCATCAGTAGTGCATAGGAACAAAGATTGTCAAATGAATTTTGTAAACATAAACAATGCATATTACCATGTTATGAGACACATCCACCACCAACCCACACATCCCCAATTCACCCCACATCCCCCACCCAGCCATATACACAACCCAGACACACATACATGTCCCCACCCATCCACCACATCTCCACACCTACACATCTCCCCACACACAAATCCCGCCCACCACACATCCCATCCACCCACACCCCAAGCACACATACATTCCCCAACCCACACATCCCCCACCCACCTACACACATCTCCCCACCCACTCACATATCCTCCACCCGTCCCATTACCCACCAACAATCACCCACCCACATATCCTCCTCCACCCACACACCTCAAACCACCCAGCCAAACACACATCCCTCAACCACACATCCCCCACGCACACACACACACACACACATCTCCCCACCAACTCACATATCCCGCACCTACCCACACACAAATTCCGCACCCACCCACATAATCTCCCATCTCCCCCAGCCCACTCACAGATCCCGAGCCCATCCATACAAACATCCCCCTCCATCTCCTAACTCACACACACTCATCCACCCACATATCCTCTACCCACCCACACATCCTTCACCCACCCATCCCCCAACCACCCATCCCTTAACCACACACCCTTACCCATAAACAATCACCCACCCACACATCCTCTACCCAACCACATCCTCCACGCACCCATTCTCCACCCACCCATCCCCCAGCCATACATCCCTTAACCACACACCCCTACACATATACACACACACCCCCACCCACACACACACACACACATCTTCCCACCCAATATACACATCCCTCACTCACATCCCCACCCACCAACACATACCCCATTCACAAACACACACCTCCCATACACACACACACATTCCCCACCCTTACATTCATCCCCTCACACATCCCTCCACACACGTACGTATCCCTCAACCACTAACACCCACACATCCCTCACCCACTCATCAACACATACATCTCCCATATACCCACCCACGCTCACACACCCCTATTTAAACAAACGCCCCCCACCCTCACACACAACCTTTATCCACCCGCACACCCACACCCAATTACACCCCCCCCCACACACACACATCCGTTATCCACACCCATCTCCCTTCCCACACAACACCACACCCACACACATCCCTCTCCCCACACATCTCCTACCCACCCACACATCCCCACCTACAATCACCCTCACTACCCAGATATACATCAACCATCCAGCCACATACACCCCACCCACCCAGACATATCCCCCACACACATCCCCAAATCCATCACCCACACCCATCACCCAACCCACACACATCCCCTACACACATCCACCCACACAATTCTCACCCACACACCCACTCACCAACACACTCCATCCATCCACCCAAACATCCCACACCCACCCCTCACTCACACACACATCCCCACACTCACAACCACCCTCACCTGTACACATCACCCACCCACCACATATCCCCCACACCCATATCTCCCCACCCACACATATATCCCCCACCAATCCCATAACCATCAACAATCATCCACTCACATATTCTCCTCCTCCCATTCACCCACAACCGCCTAGCCAAACACACATCCCCATCCACTCACACATCTCCCCGCCAACCCATACATCCCGCACGTATTCACACACACCCATCCGATTGAGAGAAAAGGAGGAAATCCAACAGTTGCTCTCTATTGTAATTGTTGAATGGAAGCCTTCCACTCTACCCGAAGCGCGTTACAATCACAACATGTGTGAGCTAATTGTCTCATCTATATATATATATATATATATATATATATATATATATATATATATATATATATATATATATATATATATATATACTAGCTGACCCGGCCCGGCTTCACCTAGTCCCTGGTGGGGAGCATCTCATTTAATTCATATAAGTAGTCACATAAGTTCTCGTTCCCGTTACCGACTATCTGTCTGTCTGTCTGTCTGTCTATCTGTCTGTCTGTCTGTCTGTCTGTCTGTCTGTCTGTCTGTCTGTCTGTCTGTCTGTCTGTCTGACCCGGCCCGGCATCGCCCAGCTCCTGGTGTGGAGCATCTCATTTAATTCAAATAAGTAGTCATATAAGTTCCCGTTCCCGACTGTCTGTCTGTCTGTCTGTCTGTCTGTCTGTCTGTCTGTCTGTCTGTCTGTCTGTCTGTCTGTCTGTCTGTCTGTCTGACCCGGCCCGGCATCGCCCAGCTCCTGGTGTGGAGCATCTCATTTAATTCATATAAGTAGTCATATAAGTTCCCGTTCCCGACTGTCTGTCTGTCTATCTGTCTGTCTATCTGTCTGCCTGACCCTGCTCGGCTTCGCCCAGGCCCTGATGGGGAGCATCTCATTTAATTCATATAAGTAATCATATAAGTTCCCGTTCCCGTCTGTCTGTCTGTCTGTCTGTCTCTCCCTCCCTCTCTGTCTGTCTGTCTGTCTGTCTGTCTGTCTGTCTGCCTGTCTGTCTATTCATTTATTGGTTGCAGTTAGAACAACCTAGATAAACGAAGATCAACTTACAAAAAGCATTAGAAAGAGCACTTGAAAGGTCTTTACATCTTCCCCAACAATTAACTTGGGTAAATGGAGCGGCGGCAGCAGCAGCAGCAGAAGAAGAAAAAGGAGGAGTAGGAGCTGGGAGGAGGAAGAGGGAGGAGGAGGGAGGAAGAGATAGGCGGAGAGAGGAGGAGGAGGGAAGAGGAGGGAGGAGTAGGAGTAGGGAGGAATAGGAGGGAGCAGGAGGGATTAAGAGGAGGAGAGAGGAGGAGGAGGGAGGAGGAGGGAGGAGGAGGAGGAGAGAGGAGGAGGAGAGAAGAAGAGGAGGGAGGAGAAGGAGGGAGGAGGAGGAGGGAGGAGGAGGAGGGAGGAGGAGTAGGGAGGAAGAGGGAGGAGGAGGTGGGAAGGATGGAGGAGGAGGAAGAAGAGAGGAGTAGAAGGGAGGAGGAGGGAGGAGGAGGGAGGAAGGAGGAGGGAGGAGGGGAGGAGGAGTAGGGAGGAGGAGGAAGAGGGATGAAGAGGGAGGAGGAGGGAGGAGGAAGAGGGAGGAGGAAGGAGAAGGAGGAGGAAGCATGAGGGAGGAGAAGAACGCAGGATGAGGGGGAGGAGGAGGAGGGAGGAGGAGGAGGAGGGAGGAGGAGAGGGAGAAGGAGGGAGATAGAGGAGGAGGGAGGAGGAGGGAGGAGGAGGCGGAGAGAGGAGGAGGAGGCGGAGGTGGGAGGAGGAGGGAGGAGGTAGAGGGAGGAGGAGGGAGGAGGAGGGATGAGGGAGGAGAAGGAGGAGGAGGGAGGAGGGAGGAGGAGGAAGAGGGAGGAAGAGGAGGGATGTGGAGGGAGGAGGAGGAGGGAGGAAGAGGGAGGAGGTAGAGGGAGGAGGAGGGAGGAGGAGGAGAGAGGATGAGGAGGGAGGAGGAGAAGGGAGGAGGAGGGATGAGGAGGGAGGAGGAGAGGGATGAGGAAGGAGGAGGAGAGGGAGGAGGAGGTAGGAGTAAGAGGAGGAGGAGGAGGAGGTAGGTGGAGGAGAGAGACAAAGGGAGGAGGAGGAGGAGGGAGGAGGAGGGATGAGGGGGAGGACGTAGGAGGAGGAGGAGGGAGGAGGAGGAGAAGGGAGGAGGAAGGAAGCGGAGTGATTAGGAGGAGGGAGGAGAGCGAGGAGGTAGGAGGAGGAAGAGGGAGGAGGAGGAGGAAGGAGGAGGAAGGAGAAGGAGGAGAAGGAGGGAGCAGAAGAACGCAGGAGGAGGAGGGGGAGAAGGAGGGAGGAGGAGGGAGGAGAAGGAAGAGGGAGGAGGAGGAGGGATGTGGAGGGATGTGGAGGGAGGAGGTAGAGGGAGGAGGAGGGAGGAGGTAGAGGGAGGAGGAGGGAGGAGGAGAGAGGATGAGGAGGGAGGAGGAGAAGGGAGGAGGAGGGATGAGGAGGAGGGAGGAGGAGAGGGAGGAGGAGGGGGAGGAGGGAGGAGGAGGAGGGAGGAAGGGGAGGAGGGAGGAGGAGGGATGAAGGGGAGGACGTAGAATTTTGTTTGGTTGTTTTTTTTGGTGTTTTTTTGTTTGTCCTTTATGCGTTCCAGAACGGTCCATCCGATTGAGATGAAATTTTGTACAGATGTTGTTCTCACTCCCGCGGAGCAAACTAACATAGTTTGTGAGCTTAAAATCAACAATTTTTCCTCAAGCACGAAAGAAAATGGCATTACGAGCTTCAGAAACAGGGCCGCCTGTGGCCCGCCATCTTGCTCCTAGGGAACTCACTCTCTGATTAAACTAGAAATTAGTTATGAAAAGTAATGTTTCTTTGTGTGTGTGTCCTTTATGCGTTCCCGAACGGTCCATCCGATTGAGATGCAATTTTGTACAGATGTTGTTCACACTCCACGGATCCAACTGAAATACGAGCAACGGGAACGGGAAAGGGAATAGGGGCCGAACGCGTACTCTGTGCGCTTAGAGAAATGTATTTGAATTTAATGAGACGCTCCCCGCCAAGCGTGGGCGAAGCCGGGCCGGGTCGTCTAGTTTCATTTATAAAATGCTGGCAGTCTGTTTTCAGAAACTCCGTTAACGTAGAATTGTGATCGAAACCTGGTTGAAAACAGGTTTAAAGTGAGCATACAATTGCCCACGTTTGCTATTACAAACCATTCGGACCGTGGCAATGTCTATGTGCAAGTATTGATTGCACGTTGTGTGTAAACAAAATCTTGCGATCGCGGTTACGGACTGCTAGATCGGTAACATCTTGAAGTGATGAACCGGTTTTGTCGTCAGCTACCCGGTTGGGTGCTTGGTGCGACACTGAGCTATGAATTTTAATCGAAATGCTTGTTGTTTGTGTTCACGGTCACGTCGCCATGTACTGATGTCACAATACAAATGGCGGCACCCACACATTGTGGGAGTATAGGGTGTATTTTTAATGACTGTGCGGTGATTGAAAATATTGCCGGTCCAAGTTTTGTATTTACCTATTAAATTGCATGAACTTTACAGGGGGTGAATACAAAACTTGGACCTGCAATATTTTTAATCAATGCACAGTCATTAAAAATACACCCTATACATAACACCAGACATTCTGGTGTGTGGTGGCTCTATCCTGGTACTCACTTTGTTTTACTCACACCTGTCCGAGAACACACACGTCTACTAGAAAAACACAGGCTTGGATGATACATTGTTGGAAGCCATTACTGGCCTGTCCATCAATTTGCTGACACCATCGTGCTTCATGGTGACTGTCATCATGAAACTTTCCTGGAGCTCAGCAACTATAACCGATACATTGTCTCTGATAAGCGTTTCAATGTGATAACGACTTCTGGTCTGCTTCTCGACACCTTGGCAATGAGAGTGTTCACGTGAAGCTTCTGGGCAATGCAGCTTGGCTTCAAGGAATACGATCTGGGCAGATGGTCCGTTGTGTGGTATTTGGGGATGTACATGTTGACCCTGGACATAATAGTCTTTCATTTCATCATCAGACGGATTCAGGGAGTCTGGCGGTTGTGATCTGGTCACTCGTGTTACAGTGAGGACCTGAGAAGGACATCAGCTACTATTCTGAGACCAGAGAGAAGCAAGATGTTGTGATCTGGTCACTCGTGTTACAGCGAGGACCTGAGAAGGACATCAGCTACTATTCTGAGACCAGGGAGAGGCAAGATGTTGTGATCTGGTCACTCGTGTTACAGCGAGGACCTGAGAAGGACATCAGCTACTATTCTGAGACCAGGGAGAGGCAAGATGTTGTGATCTGGTCACTCGTGTTACAGTGAGGACCTGAGAAGGACATCAGCTACTATTCTGAGACCAGGGAGAGGCAAGATGTTGTGATCTGGTCACTCGTGTTACAGCGAGGACCTGAGAAGGACATCAGCTACTATTCTGAGACCAGGGAGAGGCAAGATGTTGTGATCTGGTCACTCGTGTTACAGCGAGGACCTGAGAAGGACATCAGCTACTATTCTGAGACCAGGGAGAGGCAAGATGTTGTGATCTGGTCACTCGTGTTACAGTGAGGACCTGAGAAGGACATCAGCTACTATTCTGAGACCAGGGAGAGGCAAGATGTTGTGATCTGGTCACTCGTGTTACAGCGAGGACCTGCGAAGGACATCAGCTACTATACTGAGACCAGGGAGAGGCAAGATGTTGTGATCTGGTCACTCGTGTTACAGTGAGGACCTGAGAAGGACATCAGCTACTATTCTGAGACCAGGGAGAGGCAAGATGTTGTGATCTGGTCACTCGTGTTACAGCGAGGACCTGAGAAGGACATCAGCTACTATTCTGAGACCAGGGAGAGGCAAGACGTTGTGATCTGGTCACTCATGTTACAGTGAGGACCTGAGAAGGACATCAGCTACTATTCTGAGACCAGGGAGAGGCAAGATGTTGTGATCTGGTCACTCGTGTTACAGTGAGGACCTGAGAAGGACATCAGCTACTATTCTGAGACCAGGGAGAGGCAAGATTTTGTGATCTGGTCACTCGTGTTACAGTGAGGACCTGAGAAGGACATCAGCTACTATTCTGAGACCAGGGAGAGGCAAGATGTTGTGATCTGGTCACTCGTGTTACAGTGAGGACCTGAGAAGGACATCAGCTACTATTCTGAGACCAGGGAGAGGCAAGATGTTGTGATCTGGTCACTCGTGTTACAGTGAGGACCTGAGAAGGACATCAGCTACTATTCTGAGACCAGGGAGAGGCAAGATGTTGTGATCTGGTCACTCGTGTTACAGCGAGGACCTGAGAAGGACATCAGCTACTATTCTGAGACCAGGGAGAGGCAAGATGTTGTGATCTGGTCACTCGTGTTACAGCGAGGACCTGAGAAGGACATCAGCTACTATTCTGAGACCAGGGAGAGGCAAGATGTTGTGATCTGGTCACTCGTGTTACAGTGAGGACCTGAGAAGGACATCAGCTACTATTCTGAGACCAGGGAGAGGCAAGATGTTGTGATCTGGTCACTCGTGTTACAGTGAGGACCTGAGAAGGACATCAGCTACTATTCTGAGACCAAGGAGAGGCAAGATGTTGTGATCTGGTCACTCGTGTTACAGCGAGGACCTGAGAAGGACATCAGCTACTATTCTGAGACCAGGGAGAGGCAAGATGTTGTGATCTGGTCACTCGTGTTACAGTGAGGACCTGAGAAGGACATCAGCTACTATTCTGAGACCAGGGAGAGGCAAGATGTTGTGATCTGGTCACTCGTATTACAGCGAGGACCTGAGAAGGACATCAGCTACTATTCTGAGACCAGGGAGAGGCAAGATGTTGTGATCTGGTCACTCGTGTTACAGCGAGGACCTGAGAAGGACATCAGCTACTATTCTGAGACCAGGGAGAGGCAAGATGTTGTGATCTGGTCACTCGTGTTACAGCGAGGACCTGAGAAGGACATCAGCTACTATTCTGAGACCAGGAAGAGGCAAGATGTTGTGATCTGGTCACTCGTGTTACAGTGAGGACCTGAGAAGGACATCAGCTACTATTCTGAGACCAGGGAGAGGCAAGATGTTGTGATCTGGTCACTCGTGTTACAGTGAGGACCTGAGAAGGACATCAGCTACTATTCTGAGACCAGGGAGAGGCAAGATGTTGTGATCTGGTCACTCGTGTTACAGTGAGGACCTGAGAAGGACATCAGCTACTATTCTGAGACCAGGGAGAGGCAAGATGTTGTGATCTGGTCACTCGTGTTACAGTGAGGACCTGAGAAGGACATCAGCTACTATTCTGAGACCAGGGAGAGGCAAGATGTTGTGATCTGGTCACTCGTGTTACAGTGAGGACCTGAGAAGGACATCAGCTACTATTCTGAGACCAGGGAGAGGCAAGATGTTGTGATCTGGTCACTCGTGTTACAGTGAGGACCTGAGAAGGACATCAGCTACTATTCTGAGACCAGGGAGAAGCAAGATGTTGTGATCTGGTCACTCGTGTTACAGCGAGGACCTGAGAAGGACATCAGCTACTATTCTGAGACCAGGGAGAGGCAAGCTGTTGTGATCTGGTCACTCGTGTTACAGTGAGGACCTGAGAAGGACATCAGCTACTATTCTGAGACCAGGGAGAGGCAAGATGTTGTGATCTGGTCACTCGTGTTACAGCGAGGACCTGAGAAGGACATCAGCTACTATTCTGAGACCAGGGAGAGGCAAGATGTTGTGATCTGGTCACTCGTGTTACAGTGAGGACCTGAGAAGGACATCAGCTACTATTCTGAGACCAGGGAGAGGCAAGATGTTGTGATCTGGTCACTCGTGTTACAGTGAGGACCTGAGAAGGACATCAGCTACTATTCTGAGACCAGGGAGAGGCAAGATGTTGTGATCTGGTCACTCGTGTTACAGTGAGGACCTGAGAAGGACATCAGCTACTATTCTGAGACCAGGGAGAGGCAAGATGTTGTGATCTGGTCACTCGTGTTACAGCGAGGACCTGAGAAGGACATCAGCTACTATTCTGAGACCAGGGAGAGGCAAGATGTTGTGATCTGGTCACTCGTGTTACAGCGAGGACATTAGAAGGACATCAGCTACTATTCTGAGACCTGGGAGAGGCAAGATGTTGTGATCTGGTCACTCGTGTTACAGTGAGGACCTGAGAAGGACATCAGCTACTATTCTGAGACCAGGGAGAGGCAAGATGTTGTGATCTGGTCACTCGTGTTACAGTGAGGACCTGAGAAGGACATCAGCTACTATTCTGAGACCAGGGAGAGGCAAGATGTTGTGATCTGGTCACTCGTGTTACAGTGAGGACCTGAGAAGGACATCAGCTACTATTCTGAGACCTGGGAGAGGCAAGATGTTGTGATCTGGTCACTCGTGTTACAGTGAGGACCTGAGAAGGACATCAGCTACTATTCTGAGACCAGGGAGAGGCAAGATGTTGTGATCTGGTCACTCGTGTTACAGTGAGGACCTGAGAAGGACATCAGCTACTATTCTGAGACCAGGGAGAGGCAAGATGTTGTGATCTGGTCACTCGTGTTACAGTGAGGACCTGAGAAGGACATCAGCTACTATTCTGAGACCAGGGAGAGGCAAGATGTTGTGATCTGGTCACTCGTGTTACAGTGAGGACCTGAGAAGGACATCAGCTACTATTCTGAGACCAGGGAGAGGCAAGATGTTGTGATCTGGTCACTCGTGTTACAGTGAGGACCTGAGAAGGACATCAGCTACTATTCTGAGACCAGGGAGAGGCAAGATGTTGTGATCTGGTCACTCGTGTTACAGCGAGGACCTGAGAAGGACATCAGCTACTATTCTGAGACCAGGGAGAGGCAAGATGTTGTGATCTGGTCACTCGTGTTACAGTGAGGACCTGAGAAGGACATCAGCTACTATTCTGAGACCAGGGAGAGGCAAGATGTTGTGATCTGGTCACTCGTGTTACAGCGAGGACCTGAGAAGGACATCAGCTACTATTCTGAGACCAGGGAGAGGCAAGCTGTTGTGATCTGGTCACTCGTGTTACAGTGAGGACCTGAGAAGGACATCAGCTACTATTCTGAGACCAGGGAGAGGCAAGATGTTGTGATCTGGTCACTCGTGTTACAGCGAGGACCTGAGAAGGACATCAGCTACTATTCTGAGACCAGGGAGAGGCAAGATGTTGTGATCTGGTCACTCGTGTTACAGTGAGGACCTGAGAAGGACATCAGCTACTATTCTGAGACCAGGGAGAGGCAAGATGTTGTGATCTGGTCACTCGTGTTACAGTGAGGACCCGAGAAGGACATCAGCTACTATTCTGAGACCAGGGAGAGGCAAGATGTTGTGATCTGGTCACTCGTGTTACAGTGAGGACCTGAGAAGGACATCAGCTACTATTCTGAGACCAGGGAGAGGCAAGATGTTGTGATCTGGTCACTCGTGTTACAGTGAGGACCTGAGAGGGACATCAGCTACTATTCTGAGACCAGGGAGAGGCAAGATGTTGTGATCTGGTCACTCGTGTTACAGCGAGGACCTGAGAAGGACATCAGCTACTATTCTGAGACCAGGGAGAGGCAAGATGTTGTGATCTGGTCACTCGTGTTACAGCGAGGACCTGAGAAGGACATCAGCTACTATTCTGAGACCTGGGAGAGGCAAGATGTTGTGATCTGGTCACTCGTGTTACAGTGAGGACCTGAGAAGGACATCAGCTACTATTCTGAGACCAGGGAGAGGCAAGATGTTGTGATCTGGTCACTCGTGTTACAGTGAGGACCTGAGAAGGACATCAGCTACTATTCTGAGACCAGAATGAGGCAAGATGTTGTGATCTGGTCACTCGTGTTACAGTGAGGACCTGAGAAGGACATCAGCTACTATTCTGAGACCAGGGAGAGGCAAGATGTTGTGATCTAGTCACTCGTGTTACAGTGAGGACCTGAGAAGGACATCAGCTACTATTCTGAGACCAGAGAGAGGCAAGATGTTGTGATCTGGTCACTCGTGTTACAGTGAGGACCTGAGAAGGACATCAGCTACTATTCTGAGACCAGGGAGAGGCAAGATGTTGTGATCTGGTCACTCGTGTTACAGCGAGGACCTGAGAAGGACATCAGCTACTATTCTGAGACCAGGGAGAGGCAAGATGTTGTGATCTGGTCACTCGTGTTACAGTGAGGACCTGAGAAGGACATCAGCTACTATTCTGAGACCAGGGAGAGGCAAGATGTTGTGATCTGGTCACTCGTGTTACAGCGAGGACCTGAGAAGGACATCAGCTACTATTCTGAGACCAGGGAGAGGCAAGCTGTTGTGATCTGGTCACTCGTGTTACAGTGAGGACCTGAGAAGGACATCAGCTACTATTCTGAGACCAGGGAGAGGCAAGATGTTGTGATCTGGTCACTCGTGTTACAGCGAGGACCTGAGAAGGACATCAGCTACTATTCTGAGACCAGGGAGAGGCAAGATGTTGTGATCTGGTCACTCGTGTTACAGTGAGGACCTGAGAAGGACATCAGCTACTATTCTGAGACCAAGGAGAGGCAAGATGTTGTGATCTGGTCACTCGTGTTACAGTGAGGACCTGAGAAGGACATCAGCTACTATTCTGAGACCAGGGAGAGGCAAGATGTTGTGATCTGGTCACTCGTGTTACAGTGAGGACCTGAGAAGGACATCAGCTACTATTCTGAGACCAGGGAGAGGCAAGATGTTGTGATCTGGTCACTCGTGTTACAGCGAGGACCTGAGAAGGACATCAGCTACTATTCTGAGACCAGGGAGAGGCAAGATGTTGTGATCTGGTCACTCGTGTTACAGCGAGGACCTGAGAAGGACATCAGCTACTATTCTGAGACCTGGGAGAGGCAAGATGTTGTGATCTGGTCACTCGTGTTACAGTGAGGACCTGAGAAGGACATCAGCTACTATTCTGAGACCAGGGAGAGGCAAGATGTTGTGATCTGGTCACTCGTGTTACAGTGAGGACCTGAGAAGGACATCAGCTACTATTCTGAGACCAGGGAGAGGCAAGATGTTGTGATCTGGTCACTCGTGTTACACTGAGGACCTGAGAAGGACATCAGCTACTATTCTGAGACCAGGGAGAGGCAAGATTTTGTGATCTGGTCACTTGTGTTACAGTGAGGACCTGAGAAGGACATCAGCTACTATTCTGAGACCAGGGAGAGGCAAGATGTTGTGATCTGGTCACTCGTGTTACAGTGAGGACCTGAGAAGGACATCAGCTACTATTCTGAGACCAGGGAGAGGCAAGATGTTGTGATCTGGTCACTCGTGTTACAGTGAGGACCTGAGAAGGACATCAGCTACTATTCTGAGACCAGGGAGAGGCAAGATGTATTGATCTGGTCACTCGTGTTACAGCGAGGACCTGAGAAGGACATCAGCTACTATTCTGAGACCAGGGAGAGGCAAGATGTTGTGATCTGGTCACTCGTGTTACAGCGAGGACCTGAGAAGGACATCAGCTACTATTCTGAGACCAGGGAGAGGCAAGATGTTGTGATCTGGTCACTCGTGTTACAGCTCGGACCTGAGAAGGACATCAGCTACTATTCTGAGACCAGGGAGAGGCAAGATGTTGTGATCTGGTCACTCGTGTTACAGTGAGGACCTGAGAAGGACATCAGCTACTATTCTGAGACCAGGGAGAGGCAAGATGTTGTGATCTGGTCACTCGTGTTACAGTGAGGACCTGAGAAGGACATCAGCTACTATTCTGAGACCAGGGAGAGGCAAGATGTTGTGATCTGGTCACTCGTGTTACAGTGAGGACCTGAGAAGGACATCAGCTACTATTCTGAGACCAGGTAGAGGCAAGATGTTGTGATCTGGTCACTCGTGTTACAGTGAGGACCTGAGAAGGACATCAGCTACTATTCTGAGACCAGGGAGAGGCAAGATGTGCTGCCAAATAATAGGGATATGTTGCTGATACTTCTTCAACCGACCAGGAACAAGGAGTCACTATTACTATCTTCCTTCACAGAGTGCCACCCGATAGTATGTTAAGTTAGTTGCATATCACTTACAGAACATAGCAGTCAATCACAGCATTTTTTGGCTGTTCGTTATCCTTGGGTAAATTATGTTCAGTAGTGTCCAATTGCTTTCTGAACGACCGGTATCCATACCATTGCATTAAAAACCAACTTCAGACAGCTTGCTACCAAATCGCTCACAGCTGTGTTTCGAACGCGGTATGCGGGATTACGAACTGCGTGCTTAACCCCTTCGCCACGGAGCTGGCCTATATTGTAAGTACAGACACATTATTGACAACAGCTAGACGTCTATGGTTCAAGTACTTCTTTACATGTTATAGATTTGAAATAGAACAAGTGCGTCTAAACACGTTATAAACCAGAAATGCAATTTCAAGTGTGTCTCTATCCATCATAGACAGGAAATATAACTTCACATACTTTAAGACACTTTTTATAGAGAAATAGAATTTTCTTTATTTATCGATGTGTTTTAGACAAGACACTGAACTTTAGACCTAGTAACGGAAATATTTACACATATATTATGTATAGTTAAAAAGAACTTATGTTGCTATTGATAAAAGATAAATAAGAGATAAGAACTCATACATTTACAAACATGTTATTTATCAATTTCAGATTCGAAGGATTTCTACAGATGATTCATGTCGATGATTCAGGTTCTACTATGCGCATGATGGCCAATGCAAGTTGGCATGGCACTTGATGCTGATTTTGATGATGTTGATGTAGTGAACAGTACCCAGGTTTCTAGATTGTAAGATATGTGGTATAGATGTGAATTGGGCTGTTCGTGATATGGTATATAGTTAGTATACATGTGCATTAGGTTATTATAGATATGGTATATAAAGCGGGTTGGAGATGTGTTCGCCAAGAGTGTTGAGGCGGTAGAACATATTGTCCTCGGGTAGATGGGGCCTGTTAGCTATTACAGCAGCCCATCTTGGAGATGGAAAACTTTGATTATAAACCCCCAAGTTTAAGGTGGACCTACGTGCTAAGCGCTGAATTGCCACGGGTGAGCTTGTTGTGAACGTGGAACGTCTGGTATGCTGACGGGGCGGCGCCAAGCGTATGGACTTCTGCGGGACATCCCCTGCCCCTTACCTAGCAAGCAGGCTCTTCTAGGCTGACCAGTTAGTTCCTGCCTTCAAATCAAACCAACTATGGGGAATAAAAAGAGTGCATAGTTTGTGCTCGATACCTTTTACAACAGCCAGCGAGGAGACAATGAAACCGGAGAGAAGAGGTAGGGTAGAGGGCGAAGGAAAAGGAAGAAGAGGCTGGAGCAAGAAGGGGTAGAAGGAAAACGGATCGTTTGACACACAAAAATGTACGGGTTGGGTATTGGAACTGCCGTAGTGCAAAGCAGCAAGGACTAATGTTGAAAAAAAAAATAAATGATCTATGATTTTGATGTGGTGTTACAAGAACTGAAGACAAACTCTGTTCAGTCTCCTGGCTATACATGTTACAGCTTTCCAACCGGACAGGGAAGACATGGGCAGGCTCTGGTGGTCAAGGATGGCTTACAGCATTCAATACTGGATATGAGTGGGTGGGGTCAGGAAAGTAAAGAAGTGCAAGGGATGCAGATTAAAAGCAGAAGATACGACTGGAACTTAATAATTTTATACGTAAGTGGGGATTCTTGCATAAGCACTGAGAGTTGGGACGGGTTGAAAGATTTTGTGGATGCCCCTAGTACCAGGTATCTGATATATAGTGACGTCAATGAGCGCATCAAAGAATGGGACAGATCGGTCGAGAACAGACAGGGCACTCCTCTCGCTAAAGCTTTGCTTGAGTCAGATGTGGTCTGTCCTGGGATTGTCCTTTAAAGTTAGTTGCATATCCCTTACACGACGTCGCAGTAAACACCAGTATTTATTGCTGTTGTGATCTCTTGGCAAGTTTACGTTTTGTAGTTTGTCAATGCTTTCTGAACGGCCGGCATCCATACCATTTCATAAAAAACTAACGTACGGCGGTACACAAACCTGCAACATTATAGGTAAACAGGGTACAGTCAAAGGCTAGTAAAAGCCAACAAGAACAAATGCTTGTCGAAGTCGGATGTACTGTGCCACAGTCACGGTAAAACAGTGCAGCTCAATTCCCATTATATTTTCTTCCATTTCCATTCCAGTTTTATACCGTTTGGTATAATAGTCAATATACACTTAAAGTCAATGACGTTATTCTGGGACAAGTGTAGAAATTCAGATATCTAGGGGCATCAGATGGAAGATACATCGCAGAGATAAAGAACAGAATAGGACAGCAAAAACTGCATTCTATGAAATGAAGAACATTTTATGCAATATGTCCTTGTTCCTGGAAGCTAGCAAAGGAGTTCCTGCATGTTACATAGATCCCGTTTTAACATACGGCTGTAAATCCTAGACAGGAAACAGACAAAAAATCCACAGAATCCTTGGAGATATGGTTTTACAGAAGAATGTTGAAAATTCACTGGACAGCCAAAATGAGCAATCTGGACATTTTGAGGGAGACTAAGTCGCGAAAACAAATTATCACAAACATCAGAAAGTAACATTAAAAATATTTGGCCACATTATAAGAAGACAAAAACTGGAAGATGTGACAACCGGAACGATTTGTGGAAAGAGAAATAGAGAAAGACAGTGTGAGAAAATTCTTGACAGTCATGTGCCACGGCACGGAAGGGACATGAATTGACCCATGCCGTCGTAGATCACAATTTGTGGAGACGTATAATCGCCCACGCCAGCCGGCAAGGCACTAGATGACGATGATATTCAACACCCTTCACAGGAAGGGCGTGATATTGAGGCACATTCGTATCCTGTTTATGTTCCTAGTGAATTTAATTATAATACAGCATTGTGTATTGCTAACTCTTGTTCTCCAAACGAGTAATGTCAACATGATGTGTTCAATCTTTTTATGTGAAATTAGTACAATGCCGAGCCCTCCAAAAATGCAAAACTCGTTCTGCAGCTCGGTAACAAATTAACTTCACAGTGACGACATTCGTGTCGATTTATGAAAATATTTACAATATCAAAGTTAAAGTTAGTTGCATATCCTTTACAGGATGTATCAGTCAACTCCAACATTTTTTTTTTTAGCTGTTTGTGATTCCTGGACAAGTTTAAGTTCAGTAGTTTGCTATTGCTTTCTAAACGAGCGGCACTCATACCATTGTAAGGAAACAAACGCAAAGTGTTCTGCTTCCACAGCACCCGCAGCTAAACATTTAGCGAATGAAAGAAGCTTAAACATTTATTGAACGAAAGAAGAAATGAAGCTTGAACATTTAGTTGACGAAAGAAGCTTAAACATTTATTGAACGAAAGAAGAAATGAAGCTTAAACATTTAGTTTACGAAAGAAGCTTAAACATTTATTGAACGAAAGAAGAGATGAAGCTTAAATATTTAGTGAATGAAAGAAGCGTAAATATTTAGCGAACGAAAAAAGCTTATAAACATTTAGTGAACGAAAGAAGAAAGGAAGCTTAAACATTAGTGAAGGAGAAAAAAAAAGGAAGAAAGCTTAAACATTTAGTGAACGAAAGAAGAAAGGAAACTTAAACATTTATCGGACGAAAGAAGCTTAATCATCTAAGAATGAAAGAAGCTTAAACATTTAGTGAATGAGAGAAGCTTAAACATTTAGCGAACGCAACAAGAAGCTTAAACATTTAGCAAAGGATAGAAGAAGCTTAAACATTTAGCAAAGGATAGAAGAAGCTTAAACATTTAGCGAACGCAAGAAGAAGCTTAGACACTTAGCTAACGAAAGAAGAAGAAGAAGCTGAAACATTTGGAGGGTAAAAAGGGATAAACTGTTACTGTGGCAGTAAGTACACACACACACACACCCACACACACACACACACAAACCCACACACACACACACACACACACACACACACACACAGAGTCATGCCCACACACACACCCCAACCCATACCTACACACACACATAACGCTACTGCATACATTATCTAAGTACAGGATAGGCTGGGTAATTCTCGTCTCTAAAATGGAAACAATTATAGTGTACTATGCTGTAGAACAGGTTGTCACTGGCGTATGTGATAGCATAAAAGCAGACCTTTGTCTGAACCTGCAGTCGGCTAATCCAGGCTGACAAATTTAATGTGGTTATTTTTGGTGTGTTGGTGCGGCTGCTGCCTTCAATCGTTGTTTACCTGCAAGTCAGCGTTGTCTGTTTGTCTTCGAGTCTTTCTGTCTTTCTGACTTCCTACCTTTCTGTCTGTCTGGATGAATGTCCGCCTGCCTATCCGCCTGCCTGACTTCCTGCTTGTCTATCTGCCTTCCAGCCTTTTTGTCTGTATGGATGTATGTATGTCTGTTTGCGGTCAAGCCTTTTTGTCTGTGTGGATATATGTATGTCTGTCTGCCTTCCAGCCTTTTTGTCTGTGTGGATGTAAGTATATCTGTCTGCCTTCATGCCTGTCTGTCTGTCGACCGGCCTCTTTCCTGTCTGACTTCCTACTTGTGTATATGTCTGTCTTCTTGACTGTCTGTCTGTGTGACTGTATGTATGCATGTCTGCCTTCTTGTCTGTCTATCTGAATGTGTGACTGTATGTATACCTGTCTTCTTTCCTATTTGACTTCCTATTTGTCTGTATGTCATAACACGATATAGTATTCTTGACTCTTGATTCACTGTAACTCTCTCAGCCACAAGTCTAGCACCCTGTGCGATTTCCTTCCACCCACGAATCCCTAATATCACGTCACGTGTTCTCTCACTGTTCACATAAGCTCATGTCTGCACCATGTAGCAGGTACTCCACAGAACGTCGCTCTCACCTCGACCCGTCCAACAGACTCTCCATCTCTGGCCGGTTCCTCTGTCTCATGCATGTTCACGCCCACACTTTCTTCACTTCCTGTAACAAGCTACGTGGAGGGTCCCAAATAACTATGTAACAATATTTCAAAAAATACTATTCTTTCGATCTGGCTGGGATAGGTCTTTGCTTGCCAACCCTCCTCCGTTCCCTGGACTCACTGTCACTCTCTCTTTCGACCTCGGAACCTATTCCCCAAGGTGTCTTTCTGGCTGACGCATAAATAACATGGCGATCGTCGGAATAACTTGAAAGTAATTTTATTAACCTAATAAAGAACAGCATAGGAAAACATTAAGGCAGTTAAAACAGATAGTTCTAAACAGACAAAACCGGGACACAGAGTTCATTTCAGACACAGAGCATCATGGCTTTACATCATAGACCAAGCTGTAGTCAAGGTCCGTTCTGTCCACATATCGCTCACCAAATCAGAAGTCCTCCATGCTTTCCCTCCCGGTACGTTTGGCTAACAACGGTTCTCCGTGGAACCAGATTAATGTTCGTGGGAAAATGTCCTGTGATCACTGGTCACAATGCTAAGTGAAAGTTCTTACAAAAGGAAATAGTTCCTGTTCGGGAATTGGGTAGGTATCCTTCACTGTCTCAGACAAGGATGGGTGGGTTTGATATTTAGGTGGGGTTCAGTCCAGAATACAAACTGACTCGATCTTAGCGTATCGAGATGACTGACGAGGTGTTGGAAAGACTGATAGTCATTCTTTCGGGCTAGCTGTGGCTCTATCTGGTAGAGATCATACCCTTAGACCTGGCATGGCCTAACTTGACATGGCCTCGTCTTCAACATACTTTCTGAGTATAGCCCTGTCGAGACCTTCAGCTCTGTTCCTACTTTCAAAAAGGAAGGACCCTGTAAAGGATAAACAGTTGTGAGAGTCTCCAGCCTAAACTTCTGGTACAGCCGACATGGAGACTCCTATGGTCTCAGCACATCAGCTGCTATGAACGAAATATATAATATTCCTAGATATATATTTATTCACCATACCTGCGTGAATTCGCCTGACCTGACAAGAGGTCCTGGATTGGCGGCGTCTTTTCTAGACTAGGCCTTTAGCTTGACGGAGTCCTGTCGTTTGACCCTAGGTACTTTTTGTCTACAAGACTCACTCTCCACACTCATACCAAGCCTTTATTATTATTAGGCACATTCATTTCCAGGCTTATCTCTCACTTGCAAACCATGCCTTTCTCACTATAAAGATCTTGTGGTGTTGTGTGGGCAATTATCGGTATGTAAAGAATGGTCGTTCCCCATTCCCAGCAAGAACAGGAAAGAAGATACCACCCCCTCCGGCCGCTGCTCTCGACTGAGCTGTCGCCCCCAATGCACCGGCATTGCCCTGCACAAGCCATAGGTGTAGATGAGCCCTGTCTCTTTCCAGTGCTATAAAGAGCTCTCTTTATTCTCTGGCTTCATCCCGAAGACTAGCAATCATTCGATCCAATGGCTACCCTATCGGCCAAAAGACAAAAGCCATAGCCCATTGTAAACCCTCTTCCGCATCAAGAAGACAGAATATAGATGGTGGGAATCCATCCCCACGGAGCACTCCCCCCTTTCCGGCATACTGTATATAGGTTGTGTTTATATTTAAACTAAAGATGACTCTAGGCAGAGTTCAGGCTGTATGAAGAAAGATAACACCTTCCCATCTGCCGCCAAGAACAAGCGAAATCATCCAGGGAGAGATATTGCTCAGATTCGTTCCCAGGCGATGTCAAGAACAGAACGCCTAACTAGATTGGCCAACGGTCAACCCACTCACAATATGGGCATGACCGGCTTTTCGCCAGTTCGTTTCACCAGTTGAGACAGCAGAGATTTATAGACCAAGTTTTGGCTGGACCAAAGAAAACCCAAGTTTACCTTTTCATTCCTCCAGTAGGAGACGGCACTTGACTTGTAAAATTCTTTAAAACTTCAATACATTGTGCCGATAACCGATAAGGTTTTCAATGTCCATTCATGTCCCAAGAAATTATACTAGTACATATTTGGTGCAAGGCGCGCCATCGGGTTTTCCCCAAGACACGCCAGACTTCCAATCATGCTATTAAGAAGATCGGGTTGTAGAGGTAACCCAGACAACTATCCTTCAGGGGAATTGATCGGACAAGAGAACTGAGAGTTCCCGAAAGCCATTTCCCCCTGTTTTCCCAAAATCAAAGAATGCATAAGGACATGGGCCACTGGCGTTTCGCTACACTTCCCCCTGTCCATCTTCGTGCTGGGCGATTCCTGCCACATCTTCCAGGAATCAAGCCTGCCATCACCGTTCTGTCCAAACTCAGGACTCCGAGTAAAGGCCAGACGGAAACATAACCAGACTACTACTGGTACCATTAGCATTGCGACTCTTTCGCTGGCGGTTGTAGCTCAGGACGGAGCACATATGGAAATGTCCAGGATGCTGTGATGTCGGTTCTTGAATCAGTTCAACTCATCTAAACTCAACTCACCTCTAAACCACTGCGACTTTCAATATGGTTAATGTGCTTCAGTTTCCGAGACAGGGTCATACTTACGATTCGGTTGTCATCCATGCTGAGATTTTGTCGAGTGTTATTATTTTGTTATTTCGTGGTCTAAGGTATTCCGAGAATTTTTCACTAATAGGAAAGCTGTAAAACGTCGATTGTCTTCTCTAGAGATTTCCAAAATAGCAATGACTCGCAGCCGTATGTGGCCATAGGATAGATGTCTGTTTCAGAACGTGTTTCTTCAATGGGTTTGCGAGTATTGTAAAGCTAGTGTGGTGGCGAAGGGCTTACAAACGAAATTAGTAATCCCACACATCGCGTTCTAAACACAGCTGCAGGCGATATGGTAGAAGGGATTGGCAAACTACTGAACGTAAACTTGCCAAGAAATCACAAATAGCCAAAACAATGCTGGAGTTGACTGCTACGTCCTGTGTTGTTTGTCCATCAAGAATGATGATGACCATTCATGTCATCTAGTGGGGTTGAAAGTATGGAGCCGTGAGTTCTAAGATGGCTGATAAGACCTATTTTGGCTCGAAATGTTCTTTGACAATGTGGGCAAAAAATGTTTGACGTTCCTGGAGGAGGATCTCCTGCATTGGTTTTTCTATCCTGCCTTTTCTTCACGGCTCTTGCATTCCTGGTTGCTTCACAGTGACTGCACCCTTGCGTAATGATGTACGCCACGAATTTCGATCTTTAGCAGCAGTTGTGATGAATTCCAAAAGCTTTCAGTGAGATTTTCAGAGTGTCTTTAAAGCGTTTCTTCTGGCCACCTTGGGAGCGTTTGCCACAACGCAACTCGCCGTAAAAAAAAATTCGTGTTGAGAGCCTGTGATCTGGCATGCGAGTCAAGTGACCAGTCCAGAGAATCTAATTCTTCATTAGTATAGTGTGGATACTGGGCATGGACGCTCTTTCTGGGACTTCAGTGTCTGGGATCTTGTCTTGCCATTTAATCTTCAATAGCTTCCTAAGGCAGACTGTGTGGAAGTGGGTTAATTTCCTAACGTGTCGCTGAAAAACAGTCCAGGTTTCACAAGCATATAGCAGTGTGGATAATACAACTGCTTTATAGACTTTCAGCTTTGTTTACAGGCTTATTCCAGTTCTGTCCCATACATTCTTGTACAGTCTGCCAAAGGCCGCGCTGGCCTTGGAGATTCTTGCATTCACATCGTCATCATTTGTGGCATCTTGTGACACAGTGCTGCTAAGATATGTGAAATTGTCGGGGGCCTGAAATTAGGCGGAAATGTGACATCCGCCTCATAGTAAATACTTCTTTGTCTATATTGACGTCACAGGCCGCCTCATAGAAATTCCGCCTCATAAGTCAAAGGTAAATCAAGGGAAGTAATTTATGAATAACAAATCGACTGGTTTATTGCAATGTTACCTCCCCATTTTATAGAATTAAAAAAAAAAGTTTCTTATGTTTGTAGTGGGTATGGCTTTGTGACTAAACAGTGTTTCCCAACCTTGTTTGTGCTATGCCCCACCTAGGCCTTTCTAAGATTCTTATACCTCCACTCCCCAAACATATACATTATTTTTAATTTTCAAAAATTGAAATGTTCACTAAAGAAACTTAAATGATAGGTTTAGGAAGAAATCACTAGGGAATTATTGAGCAAACACAGTAAGTAAATTTTCAAACCATATAACGAAGAACTGAAATTCAAGTACAAAATAATTTTAATGAATGATTTTTCTATATTATTTTGATTATTAGTAATTATTTATTATTTAAATTTTGTGAGATCCTTGCGCTTGATGTTTGCTGCAAAGAGATTTTATGTCAGGTTCCAATTTAGTTAACTTAAGTCTCAAGTCTCCCCATTTTGTTATATCCAGCCGATTCCCCCTCCCCCCCTTTTTTTTTGCAGCAAGTCATTTATGGCACTAAATCCTCATTCAGCTAAATACGAAAACTTTAACAATAGTTCTCTTGCATATTTGGTTGCATTTGGATATTTGATTTCGGTTTCCTCACAAAGCAATGCCATCGCTCCTTTTATATTAAATAAAGTTTTATTTGACTCATTATTTTGCATTTCTTCGAGTTCTTCTTGGTACTGCATATTTGAAATATCAGACAAATCCACTAATATTGGCTGCATCATCCAAGTTGGGAAAACAATTTGTTCAAATCAGCACATTTTTCTTTAAAATCAGCCGATAAAATTTGCAGATGATCGACAATAAAATATCTTCGCTTTTGCATCGAGAATAGTTTTATTTGTTCCTTGAAGTTGTTTATTTAATATATTTAGTTTTTCAAAGATATCGGCTAAGTAACTGTCATGAGATCACCATGGATTAACCAGATGATGATAATACAGACAGTTTGCTTCACGGCGTGTTTTCAAGGCCACACTTGTTTTTAACCGGTACAGAAAAAACAGTCTGTGTTGCAGCTGCACTTGTTTACTTCTGGTCGGCGAAATAGGAACATTCGGGAGACCTTGCGAAGTTCCGACATCAAACGAAATGGCGGCTTTGATTGTCACCACACGACAGAAAGTTGTAGGCTTGTTATTGTGAACATTGGGACAATGCAGGAACTCGCTACCTTGTTTTGGGTTGTCAAGACAGGGGGAAATCACTGGTGAAATTGATTAAACAAGGGAGATAAGATTCTGGAATTGGTTAGTGCCCTTTGGGGGGGGGGGGGGGACACCTGCATGACATCAAAGACTTCACTGAAACACTCCCAGCTATTGACAAAAACAAGACTTGTGTTCATTAGTGTAGACCCAAAAATGGATTAGGATTGACGTGTTTTGTTGGAGAGCTCTACAATGTTATATTAATTAAAAATTAACTAACATGTGTCGTTATGGCAAAGTGTAGCGGCCATCCAGGAATGAGGCGGGTTTGCATAAGGTACCAAATATAGTCTATTTAGGCCTAATTAATATAGGCAGTAGCCTTGTTCAAACTAGAGTGTGATGATTAGCACTGTAAGTTGAAAACTAGTTAGAGTAGCGAAGTGATGATTGGCTCTGCTAGGGTGAATAGGATAGCGGGGTGATATTTAAAGAGATTTAAGATGGGTTGGGAGATGGGGAAAGTGTCCAATGGGGGGGGGGATCTTTCAGGGGTTTGCCCACTGAAGTTTTGCACTCTGTTATTGGTCTTCCTTGTCATCGCCTGATTCGGACGGAGGTGAGGAGCTAATATGCTCTATGACAGAGTTTAGTTAGCTGAAAAATAACAGAGCAAGGCAATAGGCTTACACTCAACCGGTAGGATCAGTGACTAGTGCTATCACCAGATGTGTTGTTTCTGTAACAGGTTCCCGGCCAGTTACGAGGAAGCTCAACACTAGTTTTGAAAAAAAGTTCAACTCCAATTTGAAAGAACACCAGTTGAACAGTCAAATGTTTCTTACGGAAAAAGGAATAACGTCCGAGAAGAAAGATGGTATTATGCTTACGCTGGACTCATGATCAGGAGGGTCCACCATAACATGGCTCAGAAGAGCACACCAATATAACGATTCCTGTGTGTTAAGGTTCACCTAGGATGGGTGATGATTGTTGATACATCACACATCATACAAACAGTGTTAAGTGAATGAGAACATTAAAATGTAAGTCACATGGTGTGATAGATTCCAGTGAAATATTACAAAAGACATTATACTTGAAACTATATAGACACTAGTTAGGATCAAGTATATTAACAATAACAGTGATACCTACATACACACTACAAAGGATTTGTACATTCTTTAGGAACGATAGGAACTTATAATGTGTAGTGTGCAACCGGTTCATGATCAACTGTAAATTACAAACGGTATCTATTTCGGATGATCATGAAGATGGATTACCAGGTAGCTACAGATGAAAGTCAGTATCCAGCAGGAGAGATACGACACTGGGTTAGGTGAACTTGTTCTGACTTAACATGCTGTGGTGTGTCCTTGCAAGGATGAACTGACTATGCTATTATCTGAGGGTCCGATCCTACACACATTATAGAACACATCACACATTTTCTTCGCATACACGTCTCACATACGTTACACTTTTCTTTTAATAAATTAATTGTTATTAATGTTTTGGAAGCAAGAGTTGTTGAGTATGTTGCGTTGGGGGGAAGAATGAGAGGGGGCATGATCAGGTAGAGTGATAGAGAGAGAGAGAAAGAGGTGTCCAGGGACCGAAGGAGTGTGGTGGAGCTAGTGGATTCTCCAGGATATTGATAAGGGGTTAAATATAATGTGGGTGTTGACTCCCCTCACTCCAGGGACGACACTTTAAATGGACACACGACAGTCACTCACAAATGCCTACCCATCGACCGTTAACAGATTCTTTACTAACAGATTTGTCGCTTAAAAAATCACTAAGAGTATCAAATAGTTCATAAATCTTTTCAAGCAGTTCTCTTTCAAGAGCGATATTGGAGGGTAAAAAGGGATAAACTGTTACCATATATATATGGAGGTAGTGGTTCTTTCTAATGATTTACAGAACATCATTTCTTCAGCAATATCACCTTTATCAATATATCTTACGTAAGTTTTAAGTACGGCCTCACAGTCCCTCAGAGTTGATTTATCCATTTGCACCGAGAATTTCTTGTTTTCAGCTTTTCAACAAGTTGTATTTCAATATCCTCACTCATTTCGTCTATTCTTCTGCTCACAGTATTGTTACTTAGTGGCATAGCTTTAACGTCGTTGTCATCATTTTCAAGAACCGTTTTAAGAAATGCTGATATTGATGGTTTTGATTAAATTCTCCCTTATAGTATGACATGTCCCAGATTTAGCGATAAGTAATGAAATTTTATAACTAGCCTCAAGAGTACGATTGATAGTTGCAATAGTTGCATTATGACCACTAAATAGAGACTTTAATGTTACTCTTATTTCAAAATTTGTCTGTAAAGTTTGAAAGTAATTTAAATATGAATATGAGCATTATGTTTCGCCTTAAAATGTGCAGGAAGACCATCTCGTTTCATTGATTCGTTGGTCAAGCTTTGTTAAAAAAGGTCGCCGTTCATCGTGGACAGTGGGAATGACACCACATTTTAAATATTCCTCCAAATACTGACGAATTATTTTATTCCTTGCACCACTCATTTCACTATGGGGTGAAACAAATAAATATGAGATCAAATAAAAACTTAAACAAAATAATATGAACTGGAGTAAAAGTAGACTAAAAATTCGTATTTGAATATGTAAGGCACATCTACCCAACCGCAAAAAAAAAAAAAAAAAAAATAATACTTTTTCATTTGACATTTTTTTTTTCTCTGGAAAATGATGCTTCTAAAACTGAAATTAATGAAAATTACCAATTAAATTTACATACCATTTATATATCACTTATATTTATACAATGTATATATATATTTTCTACAACGAGACTTTTACAACAATTTAACGGACACTAATTTCAAATTAACACCAACGGTGAATGCTGAGCGTTATTGCGAATCACTGCAGAAACTAAGATCCCGGCACTAAGCATTTCGCGCTGTTAAGAACAAATAGCGCGATAATTATTATTGCCGGCCAAGTATAACCAGTAGTTCAACTCTAACGTCTAACAATGAAATCACGGCTACTAACATGGCGGACAGAAGTCACTTATACTGGCCGTTTACCCAGCTCGAGTAGCGACTGTGAGTCACCATACTGTTAACTTAAACTCTGGACGAGTCCATTTTCGAACTGGCCCCCTTAACAATCGAATTACCCCCCCCCCCCCCCCCCCCCGTGGGGCGTGGGTCTCACGTTGGGAAACACTGGTTTAAAACAATAACATCATACACATGGTTAGGGCTATGGATTTGGGTTAAGAGTTACAGATCGTCAAATGAAAACAGTAAAAAAGTAAAGATGGCCGGTTGTATTGGTTGTAGTGGTTATGGCTTAGTGTCATCCATTGTTATGTGCTTGCTGAATGGAGAAGTAGCTAGATAAGTGCTTCGAGTCGTTTTTAAGGAGTGGGCAAGTGGCAGCGTGGCTAGATAAGAACGTCTAATGTATGGCACTTTACACCTTCCATTAGGTATTTGTAATGCCCATGTCAAACATTGCTTCAGTGAGTCATTTGTTTTTGATTATTTTTCATGCGTTTTAATGCTTATTGTTCTTTTGTTGTCAAAAATTTGCTTCATAAGTGATGTTGAATAAAAGAATGTATGAGAGGAAATAGAGAAGAAGGGCGGAATGTCAGACGGGCCTGCATGCCCAATTCTTAACCCTTTGAAAATAAAGATTTTCGTTCGTTCTTTCCTGTGTGTGTGTGTGTGTGTGTGTGTGTGTGTGTGTGTGTGTGTGTGTGTGTGTGTGTGTGTGTGTGTGTGTGTCCTGGGTGGTCGAACGGAGGAGTGGTTAAATAAATGTTTCCATTCGTTATTAAGGGGTGGTTGCGTGAAGGAAAGGTTAGATAAGTGCTTCCGATGGTCGACGTGGCAGAGGAAATGACACAGTGGAAGGCGTGTAAGTGGGTAGGACAAGTAATTTATGCATGGTTCTCTCGCTCTCCCTCAATATCTCTCCTGTAAACGATATGCAACTAACTTTTAGTGTTGTGGCATAGACTCGTAATATTGTATTAGCTTCTGCGTTGCCATGGCAGTCCATGTCTTTTTTATCAATTCAGATTGTTGTTTGAATATTCATTCATTCATTCATTCATTCATTCATTCATTCATTCATTCATTCATTCATTCATTCATTCTTTCATTAATTAATTAATTAATTAATTAATTCATTCATTCATTCATTCATTCATTCATTCATTCAGTGTCATGTCGTTTGCAGAACCATGTTCCCATAACAACCTTCCGGAAAGCTTCTTGGTCATAAGCAAAATGTCCCGCGTCCGGTACACCCATCTGGAGATCCTTTGTCCACATCCTGCACCAATCTTCTCTTTGGCCTTCCTCTTCTTCTCTTCCCGGGACATTTACCCATCCATTATTGTTCTCTCCAAATTTTCACGACGTTTCAAGTGACCAAAACATTTCAATTTTCTTTGTTTTATCGTCTTTAGTAGCCAACCTTCTTCAACATTCAGCTCTTGTCATACTGATGCATTTATTCTTTTCTGTATCTAAGATATTCGTAGAACCCGTCTATAACATTTATATTTAAAGACATGTATGCGCTGTTCAGCTTCTTTAGTGAGTGTCCAGATCTTACAGGAGTATTTTGCAATGGGAAATGTGCATGCTCTTAAAAATCTAATGTTTGTAGCTCTATCTGTCCCACTCCACAATTTATTCAGTTGTTTCAGTCTTTGAAGAGCAATATATATTCGTTTTTTAATTTCTTTCATTGTGTCACCATTGTTGGTTATTAATGACCCAAGATATTCGAAATTTTTCACCACCTCCAATTTATCCTCATTAACACATACATCTTTCTCCATATTAGATGTATCTCTATGCAGCATCTTTGTTTTTGCTATGTTAAGATATACGTTGTGGTTTTCATTATTCTTTTGGGTTGAGGTTATAAGTTTTTCTATACCATTCTGTGATGTGGGTAGTAATACTGCATACCGAATCTCTGGTATTTCATCATCATCAATTTTAGGGCATCGAATTGCTCCTTGCCAGGTAACCATAACAACCATTGGTGAATATAGATCCAAGATATTGAGTTTGTGACACATTTATTTTGTAACACATTCAGTTTGTGACACATTCAGTTTGTAACACATTCAGGTTGTGACACAGTCAGTTTGTGACGCATTCAGTTTGTGACGCATTCAGTTTGTGACACATTCAGTGTGTGACACATTCAGTGTGTGACACATTCAGTGTGTGACACATTCAGTTTGTGACACATTCAGTTTGTGACGCATTCAGTTTGTGACACATTCAGTTTGTGACGCATTCAGTTTGTGACACATTCAGTTTGTGACACATTAAGTTTGTGACACATTCAGGTTGTGTTTGGGATCGTTTGGTTGTCATATTGGTCATGTTTTGTGACAACTGGCAGGACTGAGAGGAAAAGAGCAAGGGGAGGTCAGAGAAGTAAATATAAGAATGGCTTGACCACATGGCATGGTCAAGACAAGAACACGGTGCTGATCCACGACTCTGGTGATCGTGTAATATGGCGAAACATGGCCGCCCACGCTTATCGGCATGGCACATGATGATGGTTATTATTCCAACATGGTATGACCATTTTAGATAATATTATGACAGTTTATGCATTTTGTTCGTTTCATTCATTTACGAACAAAGAATCGGAGATAGATTTTATATCCAGATGAACGGATGATTACACAACCCTACAAAAAAGTTATTTTTTTTTTTTTTGGGGGGGGGGGGGGGTGCCAGACATTTTACACTTGATTTTGCATAAATTAAATGAGGTCTGCTAAATCCAAATATCAGATTTATTTTTCTGTAGCACCTTTTTTTTTTGAGATACTGGCATTTACTAGTTTATTTAATATTATTGCTCTATTTCTATATAAAGCTCTGAAAAAAAAAATCACTGTTCCTATCTACTCCTTACAAAATTTGGAATTTTAATCGTTTGGAGAGAGCCCAAGAACCAGTATGATGACTGTTATTTCTATGTTGTCAATATTAAAAGGATTAATGTAAAAAAAAAAAAAATCACCAACAAATGAAAATATCCAGATTTAGAATTTGAGATTACATACCAATTCTAACTTTCAGTCAGATTTTGGATTCACTGCTAGAACATGTAACAGCAGTGGCATGTGGAACGACAAGTGACAGTGGTAGTGATTGTGAAGACGGTTTTCCAGCTGCTCATCGCTTCGACCAGCGCGAACTGAATGATCTAATCCAAGATCCATATCTCTCCAAGGAATCTTCAGAACTTGTGGCTTCAAGATTGAAAGAAAAAAAAATTACTAACTGCTCAAACAAAGCTTACATTTTATCGCAGCAGAGAGCAAGGTTTTTTTCCATTCTTTTGTAAAAAAAAAAACAAACAAACTTATGTTTTGTACAAATGTAGGAGGCCTTGTAAACGAAATGGGTGTAAGTTATACACCAGATGGGTGGCGACTTTTTATTAACAGCTCTATAGAAAGTTTGAAAGGTGTTCTCTTACACAATGGTAACAAATATGGATGGCTCAATTCCAATTGCCCATTCTAATGCATTGTATGTTAAAATAAGCAAAGTTCTGGGAAAAAAAAACTTTAAGTATTTAGAACATAACTAGATGGTTTCTGTAGATCTTAAAATAATGAACTTCTTGCTTCGACAGCAAAGGGGATTAAACAAATATCCATGTTTTATATGTTTGTGGGATAGTAGGGCAAAAGATGCGCACTGGACAAAGCAATGGTGGTGCTGAGGGATAAACTTGGAAATGGGGTAGAAGATATTGTCAACAAGCCTCTCATTGATCGAAAAAGAGTTCTACTGCCACCATTACATATAAAGCTTGGCTTGATGAAGCAATTTGTTAAGGCGCTGAACAAAGATGGTACCTGTTTTTATTATGTGTACAGACAGGTTTTGGAATTCTTCTTCTTCTTCTTCTGCGTTCATCCGGATTTTGTTTCTTCGGATGTGACTGCGTTATGCCTGTTTACAGCAGAGCTGCGTTCTTGCGCCGTTAGGCCGACACATCCGACTTCTGCGGGCATTTGTTGACCGGGTTAACCTTCCCGGGGGTTTTGGAATTGAAAATAGAGAAACTTACAACTGGAATTTTTGATATACCTCAAATTAGAAAGTAACTACATGATCCAAATGTTATTGATTTCATGAACATAACAGAGCTTTTGTCTACACTTGTTTGGTTGTGCAAAACGTTCTGGGTAACTTTAAAGCAGACAATTATTCTGAATTAGTTTAAAACATGCTGTCGAGTTTTTGTAAGCTTGGATGCAACATGAGCATACAATTGCACAATCCCCATAACCATTTACATTTCTTTCCTGATAATCATGACGACTTTATTGAGAAGCAAGGTGAAAGATTTCACTAATATGTAAAAACAATGGAAGAGAGATACCAAGGTCTTCTGGATGCCCACATGAAGGCAGATTACTGATGGACCCTTAAGCATGACTGTTCGGGCATATCACATTCCAGGAAGTCCTCGAAAAGAAGCTTTTTGTATGTTGACTAAAGTACCAGAGATACAGTTTTGATAATTTTTTGGTGTTTTATATGATAACAATAAATGCACAGTAATTACATATAATATAAATGCAGATTACAGTCAAAGTACCACTGTTGGCACGGAACTAAATGCCTGTACATAACAATTGCCCTACTAAGAAGGTCATTCTTACTTATCTCAAAAACTAGAGCCGATAGAAAAAGTCTGATTACATTTTTGGAATCAACAACACAAAATTACCAAAGAACAGCTATAAACTTAAAGACATCGATATGCTTGTTGGTAGACCAGTGTTCTTTTGTTTTGCGTTTGCTTGCTTTTTTAATTTTTTTTTTTGCTCAAGCGTTTTCCATACATGTGTTGCACGCGCAACGACAATATATCGCGTCTATAATTAAGAAGAAGGGAAAAACTAACCGTCGAAAGAACCAGTACCTATGAAATATTTCGGTGTGCCATTAGACATCCAACTGGGTCAAGTTCAGTAACAATTTTAACTGATATATAAAAAATATTTAAAAATTAAAAAAAAAATATAAAAAAAAAAAGCCAAACGGAACATTACAAATCAATAAAAATTATTATAGAATTTACAATCTCCCAAAGGACCGGCCTATCATCTGACCACACTCATATTAATATGAGTCCTATCACACTCAACACACATTTGAGATATATGCATTTGGTTTCTTCGTTGGCAATTATTATTGAGGGCAAATTCTCTCACTGGCAATAGTTAAGCGTTCTGGGCTGAACAGTTGTCTCAAACTGTAAACTTTGTCAATTCAATTCCACATCTCTTTCTTGGTCTCTGGCGATGTTTACATATATCGACTTCGATTCTTGATATTCAGAAAAATGACTTCTTGGATTTCGATAAGGATATATTGACTTCTCTGGTGTTGGTCCGATGTTGTTGGTACATAACGAGCCATCAATTATCTCGGCAACATTTTTGAGGATCAATACGGTTTTAAATGTTTTACAAATTAGAGCATGCTACAGAAGTCATGCGCCCCAGTGAACAAATAAATATTGGATTAATAATTGGGTTAATCATTAGGTTAGTCATTAGGTTAATCATTATGTTAGTCATTGGGTTAATCATTGGGTTAGTCATTTGGTTTATCATTGGGTTAATCATTTGGTTAATTATTGGGTTAATCATTAGGTTAATCATTGGGTTAATCAGTGAGTTAATTATTAGGTTAATAATTGGATTAATCTTTGGTTTAATCATTACATTTAACATTGGGTTAATCATTGAGGTAATCATAGGTTAATCATTAGGTTAATCGTTGGGTTAGTTATTGGTTTAATCATTTTGTTAATCATTAGGTTACTCATTGAGTTATCATTCACTTTATCATTAGATTAATCATTGGGTTGCTCATTAGGTTAATCATTGGGTTAATCATTGGGTTATTCATTATGTTAATCATTAGGTTAATCATGGGTCAGTCAGTGGTTTAATCATTGAGTTAATCATTGGGGTAATCATTCGGTTAGTCATTGGGTTAATCATTGGGTTAATCAGAAACAGAAACTTTCCAAAAATTAGAAACATCGAGACTTCTTAGGTGAACATCTGGGTGGGAAAGTGACTGCCACTTCCATCAAGGATGAACGGTATGTTTCGTAGAGGACTTTTGTGGTGACATTCTGGTGGCGGCATTATGCACAGTTTGCCTTGGCGGGCTGTTGTTTCTCGAGGCTCCGGTCTTTTCCACTTTTCACATCGGGCAGTGAGGAACATTTTATTTGATATTCACTGGCACAGGAACGGAGCATAATGGGGACGACCCGTTGCTGTGATGTTGGAACCGCGACTGAACTGAACTGAACTGTTTTCTGCTTTACCCGGCCAAATTTAGAACCTCAATTTGGCACGGTTTCTGGGACAACATTCTGAGATGGCAAATTATGGATTTGAAATCTACACAAGCTCAATAAAAGAAAAAAAAATTACTTGAGGCAGATATCAATAGTGAGCTATTGCCAGCGTATGTAAACATATATGTTTGAAATAGCACAAGGGGTTGAAATAGCACCATTGTTTGAAATATCCTCGGTAAGGTGTGGAGTTCGTTGTTTTTTGTCTGTCTGGGGCAAAAAGAAAACTCTAGCTTGTACAGTTCGCGGCGGCTCAACTAGCCTTAATTCCCCCCCCCCCCCCCCTCCCTTTTTCCAATAAAAAAAAAAACTTTTCTGCCATACACCGCAAGGTACTTTATTGGCAGTAAATGACAGTTTTTGACAGTTTGAAATAGCACAACGGGTTGAAGTAGCACAATTGTTTAAAATAGCACAACGGGATTAAAATAGCACATTCCTTTGAAATGGACAGCGGGTTGAAATAGTACAATTGTTTGAAATAGCACACCTGTTTGAAATAGCACAACGGGTTGAAATAGCACAATTGTTTGAAATAGCACAGCGGGGTTAAACATCACAATTGGTTGAAATAGCACAATTGTTTGAAATAACACAACGGGTTAAAATAGCACAATTGATTGAAATAATACAACAGATTGAAATAGCACAACGGCTTGAAATGGCATAACAGGTTGAAATAGAACAACAGGTTGACATAGCATAATTGTTTGAAATAGAATAACTTGTTAAAATTGCAAAATGGTTCGAAATAGCACAAAGGGTTGAAATAAAACAACGGGTTAAAATAACACACTGGAGAGAAATAGCACAACGGGTTGAAATAACACAACGGGTTGACATAGCACAATGAGTTGAAATAGCACATAGAATTGAAATATCACAACGGGTTAAAATATCACAACGGGTTAAAATATCACACTGGAGAGAAATAACACAACGGGTTGAAATAACACAACGGGTTGAAATAACACAACGGGTTGAAATAACACAACGCGTTGAAATAGCACAATGGTTTGACATAGCACAGTGAATTGAAATATCACAACGGGTTGACAAAGCACAGTGAATTGAAATATCACAACGGGTTGACAAAGCACATTCGTTTAAAATAGTACAACGGCTTAAAATATCACAATGGGTTAAAATAGCACAACGTAAGCTCTTTCTGTTCCGCCGCTGTCTTTACCTTGTCCGGACCACCTCTTCCTTGTCCATAGGTAATCTACTACCGTAATGAATACAGTGCATGTTGCAACGGTCTCATCCAATCATGGAAAAAAGGCTGCTGTTATTGCTTCCGCCTCCATTTTCATGCTGGGGGTTTAGTCTCATATGCCGGACTCTTCTTTTTTCAAGTATATGCCATTAGCCTTCGCGATGCCACCCCACCACTACGTCTGTTTCTCATCACTGATCCATCAGTGTAGATCACTATGTCACCTGGATGTGTATTGCCCAGGATCAATTGTTGCACCTCAACCCTCAAACTCTGCGCGGTCTGCTGTTCGTTCTCCGCATTCACGACCCAGTGTTACTATTCCCCTGTGCCAGTCCGTCATGTATTCCTGTGCTTTTACCCACTCTGTTTCACTATTGATGTTCTCTCTGAAACAGCACAACAGGTTGAAAAATAACAACATATTGAAATAGCAGACCAGGTTGGAATAGCGTAATACAACATAGCAAAACAGGTTGAAATAGCACAACAGGCTGAAATAGTACAACAAGCTGAAATATCACAACACGTTGAAATAGCATAACATATTGACACAGTTGAACAGGCTGAAACAGCACAGCATATTGAAATAACTCAACAGATTGAAATAGTACAAGATATTGAAATAGCATCACAGGTTGAAATAGCATAGTAGAATGAAATAGTACAAAAGGTTGGAATAGTACATTGGGTTGAAATAGCACAATGGGTTGAAACAGCACAATAGGGTGAAAAAGCACAGCGGGTTGACTTAGCTCACCATATTGAAATAGTCCTGGAGAGTTTGGCCTTAATAGACCCGAACTTTCAGGGAGGGAAAATCCCAACTGTACCCCATAGCGGTCATCATCATCAAGTGCCCTCCAGCTGGCGTAGGCGTTCATGGCTCTCCACAGATCTCGGTCTATGGTATTCTGGATCAACTCTGTTGATGATATTCCTTCATGTCACTGTCTCAATCCATCCAGCATCATTTCTCTTGTTCTGCCTCTGCCTCTCTTCCCCTCGATTTTCCAGTTGTCATGATGTTATCCGATGTCTCTCTTATCATCACGAAAGTTGTTTGTCTCTTTTTTATTGTTGTATATAGTGTTTTAGTTTCATTAGCCTCTTTCAGACAATCGTTGTTAATTACTCTGGCAGACCAATGAAATTCGCACCATTCGTCTAAAAAACCACATCTCTATTTCTTCTAAGTTCTTCCTAATTTGTTCATTTACATTCCGAGATTCACTGCCATACTGCAATACAGGTTCTATATATATTCTAGCGGTAGGGGATGGTAGACACACCACGGGGAGTGGCTAACGCTGCCCTGGGGACTGAGTATCCACCGGGATAAAAGTGGACAACTCTGTAGTTGGGCAGAGCAGGGCATTCACTTGTCCTGACAGTCGGAAATGGCTGTCAAGGACTGAGATAACAAACCCCATATTGATGTGGAAGTCAAGGGGAAGCCATCACATTATCTTCCCAAGACTTCATGACAAAACACATTTCAGATTCAGTGAACGGCGTTAATGGCTGTCCTAGGACATCCTCATCCGGTAGGGATAGTCATGAGCCACAGGTGATACCAGACCGTCATCCGAATGCTGATGGCAAAATAATAACAAAAATAAATAAATTGTAAATAGGTACACAGCATGTTAGAACGTTAAATGGGCGCTCAAATCGTGTGCATCTCACTAACGTAATCGGAAGACGTTGGAACACCGCCTCATCTTCCAGTTGGGTTCACTTTCTGCTCACTGCCTCAATGTCCAACATAGTTTCATCTAACTTCCAACCTTCCCTCCCCCTTTTCCATCCCCGAAGTTGTATAGCCCACTAGAAAGAAGTGGTAGCATATCCTTTACAGGACGTAACAATGTACCCCAACATTACTTTTGCCGTTTGTGATTTCTTGGCAAGTTTTTATTCGGTGGCTTGCCATTGCTTTCTGAGCGACCGGCACTCATACCATTCTATGCTAACCAACGCAGGGCGGACTGCATTCCAAGCGTCTGCCGTTGTGTTCCTACGCGGTATGCGGGAGTGCGTATCCCACCTTCGCCATAGAGCCGGCTATAGTTCACTGCTAATCCGCTTTTCACCATTCGCTCACATGGGCGTCCCCACATCCCTCCTATGGTGCGGCTAAACCAATCCCTTTCGCCCATCGACCAGTTTAAACCAAACATCCGGTTCTTTCATTCACATCAAACGGTAAGCGTTGAAGGCGCATTCGACCAAACCAGGATTCGGATAAGTAACCTTTGTATCTTGATGTAGTGTTTCTCGTGTAGTTAGTTGGCTGTCTTTTTGTGTTTGTATGTTTTGTGCTGACGAAGGCATTAACCGCAACGTCTTTTTTGTTTCTTGTAATCGTGTTCTAGTAAAGCTCACAATCTACTTCTGGTTTTTTGGTGATTGATTCATTGTCAAATTTATGAAGAAAGGAAAAACAGCCGAGCCAGATAGAATCACAATTGAATAATATGAAGTACTGAGAGAATTTGGAGAAAATATATTAACCAAAATGTTCAATGCTATTTATAGCAGTGGATATCTACCGAGTGATATGGGAGCATTCTATATTTATAGCTATACTAACAAGACCAGGGACAATTGAATGCGAAGAATTTCGTACAATTAACCTCATAAACCATGTCACTTATTAACTGCATGACTTATTTGGATATACGAGGTAGATTCAAATGAAAACCTTAATTGTATTATTTTTGAGTGGTAAAGAATAAATGTATAATTTTTCGATGTAGTCACTACTGCGTTCAATGCATGTCTTCCAGCGCCAATAAAATGTTTGGTTGTTGAAGAAAATAATTGTCTTGGTGGCGTGTGTAACCACTCTTGCACTACCTGCGCTAGCTTTTCATCGGACGGAAAGGTTTTGAAATTTCCTTCTCCACTCAAACACTTGCTGGACTGACAGGATTTCATACTGGACTGGACCATACTGGACCTACGTTCGCCGATGAATTTCTATGTTTCACTCGTTCACTGATTTAAATGATTCTAAAAACAAAACCGGTAACAAAACGCTGCTCCTATTTGGTGCATATCAAAATTGATACGACCGTCTTTAAATGTTTCTGTGACGTCACGGTAATCATCTGACCGTTATGTCACAGCTTAACACCCTTTACATCCTTAACAACAGCATTGATATGTTACAAGACAATGGCATAGTAGTATATAGGGGATTAGAAAGAGTACACTTCCCCACAGACCCCGCGGTGGGGCCGAATCGCCCCCTAAGGGGGTCAAATAAGGGTCCGAACCGATGCGCGCCCCCCTAAGGGTCCGACCCCCCTAAGGGCTCGAACAGAGGGTCCGAACCGACCCCCTAAGGGGTCGAACAGAGGGTCCGAACCGACCCCAGCAAGAGAGGCTCGGTCTGACTCGATACCCAGACATATTATTTTGGAATTAAAGCTGTATGAGTTATAGGGGTACGCACCATGAACACGTGTCGGTGGCTACTGTTGGGGACGACGCGCCAGTGTGAGAGGCGGTGTAGGGGGGAATTCTGTCGGAAGCATAACGCGCATCTCAAGAAGGGGGGATTCACAGTCGCCTGTACGAGCTGCGGCATCGGGGTGGAAACCACCCTAGCCCTGTGCCGGCCGTGCGGAGCCAACATTAAATACCACAAACTGCGATACCAACAGGAGGGTCCGTTTCTCTGTGAATGGAGGCGCCTGAAAAGAATAAATATTTAAATCCCGCAAAAGAAATTTTCATTTAGAGAGAAGTGGAGTGTTACCGGTACGAGTCCAGCAGTAATCATGGGCACCGTAAATCAGTTGAAAAATCAAGCTCGCCAGTATGGGATGCCATACAGTCACCGCAGCAAGGTCGTCCTTGCCCGGGAGATAGCTCAGGCGAGAGACGCAGTCCGCGCCACCCGACTCAAGCGGGCCGCCACCACCGGGCGGTATCCAGCTCTTCGGGGTTTAGTCCAGGACGCAGCGCAGCACTCGCGGGAGGCTGCGCGGTTGGAAGACGAGGTCACCGCCGCCCTGCGAGCGCGTAAATACGCCGCCAGGGCCCGAGCGCACCCGTTACAACGCTTCGCTGTGTTGGACGCCAATTCAAAAAGGCGCCACTGGCGCTATCTACACCCGGAGCCACTAGCTCGACTCATCACCCAGCGCGGTCCCCAACTCCTAGAGGAGGTAACCCCCAAGGATAGGGAAGAGCGGAGGAGGCGAACAATCACATGGAAGCTCTTCCGAGGGCTAGACGGTCCGATCGTAGAGAGGCTCCTGCCCCACCTCGAGGCATTGAGGTCAGCCTTCTATCTGCGGTACGCCTACACTTACCGAATCCGAAACATTGAAAACGGAGACGTCATATTGTACCACAAAACCCTACGCGGGTCCCGCGATTTGATGCAAGACACTGCAACAGCCACAGAGTGGTTGACAGATCGTGATGAGAGCCGCTTTGACACCAGCCAAATCGACCGCCCCAGCACCAAGTGGGTCTTTGTAAGTTGGGTGCAAGTCGAAGTGAAGGCGATCCTCACTCCCCAGGTTCTGTTAGGGGAAGGGCGACTGCCGAACTGGCTGCGGTACAAGCAGGGGCTGTACGCGTTGGACACATACGACGACAACCTCTGTCTGTTCCGATGTCTAGCTGTCCACAACGGCGCGAGGCCACAACGTTGCACCGCCGAAGCCAGGAAGCTGGCGCGAAAGGTGTGTGGCACCGACACCCCAGACAAGCCAGGCCTGGATTCGTTAAAATTGTTTGAGGAGAAGTTAAAATTAGGGATCCGCGTCTACGAGCCAACCGAAGAGGGGGTATGGCGGTTGGTAAGGCGCCCTGCGAACTACGATCGCGTCGGCACCAAGCCGATGACGATCGGGGTTTATGAAAATCACGCCTTCCTGATAACTGACCTGCCAAAGCTAGCGAAGCTCTTTCAGTGCCAGCATTGCAATCAGCGCTTCACCCAGGCCTGTCATCTCCAGCGCCACGCTGACCACTGCAGCAGAGGGGAAACCAAGATTCTCTGTCCAGGGAAGGAGGTGGAGCGGCCGCAGTCGGCATACGAGAAAGTTTTCTACCCCCAAAGCAACGCCAGCCGCAGCTCCATCCTATGGTTAGAGCACATGGCCGAACAATTAGGGCGCCACATCCACCACGCATACTGCGGGCACGGGGGAGAGCGGTGGATCGTTGACGGTTTGGTGGATGGTTACGACCACACCACCCACACGGTGTACCAATATCACGGCTGCTACTGGCATGGGTGTCCCACCCACAGTGACGCCCCCAACGCCGACGCGCTGTATTAGAAAACCCTCCGCCGCGGAGAGAAAATACAGGCCTCTGGCTACAATCTGGTGGTAGTGTGGGAGTGTGAGCGACCGCCTCTGTCTCGCGCCCCAATGCCTCAGGTGCAGACGGTGGTCTACCCTCATGCGATCTTTTATGACTTCGAGGCCTGGCACGACAAAGCTCAAGCCCAGCGCCCCACCCCCGACCTCACCTATGAGAGCCATCAGATTGCGATATCTGTTTCGGTGGGGGACACCGTAGAGGAGCAGCCGACCCACCTGAGCAACGCAGACCCAAAAGACTTGATAGCCGAATTCATGGCAGACCTGCGTCGGCGAGCAACCGCGATACGAGCCGAGATGGAAGCGCGTTACCTCCCGGAAGACCTGGATAAGCTGCAGTCACAACTGCAGAAGAAAATGCGTGAGTGGTGTGGGCAAGTCCCTGTGTTGGGCTTCAACTCAGGTCGGTACGACCTAAACCTAATCAAGGAACACTTCGTAGCGGAGCTAGCAGGCACCTGCCGGAAGATCAATGTGGCCGCCCAAGGGACAAAGACAATGTTCCTCGTCACACCCGAGTTCAAGTTCCTTGATATTCTCAACTACCTGGCCCCCGGCACCACGTACGATGCATGGGTGCGCGCCTATGGCTGCACAGCAACCAAGTCGTGGCTGCCGTATGAATGGCTCGACACACCTGAGAAGCTGAACTACCCAGGTCTGCCCGACTACCCCGCGTGGTATTCCAGCCTAAAGGGTGGATACGTGCTCACGCTGGAGGAGTGGAGGAGTTGCAAGCGGCTCTTCAAGGAAAAAGGAATGACCACGTTTGCCGACTGGTTGAGGTACTACAACAACCTCGACGTCGGTCCAGGCATCGAGGCCTTAGGGAAGATGAAGGCCTTCTACGGAGAGCGGGGAATCGACATATTCAAAGATGCCTGCAGCCTCCCTGGGGTGTCCCTACAATACCTCCTCAGGGGCACCAAGGGTGGTGAGCTGTATGCCCCAGGAGAGGAGGCCTATCCACTCCTAAAGGCAGCAGTGACGGGAGGGCCGTCGCTAGTCTTCACCCGGTACCATGAAGCGGGGGTCACCAGAATTCGGTCACATCAATACCCAAAGGGGGAGCTGTGCAGGACCGCAAAAGGGTACGACGCTAACGCGCTCTACCTCAGCACCATGGCTATGGACATGCCGTGCGGGAAAGAGCGAGTGCTCCACGCAGAAAACCCCCAAGAGGTAGCCCCCAAGGTTGCGCAGCAGGTGTTAAAAGGCCAGCTGTTTGGATTTGTCAAGTGTAAAATCTCAACCCCCAAAGCCTTGTGGCCAAAGTTCGAAGAAATGGCACCCCTCTTTATGAACCAGGCAGTACCGGAGGCCTTAGTAGCACCGGAGATGTTGGAATACCTGAAACGCACCGGCCGCCAGCGGTCGGGGTGTAAGAAACTGCTGGGCCTCCTTGAGGCCGACGGAATCTTGCTGTACACCCCGCTGTTGAAATGGTATCTAGAACACGGACTCGAGCTGGAGGCGGTCTATACAGTCATCCAGTATGAGCCAAAGAAGCTCTTCACGTGGTTTGTTGAGCAAGTAACCGAAGCGCGCCGCCTCGGGGATGTGGACAAAGCGAAGGCGATGCTGGCCGAGGCTATGAAGCTTCTAGGCAATTCAGCATACGGAAAGCTCATCGAAGCACTCGAGCGCCACACCAACACCAGCTACACCCGAGACGAAAAAACAGTGGATCAGGCACTACGTTCCGCCTGGTTTGACGACCTCACAGAGATAGGCGACGCATACGAGATCAAATCGCGTAAGCCCCGTGTGATCATCAAGCGTCCTTTCCAGGTAGGCATCGCCGTGTATCAACTGGCCAAGCTCCGCATCTTAGAATTCTACCACGACTTCCTTGACCTGTTCGTGGATCGCAGGGACTATGAGGTCATGCAGATGGACACCGACAGCCTGTACATCGCGCTGAGCACCCTCAACCTCGAGGAGGCGGTAATGCCTGAGATGAAAGAGGAGTTCAACCGTGTGAAGAGGGAGTGGCTTGCCTGGGACAAATGGAGCGGGCGAACACCCGGCATCTTCAAGACCGAGTTTGAGGGGAGTCGAGGCATCGCTCTCTGCAGCAAATGCTACATCTTCGACGGGGACGTGAACACAAAGTTCTCGTGCAAGGGGGTGGGAAAAAGGCAGAACACCATGACCTGGGGGAGATACAAAGCCACCTTAGAGGGGTCCGTAGATAGAGTGGAGAACCGAGGGATGCGCATGCATAACGGGCAGATGGCCAGCTACCAACAAGGCAAGCTGGGCCTCAGCGCGTATTATGACAAACGGTATGTCTTACCCGACGGTATCCACACGCAGCCCCTCGAGTACCGCAAGGACGCCGCGGAGTGATCCCTCACTGTTTAGGGAGGATCCGATCAGGAGGCATTTGGGTGTCGGGAGGAACAATCATCAGCTCTTCGCGAACGAAGCCCCGCGCTGGCCCATCCTCCAGGTAGTACAGCGCAGGCCGCCCATCCTGGCATACAGTTCTACGAATCTCGTGTACTGTTAATGACCACGAAGGATCAGTCGCCCGGCGCCGGCCACCTTCAAGCTCATGCTCCCCAGGGGAGCTTGCATACAGATACCGAACTAGCGCATCAGACGGAATCACAGGTTCCTTGAGGCCGATAGTACGGTGAGCTGGAACAGCCGGCGCATGGTATACAGAAGTGTCCTTAATGGCGTCAACCGGCTTCCGACCCGTCAAACGAGTCACCTCACCATTAAGAGCCGCGACCACCTGAGGAAGAGATTGAACCCATTCAGCGGAACGTTCAGAGGACCCTCGAACCGCCAGTAGTAACTCTTGGGCGTACTGGGCACCGAACAGTCTCTCCGCCAGAGTGCGATTGAACCTCTCGACGATCGCCTGCTGCCGGTGATTCCCAGCTTCTCCACGCCGTATCTGTGTCTTATGCTTTGCTGCCAGCTGGCTCACAGCACCCATAAACTCACGCCCCGGGTCAATCTGCAGAAGCTGTGGCCATTTGAGTGGCCCACGTTTGTAAATTCGCTCTAGGGCCAAAGCCACCCCTTCACTGCTCTTGTCTGTCAAAGCCTCTGCTTCCTTAAACCGTGAGGCAACATCCACAACTGTCAAGGCAAACTTAAATGTCTTACGACCAACCCGGTCATGTGGTAGGTAGAGCAAGTCAGCCTGATGGACGGCATTCGGTCTATCTTCATCAATAGATGGCCGCGGAATGTAACGAGGAGCGGGTAAATAGATCTGAAAAATAGCTTGCTTCTTGAGCCAGTCTCGGGCAACATCCTCCGAAACATTAGCTGCAGCAGCTAGCTTCTTAATGGCCGCCAAGCCTTTCCAGTAGCCCTGAGGGCTGTAGTAGATATCCTCCAGATCTTTCATTTTGGTAGCAGCGGTCAATCTCTAAAGCAACTTATAAGCAACAATACCAGTCGCTGCCAGCCCAAGAACGATAAAAGTGACCTCGCGGTCTTTCTGCGGCTCAGAGGGCACATAGAAATCCGACAGGCGAGGTTCAGGCTCGAGGGGCTCGACACGTTTGCCAGAGATCAGGCTATATTCCCGCATGGCCTGGTCGACATCCTGGAAAGAGTGAACGGCGTGGCCTTCACGCTGTAGCTCATCGTTGAGCCAGTCCAGCCGCGCAGTTCTCTTTCTCATCCACTCAGCCTGGGCCGCCTGTAGCCGCTCGACAGCCTCACCGTGCCGCCTCATTTCTTCATGTGCGTCCGCATGCCCTAGCTTGGAAAAGAGGTAGTTGCCCCCCGTAAACGCGAGGGCATTGACAACAGCGCCCCCTATCATCATTGCGACAGAGGCCATAGCTAGCGGGGCTGATACTGTAAGGGTTTATGCAATATATCAGCGGGGATCAAGCCCTCTTTGATAAGCAAATCTCGGAGTGCTAAGGAGATGGACGTGTCTAAAACCATCATCCCAATGTCATACATATCAGCGTCTAGCTTGGGCAAGGTTGCCCCTTTGAAAATCAGCTTGGTCAGTTTTGCGGTGCCTACCGTAAGCGCGGCCACCACAGCGCCGTGGTAAACGGCGTTAACAATAACTTTCCCGTCAACGCCTGCCATTATTCCATATAAAATGGATCTCTATTCTTTAATATGTTAGTCTCCGGCCGCTTGGAGGGCACAGGTGGGGTAGGTGCTTTAATCCGCCGCATTTTCTGCCTAATTACTCCGACGACAACGACAACGCCAGCCACTCCAATAATCCAGGGAGTCCAGCCACGGTAATCAACTGGCACCATTGGAAACAGCGGTGGTGGGGCCTCCTCATGCTCGGGGGCTAACTTTCGTTTCTTCTCACGAACAGCCTGCTGCAGAGCTAGAGACAGCCTCTCTGCTTCACGACTCTTTCGAGCAGCAGCTCCTCTCTTCCCAGCCGCAACTTTCCTGGGTTCCTTCGTCACTAGTTTCTCCTGTGGAGCAATTTCGGGGGTCTCCTCCTCCATCTTGTTCTTGCTTAGGACAGATATGTCCAAAATGGCAGTGCCTAAAAGTTGCTAGTGCGACAGTTGCAGGTGCTAAGCACATACCGAACTTATGGTAGAGTTCACATGTAACTGTGTTTAGCGCATGCCCTAGAAACGGGTCGGCCTCCAGGTCTGTCACCAAAGCTTGATTATCAGCAATGGGGAGGAACATACTTGCCACTTGTGCGTACATCTGTAGCATAGCTGTGCCTAGGGTCTTTGTTATTGCAGCTCCAAGCCTCGCCTCATGCCTCGCATATAGCTTCTCAATTTCTTGATCAGGCAATGCCTCAACCTGTTCCATTGTAAGTTTGGAGTACTTACCGCCTATGTACTGCCCAGCACGTCCCCCAGCCGCAAGTGCTGCCAGCCTTTCACGATGCAACACATGTCAGGACTGTGGCGTTGTGGCAGGTCGTGATGCATGTCCGAACTGTGGTGTTGTTGTAGGTTCCGGAGCAGACTCTACCGGCTTTGCCTCTTCACGTAACAGCTGGTCGAGTATGGTGTCACAATCCATCACAGCGTTTGCAAATACCCAACGTCTAACTCTAATATAGGAATGCACAGCCAATCCAAGCACACAACATGTGCATATCAGTTGTAATACAACTAAGGCTGTTACGGAGTAACAAAGCACTGCTTCATACATGCTTAGCTGATGCTTAACATATACTTAGCTGATGCTTAACATATGCTTAGCTGATGCTTAACATATGCTTAGCTGATGCTTAACATATGCTTAGTATCTAACAAACCTCACCAGCTTTGAGCACTTTATAAGAAAATGGGAACTTGGTCCTCAGTACCAGCTTTGAGAACTCATTGGTTTCGAGTTGCTTTCGCACCCCATCACGTTCCTCCCTAGAGTGGATGATGTAGTTCTCATCCAGGCAGTCTTCAAAGCTATCCTTATCCTTGGAATGGAAGAGCGCCACCCATTGTGTCTGCGCTCTGAGGCCTTTCGCAACGGCGTTGTACTTCTGGGTTTCAACCCACAGACTTTGCTGGGCATGTCGCCCGCTAAAAGCTAGATAAGTCAACATAGTCCGCTTCTGCGCAATAGCGTCCTCTGCGCTGCAGTCATCAATGATGTATAACGTTGGTGTCCCCTGAAACATTTTATAGAAGGCCTCTAGCCATTTGAGCAGCCGATCACTGGGGTCAAATATGAAGACCTCGCGATCTGACCACACCCACGGCCGGGCCCGGTATGTTTCATTGTATCGTACCGAAGGGCAAGCAATTACAATATGCTCGAAAACACCCCTGTACGGGCCTTCCAGGAGGTCGAGAATGAATTCTGTTTTACCACACGATGTGGGGCCTGTGATGATGGCCGAGTGTGGCTTAAGTGGGAACTCCATTAATAAACAGCACTAACGAATCTCCCGGTGTCGATGTTCAGCTGTCCGTCCATAACCAAATAAACGTAGCAGTACAGGGGCTCCGCCGGTTCGGCTTCTTTCGTGATCTGGAGAGTGATGCCCTCAGAGCCGTTCTCTACACGCCGGCCGCTGCCGTGAAGATGGTCATCGTCGGAGGTCCGGAAGTCCAGCCACAAACAGAATTTTGACGTCAAGTACTCGCCTAGACTAACATCGAACAATCCTAGCTCTTTGGCGACTGCGCTTGTCTCAGGGTGCCTTTTGAGGCCACCAGCGAAGAATTTCCTCGCTTCGTCCCAGAGCTGGTGTGGTGCTAAGCCGTGCGCAAATAGCTGATTGGCTTGTCCTTCTACGATGACTTCAACTTTGGTGATCTGTGGGTTGTAAAACCACTCTGGTTGGCGTGCAAAATCCTTTTGGTTGGCGGGGTCTTCCCATAATAGGAGAATGCCTTTCAAAGACTTACAGGGTGTGTTCAGATTGATGTTCCATATCGAGTCCTCCTTTTTCTGAGGGATCCGTCTATGTCGTAGGACCCGCTCGTATAACACCACCATACGGCTCTCATAAATGCTCCGAATTAGCCGGGCCAACGTGGGTTCAGTGACTACTTCGTACTCGAGACAGATGTTTTCTAGGGAGTATGAGGAGTTGCCGGCATCTTTACCAGTTGCGCGAATCACACGGGAAGCGTCGTTAAAGGTCAACTCAATCTCCAGCCGATCACTAAGAGCAGATTGGTAGAAGGGCGCATGCGTTTCAAGCAGCTCAAAGTCTAGTGGTATGTAGTACCTGTTTTTGAAGGCCTTCGCGATGGCCACGTCTCTCGCATTGGCGAGGGGCAGAACAACAGCATCCGCTGCACCAACACGCGCCTTGTTCACATTCATGCCGGTACGTGTATCGATGCCTTGATACACAGCGCTCGCCCGCTCCGATTGGCTCTTCCAAAGATCCAGATAGACGTTGTAGACGTCACTGTCCACAAGAGAGAAGACTTCATTGCCCGATAGCCTGACGGTCAGCTTTTGAACCAGTGCTCAGCCGAGGTTCTGGACCACGGTCCGGTTGACATCAGGGGAGCTGAGGTCGACATTGAATGCCAGCCGCACCGACCCAGGCACGATAACATCGTGTGCACCGAGATTGGGAAAACGAACTAGTAACTGCTGCTTCGGACCGATCGTAGAAGGATTGTTGGTCACGATTATCGTTTGCCGCAATCCTTTCACACCGAGCGGCTCCCGGAGACGGCGGTAAGGGTTAAGCTTACGACCATATGCACTTGAAGACATGGCTAGTTGTTTGTTGCTTTGTAGCAATATCTAATATGGATAGAGTTGAGCTGACCGATTTTGGTGGTGAAGAGGGGAGGCCTGAAACGGGCGAGGAAGAGGAGACAGGCTTCATCGACAACGATTTTGATGTCGATAATCCCCGCATTGTTAATACCGAGTGGCCGTCACAGGGGGAGACGTCACAGGGGGAGACGTCACAGGGGGAGCGCAACTTATTCATAGAACTAGAAAACAGCGCTATTAACGACTATTTTAAAAGGGTGGAGAAGATGTGGGGTATCAAACCTATAACTGGTATAGATTATACAAAAATTCGTTTGGGTCGCCGGAATGCTCTCTATGTTAACCACCAAAGGATTACACAGTATGATAATGGCATGCCGTTAGCTGTGAATAACCTCAGAGTGAGTACCAGAGAGGTATTGGGGTTTGTGGACAAAATACCACCAAAGGTTGTCACCATCCTCGAGGAGACTGCTAGTGATCTGGCGGAGGAAGAAGCTGCTCTAAGTGGTGCAGATATTCAGGCTGTCCCACAAATAGCTTCAAATGTTGGCAACATCTTAGAACGGGCTATGTCGAGTCCAGAGGTGCAGCGGGTTTTAGAAACCTCACACGTAGACCAATACCTGGGAGAGAAAGGCTTACCTCCAGTGAGAGAACTCCGGGGGTTCATGGCGCTTGACAAAGCGGTGACGACGATTAAAGGTAAACTCACAAACTATCTGGTTATTCTCGACCAGCAAGATAAAGAGATCGCCATAAGGCGGCGGAAAATGTTGATAGCACCCAATGAGGAGAGTAGGGACTTTCAAGAGCAAAAGATTGCCGATATTGAAGAAGCTAAGAAGAGGCTTTTAATAGAGGTCGCTGAGTTACACGAAGACTTACGCACCCAATTCAGTCGGATCCGTGAAACCATTCAATGGGTGGTCAATGAAGACACCACACTGGGTGCGAGGCTGCGGACTCTGTTCCGAGAGCAGGGTATCACCATAGCGAGCATTCTCACAGCGATCGGCCTCTTAATTTCCACTATCACCCTAGCCATTACTGGTGGTGGTGGTGGTCCTACCCCACCGCCTGGCCCGCCACCTATCCCACCACCTGGCCCGCCACCTGGCCCTGGGGCTAAGGAATGGATTCGGCAGAAACTGAAAGACCTAGCGAGCCTTCTAGCCAGGCTAGCTGGTAAGGCTGCGGAGGCACTCCCAGGAATCATAGGCGGTATTATCTCCTGGCTTCTTAACGTCTTGAGTAAGGGTGTGGGATGGCTGGCTGGAAATCTCTGGGCATTAGTGGTTGCACTCGGTGGCTTGCTGCTGCTGGCTATCAGAGAGCGGCTAATTGCGGTGAACAAACCATAGGACCACTAGACCGACTGCGACACCCCCAGCAATGAGTGCTATCTTTTCATTTTGATGCTGCAGCCCAGCTGCCTTATCAGCTATGCTAGTGGTCGGCAGCGCTGGCTGAGCAATGCTGGGCAGCTCTACCGTCGGCTGTGCAATGGTGGGCAGCTTAGGGGCATTAATGGTTGTATTCAGGCCACGCTTTAGGCCTGGCTCTGCGATGATGATCATGTTGTTATATCCAGCTATCTGGCCAATGCGGAGCAGCATGTCGCTGGGGGCCATATACAACCCCGTTCCAAAGACATAATTAACTTCTGAGCTCGCGTTTTGTAGCACATCCTGATATCTTTTGATGGCCGCCGCGAGATCGACGGGCGCAGAGATGGCGTCTTCTACTAATACCAGGTATTGCTTCTGGGCATCAAACGCCGTTCCAGTTCCCAGAATTCGTGTTCTAGTCTGAGCCTGGGCCCCTAAGATGGCCCACACATAGGTTCGAATGCTGTCATTTATTCGCTCAACACCGGGGCGTGTGAAGCCCTGTGACTTGTTAAGAATGAAAGCCTGCCAGCCAGAATCAGCGTGAATATCGTCTTGTGAGATATAATCTATGTGTAGTATGTCATTTGTGGTTTGTTGTGTGAATGAATGGCGCTTTGGGTCATATACACCATCATGTCCATCAGGCAGGACGCGATAACCAGTGTTCGTCCAGTAAATGTATACACTCCCCAACCCGTTATTCCTCCAGCCGTCTCCAGTTATCATTCTGGGAAATCCATAATTCCGCGCATATACGCTGATAGGCTCTTACATCGTAGGGATTTTCAAAGGCGTTCCAACCCTGGTCTTGTGGTAGAGCCACACGCATCTCTTTGAGGATTCGGCGAATCTGGTAGTAGACATGGAATATGAACACGGCACGCGTTAGTGGGTCAGGGCCGGCCAGATGCTCCTGCGCGGACACCCCACACCCCGCCGTGGCACACCATACTGCGAAGTTGAGTTGGTTTTGCCAAAATTGCATCGGATTGCTGTACCAGGCTTGCACGATCTGGTCTGACTCCACGTATGGCAACCGGTATTTTTCAAACATGTTGGGGAACTGTGTCGGAAAGGCTCCTTGGAGGTTGACCTGTATGTCCACCTTTATGAGATCCTTTATTTGTGCAAACGGGTATACCCCACCCGTCGGGTATTTGGTGTCCTTATTGAACTAGTAAGCAGTCATTATTATTAGCTGTGCTAATATGTTTTTCACACTTAGCAACGTCCAACATGGGGAACCCATCCCCCTCAACCCGGTCCTAGACAATCGCGATGGTGACCTAGAGGTGGCTATCGTGGAATTGTAGTTCTACCCGGCGTGGGTTAATATTTCCGAGAAGCTGAAAAACAATTGGTTCAAACTTGATGATGAAGTTGTTACTATCCCCGACGGGTATTATGATGTCTGTGCTCTTAACAAACAATTCTTTGAGCCACGGAAGCTCTCTCTTTCTCTCAACCCCGCAACAGGCCTTGTAAGTCTCAGTGGTATAAAATCTGGGGTGGCCTTAGGGTTCGGAGGGCTAGGTGGCGTTCTTGGGTTCGGCATAGACTACAGAAGTGAGCGGTTCAATGAGGTGTTTACATTCCATGCGGAGAAGTTTCCTAAACTTATCATATATAAGGAGTTGTACATTCATCTCGAGGGTCTATCATCATATGAAAACCGTCATAATTCTCTTCCCTCCACACTCCTCCGGGCTGTACCCGTTAAAAAAGAGGAATGTAATCAAGGGAGACATGAGATTTTCTCTGTGCCTCATTATAAAAGGCTAGAAACTGGAACGGTAGGGGGTATAAGACTTTCGGTCCGAGATGAAAAGGGTAACGACGTGCCACTGGCATATCTAAGCTGCGTACTTCACATCAGACATGGTTGCTCCGTCGGGTATTTACCACCCTTATGAACTCGTAAATTATCATTATTAGACGTGATAAAATGTACATCACATTAACCAACATTCAGCATGGGGAACCCATCCCCCTCAACCCGGTCATAGAGAACCGCGATGGTGGCCTTGAGGTAGCTATTGTGGAATTATTGTTCTATCCAGCGTGGGTTAATATTACCACGAAGCTACAAAACAATTGGTTCATATATGGTGGCGAGCGTGTTACTATCCCCTCCGGGTATTATGATGTCTGCACCCTCAACAACCAATTCTTTGAGCCACGGAAGCTCTCCCTTACTCTTAACCCTGCAAGTGGCCGTCTAAGACTCGGTGGTGTAAAAAAGGGGATGCCTATACAGTTTGGAAGGCTAAGTGAGACTCTTGGGTTCGGCTTGAACTATAGAGATGATGCGTCACAATATGCCGAGTCTTCAGTCGCGGCGCCAAACTTTCCTAATCTTAACATATATAAGGAGTTGTACTTTCATCTCGAGGGTCTATCATCATATGAGAACCGTCATAATTCGCTTCCCTCCACACTCCTCAGAGCTGTGCCTGTTAAAAATGTGGAATGTAATCAAGGGAGACACGAGGTTTTCTCTGTGCCTCGTTATAAGAAGTTGGAGACAGGAACTCTAAACGATATTAGACTTTCAGTCTGTGATGAACAAGGCAAAGCCGTGCCGCTGGCATATCTAAGTTGTGAACTCCACATCAGAAAACACAATGGCTGATTCAGAAGGTCCAGGAAGGCATCGCCCAAGAGCATGCTCTACCCTAACCTTTGCTGATTTGGCCGACACTATTGGGTGGCGGGAGCCGGGTCATAACTACAAGATCTATGGCCTCCAGCTCACTCCCCAGGGGGTCTATGCTCGTGCCGCCATAGACCATCCCGACGACGATGACTGGGATCTGCAGCTTGAGCTTCGCACGGGATATACTCACCTCGAGCCCAATGGGATACTTATCAGGTTAACCTACATGGGCAAGGTGTTTGTGAGTTATCAGGCCTGCAGGACAGTCACACGCCCCAACAAGTCTCCTGTTGTGACCTACCAGTCATTTCTGAAAATGCAGTGCGCCAGGGCTCTCTTCTATGCCGTATCGGTGACTGAGGCTAAAGTCCAGGGGACTAAATATTGTCTGAAGGCTGTTACAGAGTGTAAAGCTGACCTTGATATGCTAGGTAAGCCTCCTAAGGAGTCAACCATCTATCTCGAGTTAGCTATTGGGGCTGTGGCGCAGACTGAGTTTGCCCCAGTCCTTCCTGGGGTCTCTATTAAATGGAGTGCGTCATCACTCCCCAGGCATGTTGCTCTCGTCATTACTTCCGCGGCCGACGGGACGTGGGCGGCCCGGGCAACAGAGACGGACATTATAGTAGAGCTCGGTGAGGTTGCGGTGGATGAGATCATTTTTACTACCGTTACTGCTTTTGTCCGGCTTTTGTTCACTACAGGGTCGATTAGCACCGTTCGCATTGAACATTTAATATCTCAGTTGAAGAAGTAGGTTTGACGCGCAAAGAATAATGTCGCTCTATCCTACAATCGATACTAGTGACGGCGGTGCCTATCGTATTCAAGAGCTTACCCGTCTCCGGAAGTCTCTGGAAGATGAAAGGGACAAACGGGCTGCACTGTATAAAAAATATCGGCGTGCCGTTAATGCATTAGACGCTGTGGACAGCGCGATGCTGGCGGCTAGCCTTGGTATGGGGGTGGGGGGTGTTGGGCTTCTTACCACCATTATCGCTGCCCCTATAGTTGTCGGGCTTGAGATAGCTGCCCTAGCTTGTGGAATCATGTCCGCTGGGAGCAAGCTAGCGTCCCGCAAACTAACATCAAAAGCTAAGAAGCATGATGAAATTTGCACTCTGGCGACGGCTAAGCTTTCTAGTATAGCCGACCTTGTTTCAAAAGCTTTGGATGATGGGAGAATTACAGACGTGGAGTATAAAATAATTACAGCTGAAGAAAATAAATTTCACCAGTTGAAAAAAGATATTCGGAGCAAGGCGCCGGCGGATCTAGACGAAGAGACAAAAAAGTCTCTCATTCTGAAAGGGCGAGACCAGGCACGGGCATAATTCGTCAAAGCTATAGGATCGAAATAACCTGTATACGCGATCAGGATAGTTTGGAACCACCCCCCTACTCCACTGAATGATCCGCCACTGGATAATGCGCGGAAGGATATACTCCTCAGATAAACAATATAAAATTCTGAGGTATGTATGAACATTTTTTTCCATTCATTGCTTTTCCATTTTTTCTCATCCTATTGTCACATGGGAATGAAGAGATCTCCTGTTCTATATGTTGTGTTTTGTTTGTTGATGAAGGCTAATCACCGCAACAACATGTATCAAGTTTATTGCGCATGTGGTGTAATTCTGTTTGGTAAAACTTTATATGGAAGTAATCAATATGAAAGAATACTAAGAGCGGCGGATGCCACTAATGCCCACTGCACTTAACATCTCAAGTGTTATTCTAACAAAACGCTCATTACACACCCACCATGAAATATGTTTTCAGCTGACTCAATCAAGTGTCGTCTCTGGCGCTTGCGTGTGGGATTTTTCACGAGAACAAAAATCACCGGGCGGTACGCGTGGGATTTTTTTGTGTGGCGAGAACAAAAATCACGGCGCAGCACGCGTTCATAAAACTCGTCACGCAAAGACAAATTGATCACGCTTCTATGTTTTGATCACGGTACTTCTAGCGTGATCATTTTAGCCGGAAGTGGCGTTGTCTGGCGCGCATATTTGATTATCGGGGCGTGTGTGTATGCGTGCGTATGTGTGTGTATGCGTGCGTATGTGTGCGTGTGTGGATGTATGTGCCCCATTATACACCTATTTATCGTTGGTATGGTGGGCGGCCCCTCTGGTTCATATTAAGGACTTAGCTTCATCCCTTTATAGAGTACCAGCTTGATGCCGGTCGTCTTTTCAAACTTCAGAAACATCTTATGAAGCGCGTCTAACGTGCAACGCTCACACATCTCATATGGTTTCCTAACACCCCTCTCACAGAATATACACTCTTCTATCACCTCGCCCCGCTTTGCCTTTTCATCGTGCCAAGAACAATAAAGGTCGATGGCTGGGCGGCCGCAGTGAAGTTCTGTGTCGAGCTTCGGCCACTCACATCCATAGGTCTCCATCTGTATGTGCCCAATGAGTCAACCTCTAATTCGACGCGCTGCCCGGCGCCCCCTAATATTTCTGGGAGGGGGTCTTGGCTGTTGCAATTTGTGTTGGTGGTGCTCGGTGAGAGAGCGTGCCCGCTCGCCGAGTGCTCCCGTGCGTATTCGCGTAGCGGTGCCCATCGTGATATGGCTGGTTGGTAAGGCTCTAATTGTGTAACGCAGTATAGCCACCCTCTATAACAAAATATGGTTGCCCGCTGTTGCCCTGCCGAAAATTACGCTATAGTCAGACGACCTCTTGCTGGGGTCGGTTCGGACCCTCTGTTCGAGCCCTTAGGGGGGGTCGGACCCTTAGGGGGGCGCGCATCGGTTCGGACCCTCTGTTCGAGCCCTTAGGGGGGTCGGACCCTTAGGGGGGCGCGCATCGGTTCGGACCCTTATTTGACCCCCTTAGGGGGCGATTCGGCCCCACCGCGGGGTCTGTGGGGAAGTGTACTCTTTCTAATCCCCTATATACTACTGGCATGGTTATTGTAATTTTTATCGCACGTTAATCAATTGAAACGTCATGAAAGTTACGAGAGAACAATAATGGAGGGGTATATGCCTGGGAAGAGAGGAAGAGGAAGGCCAAAGAGAAGATGGGTGCAGGATGTGGTGGATGATCTCCAGATGGGTGTATCTGACGCGGGTCATCTTGCTTATGATCGAGAGGTTTCCCAGAAGGTTGTTATGGGAGCGAGGTTCTGCAAAGGACATGCTACTGAATGAATGAATGAATGAATGAATGAATGAATGACACGTTTAAGGTTTTCATTTGAAGCCACCGCGTTTTAATGTTGGCTTCTGAAGGTGTACGAAAAAGAAGGGGCATTAAGGCCGATAACCGACAGTTATTGCGGCAAACAATTTGTCAGGATTATCTCCTGTCACAAAGTGGCTTGTGGAATATTAGTTTAAGGGTCGTTGCATGACCTTTGACACGACGTCACAGTCAAACCCAGCATTGTTTTTAAAGGCTGTTTGCTATGTTTGCAAAAACATTTTACGTTACGTAGTAGTTAGCCACTGCTCTCTGAACTGTTGACGCTCAGACCATAATGAATATCAAACTATCTGATATAGAAATACATTTTTTTCTGCATCATACTTTGGTCCCAGCCGGCTCCCTGGCCGAGGTGTTAGCAGCTTTCTCCGTTAACCCCGAATACTCTCGTGGTTGTCGTGAGCGCACGAGATTTAGAAATGGTTCGAGTCGCGCCAGTGACCTATGAGAGTATGGAGCCGGTCGCTCAGAAAGTCGTGGCGTGCTGATGAGCGTAATCTAGCCTAGGAATCAACATACAGCTGAAAGATGCTGATGTTGACCGCTATATCCTAAAACAGGATAGAAACGCAAAAAAAAAAAAAAAAATCATACTTTGGTCCCGCTTGATTAGGTGTTTGAGTCACTTGTTCTACTCGGAAATCATAGTTTAGTTCCGCTTGATTAGTTGTTTAGGTCTTTTGTCCCACTTTGACATCATACATTGGTTCCGCTTGATTAGTATCAGTGTTTTGATATCTTGTTCAATTCTGACGTCATACGTTAGTTCCGCTTGATTAGTCCGCGTTTGAGACTAATGTTCCACTGTGACATCATTCATTAGTTCCGCTTAATTAGTTGTATGTGTTAGGGTCTCTTGTTCCACTTTGATATCATACATTGGTTCCGCTTCAATAGTTGTATGTGTTTTGGTATCCGCTTGGTTAGTTCTCCTTACTTGGGTATCTTTTTCCACTTTGACATTACACATTAGTTCCACTTTATTAGCTGTCTGTATTTGGGTCTTTTATTTCACCCTGTCATAATACATTAGTTCCGCATGGTTAATTGTCCGTGTTTGGGTCTCTTGTTCCACTCTAACATTATAAATTGGTCCCGCTTGATTATTTGTCTTTGTTTAAGTATCTTTATCCGCTCTGACGTCATAATTAGTTTCGCTTATTAGTTATTTGTCTTCGGGCCTATTTTTCTACTCTGATGTCATACATTGGTTCCACGTGATTAGTTTTATATGTTTGGGTCTCTTGTTCTACTCTGACATCATACATTAGTTCCACTTGAATAGTTGTCTGTGTTTGAGTCACTTGTTCCACTTTCGGGCAGCAAGAAGTCTTGTCTGCTGTTTCTTCTTTGTTACTTATCTTCGCCACAGCTGACCGGTTTCACTTTGTTACTTATCTTCGCCACAGCTGACCAGTTTAACTTTGTTACTTATCTTCGCCACAGCTGACCCGTTTCACTTTGTTACTTATCTTCGCCACAGCTGACCAGTTTCACTTTGTTACTTATCTTCGCCACAGCTGACCAGTTTCACTTTGTTACTTATCTTCGCCACAGCTGACCAGTTTCACTTTGTTACTTATCTTCGCCACAGCTGACCAGTTTCACTGTGTTCCGTATCTTCGCCACAAATGACCAGTTTCACTGTGTTACGTATCTTCGCCACAGCTGACCAGTTTCACTGTGTTACGTATCTTCGCCACAGCTGATCAGTTTCACTTGTCGTTCTCGTTGATTTACTAATAGCATACGACTAAGTTTTCTTCCTTGTTCAGATCTGTCGGAAGGTTGGTCTGTTTGTTTGTCTGCATTCTAGGAATATTTAAGATCGCACAAACAGGGAGCAAAAAAATTTACAAAAGTCTATATCACATGTGTTATACAAGTTTATTTGTATTTTCATTATGTATATTCAACATTACAGTATGGCGCGGAGACCTGGACAATGAACAAACAATTAGAAAGTCTAATAGAGGCTCTGGAAATGCGGATATACAGAAGAATATTTCGTATTTCATGCTAACAGAAACAAACAATACAGAGGTTTGGTAGAAAAACTGGAAATGAAAAGAGAGTTGGTGAAATTAAACCATACTGGAGGGTAAGGTTGAAGGCAAGAGTGCAAAATGTAGACAACGATACAAGTGGGAAGATAACATCAAGAGATGGACAAACGACAGTTTGACTGAATGTACAGTCAATGCGGGAGCCAGGCAGTGTTGGAGATCTCATACCCATCTGTAATTCACCAAAATGATGTCCTTTGGTATTATTACCGTCATCTATCCTCCAATCCTAAGGTGTCCTATCGATTTAAGTCTACGAAGACTGAGCATGTAATAAACCGTCACAAAACATGATCTTTCCAATACTTCAGTACATTTTGATTTTGTCTGCCACTTAATACCAAGTATTCTTCGCAGATACCGCATATGAAAGCTGTTTAAACATTTCTTTTGGTGTAGGTAAGTTGATCAGGCTTCAATGCCATAAATACGAGTACTAAAGACAGACTTTATACACCAGAACTTTTGTTTTGGCGTAAGCTTCCTGTTCGCCCAGACTCTTTTCATTAACCTGTACATTGTTGTTGTTGCCTAACCAGTCCTGCTGTTGATTTCCTGATCAAGGTATAATTTGCAATTTGCATCTGATCCTAAATATGTAAAATGGTCTACTATCTCCAGTTCGCGTCGTCAATTACGATTGATAGTACCCCATGTGCACCTTTTGACATAATCTGTGTCTTCTTTTTGCTAATTGTTAAACCTAACTCAGAACAGACGTTGGAGAATGCAGATAGTAGACGTTGTAATTCTCCCTCTTAATGGAACTATTAGTGTTGGAACTCTTCGCTGGCTGCTGAGGATGGGGACGGAGCGCTTATGGGAATGTCCAGAATGCTGTGATGTCGGTTCCTAAATCAATCAATCAATCAATCAATCAATCAATCAAGCAATGTGTCGTAATTGCAGCATTATCTATAAAAAGCAATTCTCTTATCAGTACTCTCCTAATTTTGGCCTTGGCCTTCAGTCTGAGCATTGTAAATGCCACCATCTGAGCGTGAGGGAACGACTGACCATTTCAAATGCCTTTGTGAGATCGATGAAGGAAATAAACAGTGATTGATTCTGTTCACGGCAATTATAATTTGCAACTGTCGCAATAAGAATATCACATCAAATATAGACCGGTTACGTCAAAAACCGCACTGTGATTTGGGATAGACTTGATCTCACAAGACTTAAAGTCTTCGCAGAACAATTCTGGCAAATACTTTCCCAACAATGCACAGAAGTTAGATACTCCTATAGTTATTACAGTCTCCTCGATCCCCCTTGTTCTTGTACAGTGTTATGTTACTTGAAACTGTGAAATCCTGTGAGATTTTTCCTTCTCGCCAGCATAGGTCTATTAGCTGGTGGATCTGTAGAGTGAGTTTGTTTTGCCCACGTCTGATGACTTCTATTGGAATCCCATTCTTACATGGAGTCTTGCCACGTGCAAATTCATTAATAGCACTCTTAACGTCTGTAATGGTGGGAAGTGTGTCCAGGTGGTCAAGAGTCTCTATGGCGTCGAGGGCATCATCCGCTGGTTTGGTCTCACTTGAGTAAAGCTTCAAATAGTCTTCTACCCATGTATCCATCTGCTGTTTCTAATAAGTGATGATTATTCATTCAAGGATTTCATTAGTGCATTCTTTTAATTATTAACCCGGTGGCATTCATTATCCCTTCATACATGCTTCTGATGTTTCCCTTATCACTTGCATTTTGAATGTACCCTCGCATAATTGGGTCCAGTAGTCATTTGCACACTGCCTGGCAGCCTTTTGAACATCCTTCCTAGCTTGCTTCATCTCAGTGTGAGCGTTTCGCGTTGTTCTTTCCTAGTTTATTAAGAGAGCTGTCTTCTTTTTATCAATCAATGTCTGCAGTGTCTGGATGTTTGCTGCAGACCAGTCATGTCTCTTATGATCCATAGTGCCATAAACACCTACCGCTGTTTTATAAAGAGTTTCCTTAAGTATACCCCACTTTTCACTTGCTGTACAGTTTTCTGATGTCTCAGTGAAAGCGGCTTCATGTTGTTGTTGGAACTCAAAGTACATATCAGGATCTTTGGTGTTGAGAATATTAATCCTGGGTATAGATTTTTGTTTATTCGTGTAGATTCTCTTTGGTCTTATTCTAATCCTGCAACAACCAAAGAATGGTCCGTATCACAGTCAGCACTGTGGTAATTTCGAGTTAATGATGGTTGATTCAGATGTTGTCTACTTGTGTGGATGAAGTCTAGCTAATGCCAATGGCCGGATCTTGGGTGTTTACATGTGATCTTACGCTGCTCTGTTTTTTTTTTTTTATTAAAGGAGTTTGTGTAATACATAGGTCGTTTCTGGTGCAATGCTCCTGAAGCCTATGTCTATTTTCGTTCTTGAGACTGATGTTGTATTTTTAAAAGCACACTGGCCATGAATTCGGGTCCTTGCCCCACAGTTTTGGAACTGCCTTGATCACAGAGTCAAACTTCTCAAAGATGGAATCCTTCACATCATCAGAGGAAGTGATTGTCGGTGCATGTGCAGTGATTCTGGTGGCAAAACCAGAAAAATGTTGCCAAATGCAGGGATAATCTTTAATTTCCACTAGCTAGGATTTCAATCATTCCAAGTAATGAATTCTTCACTGCAAAACCCACCCTATGTTATCTTATTACTTCCTGTCCTCTACCCTTCCAGAAAAGATGTGTAATAGTTTACCTTGGTGCAATGCTCGAGCTGCCTTTGCCCAGCTGTTTGTCTCACATCGTCAATATTTGTCAGGTCAGTGGAAAATAACGGACACCTGTTTCCTATGTTCCATGTTCCAAGTCGTAGCTTGAGATTTCTATTTTTTTTTTCAGTGCCAGGTGCACTGGTTTTACAGCCTGCGGTTCAGATTTTGTACTTGCCCCACGCACCCAATGAAGCAGGCAGGTTGTGGCGGATCAGCACACAATTGGCCTGGGGTTGCCCAGCATGAGGAGATCAGTACCTGATCAGTGGCACCTGTAGGTGTCTCCCACCGTCAGAGGCAACCCGTTGCGCCCCATGTCTACGCCAATTGACAAGGACTTAAACCCCGTAACTGCTCCCTCTCTCTTTGATTCAGATATTGGTTAAGATCAGGGACGGAGTTATACCTCTCCATAGAACAAAGCCTGGGCTGAAGTATAGAGAACATGATCCTTCTCTGAGTCTGTCTAGTTCACTCCAAAGGAAATGTAACACCAATACATCTGGAACAAGACACTCTGCAGAAGCTGACAGATCAGCAAAGCAATGCGCTGTCCGCCTGTCGGAGCTTCTATCCTAGACCATTTGACAACCAAGGCTTAGGGTATGGTTTGCCCTGCCATGATATTTGGTCTTTAAGTTGAATTTCCTCACACTAGGGTAAGGCTTGCAACCTGCCAATTGCGCACCTTCGCCCGAAGCCGTTGGTACAATATGGGGCGTCGAGTTTGGTGAGCACAGCCCAACATTCGGTTGAAATAGCACAACAGGTTGAAATAGCACAACAGGTTGAAATAGCACAACAGGTTGAAATAGCACAACATTTTGAAATAGCACATCAGGTTGAAATAGCACAACATTTTGAAATAGCACATCACGTTGAAATAGCACAACAGGTTGCACAACAGGTTGAAATAGCACAACAGGTTGAAATAGCACAAGAGGTTGAAATAGCACAACAGGTTGAAATAGCACAACATTTTGAAATAGCACATCAGGTTGAAATAGCACAAGAGGTTGAAATAGCACAACAGGTTGTAATAGCACAACAGGTTGAAATAGCACAACAGGTTGAAATAGCACAACAGGTTGAAATAGCACAACAGGATGAAATAGCACAACATTTTGAAATAGCACATCAGGTTGAAATAGCACAAGAGGTTGAAATAGCACAACAGGTTGAAATAGCACAACAGGTTGAAATAGCACAACAGGGAGAAATAGCACAGCAGGTTGAAATAGCACAACAGGTTGAAATAGCACAACAGGTTGAAATAGCACAACAGGTTGAAATAGCACAACAGGGAGAAATAGCACAACAGGTTGAAATAGCACAACAGGTTGCAATAGCACAACAATTTGAAATAGCACAACAGGTTGAAATAGCACAACATTTTGAAATAGCACATCAGGTTGAAATAGCACAAGAGGTTGCACAACAGGTTGAAATAGCACAACATTTTGAAATAGCACATCAGGTTGAAATAGCACAACAGGTTGAAATAGCACAAGAGGTTGAAATAACACAACAGGTTGAAATAGCACAACAGGTTGAAATAGCACAACAGGTTGAAATAGCACAACAATTTGAAATAGCACAACAGGTTGAAATAGCACAACATTTTGAAATAGCAAATCAGATTGGAATAGCACAAGAGGTTGCACAACAGGTTGAAATAGCACAACATTTTGAAATAGCACATCAGGTTGAAATAGCACAACAGGTTGAAATAGCACAACATTTTGAAATAGCACATCAGGTTGAAATAGCACAACAGGTTGCGCAACAGGTTGAAATAGCACAACAGGTTGAAATAGTACATCGGGTAGAAAAAGCAGCTTGTCCTGTTCTAGACTTATTGGTGTTACCTAACGTCTGGAGTAGACTAAGCAGGCCGAGAGAGGGATCATGCTGCAAGGGCAACACATTGTCTCTACAATCAGCCCGAGCTTGGTGCTATGAAGCGGTTTAACTCAATCCCACAAACTTTCGTCTGATAAGACGGCAAGGTGCCAATAGTAGAGATTTAAACTTGATGTGCTATTTCACCCTGTTGTGATATGTAAACCTATTGTGATATTTCAGCCTATTGTGCTATTTTAGCTTTTTGAGCTATTTAAACCTATTGTGCTATTTCAGCATGTTGTACAATTTAAATCTATTGTGCTATTTTAACTATTGTGCTATTTCAACCTATTATGCTATTTCAAATTTATATCAATATCAAGATTTTCAATCATTTCACATCAATATCTTAAATCAATCAAATCAAATAAATATTTTCAAATTAATGACAATATTTTGTGAGTGCTATTGAGTCTCCATGGCGAAGTGGTCAAGCCATCTGCCTCGGGTTCCGAAGGTTGAAGGTTTGATTCCGCGCCGCATCCTTTTGTTCACGAATGCATTTTTTTCAGAGACTCCGGAGGGTCGTCGCTGTAAATACGGAGTTCGTGCTTTGTGTGACGTTTTCCGCGCTGCAAAAAGAGACTGAGCCATATGGGATAAAAACCTGGTGCAATGAAGACGACCCTGGCGACTTTTAAGCGACTTTAAAGCACGCTTAAAGCGCGCGCTTTAAGCGTGCTCTTTCAACATATTGTGCTATTTCAACCAGATATATTTACATCAAAAACTAGATCCGTACACATCCTCTGGCAACATCCCATCTCATATCTACCCCCCCCCCCCCGGGAAAGTTAACCCGGTCAACAAATGCCCGCAGAAGTCGGATGTGTCTGCCTAACGGCGCAAGAACGCAGCTCTGCTGTAAACAGGCACAACGCAGTCACATCCGACAAAAAAATCTGGTTGAACGCAGAAGAAGAAGAAGAAGAAGAAGAAGAAGAAGAAGAAGAAGAAGAAGAAGAAGAAGAAGAAGAAGAAGAAGAAGAAGAAGAAGAAGAAGAAGAAGAAGAAGAAGAAGAAGAAGAAGAAGAAGAAGAAGAAGAAGAAGAAGAAGAAGAAGAAGAAGAAGAAGAAGAAGAAGAAGAAGAAGAAGAAGAAGAAGAAGAAGAAGAAGAAGAAGAAGAAGAAGAAGAAGAAGAAGAAGAAGAAGAAGAAGAAGAAGAAGAAGAAGAAGAAGAAGAAGAAGAAGAAGAAGAAGAAGAAGAAGAAGAAGAAGAAGAAGAAGAAGAAGAAGAAGAAGAAGAAGAAGAAGAAGAAGAAGAAGAAGAAGAAGAAGAAGAAGAAGAAGAAGAAGAAGAAGAAGAAGAAGAAGAAGAAGAAGAAGAAGAAGAAGAAGAAGAAGAAGAAGAAGAAGAAGAAGAAGAAGAAGAAGAAGAAGAAGAAGAAGAAGAAGAAGAAGAAGAAGAAGAAGAAGAAGAAGAAGAAGAAGAAGAAGAAGAAGAAGAAGAAGAAGAAGAAGAAGAAGAAGAAGAGCTTTTACACAGCTTGGAGATCATGAGCAAGTAGGAGTACCCGTTTAGCCTCCCGATCAGGGTTACGTGAAGCCATGGGTGCAGGTGGTGGATGAGGTTGAAGAGCAGCCGACAGATAGTTGTGGGTTATTGTCTCCACCTTCACGACGGTAGGCAGAGGATCTCCTTTTCCGAGGAGACAATGGCTACGGTCATTGACCAGTATGGTCACTGCTAAGAAAGAAAGCGATGGCAAACTAACTTCTTCACAGAAACCAAGAGCATTATGTTTTGCGAAACAATTGAAACGAGAAAAATAGTGTTGAAATGCTACATAGAACCTGTACTTTTATATGGATGTGAAGCTTGGACAATGAGTAGACAAGCTGAAAAACATCTTATGGCTGTGGAAATGTGGTTTCTGAGGAAAATGCAAAGAATACCATGGACAGACAGAAAAACCAATGAACAAGTCCTACAAGAAACAAATGAAGATCGTAAACTGATTAGATACATTAGACATAGACAGTCAAAATTCTTTGGGGATGTTATGAGAAGATATGAATTGGAGAACTTGGTGACAACTGGCAAGGTCAAAGGGAAAAGACCAAAGGGAAGACCAAGAATTAAATATATATATAATATTTCATAGCGTCAGCGACTTCTTCTTTTAGAATAGGTGGACCTTCTAAGTTTCTTTCTTCTGTTAAGGGCATATTATATATATATATATATATATATATATATATATATATACATATATATATATATATATATATATATATATATATGGCCGGTTATAGCAGAAAAACCCTGGCCATCACTCGGGAAAGCTAGACAATGGCTATCTGTCAGTCTTGTTTGTATGTGGTTTTCGGCCCATCTGGATGGCGGCTACAAGAATAACAGAAATTCTGAACTGTGTAATTAGTTGATTTATTGGCAGCCTTCGATCTATTGAACCGTAAGTGTGAAATTATTACTTTGATAATTAAGTTTCCAAAACTCCAGCGCCGTGCTAAGATACAGCTTCGAAAAAATGGTTGTGTAGTGGACACAGCGTTGATGAAAACAACAGTTAGTTGTGATTGTAGGGACAATTAATATGGTGTGGTAAATTTAATGAAATTAGATTTTATACACATTGAATAAGTGTTCCTGGAGCTTTACGTAAATAAGCGCATAAAATATTAATACATAGAGAAATTAGCTATCAAGCATAATACCATGAAGTGTGGATATAGCACATTATAAAAAGTACTTTAAATGGTGAAATTAACTAGTCAGTGTGATAATTGGTTGTACAGTTTCACCTGCGTAAATATCCCAAGCTAGCATAAATTTAAGGTGTGAGATACAAAATATATGTCATACATTATTACATGTACTAATACCTCAAATCATACCAGGCCACACGGTGTCATACCAACCATGCTGGAACGATATTAAATGTTTTGTAATTGGTTGCTGAGGATGAATATTCCTAAGTAACAGTTACTTATTCCTTCTCCTTGAGCCTAAGGCGGCGCATAGGGCAGAAGTCATGGATCTCCATGTCCGGCGGTTCGCTGCTACCTGTTGTAGGTCCTGGAAAGGAACTTTCGCACTCCCTTTGTTATTAGTTCTGAACATTCATTCTCCCTGTCTGTAAGGCATGGACATTCGTACTCCCATACGGAAAGGAACTTTCGCACCCCTTTGTTATTGGTTATGGATAATCACGCCTTCTATGTGTTAAGAACAAACAATGGACTTGTGGTTTAATTGGACATGAACAGTTACACTGTTTAATTTACTCATGGACATTTACGGTGTTCGTGTCAAACCATGAACTTTTTCCGTGAGAACTAGAAAACCCTTATCATTTCAGTGGAGCAAGGAAGATGGTGATTTCATTCCGTCATCACACCAAAATCTGGATAGTTAATTAATTAATTAGACATAATTACTATAGTGTTTAATAAGATGCTATTGAGGGGGGCTGAGGCGGTCTCGAGGTATGGTGTCCGCCTCGAGTGCTGGAGGTCCCGGGTTCAGGCCCCGGTGAGGACCAGGATTTATTTAAAAAATCCACCTGGACTTCCAGTAATACAATTTCCCCTGGTCTCTGGGTAGTGAGATCGGACGCCCGTGTGTATTGTTGCGCACGTAAAAAATCCAACTTGGCAGTTGGAAATCGAAAAAGAGTAGCCTAACGGCGCTGCCCGGGCAAAATTTCGAGTTAAAAATCTACCCAAAGTATTTCAGGATCCTCGCCGATGCAACGGAGTTCGTGCATTGAGCTGAGTTTCTCCAGACTCAGGTTTGAGTTAGGAGGAAAACGGAGCGCTTATGGGTTAAACCGTGTGCCGTGATGTTGATCCAACGACTAAACTAAACTAAACTATAAGATGCTATTATTCATTTTTGTTTGATTATGCCATGTTCTATAAACCTGCAGATATTTTCTTCCTTTCCTCAGGTTATCTTAATAATAATGGTGTTTGTTGAAAACAATACTTGTTTTGTTTTTACTTGTTAGTTGGTGTTTGAGTTTTTGTTTCCATGTGTGTTCACATTGATAAGATTAGCCCAGGGCCAACACTACTATGGAGCGACTGTGGGCTGGAATATCACACGGACCCTCGGTTTACAAAGAGTGGGAGCTCTCCTCTCGAAGATTCGGTAAACTTCCAGGCTCGATTGACCTCTGTTAGGAAACATCACTTAATACTTAATCTATACCCCTAGACAGTCTTTTTGAGCCGGTTCACATTTCTTATACAGATGGCTATTAAGATGTGATGATTCTTTTCCGTACATCTTCACCCACCACCCCAAATATGTACTCGTCAGGAATGTATTCCACACGATTACACTGTGGCACTAATGTTTTAATGGCTAAATTGACATGTGGTTCAGCCACGTGGGTTGTAACAGAAGAGAAAGAACTACAGTTGTATATGGTGCTAGAAGTGGGTATTCAAATAACTAGATGAATCACTATAGTGCTTTAAAATACTAAAATCACGCATAGCCATTTGACAGATTCACCATTACGGTCACACAGAAAGTAATTTGTTATTTAGTAAAAGTTGAAATGGGGCGTCACATCTAAGAAAAGAATGCAATGGTGTTTGTGCTAGAGCAGTGGTTCTCAACCTCTTTTGGTCCGTGCCCCCCTTCACCATATTTTCAAAACGTCACCCCCCCCCCCTTGTATTTCCTACCTAAAAATTTGGCCCGTGCCACCGCTTATCATATTTTCAGAACGTCACCCTCCCCCCCCCCCTTTCGTATTTCCTACCTAAAAATCCCGCCCCTCCCCTACACAGTATACGTAATAATGGAAGCTAAATTTAATAGCGCATTCTAAAACAAGTCTAGACGTCCACATAAAACATGATTTGTGGGTCTACTTACTTCATAAATTGAATTTTAGAAGGGTTAGACGTACAGAACCGTAAAGTATGAAGGGAAAAACAATATCAAGTAATCGGTTCTTGTATTAACGCGATCTTGAAATAATCTTAATTCCCCCCTGGAAACCCTAAAATTCCCCCCTGGAGAGGAATTCCCCACTGGTTGAGAACCACTGTGCTAGAAGGTGTGCCATTTTGTTAGTGGCATCATTGTGACTGGGGTTCTATCTGAAGTAAATCATGGCGCTTGCCATATCATGGAAAGTGTGTTGTATAGCCCTGCGTGCCACCTATTGTGGGGGGGGGGGTGTTATGCGTACTAGTTATTCCAAATGAGACATAATAAAGGGAGATGTATAACCGGTGTGCCACAGGAGGAATGGAAAAGAGAGACGACAACTGGACATCTGTTGTCCGATCATAAATTATAACACACTAATTGTGGTAGGCCTTAGACAACTCTGGTTGACAGTAGTTTACTATAATAATATCAGATGTGGTATGTTGGCATATTTGAGGCGTTGATGTGCGGCAGCCGTGTTCAGCCATGGACATTTCAGAAGCAGATAATTGGTCCCAGGCCACATGGAAATTGACATAAGTTGAGGTTTTTAGAAGATGAAGAGGGCGATGTACATTCATTCTACTGATCTAGTAGTCAGGTGTATGTGTGAGTGTGAGTGTGTGTGTGTGGGTGGGTGGATGTGTGTGTGTGTGTGTGTGCTGCATTTGATAGTTAAATGTGTTTATAACTGGGCAAGTTAAATCTAATCATTTACCACTGGAGCGTGTACAATCTCTTTGTGATAGTTCCACTGTATTGTAGGCATTATAAAAGTGAATACTGTGCTACATGGTAAGTCTGAACAGGCTGTAATATTTGCAGCAGAAAATAATATGATTAGTTTTAACAACATCAAGTGTTATTTTGTAATGGCAGTAGTACAACTGGAGAGGGTATAGGAACAACTACAAGGTTGGTGAAGTCATTGTTAACTAGATAAGCTTGGGGTAGAACTGTAATGTCACCCAACAGATATTGAATGTAAAATATAAGAATCAATGCACAGGTTCTCTATCTGTAGACCTCTTGTGTATGTGTGTGGGAGAGAGAGAGAGAAAGAAAGAGATAAAGAGAGAGAGAGAGAGAGAGAGAGAGAGAGAGAGAGAGAGAGAGAGAGAGAGAGAGACAGAGACAGAGAGACAGAGAGACACAGAGAGGGAGAGAATGTATGTATTTCTGAATATTTAGAAATGTAACTGTCCTGACAATGTGTTCATAATTTTAAATGGTCATAAATCATTAGGATCGTGGCAGTGTCCGTCATTCATCCATGCTTTTAAATTGTAAGTTTTCGTGTCGGGTAATGTATGAGTGTGCAGAAACGAGCAAAGTGTACACAATTGATCGATGATGGCATTATGAACGTACAGGTCCTTGTATTCCAGGTACTTGCTGTACGTGTCTAAATCAGCGGCCAAATCTTTTAAATGAAGAGCCAAATCTTTTGGCGTTTTAAAGTGAGCAGAGTTGATGTAGGTAAAATTGGGGAAATGTTTGTCGTAATCAGCTCTGCCTCTCACAACAGGGATCACAGGGATATTACTTTCAAATATCTTAAAGAATTTCTCCGTGACGTAGTCTGTGCATAGAGAGTTCTCGAAGGACAAGTAGAATTTATATTTGGCATTCCAGTCGTAACAATTGTTGTTGGCCCTGGGACACGGGCGCCCACAGCCTCCAAGTATGTCCACGTCAATGTATTTCTGCGGAATAGTTTATACAATCAATATCAGTTGGGGAACCTTTGAGGCCACTACGACAGTTCATTAATAAACACATATGTATTGTTTGACACTTATAGAAGTAGAAGTAGGAAGACTAGAGGACGCACTAGACAACGTAAACATTGAAAGCAATAGTTACCGATAGAGATTCGAACTTCCAAATGACGACGGCGCCTCGCAGTAGGAACAAGTGTACTTCGAAGCATGACCAACTAGACACCCCTAAAAAAGGTGTCTAAATTAGCCAGGTATATCATCCACATGAACCCACAAACATGGAATGTGAACATAATTCCCATCTAACCACTGAAATAGCACCATAGGTCTCAGAATGTTAGTGGCGGGTGTCTTGAGATCTGCTGCACCATGACACTGATGTCCTGCGCTAGGGCCAGTTTGGCTCAATTTGGTCAGAGCAATTGCCGGAGTGTCTCTGATCAAAGATCCTTTGACCCCGAGTGTCCGAACTGTCCTGCCCTCACTACACTATATAACCAAGTTTAAAAAAAAAGTCGCTTAAAAGTCGACAGGGTCGACTTCATTGCACCGGGTTTTATCCCATATGGCTCGGTCTCTTTCCGTAGCACGGAAAGCGTCGCACAAAGCACGAACTCCGTAGCTTTTAGCGACGACCCACAGGAGTCTTCGAAACATTTAACTCGTAAACCGAAGGGCGCGGCCCGGAATCGAACCAACAACCTTCGGAACACGAGTCAAACGGCTTGCCCACTTCGCCTCAGAGACCCCTTATAAGCAAGTTCAAAATTACCCCAATGACTAACCCAATGATTAACCTAATGATTAACCCAATGATTATCCCAGCGATTAACACAATGTCTAACACAATGACTAACCAAAAGATTAACTCAATGATTAACCCAATGCATATCCCAATGATTAACCCAATTACTAACCCAATGACTAACCCAATGACTATCCCAAGTACTAACCCAATGAATAAACTAATGACTAACCCAATGACAAACCCAATGACTAACCCAATGATTAACCGAATGATTAACCCAATGATTAACTCAATGATTAACCCAGTGATTAACCCAATGATTAACCCAATGATTAACCTAATGATTAACCCAAGTACTAACCCATTGATAAACCCAATGACTAACCCAATTACTAACCCAATGACTAACCCAATGACTGACCCAATGACTGACCCAATGATTAACATAATGATTAACCCAATGATTAACCCATTGATTAACTCAGTGATTAACCCAATGATTAACCCAATGATTAACCAAATGACTAACCCAATGACTAACTCAGTTATTAATTTAATGACTAGCCTAATGAATAACCCAATGATTAACCCAATGATTAACCAAATTATAAACCTAATGATTAACTCAATGCATAACATAATGATTAACACAATGATTAACCCAATGATTAACCCACTATTTATTTGTTCACAGGGGCGCACAGCTTCTATAGCAGGCTCTAATATGTCAATATTTTAAAACCGTATTGCTCCTCAAGATTCCATATTGTTGCCGAGAAAATCGATGTTTCGTTATGTACCAAGAACATCGGACCAACACCAGAGAAGTCAATATATGTTATCCAAATCCAAGAAGAAATTTTTATGATATCTAGAATCGATGTCGATATACTTGTACGTGAACATCGCCAGAGACCAAGTACGAGATGGGGAATTGATTTGACAAAGTTTACAACTTGAGACTGCTGTTCAGTCCAGAACATTTTGCTATTGTCAGTGAGAGAATTTGCCCTCAAGAATAATTGCCAACAAAGACACCGAATCCAAATTACTCAAATGTGTGTTGAGTGTGATAGGATAGACAGATGGGACATTAATATGAGTGGGGTCAGTTCTTTGGGAGATTATACATACTAACATAATTTTAGTGATTTGTAATGTTCCTTCTTTCCATGTTTCTTTTGCAACCAACCAACTAACTAATCAACCAATCAATCAACGAACGAACGAACGAACGAACGAACGAACAGACTTTATTTTCAAAGGGTAACAAAGTGGGCACGCAGGCCCGTTTTACATTCGGCCCTTCCAATCACTCATCTTTCTTTCATCAACAATGCATAGGAAAAAACATTGTCAAATGAAATTTGTAAACATAAACAATGCATATTACTATGTTATGAGACAAATCCACCACCCACCCACACATCCCCCATTCACTCCAACTCCCCCACCCATCCACACACATAACCCACACACACATACATTCCCCCACCCATCCACCACATTCCTACACCTACACATCTCCCCACCTGTAGCGAAACGCCAGTGGTCCATGTCCTTATGCATTTTTTTATTTTGGGTAGACAGGGGGGAAACGGCTTTCGGAAGCTCTCAGTTCTCTTGTTCTCTCAAATCTCCATGAAAGATGGTTCTTTGGGTTATCTTCCTATCACAATCTTTACATGGAGCAAGTAGCCAATGTCTTTCACATCGGGTAAACCCGATGGAGCGCCTTGCGCCAAATGTGCGCTGGTGCGGCTGCTAAGCAATTCATGGCCGTGTACACACCTACCGTTGGATAGTGGCATCTTGTCAAGTCGATTTGAAGATTGGGACAGAGATGCAACCTCCTACTGAAGTGGTGAAGAAAGGTAGGGCTTGGGTTGTGGGTACTCCAGCCAAACATGGAGTTATAAATATACCATGGGTTGAAGGGGAAGATGAATTGGCGAAAGGCCAATCATAACCAATGACGAGTTGGGTGACCGTTAGCCGATCTGGCTGCGCGTCTTGTCCTTGGCATAGCCGGGGAAGTGAATCTGAACCATATATCTCCCAAGAGGATTTCATTTGTTCTTGGCGTCAGATGAGCTGTTGCTATCTTTCTGTCTACGGCTTGAATTGGACAGATTGTCATCTTTCTGTTGTATATACTCAGTGGATGGCTATGGTATTCTTGGGGATGGGGTACACCAATCTCTGATCTATCTTCTTGAGCCAGAAGAGGCCATTCACAGGACTATCTCTTTCATCTGTTACTAGATAGGATGATGTAGGGAAGATAAGGGACTTCTTTATCTCATTTAGAGAACCTGCATTCCGCTAAATCTATGTGTTCTGTGGGGCACTGCTGGTACATTGCGGCGACAGCTCAAACAAGAGCAGAGCCGGGAGGGGGTAGTATCTTCTTTCCTATTCTTGCAGGGAGTGGGGAACTACACTGCGTGCCATACAACCCCATTACTATACTATTAGGTAATGAGATGTAACACACAGATTACTGGGCGCACCACACCACAAGATCTTGCGGGTGAGAAAGGCATGGTTTGCAAGTGAGAGGGAAGCATGGGAATGAATGTGCCCAATCATAATAAAGGCTTGGTATGAGTGTGGAGGGTGTGTCTTGTGGCCAAAAAGACAACCGGACTTCGTCCAGCTGGAGGTCTACTCAAACCCGGACGTGGCCAATCCAGGGGCTACCTGACAGGTCAGGCCTAGTCATTCAGGTATTAAATATAGTGTATTTGTGTGATACATGAGTCAGCCCAGTCGCTCAGGTTTTGTTTATCATTTCCAGGGTCCTCTTCTATGGGAAGTGACTATGTCTTCTAAGGGACATTATCACCAGTGCTTCTAGGCTAACGCCAATATGTCCAACGAGGCCAACTCAAGGTTTGGTGTGCTTAACTCTGAGATAGAGGCAAGGTGCAGGTCTTGAGGCAAGGACAGTTTGTATGACTGGTGCATTGCCGGTTTTGTTTTAACAACATACGCCTGAGAGCAGTTGTTGTCTGGAGGGAGCCTGAGAGTGATTTTCGGGCCTACCCATTTTATACCGGACATTAAAAGGACCCATCCATTATCCTTTACAAACACCTCACCTTATCGGCAACACTAAAGCCTTTCATAGGTCAGTGAAGACCTAGTGCCGAACTAATTCAGATGACAATGAACAGAAGTCCTCAACACACCAGTCGCTTGGATTCTACCAAAGCCGGTTGAACCTACACTCAGTTGCTGGAGAAGGAAGGAGATTCGGACATCTTTGGTGAGAAGTGTGTGGACAGATCAGACAGTATCTGAAGCTGGATCTGTGACTGTAGCGACTTGAGGCTCTGTGTTAGAACTTTACCAGTGTAGTGTCTGTGTAGATCTATCTGTTTATCTGCCTTTAAGTGTTCCTGTGCTGTTCTGGATTAGGTTAATAAAATTACTTCCAAGTTGTTCTGACGACTGCCATGTTATTTATGCGTCAGCCAGAAGAACACTGCAGGAAATAGGTCCCTAGGTCGAAAGGAAGCGTGACAGTGTGTCCAGGGAAAACGGGAGGAGGGTTGGCAGGTAAAGACCTATCCCAGCCAGGGCTATAGAAGATATGTGAAATATTGTGACCGGGCTATTTGGGACCCTCCACGTAGCTTGTTACAATTTCTGGGGGCTCGTCCGGGATCTTTGAAATCCTGGTGGAGTTTTGGCTGATGTAGTGATAGGGGACAGATATCCTTGTCTTCTATCAATAGGTTCTGCCTACCGTGCCTGGCTATTGTCTATACTCTTCCTGACACAGACTGACCGACATACGACGTGTTGTGGTCGTGTAATGTAACTTGTTGTGTAATTGTGAGAAAAATTTTATTAGACAATTACCTCTTCCCTTACCCGCTGAGTTCAAGATGGCATCAGCTGGGTTTAATGTCGCTGACGTACAGGCTACAGGGCGTGAGATGGGATATGATGGAGCGGAGTTACAGAAATATGTGCAGGAAGTGGAAAGAGACTACAGACAGGCTGTGCGCGAAGCCAAGAGGATTGAGGTGGAGGCTGAGGTTAAGAGGATGGAGAATGACTATGAAGCTCTGGAGAAAGCACTTTTGAAAAGGTTCCAGATGACAGCTCATACTTATCGACAACAGTTCAGAAAGTCGAAGAGAGAGCCAGGAGAGATGTTCGCAGCCTACAGTGTCAGATTGAAGTCTTACCTTTTGAAGTGGATGTCTTTAGCTGGATTTGCTAACGACTATGAAAGTTTGGAAGAATTGGTGGTTGTGGACCAAATGAAGAGAATGATGCCTAAGCCATTGCAAACCTTCTTGCTTGAAAATGGGGCAGAAAGATTGGACACAGTGAACACGTTGGCGGAAAGGTATGTGCTAGCTCATGGGGATAATGGGGAATTGTCACAACCCAATCCCCGACCACCAGACACATGGGCTGGAAAGAAGAAGAACCCTAAAACAGCTCACACCAAGAAGGAGGATCCTTTCGATAAAGTTCCTAGTAAGAAACCCTCTGGTAAGAGTCCACCTGGATCTCCTAAAAGAAAGTGGAGTGAAAAGTGGCGCGCCTATTGCAAATCTCCCACACACAATACGGTAGATTGCCGGCGTAAACAGAAAGACTCTCACTATGCTGCTTGTCTTGTAGAAACCGGGGAAGGGTCTCACAAGGAGGTAGAAGGGAGGGATCTTGGGAACAAAGATTTAGAAAAACCACCAGTAGTAGAAACGGTACTTGTGAACGGTCAACCAGTTGAGTGTCTCTACGACACAGGTCTGCAGTTTGAGGCTGTAATTTCATCACATTTAGTGAGCCCAGAGCAGCTAACCGGGGAATCTATTGAGATTCAAACGGCGACAAAGAGTGCGGTAGCGATGTCTCTTCCAATTGCGAAGGTGGACATCAAATCAAAATATGTTACCGGCACTATACAGGCAGCCGTTCTGCTAGATCCTATCTTCCCAATGATCTTGGGTTGTCGCTACGTCTTTCTAGGGATTCCAACCGAACCCATGTACGTAGGGGCAATGCAAACCAGATCTCAATTGGAGGATGAGCAGACGCCGGCCTTGATTGTGAATCCCTTGCCTGGGGAGTTACGAGCTGCTCAAAGCCAGGATGCTACTTTGCAACCTTGCTTCAACCAGTTGCCAAAAGGTTCTGACCCACCAAGACGGGGTCAGTATTATATGAAGAATCGGTTACTGTACCGGAGAGCCGGAGTGGAGGATCACCAGCATGGACAGCTGGTGGTTCCTAAGGCTTATCGGGAACAGCTTCTTCATATGGGACACACCATTTCTTTCAGTGGACATATGGGTGTCGGGGCAACTCTCCAGCGCATTTCCTGCCATTATTACTGGCCAGGGATGACTGGAGACGTGCGTAGGTACGTCAAGTCGTGCCCAGAGTGCCAGCGTGTGGCACCAAAACACTGGACAGCTCCGGTAGTTCTGGGAGACATGCCCATTATGAACTCTCCTTTCGAGAGAGTTGCCATCGATCTTGTTGGTCCTCTTCCTAGGACTAGGAAGAGGAATAAGTACATTCTCACGATGGTGGATTGCTGTTCCATGTGGGGCGAGGCGATACCTTTGGCCACAATCGACTCTAAGCGAGTGGCTGATGCACTGATGGAGACCTTTACTAGGTTGGGATTTCCCAACCAGATCCTAACGGACAATGGGTCTCAGTTCTGTGGTAAGCTGATGGAAGAAGTCTTTCGTATCTTCCAGACCAACCACATTCACACAAGCCCGTATCACCTTCAGTCTAATGGGCAAGTAGAGAGGTTTAATGGTACCTTGATGACCATGCTTCGGAAGCTGGCACAAGAGAAACCAGACAGATGGGATGAGTATATCTCAGCCGCCTTGTTCGCCTATCGGGAGGTTCCCCATGGGTCGACCGGGTTGCCTCCAGCCACTCTACTATTCGGGAGGCCAATTAAGGGTCCCTTAGAAGCCTTATTGAGATGTTGGACAGAGGAGGAAACTTCTGAAGAAGCTGTATCCTCATATAAATACGTCGAAGAGTTAAAGAAGAAACTCCAGACGGGTTGGGCTTTGGCAGCTCAGAATCTGAGGGCGGCCAGAAAGAGACACGCGGCCTACTACAATAGAAGGACGAAAGATAGGTCTGTTAAGGTGGGGGATCGGGTTCTGTTGTTACTTCCAGTAGGTTCCAATAAACTCGAGATTGGTTGGCAGGGGCCTTTCCCGGTGGAAAGGGTTGTCTCCCGCACCAACTATGCCATCCGGATCAGGGGGAAATCCAAAATCTTCCACATTAACCTTCTCAAAAAGTATGAAGAACGATCTGATGGTACTTCTCTCCCACTCATGACTATGGCGGTCGCGATGGAAACTGAATCGGGCGAAGAAACGGATAGGGGGTATCCATTACACCCTGGGGAAACCTATAGGGATGTACATATAAATCCTGATCTGTCGGCTGAAGAAACAGACCGTGTCATCCGTTTGTTGGAGTCCCATCAGCAGATTCTTACCGATCGGCCAGGGCGGACAGGGTTGGTCGAGTTTGATATGACTCTGACTACCCAAGACCCCGTTCGCCAGAAAATATATCCAGTGCCATTTTCGAAAGAGAAGGCCCTGGAAACTGAAATCCAGAAGCTTCTGGACGACGACATCATCACTCCTTCGACTTCTCCTTATAATGCCGGGGTTGTCTTGTTGAGGAAGCCAAGCGGGGAACACCGCTTATGTATTGATTACAGGCATTTAAATAGTTGTACGACATTCCAAGTTGAGCCGTTACCAAACACAAATCAATTGTTTGCCAGATTAAATAGGGCAAAGTACTTCTCAAAAATTGATTTAAGCCGGGGATATTATCAGATCCCTGTGAAGCCTGAGGTTCGGCCCATGCTCGCTTTCAGTACTCCGAGTGGCCATTACGAATTTAAGGTGATGCCTTTTGGGCTGAGCAATGCGCCCAGTGTGTTCACACGCATGATGAGAAAGTTATTAGACCCTTTAAGGGATCCCTCTGTCGTCTCGTTTATGGATGATATTCTCATCGCGTCTGACAATCTGAAGGATCACCTGAAATCCTTGGAAAAGATCTTCATAAGATTGAAAGAGGAGGGGTTAACCGCCCGTCCAGCCAAATGTATGATTGGATATCAATCCTTGGAATTTCTGGGACACACTATTACCCCAGGGGGACTGGTACCGGAAGAAAAGAATATTGAGAAGGTCCGTCTCGCACCCCGTCCTAAATCCAAAAAGGATGTTAGGTCTTTCTTGTCTCTGTGTGGGTTTTACCAGAAATTCATTCCAAAGTTCAACGAAATTGGAGCGCCGTTAACCGAAACCCTGAAGAAGGGATCGCCAGATCCTATAGTCTGGACCCCGAGCTGTGAAGAGGCTTATGGGAAGCTGAAACAGGCGTTGGTGGATAGGCCAGTCCTGCAACTCCCGAATTTGGAGAAAACGTTTGTTCTGAGAACCGACGCGAGTAACATAGGGATTGGAGCAACTCTGTTGCAGGAAGGGCGAGATAATCCTTCGGTGTTGTGTCCGGTGGCGTATGCCAGTAGAAAACTGTTACCCGCCGAACGGAATTATTCCACCATCGAACGGGAATGTCTAGCTCTAGTGTGGGCGGTACAGAAATTTCAACCTTATTTGTATGGAGTCCAGTTCAAAGTGCAGTCCGACCACCAACCTCTGACGTTCTTGGCAACTTCTAAGAAACTGAACGCGAGGTTGATGAGATGGTCATTGCTCCTACAACCGTATCAGTTCACGGTCGAATACATCCCCGGAAGGGAGAATGTGGGAGCAGATTTTTTATCACGGCATCCTATGGTTGAATGTGGGGGTGGGGTCATTCGAACAGAACCACTGACAGTAGAAAGTTCGTAGGGTTCGACTTTCTTAAGAGGGGGCCTATGTAGCGAAACGCCAGTGGTCCATGTCCTTATGCATTTTTTTATTTTGGGTAGACAGGGGGGAAACGGCTTTCGGAAGCTCTCAGTTCTCTTGTTCTCTCAAATCTCCATGAAAGATGGTTCTTTGGGTTATCTTCCTATCACAATCTTTACATGGAGCAAGTAGCCAATGTCTTTCACATCGGGTAAACCCGATGGAGCGCCTTGCGCCAAATGTGCGCTGGTGCGGCTGCTAAGCAATTCATGGCCGTGTACACACCTACCGTTGGATAGTGGCATCTTGTCAAGTCGATTTGAAGATTGGGACAGAGATGCAACATCCTACTGAAGTGGTGAAGAAAGGTAGGGCTTGGGTTGTGGGTACTCCAGCCAAACATGGAGTTATAAATATACAATGTGTTGAAGGGGAAGATGAATTGGCGAAAGGCCAATCATAACCAATGACGAGTTGGGTGACCGTTAGCCGATCTGGCTGCGCGTCTTGTCCTTGGCATAGCCGGGGAAGTGAATCTGAACCATATATCTCCCAAGAGGATTTCATTTGTTCTTGGCGTCAGATGAGCTGTTGCTATCTTTCTGTCTACGGCTTGAATTGGACAGATTGTCATCTTTCTGTTGTATATACTCAGTGGATGGCTATGGTATTCTTGGGGATGGGGTACACCAATCTCTGATCTATCTTCTTGAGCCAGAAGAGGCCATTCACAGGACTATCTCTTTCATCTGTTACTAGATAGGATGATGTAGGGAAGATAAGGGACTTCTTTATCTCATTTAGAGAACCTGCATTCCGCTAAATCTATGTGTTCTGTGGGGCACTGCTGGTACATTGCGGCGACAGCTCAAACAAGAGCAGAGCCGGGAGGGGGTAGTATCTTCTTTCCTATTCTTGCAGGGAGTGGGGAACTACACTGCGTGCCATACAACCCCATTACTATACTATTAGGTAATGAGATGTAACACACAGATTACTGGGCGCACCACACCACAAGATCTTGCGGGTGAGAAAGGCATGGTTTGCAAGTGAGAGGGAAGCATGGGAATGAATGTGCCCAATCATAATAAAGGCTTGGTATGAGTGTGGAGGGTGTGTCTTGTGGCCAAAAAGACAACCGGACTTCGTCCAGCTGGAGGTCTACTCAAACCCGGACGTGGCCAATCCAGGGGCTACCTGACAGGTCAGGCCTAGTCATTCAGGTATTAAATATAGTGTATTTGTGTGATACATGAGTCAGCCCAGTCGCTCAGGTTTTGTTTATCATTTCCAGGGTCCTCTTCTATGGGAAGTGACTATGTCTTCTAAGGGACATTATCACCAGTGCTTCTAGGCTAACGCCAATATGTCCAACGAGGCCAACTCAAGGTTTGGTGTGCTTAACTCTGAGACAGAGGCAAGGTGCAGGTCTTGAGGCAAGGACAGTTTGTATGACTGGTGCATTGCCGGTTTTGTTTTAACAACATACGCCTGAGAGCAGTTGTTGTCTGGAGGGAGCCTGAGAGTGATTTTCGGGCCTACCCATTTTATACCGGACATTAAAAGGACCCATCCATTATCCTTTACAAACACCTCACCTTATCGGCAACACTAAAGCCTTTCATAGGTCAGTGAAGACCTAGTGCCGAACTAATTCAGATGACAATGAACAGAAGTCCTCAACACACCAGTCGCTTGGATTCTACCAAAGCCGGTTGAACCTACACTCAGTTGCTGGAGAAGGAAGGAGATTCGGACATCTTTGGTGAGAAGTGTGTGGACAGATCAGACAGTATCTGAAGCTGGATCTGTGACTGTAGCGACTTGAGGCTCTGTGTTAGAACTTTACCAGTGTAGTGTCTGTGTAGATCTATCTGTTTATCTGCCTTTAAGTGTTCCTGTGCTGTTCTGGATTAGGTTAATAAAATTACTTCCAAGTTGTTCTGACGACTGCCATGTTATTTATGCGTCAGCCAGAAGAACACTGCAGGAAATAGGTCCCTAGGTCGAAAGGAAGCGTGACAGTGTGTCCAGGGAAAACGGGAGGAGGGTTGGCAGGTAAAGACCTATCCCAGCCAGGGCTATAGAAGATATGTGAAATATTGTGACCGGGCTATTTGGGACCCTCCACGTAGCTTGTTACACCACCCACACACACCTCTCACCCACCACACATCCCACCCACCCACACCCCAAGCACACATACATTCCCCAAACCACACATCTCCCACCCACACACATCCACCCACCTACACACATCTCCCCACCCACTCACATATCCTCTACCTGTCCCGTTACCCACCAACAATCACTCACCCACATATCCTCTACATATTCCAACCAGCCACCCAGCCAGCCAACCTATTAACACACCAATCAACCAGCCAAACAACCATCTAACCAGCCAGCCTACAAACCAACAAATCAATCAACCAGCCAACCAACCATCTAACCAGCCAGCCTACAAACCAACAAATCAATCAACCAGCCAACCAACCATCTAACCAGCCAGCCTACAAACCAACAAATCAATCAACCAGCCAACCAACCATCTAACCAGCCAGCCTACAAACCAACAAATCAATCAACCAGCCAACCAACCATCTAACCAGCCAGCCTACAAACCAACAAATCAATCAACCAGCCAACCAGCCAACCAACTAATCATCGCTTTGCTCCATTAGTCCAAAAATGCTATATGACATCTCTCTCTCTCTCTCTCTCTCTCTCTCTCTCTCTCCCCCCCCCCCCGTCTCTCCATCTCCCGATTCGGAAGGAGCAGGGGAGTTTATGACATTTTCTATCGTTTTCAAGGCGCCAGTATTATGTGACAATTATTTCAAGTGTGTTTACAAACTCTCTCTCTCTCTCTCTCTCTCTCTCTCTCTCTCTCTCTCTCTCTCTCTCTCTCTCTCTCTCTCTCTCTCTCTCTCTCTCTCTCTCGCTGTGTGTGTGTGTGTGTGTGTGTGTGTGAGAGAGAGAGAGAGAGAGAGAGAGAGAGAGAGAGAGAGAGAGAGAGAGAGAGAGAGAGAGAGAGAGAGAGACAGTGTGTGTGAAAATGGAGCCTCCAAAAAACGCCCCGAATCCAGAACAGACCAAGAAAAATATTAAAGTTTAAAAAAACTTTATTAAAACATTAAATATATCGCATTAAAGTCATCCACCTGCATCTTCTTGACGTACTGCCATCTCTTAGACTGTCTTCTACAGTGAGAGACGAGCCACACTGCTGTTCCCGTCTTGTTCTTGGCGATCTCATCTGTAAGGAAACGTCACTTCTGTCACTACAGGCATGGTTTATGTGTGTCATGACATGTTACATAGAATTAGAATATATCATCATCGTCTTCATCATCATAAAAACCATCGTCATCTTCACTATAATCATCATCATCATTATCACCATCATCATGTGTGCAAGTGGCTTAGAGACGCGGTGGCAGCGTGTACCTGGGTGAGATCCAGTACGGGTCACCGTGGAAGTGAAATGGGATTCTACACAATTCTTTGGTAATGGAGTGGACGTCTGCCCTTCTCTGATAATGGTGAACAACTAGTAGAACCGTCTGCATGTAAAAAGAAAGTAAGTGAGGATCTCCTTGGCGAAGCGGTCAAACCTTCGGCCTCACGCTGTGATGGTCGCGGGTTTGTTCTCAGGCTATGTCGTTCAGACTACGAGTGCAGTTTGTCCGGCGATACCATAGAGTCATCGGCGGAGCAACGGAGTTCGTGCATTGTGCGATGCACACGACAGGCAACTTACTGTCATGTGGGGACTGGCCCAGCCAGACAGAGCAAGTCCTGGTTCTATGAGGCAAATTCTCTGACCTTTAACCTTTTCATATAAAATAAATAAATACAGGAGCCTTTTTCAAGCTGACGCTGCGGAGAAGGAGTGACGAATGCAATTCGTAATCCCACATACCGTATTTGAAACACAGTTGTGGGCGATTTGAAAGCAGACTGTCTTGCGTTGGTTTCCATACAATGGCATGAGTGTCACTCGTTCAGAAAGCAATGGTAAACTACTGAAAGCATACTTACCCAGAAATCACAAACAGCTATTAATGTTGGAGTTGAATGCGACGTCCTGTAAAGGATATACAGTTAATTTGTGTTCGCACCATGGGGCTTATGGTGTTGCCCCATAGTGTTAGACCAATTGCCACTGGGTGCCAGATGTGGTTAATATCTGGTCAGCCGCCCGTACTCCCTGGGACATGGCCTGGGAGTTATTATCAGCTGGATGGACCTGGCAGTCTAGGTCAATGAAACGACAAATCCACGCCTCAAGGGGAGATACAAACAGAGAACTCTCGGGCATACAGGTTAGCACGCTAGTCATGACCCAGCCGCGGCTCCCTGTGTCCACATATCACACATTACACATTTCAACACAGCAGTTGGAATTCCAAAAGAGTCTTCCGAATACACAACTCTACTTAGAAATGTTAAAAAAAATAAAACGTACCCACATTAATATCTGTTACATGTCTGAATCTGCCAAACATACTTGTGTATTGGTGCCAGGAGTTCATGTAGCGTGTGAGAATGTCATTATTTCAACAGGAAGTCACTCACGTCATAATCGTATCCGACTCTACTACCATGCGACAGGAAATGGCATAACATAAATAAACACACATAGGAGAAGAAGGAAGTAGAGATATGGTTTGATACGAATTCTGTTCGTATTCCATAGTTGTAGGTTCATCTGTATGATAGACATGACCAATGAAGACACTTGTTTGGAGTGTCTAGTTGGTCATGCGTCGAAGTACACTTGTTACTGCAGCGAGGCGCTGCCGTCATTTGAAGGTGACAGGTTCGAATCCCGGTCGGTAACTATAGTTTTCAAATTTTATGTTGTCCAGTGCGTCCTCTAATCTCTACTTCCTTCTTCTCCTTTTATAAGCGCCAAAGAATACTCATCATCATCATCATCTTCCACTTCTGCCGTCAAGCGTCGTGGGGAGGAATAATTTGCGTTCCAGCGCCCGGTGGACGGCACTGGATAGTGTCATTCCGTGAGGTTGTACAATGTCTCTGATGTCGTCAATCCATTTTCTTCTTGGACGTCCTCGTGGTCTCGTTGCATACTATGTGTGTTTATTTATGAACTGTCTCTGTGGCCTCACAGATTTCCCAAAATTGATTTGCTGCGTAATGCGTGTACAGGAAATCGCAACCGGCAGCTTCCGCTCCCTATTGATAGAAAGCATTCGGAAGTCGCACCTCACATCACTCACCTGGATCTACACACCTGGAAATCATTCACCTGGATGTACACACCTGGACATCACTCACCTGGATGTACACACCCGGGCACCACTCACATGGATGTACACACCCGGACATCACTCACCTGGATGTACACACCCGGGCACCACTCACCTGGATGTACACACCTGGGCACCACTCACCTGGATGTACACACCCGGGCACCACTCACCTGGATGTACACACCCGGGCACCACTCACATGGATGTACACACCCGGGCACCACTCACCTGGATGTACACACCCGGGCACCACTCACCTGGATGTACACACCTGGGCACCACTCACCTGGATGTACACACCTGGGCACCACTCACCTGGATGTACACACCTGGGCACCACTCACCTGGATGTACACACTGGGCATGGCGGAGTAAGGGGTGACCAACGTGCAGAAAAGCTGGCTAATAATGCACCAATACACACTGGAAGAAGCATGGGCAGGGCTGATATAATCCTGCAGTACGGACTCATTTGGCGGTTACTGACGAGACACCGACTCTAGCCCGACTGCACAAACTGGGAGTCTGGTCAAACACTTCAATGTTGCCTTCGTGGGGAAGAAATGAGATACCATTATCAACTCTTTATTTGAACAGTGAGCAGGATTACTCTGGGATGCTGCTGCATCAGGGAACACACATTGTTGGACATGGAAGTCTGCCCTTGCCTTGTTAGATGGGTCGCGGCAGTCCTTTATGAGCGTAAGGGTGCACATCGCATGGGTTCCTAGACTTCTGACCCCTGTACTATTACACCTGGTTTGCCGCAGGAACCTCCCTTGTCCTCAGTGTTCTTTAATGTCTACACCAGCACAATCGCAGCTATTGAGACACCAGGTGTGGGTAGAATCTTGACATTTGCAGATGATGTGCTGGTGTACAGACAGGGCAGAGACAGGACAAGTTTGGCGGAAGACTTACAGGTGGCAGTAAACCGGGTGGCAGAGTGGTGCAGGGACGCACGGGCCATTATACACCCAGGCAAGGCATCGGTTGTGTGGTACTCCCTGGATAACCGGATCGTCAAGGCAGATGTCTCAGGTATTATGTTGAATGGATGTCGAGAGAGTAAATTGAAGTACTTGGGTATCACCTTTGACAGGTGTTTGTCTTTTAAGGATCACGTGGAGGCTTTGATGGTGAAGGCTGGTAGGGGACTTAATGCATTGAGGGCTATGGCAGCAACCGGGGTAGATCAGAGGATGCTGTACAGGCTCTTTCAGCAGTTAATAATTTCTGTCATTGAGTATGGTTTGGGGCTGCTGACAGTATCAAAGAGCCAGCTTTAAAGGTTAGAGCCCATACAGAATGCTGCCATGCGGTTAATCCTGGGGTGCACAAAGGACACACCAATTATATGAATGAGGCATATCCTGGCGCTACCAACAATGACGGATAGGCATAGAGTCCTTCAGGCCAAATGGTACCTGAGAGTTGCCGCAGACAGGGATCAACCGCTGCATGTAGCAGTATATATGGTCAAGGGTCATAGACTAAGACGAGGCAGGTCCTGGATGGCACAGGCTGAACTTTCTATAAGTCAGGTGTGTGATCTAGAGACCATCAATCGTGAATGAGAGTGGGATGAAGTTCCGGAAGACATGACGGACTGTCACAATGTAGTGATGTCGGTTCTTAACTCAACTCAACTCAACCGAGCAGGCCTGAAAATCCCCATTGCGCAGTGACGTCGTTCGACATAACATAACATAACATAACATAACGTAACGTAACATAACATAACATAACATAACGTAACGTAACATAACATAACATAACATAACATAACATAACATAACATACTACAACATAACATAACATACTATAACATAACATAACGTAGCATAACATAACATGACATTGATCTATGAAAGGAAGCTGGACTACTTATCGAAAAATGCACGTGCAGTGAAAGGACACCTTCACAATGTAAACCTAACCAAGCTTGTAGCAGTGAATGTTTTGTGTTAGTATTGCACTAGGCTCATTCCAGGATCATGATCAGCATTTTATGATACAACAAACATGAACATTGCCATGATCTAATCAGTTGTCTTCTCATACTGTCCATTTCTGTCACAGATTGAACCATCAGGCCAGGTCTCAAGCTGTCATTGAATCACACAGATTGTGCCACGGTGACCATCAGGCGAGGTCTTTAGCTGTCTCCCCGCAGTGGCCATCAGGCCAGGTCTCCAGCTGTCGTTGAATCATACAGATTGTGCCACACTGACCATCAGGCAATGTCTCTAGCTGTCGTTGACTCACACAGAATGAGCCACGGTGACCATCAGACCAGATCTCTAGCTGTCGTTGACGCTAACAGATTGAACCTACCCCCAGTGGCCATAAGGCAGGTCATCATCACGGACGTGTACAATAGTTTGGTCTCTTGTCTAGAGTTTTTCGACTAAACCAGGCGGGTTCTTGGGGTAGTGTTTTCTCTTTTCTAGAGTTTTTCGACCAAACCAGACGGGTTCTTGGTGTAGTGTGGTCTCTTGTCTGCGGTATGTGCACAATAGGAGATAGAAAACACACCATGAATATTTACCGCAGTGTTAAAACGTGTGTAAAGAAGTCCGGAGACTGTATTACGGAAAGACTTGTATAGTTTGTTTCAATGTTCACAGTTACTGGACGACATCAGAAAGAAGACATACGGTGGTCACCGTCGATTGATTGTACTTTTGGACAGAAAAAACAACAACAAATAACTGGTACTTACAGTAGTTGGGCCTCTCTTCCAAAGGCTTTGGACTAAATATAAGTCTGGAATAAGGGACGAAGACGTCTGAGTCGAGACGGTACGACATGATGAGGTTAATGCGAGCATTCCACGGAGATTTTCCATCTTGGGGGAAATAATGACAACCAGTTGTGAACAAGGAAGCAAAGAAGACTAAAACTAATAGGAACATTAAACAATTGAAGTGGATATACACGTAAAAACAACCACATGTAGTCATTCACATCTTCGTGGACTTTCCTGTTGTCAGCGTACAGGTGCTTGGATGGCCTGTATATTCCACTCATGTCTACCTAGGAGTGTGTGGATACTTTATGTCTTGCCTGGGCTTTCCTATTATGCTATCAGGAAAAGCGGAATATAGAACGAACGAACGAACGAACGAACGAACGAACGAACGAATGAATAAACTTTATTTTGAAAGTGTTAAGAATTGGGCATGCAGGCAGGTCTGACATGATGGCCTTCTTGTATCTCTACTCTCATACATTATGTCGTGCATGCATCATTTATGAAGCTAATCTTTATGCAAAAGACAATCACAGAACAACATGCATTAAAACGCACGGAACATGTGCAATAATCAAACATGCATGACTCAGTAAAAGTAATAATCACAAATTATAATTACCAAAGGTAGGTGTGCCGTCTCCTTGGCCGAGGTGTTAAACGACTTTCTCCGTAATCCCGTTTATCCACGTAGGGTAACGCAGCGCGCGAGAAATGGAAGCGGTTCTCGCCGCGTTGGTAACTTACAGGATAAGTGAGCCGTCCTCTCAAAAAGCAATGACAAACTTCTGAGCGTAATCTTGCCAAGAAGTCAACGACAGCGGTAAAATGCTGGTGTTGACAGCGATGTCCTGTAACAATATGCGGGAAAAAATGTAGGTGTAACGCACCACAGTTAAGGGAATGTTTGTTATACTGATTCTCATTTGAGATAATTAGGAATATTTGTTTTTGTTTTTTCTTATTTTAGGGGACCATGTAGTCTGTACTGTGATAGTGTTCAAACAGGTTGTGATTGCATGTATAGTGATTGATGGTGTCTTTGATTTCTTGTGGAAGATTATTCCACAGCTGAACGGCAGTGTATGCTGAGCTTGTTTTGTATAAGTCTTTCCCCGGTTACCGGGTAAGGGTATCCCCTATCAAAGTAGATGGAAGACGCCTCCTTTCCTCCGTTAGTCTACGGGCCACCCTTGGGCAAGGTGGAGTATCCGTTTAGCCCCCTATCAAGGTTACTTGAAGCCATGGAAGCAGGTGATAACTGGAGTGTGAGAGCTGCCAACAGATTGTTGTTGGTTATTGTCATAGTCTTGCTCGTATCTAGATAACTAAACTTGGGTTCGTACAGGCAACAATAAATCTGTTCGTTATGAGATCGAATATTTATTGTATTTACATATACAGTATGCGTTGGCGCAGTGGGTAAACAGACCCGCGCTCTAGTACATCTCCCAAATAGTAAACATCAAACACATAAGTATCATTTAACAGTCTAGCAAACTATCTAGCCTATGTCTATATATCTATTGATATCTAGAGAGTCCCTCAAAGGCAGGCCCTGTTGCCTCTCTCAAGTCCATCTGTCCTCTGCCGGTCTCCGCGTGTCCTAACTCGACACGGGCGGTAACTCTGTCCGAGTTCCTCGTGGACCCCGCATTAGGCGGGCCACATCAGTGTCCACGGAATCATGGACTTGGTGACCATCTCTATCTAGAAGGTTCTAGATTACTTGGGTCCTGCTCGACTCAATGGTTTCCCTTGGGCTGGAATTGCAGCCCTTTACTAGATATGCAAGTGAGGCGGTGACAGGATCCCCCCTCCCCCGTGACATGATTTGTTGTTGGGAATTAGATCCGTTCTAATTCTGTCACCGACTCACCTACAGTTGGTGTTGTAGTTTGGTGGATAGTAACCTGGCAACCTACCTATTAGCACTAAAAACTCATGTATTCTACCATACAACACTTGTCTGATTTGGTGCAGAGATCCCTGTCTCTCGTGTGCTTAAATATGCTTATCAGACCGAAGTTACGTGGCATTTTAGTAGTTGTATTTACAACTTGCCCTTCTCATAGTACCCAAAATGGTACCCAGACAAATAACCCCTATATAATAGAGGGTTAACAAGACCGAAGTCTTGGCTAAATAAGTACACCTTCAAATCTTGATCTGTGTGTGTATTTCTATACACTTTTACTCCCGTATGTTATATAATGCTAAATATGTAGTTACCTTGTTCTTTTATCCCCCTCATACTACAAGTATCCCTGTTGGCTTGTTAGTGTGCTTTGACTAATAAGTTGATGTTTCTAATAAAGTGACTGTATTTTAACTTGATAGTGTTGAGTTTTAAGGTTTGTGTACTGTGTGTGCTGAATGTGTGGCGTATTTCCAAGCGTCACGAGTTGGGATAACCTCAATCATGAACTACTGCACTGTGTGCAATACATGAACAGGCATTCCAAATAGTGGTGCTTAGATGTATCCTAACTGCTAAGCTAAGTATATTAACTAAGTACTACCCATGTATTCACATATTAGACAAGTCATACAATTTACATGAAAGACGCAGACAAATTAAAATAAATACGGTTTGCGTACAATTGGTCCGCTAAGTGTATCGTTCTCTCATTTAATCCATTCACACAGTCATTCACTCACTTTTCATTAAAAATAGTATTTGGTTAAAATATATAATTAAAGTTGAGGTAAGTGTTATTGCCCTTAGAAAAAATGGGCTAGGCGATATTTGCCCTTTAAGAAAATACGTACTTCTTGTACGATGACTCACAAATGGGTTATAATTTAAATAGAGACAATTGTATAGGACGGTTCTTTAGCTTAGGAATGGTACCGCCTGTAATATTAATGTCGAATATGTACAAATTACAGGTGAATACAATTTATATCCAACAATAATGGAAATATAATACATATTTAATCCGAAACTAATTAATTAATTAAATCCAACGATGATGTGCGCGTCGTCCTCCTGTCGCTAGCGTGTTATGCCATGAATGGTAAAGCTAGTATGGCTGTCTCTTGAGTGTCGTAGTCGATGGGGTTCTGTTTCGGCTGTTTGTAAAGTTACGTAGTAACAGCAAGTATGGCATGTTCTTAATGTCCTATATAACGAGTTCTTACAGAGTTCGGAGTTAGTTCGTTGGTTGATCTTATTGGTTGACACAAACACAGTTACTGTTTATTGCTGGAATCGTTCTAGCGCTTAGGCACTTGATGGTATAGTTCTCAACGTAACGTATCATGTTCTTGGGTGTCATAATTCAACTAATCACTGAGAGTACTCTAGCAGGTGTAGAGTTCCACTGTAATATGCAACTGACTAAAAGTATCACAGTTAATAGTATGGCTAATGGTCGATGTGATCAGAGTCATTCTACTGGCGCATTCACTTGCCGTGACAAAAGGTCAGCCACAATGTTGTCGGTGCCTCTGATGTGGCGGATTTCGAAGTCGAAATCTTGAAGTAGAAGACACCATCTTTGTAGCCGATGGTTTTTATGTGACCCCTGGTTAAGGACCAATAATGGCGAACTGTCAGTGAGGACCACAAAGTGACTCCCTAAGAGGAACTTCGATAATCTCAATATACAAAACACTAGGCTTAAACACTCTAATTCAACTGTGGCATACCGAGTCTCAGCCTTCTTTAGTTTGCGGATTACATAGAGAATTGGGTGTTTTATGCCATCCATTTCCTGCATCAAGCATCCTCCTATTGCGATAGCGCTCGCATCTGTGGTCAAAATAAAGGGTAAATTTATGTTGGGTAATCGTAAGACTGGTGGATTAGAAAAAACATGTTTCAATTTACACATTGCATCATCTAAGCTGGTACTTTTACAAATTTTTGATGGATGATTTTTAGTTAACAAATCAGAAAAAACTGAGGTTAGTTCTGCCCAATGTGGAATAAATTTAGAATAATAGTTAATCAGACCTAGTAAACTTCTAACTTGCTTCTTTGTGGTAGGTACTTCTAGCTTAAGGATCTTAGAAACAATTTTATCATCAGTCAACAATTTTCCTTCAGAAATTCTATGTCCAAGGAAGTCTATTTGTATATAACCTATTTCAACCTTGGAAGGTTTGATAGTAAGTCCAAAAAGAGAGATTTGGTGGAAGACTTGTTTAAGGGTGAGTAAGTGAGAGGTCATATCAGAAGAATGGATGCATATATCATCAATATAAGCAACTACGTCATTAATTCCGTGTAATAACAATCTTGTTAGTCTTACAAATGTGGCCGGTGCGTTCTTGAGCCCAAACGGAAGATATAGCCATTCGTACAAGCCGAGAGGTGTTGCGAATGCTGTTATATGTCTACAAGAAGGGTGTAATGGAACTTGCCAATATCCTTTAGCTAAATCGGTCTTAGAAAATAAGGATGATTGAGCCATATTTAAGATAAGATCCTCACAGCTGTTCATTGGCTCTGCATCCGTTGTTGTTCTTGTATTTAATACTCGATAGTCAATGCACAAGCGAATTGTCTGGTCCTTTTTCTTCACCAGAACAATCGGTGACGAATATTGAGACATCGATTTTTGAATAATGCCATTTTTCTCTAAATCTAAAATTTCTTTATCTAAATTAGATCTGTAATGGAGAGGAATAGAATATGGTCTACATTTGACCGGTCTCAGATCTGTCAGCACAATTGAATGTGTTATTTTATCAGTGCGTCCAGGTTTGTTAGAAAAGATAGATTTATATTCGTCGAGGATAGTCAAAATGTCTTGTCGCTGTTGTTGTGTCAAAGTGTCAGAGATATGTATGTCATTTATACTTCCGTCGTCAGTCATGATTGGTACAGGGATTTCAGTGTTGTCCACGTCTGTCTGATTTACCACAGATGCCACTGTTTGTAAATTGTCTTCAATGTCATTGTCGTCGTCGTCGAGATCAATCGTTGTCAATATGTCGTCAAATTTGTCGTCGATGTCGATATCACAGATTGTCGGTAATGTCCATATGTCTTCGTCGTTTTCGTTGTCGTAAGAGTGTGTCGTTAACGATGCTTCGTTTGTCGAGGTGTCATTTCGTTGAGAAATTGTCGTTTCGTGTCCGTCACCAGTTCGTTGAGTCAGTTCATTTGTCTCATTGTCCTGTCTAACATAATATGGTTTCAACATATTTATATGGAATATTTTCAGTTTTCCATTTAAAGAGATTTCGTAATCTACTTCTGAAATTCTTCTAATGATCTTAAAAGGTCCCTGCCAGGAGGTTGACAGTAAATCTCTTTTGTCAGGTAGTAGAAGTAAAATATCCTGACCTGGATGTAGGACAATGGTTTTTGCACTTCTATTGGCGTACTGCCTGTATTTAAAACCTTTCTCCTGTAGTGATGTTCTGGCCAATATACAAGAACGTATGATTTTGTCCCTGGTATCAGTGACCAAATCATAGGTGGAAATGGGAAGTTGGCTATCTACAGGTTGTGAGATGATCTCTTTATAAATGGTGAGAGGTCCTCTTGGGTTCGCTCCATACATCAATTCGAAGGGAGAGAACCCTGTACTTGATTGAGGGACTTCTCTGTATGCGAACAGCACCGTTGGGAGAAGTATGTCCCAATCGGCTGGATTTTCCGCTGTCACTTTAGATAGCATATGTTTCAGGTCCCCATTAAGCTTTTCGCAGATACCGTTTGCGGCTGGTCGATAGGGACTGGTGAAACACTGCTTGATGCCTAGTAACTTAGTTACTGATTGGGTGGCATTAGATATGAACTGGGTACCTCTATCTGAAATGATTTTCTCCGGGAAGCCAAAACGGGAGAAAATATTTAGTAATATGTCCATCACATCCTTAGAGGAGATAGATCTTAATGGCAACATTTCGGGCCACCTTGTACATAAATCCACGAGAGTAAAAATTTACCTATTCCCCTTATTCGATATGTGATTCAACGGACCTACTAGGTCGACTGCCACGATTTGGAAAGGCCTCGAGGCAGTTGTCGTTGATTGGACTTCTGCTGTAGGGTTTTTTCCCGTTTTCCCTAGTCTTTGACATACATCACAAGCTCTACAGAAAGTTTTTATATGTTGGCAAAACTTTGGCCAATAAAATTGGGTGAGGACTCTAGCCCTGGTCTTTTCATACCCCATGTGACCTCCAAAAGGGGAGTCATGGGCTAATTTTAGCACTTTGTCTCGGTGTGCTTGTGGTAGTACTATTTGCTGTGTCGTGGTCTGGTTTGTTGTGTAAAATCTAGTTAAGATGTTGTTCTGTAGCCTAAATGTCCACGATGCGTTCTTTGTTAATTTTGGCTTAAGGCCTACTAACTTAAAGTATGGTGCTAGTGTAGGGTCATTTTTCTGTTCATTTCCAAAATTGATGTTAGTTGAGTTTGGCGCTACTATTTCTAATGATTCCTGTAGTTGGTCGGTGTTGGTTTTGTGGGTTGTCTGTCGTGTTATTGCGTTTGTGTGTTGTGTCTCTTGTTGCACATTTACAGGTTCGGTACTTGGTAGTTTGGTCGCATCCTCAATTCGAGGTTTTAATTCGGTCGTATCGTTTCTTGATTCGACCGCCCCTGCATTGTACACCTCGGTAAATTCTTCCTGAATTACCTCAGTGGTTGTCTCCCTTGGTATTTTGGCAGTTTGAGACAAGCAAGAATGGTGTTTCTCTTTTGTGTCGCTATTTCTGTGGTGGATACCGTGTTTTTGCTCCCACCTTTTTATTTCTGTTTCAGAGCATGGATGTATGTTGGGTAAATTACCAAGTATAATATCCGCGACGGGATTTTCAAGGATAGCACACAATACTCGACCCGATATGAACGGTGTTTGAATTTCGACCAAAGCAAGGGGGTATTTCTCTATTGTACCTGAAAATGTGCGACACGTCACATGTTTGTCTGTGTAGTCTTTAGCGTCTATTAATGTTCTCCTCACTCCACAGAGAGTTGCGCCAGAATCACGAATTAACGTGCCCTTTTTGTTGTTAACAAACCCTGTATAAAAAACTAGCTTGCCTGTAGATGATAAGGCAGCGTTAGCTAATTCATTTGCAATTGGGATTATGTGACCACAATGTAGTGTTGTGTCACGTTGGAACTTTGTACAGGTGTTGCAACTACTGTCTGTTATGGTGTTTATGACGTGTACAGCATTCCCAAGCTCGCTTTCATTGTCGTGTTGATTTTCACATTCATTTAGTGACTCAAGCTCTTCGTCAGTCGACGTTTCTACTAATGCCGCATTGGCCTGTTTCAATAACTTTCGGCCTTGACAATCTTTATTATAGTGACCCCAGCTATTGCAGAAATAACATTTAATTGCTCTGTGGTAAGCCATGCGTTTAGCTGTTTGCTTCTCTACCATCTTTTTGAGGTGTTCAGGGTAGGTGGGTGATTTGTCACACATACCGTAACTGTCGTGATGAAAATTGCAATATTGGCACCTTACTACTTTACCGACATTGGATCGTGGTTTAAATCTGCTCTGTGATTGTTTGGAGTATTTGGTGTTCACTACTGCAGCTGCTGTATCATTGTGACTTATATTATGTTGAAAAATATCCCTGTTTGCTGTAAAAAATGCATTTCCTTTCGCCTCGATTTCCTGAATGCTCTTACAATCCATTTGTTTTAAGAACTTGGCAAAAGGTGTGGGGATGGTGCTAACTATTTTATCTATTATAATTAGTTCCTTAAGTTTATCATGGCTATTGTTGGTTTTAGCCGAGTTAATCCATTTTGTGCATATGTCTTGGACTGTACTGACATAATCTATGAAGGTTTGGTTTGGTTGTGGAGATAATTTGGCAAATTGTTGTTGGTAACCTGTTTGGCGGCGGCCTCAAGCTCCATCTGTTTCTCTTGAGCCTGCAATTGTATTTTCTTTTCATCGGCCTCGATTTGCATTTGCATCTGAATTTTCTTCTCTTCGGCCTCCATTTGAGATTTCTTTTCTTCTCGTTCTATCGCTCTTTCTTCACGGGCAATATTTTCTGCGTGTGTTTTCTGTGCCCATTCTGACAATTTCTCTTCTTTATAACCTAACTTTATTCCTTGCTCAATGCATTTATCTAAGGAAGACATTTTGTGTTTTACTTGTATGTAATGTTTCTAAAGTTAAATCCCTTAGAAAAAATCTTGTGTACTCGAAGATTTTGTTAACTCCCTTACTTATTAATGTGTAAATCAAAATGCAAGGTTATATTGGTGAAAAGTTCATGAATATGCAACCAAATCAATATGAAACAACATAATACATTGATGAAATATGAGAAGTACAGCTTAGAAGTACAATGAGTATGAGGTGAAACTTAGCTCTGAATTTTGAAGCTCCTCGATGTTATCTTGCAATCTCGTTACTGTTGGAAAGGTTTCATCTGTTGGACGCGGCACTTGTTGCGGAACAATCTGCTCGTGGAGCGAGAAAACATTAGTGATTGTCACACAAAAAAATGTCAAAATAGTAACATGTCAAAAAAAAATTGTTTACAGAATCAAAATAAAGAGGCGCTGTGGAGGCAATGGTGAGACATTGCCGAGGGACTCAGATTACTTCTATTTTATCGCTAGATAGCTACTAGTTTTATGTAACCTTGTAACGTTAACAATTTCTTTGATTTAAACAAATCAATGTGTTATCAAAAATCAATGTGATATGATTAAATAATTAATTTTACATGGCATTTAATAGGTTTTTAAGAAAACATTCTATGCCAAAACCGGAAAACTAGCCCCCAAAAAGCCTGTCATAGTCTTGCTCGTATCTAGATAACTAAACTTGGGTTCGTACAGGCAACAATAAATCTGTTCGTTATGAGATCGAATATTTATTGTATTTACATATACAGTATGCGTTGGCGCAGTGGGTAAACAGACCCGCGCTCTAGTACATCTCCCAAATAGTAAACATCAAACACATAAGTATCATTTAACAGTCTAGCAAACTATCTAGCCTATGTCTATATATCTATTGATATCTAGAGAGTCCCTCAAAGGCAGGCCCTGTTGCCTCTCTCAAGTCCATCTGTCCTCTGCCGGTCTCCGCGTGTCCTAACTCGACACGGGCGGTAACTCTGTCCGAGTTCCTCGTGGACCCCGCATTAGGCGGGCCACATCAGTGTCCACGGAATCATGGACTTGGTGACCATCTCTATCTAGAAGGTTCTAGATTACTTGGGTCCTGCTCGACTCAATGGTTTCCCTTGGGCTGGAATTGCAGCCCTTTACTAGATATGCAAGTGAGGCGGTGACAGTTATGGTCTGCACTCTGCGGCGATAGGCAGATGATCTCATCAGTAGAGACAATGGCTATAGCCAACGACTAGTACAGTCAAGGCCCAGAAGGAAAGCAATGGCAAATTACATTCTGCAAAACTTGCCAAGAAACCATAATAATCAAGAAAAATAAATATAATAAGAATGATATCTGATGACGAGATCCCCAGGCCAGGCACATCAGATAACACTGGGGAAGTGCGTGCTCGGGGACCAGTACTAGTAATCGTGATGACGGAGTTAATCCTGACTGTGTTACCAAGAAAATCCCATGTGTCAGACTAAGAAACAAAGTGAAACTAGGAACGTGGAATGCGAGAAGTCTTAATGAGGGAAAGCTTAAAGTAGTATGTGATGAGACTGAGAGGTTAAATTCAAATTTTAGGAATTAGTGAACATCGCTGGAGAGGCAAAGGTCATTTTACAAATAAAAATGGAAGTATTTTTATATATTCTGGTAGAAACGCCGGAGGTCAGATGGGAGTTGCATTTTGTTTGGATAAAATAACTGCAACATCGTTAATGGGAATTAACCCAGTTAGTGATAGAATCCTCACTATCAGACTTAAAGGCCGTCCAAAAAGACAACTCTCATACAGATATATGCACCTACTTCAATAGCAGAAGATGACGTAAATTAAGATATTTACAACACACTGTAATTCACATTAAATAATATTGGTCATGATGACGTAACAATAATAATAGGAGATTTTAATGCAAACGTAGGTACAGGAAGAGCTTAAAATGAAAGACACGTTTTGGGAAAATTTGGATTGGGAAATAGAAATGATGCAGGTGACAAATTAATTATTGAATTTTGAACAGAAAATGAGTTAACGATAGCCAACACACTTTTTAAACAACACCCAAGAAGATTCTTCACACGGAAGTCCCCGGACACTACTACCAAAAACCAGGTAGATTATGTTAATACAAAAAAGATGGAGATTAGGCATAACATCGACAAAAACCCACGAAGTGCAGTTTTTGATACAGATCATATGTTGTTAGAAGCAGATCTGAAAGTAAAACTCAAAAAGCTTCCTCGAAGACCAACGCAACTTCGTTTTGATCTCACAAAAATACCAGATGCATACAACATAGAAGTTAGGAATCGCTTTGGGGTCTTGATGTCTATACAGGAGGAAATGACACGTGATGAATTGGCAGTACAAGCTAGAGCTATCTTGATAACTGCAGCCAAAGATTTAATTCCTACCAAGAAAAAGCAACTTAAGCCATGGATTACATCAGACACGTTAGAATTAATAAAACAACGAAGGGAACTGAAATAGAAAGGATGTGTATCCGTTAACAGTAGGATGAAGTTTAAATCTTTAACATGAGTGTACATGATTGTTGTATTAAAATAGAGCTATATCATAAGAATTGAAAAGATTACAAAATTTTCAAAGTAATGAAGTTATTGACAAGAAACGTTCAACCTCAATTAAATGTTATTCGTGAAAAGTTGGGAAATACCTTAACAGAATCTCAACAAATTCTAGAATGATGGCAGGAATACTTAAATGGAATGTATTCTATGAATGACTGTGAGGATGTGAATGAGATGCATGAACCAATGACAGCAAAGACAGAACCTGACCCCTCATTAGATGAAATTGCATGGGCAATGAAGAACCTGAAGAATGGTAAATGCACGAACTATTGAACTGTTTTCCTGATCAGTCATGCAAGTAAAATTCTACTACACATCATAATGGTAAGACTTCGTAAGAAAATGAAAGAAGAGATTAATGTGGTTCAAGCTTGATTTAAACAAGGCAGAGGAACAATGTAATGACATGTATAGGATTTTGTGTGGTGAAAGTTTTCCGTCTGGCTTGAATCTCAGGTGCAATAGTTATGAGTGGTCGACGCGTTCCTGTAATGGTTGTGTGTTGTGTCCTGTCTGGGCATTTGATATTCTTGGCGAGCAAGCTGGTATTCAAAGAAGAGATACGTATTTGATCTTTATAAAGGTGCTTTATCTGTGCACCCGCATGTGATGTATAGTATTGTTTTGCTTTCTTCTCTATCCTGGGATGCAGAGATGGCTTAAACATTCAGTTTTAGTCTTTCCTAGTCTACCCTGGTTTAGAGGTACCATACAGTAGTATTTAGTCTTTCCTCTTGTATCCTAGAGTGTAGATATACCCTGTAGTTCTGTCTGGCGTGTCTTCTTCTACCTTCGGCGTATTGTGACATTGTTCGCCCAGTCCTCTGTGTCGGCAACGGGATCACTATTTCTTATGTATATTTTGTTTTGTTTTTGTTATCGCGCTCGTCCGCATTTCAACTCGAGCCTAGTCCATACACGCGACTTCTAGTAGCACTGGAATTAGCTTTTACTATTGTTAGTGTCCCTCGCCATCAGGCAAATCTACTCCGACTTCAGAAGTACGTATAATTTACATCCTCAAGTCACAACGAGAAGTTAACAATTTAGTCCAACTGACCGGTGTAGGGGTTGAAACCCCGACCTCAGCATTAGCACACAGGGTGTTTAAGGAAGAGCGCTTTTGTCCATTCGGCCAAGTTGATCTCCTTGTCATATATGACTTCTTCCTCTTTCTCCTCCTCCGAATGTTGGGCGGCGATCACCAAACCCGACACCCTACATCGTGCCAAAGGCTTCGGGCGGAGGAGCGCAAATGATAGAGCTCATGCCTTATTCTAGTGTGAAGCAATGCATCCTAAAGACTAAATGGCAGCGCAGATCAGGCCCTAAGCCGTGGTCGGCAACTGGTCTAGGATTGAAGCTCCGACAGGCGGAGAATGTAGAGCATTGCTTTACTGATCCGACTGCTTCTGCAATCTGTCTGTTTCTGATGTATTGGTGTTACTTTTTCTCTGGAGTAAACTAGGCAAAACGAGAGAGGGATCATGCTGTATGGGCTACACATGGTCTCTACAATTCAGCCCAAGCTTTGTGCTATGGAGAGGTATAACATTCGCTACCGCCATGGGATGTAGCTTTTACACCTTGTTAGAAGCACAAAGTAATAAACTGTGAAGACAGCAGGTGCCAGTGTTATATATCCACCCAACTCACCCTGAGCAGTCCTATCTTGTGCTATCTCATGCAGCTCATTGTATGTCCTCCACATATTATTCAACTATGTCTCTAGTTCTCGTCTCCGTGTTTTTCTGTCACCTTAAATTTCGGTTACCACGTTGGCTCCAGATAAAGCACTTTCTAGTTCACCTCTCATGGGGTGTTCTCGCCTCTTGATTCACTCTGTTTGCTCAGTTCTCTCCCTGAGCTCCACATTTGTGATCCCATCTCATCTCATCTCATCTTGTTCCACTTTTACTTTCCGGTGTCAATGTGACGCCTATCCCCCAGCATTGGCGCCAACGACCCAATTAGCTGGTTTGCCCCACTGCATTGTGATTCAGTGACACAATTTTAATCCTTTCATTCTGCACAAGCAGCAAATAATGCGTGTGTATAGAATTGTTTTAGTCTGCGATCCATATAGAGCTAACGATTTAGCGTTAGAGTTAAGCACTACGTTTTAGTTTTGCCGTATTTTACCGGATAATTTTTCACTTTAATTTTCGGTTTCTTGTTTTTGGGTCTCCGATTTAAGGATATATAGAGTACTCATAACGTTTAAGTCTCCAATTATTTCAAGATCGCATTAAAACAGAAACCGATTACCGAGCATTGTAGTTCCCTCCACTGTCTACGAATGTATACATCTTGGCTTCTTAATTATTTCTTCTTATGGAGATACAGAGACTATCTTTTTAAGACGCAAGTTGACTCTCTTTGACTCTCTGAAGTTAAATTTCGTTTTATATAGACGTTATGAATTGATCTAGTATAAATAATTCAACTGAGCAGCCATTTTTACGCGTACAGTGTAATTTTTGACTATTTAAGTGGGCGGTAACATCTCAAACTGAAATCATTAAGATCGCATGCTATGAAGTCGTAATTTCTTTGGCGGGAAAAAACGATTTTCCGTGTCATAATCCAGCGATGTACATTTAATATTCTTATGGATTATTTAAAGCGACTAAAATAATAATGAATGCATGTTTGCATTCGACACCCATTTTGGTATTTATGTGTAAATTGTCATCACGCTACACGTTCGTTCACATTTATTTTTGGGTAACTGTAAGGAAATTCTTTGGTCAAAATTGATTTCCGCTTCAAGGCCTCGCGATGACAACCGCGCGTGCTGTCACGCGCCGCGGTCTAACATCATCACAGCATGACTTGGATATATATATATATATATATATATATATATATATATATATATATATATATATATATATATATATATATATATATCTGGCAGTAATTATCTGTAATTGGCGGCCGTGTTAATCTCCCTTGGCAATACTGCAACCAACAGTTTTGTGAGTGTGTAGGTAGGGTCACAAAAAGTGAAAAGGTCAAAATCGTTTTATCTTTTCTGTATGTCTATATTAAATGATAAACTGACACACAGACATTTATATCTCCTCTTAAAATTGACCTACATACTTGAATAAAGTACCATTGGATTTTTTTTTTCAAGAGCAGTTTTTTTAAAGCAATTTACAAAAAGTTACTAAAGTGGCTAGTTAGAGTTGAATATCCTACATATTCGGTGCTACGTTTAATTTCTTTAAACTACCACAAATTTCACAGTGCTATGAAAGTTCCTCTTTTTCTGAATTCTTGTTTTAGTATCTTTATCACTTCCCAAAGAATACCATGGACAGCCAGAAAGACCAATGAACAAATGAAGATCGTAAATTTATTAGAGAAATTAGACGTAGACAGTCAAAATTTTTTGGGCATGTTATGAGAAGAAATGGATTGGAGAATTTGGTGACAACTGGTAAGATCGAGGGGAACAGACCAAGGGGAAGACCTAGAAGCAAGTACCTGGATGGCTTGGCCTTGTGGCATGGTCGAGACAGAAACACGGAGCTGATCCACGACTCTGGTGATCGAGTGAGATGGCAGAACATGACCGCCCACGCTTACCGGCATGGCACATGATGGATATATATATATATATATATATATATATATATATATATATATATATATGTATATCAGAATCTTGCATTCAGCAATAACACAGGCTCGTAATCACCAACAGATGTGATACGAATACTGTCACAGAATGACTTTACGTGACACACTGCAAATACAATTCAAACACTTTATTCACACTTCTCACTCATCACAACCATTACATGCATCGCACAATTACAATATCTATGCCATAATACAATCAATAGATATATATTAATGCAATGTATACAACTCACAATCCTACAACCGAGGCGCACAGTTTCATATACTCACACAGGCTTTCTATCTATTAGCGTTCATACACACAAGTCATACGAGCACCATTCAATCCGTCCGTCCTGTACAACAGTCCCAAGCAGTCTGGCGCTAACCACTCTGAGTTCTCGCTAGTCGGGGTTGTGTCCCTGCTTGGATTTCATGTCCCACGCATGCACCGACTGACCATTCCTGTCACAGAGTGGTTAGTGTCGCTCACAAGTGGACCTGGTCGTAATTGCCAGGCGTCGTTGACGACGACGCGGTAAAACTGGTGGGGAGATTATGACATTCTCCCGCCCTCCTTTTCATGAAAGGACTTTCCTTTCATGTTAGTTTATTTATTAAACCTGTCAGAATCGACCCATTGTTTGTCATCTGACGTGACACTTTGGTTTATATTGAAATATGTAGATAATTGTAAGCTATATACACACACTCTTCAATGATGCTATCAAGCAACACTCTTCAAGTACAATCCACTAGATGGATTCTTAGGTTAGTTGTAATTTCACACAGCTATCAGCGACTTATGCTATGTTTTAAGCCACGCAACCACCTCTCGACGAATAAACAAAAATTACAAACACGACATGTCAGGCCGCGAGTCCCTTCCCTATAAGATGACTCCAACATTTGACCCCAACCTCATCTGGTCGGAAAGTCTTATGTAGGTCTACAGCTTCGGTAATTACTTCCATGCATAGTTGATGTCATCTTGATGTGTCACCAATCTGCAACATGAGGATGGTTTCTATACCTGTTACACATTACCACTAATTTCAATTGTTTCCCTTGGTTGTAATCAGTGAAACATTACAAAATCTATGGGCGATAATTTTAACATGCTTTCAAAGAAAAATAAATTACATTGGTAAATCAATTTCTAAGCGTCATAGTTTGATGCTTATTGACAATAGTGAACCAAATGTTACTATTGCGAACAAGTTGATCAACTTATGATTCTCAGATTACATCTATCAAAATCCTTACATACAATTTGTATATGCAAAATTTCAGCTCACAAAGTTTATATACAACGTCACTTCTTTGTGAGAACTACACTATAGTCTGCTAGTTTTTAGATTAATTACACAAATACCGGAAGTACACAGCTGGTGTGTTAAGATGTAGCTAACACAATGTTCTTCCGCCCGGATGTTATATAAACGAACGGAGTACACATTTCATAAAAACAGCTGCTGGATTAACTCTTTCTTTCCAAGTATAGATTAAAGTGTTCTGTAGAATTCAGATGTCACTGTCCCTCTCGCACAGATTAAAATAAGTCGGAACACTCTGCTCAGCAGGTACTACGGATACTCGAACAGTTCAAGTAAAGAAAGTCTTGAATTCACGTAGCACTGTTCGTTACAATGTTCATACATTTTTAAAATAATATTCCCTTTCGATCACATACTACACAAGTATTCACCACAATTATTACAATAATTATAAGATATATGTACTATATTTACATTGGGACGTTGTCCCTATCACAATTTCTACACAGCGTTTCTGAAATAATTTCACTCTTCGCCGTGTTGCTGAGCGCTATAATAATCTGTAGATTACTTATTGGTCTGCTGTGTGAGCTCGGGCGCAATTAGGCTTTCGGATGTGTCGTTAGGACATCTGGAAAGAAGGTCAGCAATCGTATTTTGTGTGCCACGGATATGCCTGTCTTCAAAACTGAAATCTTGTAGTAATAGTGACCATCTTGCTAACCATGTGGTTGGTAGGACTTCCAGTCGTGATAATTGTCAACGGACTGTTGTCTATCTAGACTATGAAAAAGTACTGACCCAGTCGCTACGGAGCTCGCGTCAGTCTCAATCTGAAAATAGTGTCCACATTTGGTAATTTAAGAACCGGGTTACTAGAAAAGTAAGATAACATTTTTGTAAATGCAGGTCTTAGGCATTCGCTGTTTACAATTTTGTTAGGTTTGTCTTTCGTTAGTAGGTTAGTGAAAAAATCGGTCAACGTAGCACAATTTGGTATAAACTGTCTGTAATAATTTAACAGACCTAGGACACTCCTCAATTCTTTCTTTGTTGTCGGAAGTGACAATTTAAGAATTCTTTAGACGATGTTATCGTCAGTCGTGACAAAGCCATTACAAATTTTATAACCCAAAAATGAAATTTCTTGGTAGGCTATGTCAACTTTTGATGGTTTGACTGTCAGTCCGTGGTGTCTGATGCGGTCAAATGTCTGCTGTAATGTCGGTTACATGGTCTGTCATCGTCTTTGTATGTATGCAAATGTCGTCAATGTAGAAAATTATATTAGGGATGTCAGAATAATGTGATGATACACTAAGTCTGTTTGTCCTGGATGGTTAGAGAAAATTGATACTGTAGTCTTGCAACAGATGTCTGCAATTGTCGGTCTATGTCTGAGTAAGATTAGGATTTATTTTGATGTCCTGCAGATTGTTTGTGGTATCAAGTGATGGGGTCGGTATCTCGTTGGTCTCGTCATCGTCTGTGTGGTCCACTATTGTTGTGCTTGCTGCTGTCTCGTCCTGGTCTTCGTTTCCGTTGCAGTACGGTTTTAACATGTTGGTGTGAAATATTTTGTGTTTGTCTTTCATTGCGATCTCATAGTCCACAGTCGAGATTTGTCTCAGTACTTTAAACGGTATTTGCCATGAGTCTGTCAGTAAATGTCTGTCGCTTGGCAAAAGAAGTAGTACGTCTTGTCTAGGTGTCAGTGTTATTGTCCTATTTCCTATGTTTGCATACTGTCTGTAAATAGCACCAGATTGTTTCAGTGCTTCTTTAGCTAATACACAAGATTTCATTATCCTATCTCGCAATGATGTTACATGTTCATATGATGATACTGGTTTATGTACAGTTACACTTTCAGTCAACATAGAATGGTAAATAGATAATGGGCCGCGTGGTTTGGCTCCATATACAAGTTCAAATGGTGAGAAACCTGTACTGGAATGAGGTACTTCGCGATATGCAAATAGTATGACAGGTAAATACGTAACCCAGTCTTCAGGGTGTTCCTGGGTAACTTTAGATAGCATATGCTTGAGATCACCGTTCATCTTTTCTACAATCCCCGTAGAATAAGGGTGGTATGGGCTATTAAAGCATTGCTTTACCCCTAAAATTCTAGTAAAGGCTTGAGTGACTGCAGCTATGAACTGACTTCCCCGATCTGAGAGAATGGAATCAGGAAAACCCACTCTAGTAAAAATGTGGAAGAAAACTTCCATTACATCCTTGGCAGTTATGTTCTTAAGTGGAGTCGCCTCAGGCCATCTGCTACAGAGGTCTATTATCGTTAGAATGAACTTATTTCCTTTTGATGTCACATGGTTTAGAGGACCTACAATATCAACAGAGATCTTTTCGAAGGTCTACTTGCTAAATCTGTTATTTGTAGTTCAGCTTGCGGGTGTTTACCCTTTTTAACAAGCTTCTGGCAGATGTCACAAGTTCTGCAATATTGCTTGATGTCACTGCAGAATTTAGGCCAGTAGAACTGGGTAAGTAATCTAGATCTAGTTTTCGAATAAGCCATATGCCCTGCAAAGGGTAAGTCATGTGCTAGATGTAATGCTTGTTTGCTCTGTTCGGTTGGTAACACCTTTTGCTCAGTGGTGTTGGTACCTTTGGTGTAGTACCGTGTAAGGATACCACCTTTTAGGGCAAAATGCCATCTAGCATTCTTTGTTATTCTTGGCTTTTGGCCTATTAAATTAAAATATTTGTGCAAAGATAAATCGGCCTTTTGGGCTGTTATGAAATGTTCCCTCATGGTCTTAGGAGGTAATATAACTGGGCTTAACATTTCCAAAGCCTCAATTTGGTTAATTTGATCTTGCACTTTTGCAGCGGATCTAGTTACTGCATTTGACATATCACTAACATGACAAGGTGATGTTAAATTTAGGCCAATACTATCATGTGATGAAGTTAATGAATTTGCAAACATACATTCATTCGAAGATGATAATGCATTCTCAACAATATATTCAGTTGAAGATGATATTGCATATCAACAATACATTTGGCAGAAGATGTTATACTGTCATGTGGCATATCATTTACTTCAGGAAGGTACCCACGATTATGTCACAACATGGGTTGGATAAAGCTGCGCATTTAACCTTTCCTGTGATAAATGGGGTGTCAATATATGCCCATGCAAGTGGGTATTTCTCGATGTTACCTGAGAAAGTTCTGCATGTAACATGTTTGCCTTATAATCTGAAGGTAAAATGAAGTCTCTCTTCAAACCAATAAGAGTACATCCACTATCTCGTAAAACGGTGGCAGATTTGCCCTTTACAAACCTTTAGTGGATGTTACGTTTACCTTTACAGTTTATTACCAAATTAGCTTCTTCATTGGCAATAGGTATTGAGTGGCCGCATGTTAATAACCCATCTTCATGAAAACGATCACAGATGGTACATTTTTCAAGATGAAATACATCAATGGTCTGTACTGCATTGACAGGATGATTTTCTACTTGTCCCTCATCTGAGGAAGAGCTATCAAACATGGCTGCATTAGCCTTTCTGGTCATTTGTTTACCTTTACAAACATGCCGCCAGTGGCCATATGCCTTGCAAAGGAAGCATTTGGTTAATCGTTTACAGCTCTTTCGCTCATTATCTTGCTTAACTATATAGTTTTGCAAGTATGTGAGGTACCCTGGGTGGTTGTCACACATATCACTTTCACTATGTGGAAGATGGCAATATCTGCATTGGTAATACTTATCAGCAGATTGTTTAAAGGGTTTCTGTTTACTTTAGGGACCTGACTTCGTTCTGTCGTAGGTAGCGGCTGCTACAAAGTCTGTGTCAGTCAATCCACTAGTAAAACACTGTTTGTTGGCTGTGAAATAAGCCGAACCTCGTTTCTCTATATGTTGCACACTCTCGCACTCACATTCTTGCAGAAATTTAGAAAATGGTGGTTGTAGAGATGAAATGATTTTATCTCTAAGAATGAGATCTTTCAACTTATCAAAGCTGTTATTTACTTCAGCTGCTGACAGCCATTTACTAAATACATCCTGTACTACTGAGATGTAGTCAGAGAAAGTTTGTGTAGGTTTTGGAGCTAATTTACTAAACTGTTCTCTGTAGCCTGCTTCCTCTAACAGGAAGTGTGACATAATTTTGGAACTAATATATTGATAATCTTTCCTAAGATCTTTGGGAATGGTCTCTATCACTTTGAGAGGTTCCCCTGAAAGACTTCTCATATATATAATGTTCCATTCAGTCTCTGGGATCTGATAATGCTCCATTATCGTTTCAAAATTTTGGGTGAAGGCTGCAATGCAGTCACCCGTGGTGAAATTTTTGACGATCCCTTAGTACTTTTTGTACTGATTCTCTTTTTCTAGTCTTTCTGACTTTCTAGAATCTTTATCTGCTGGTGTTTCAGCTTCCAGCTGTTTAATTTTCAGCTGCTTTTCAAGTTCTTCCTTTTTGGTTCTTGCATTAATTTCAAGCTCTTCTCTTTTGATCTGAGCAGAGATCTCAGCTTTTCTTATTTCCGCATCTGTTTCTGCCCTTTTAGCATCTAATTCTGCTTTTTTCAGCTCTCTTTCAGCAGCGCTATCTTCACGTTCCCTAGCCTTTTCCTGTAATAGGAGATGCTCTGAATACTTTGCCTCACTCCATTTTGTCAACTCATCACCAGTTAAATTTAATTTCAAACCAGATTCGATGAAATCGTTCAATGTAGACACGATGAACTATTTCAGATACAATGAATGTAAAAACACATTTTAATTATAAGGTGTTAGTAAATACAATAATTTGTACAATATTTATCAAATACAACTTGTGCCTAGACTTACACACAAAAGTATATGTGAAAAAAGATAATACTTAAGTGACTTTGGAGCTCTGGAGTATGTTGGAACACTGTACCAGAGAATGGCTGCCTGATCGTTACTGCCCGGAAAAAATGAACTTTACTTGCTAACGGTTTCGGATGACACAAATACCTGTTGCTTTTTGGAAGAAGAAAATATTAGAACATGTATGCTTGTGTGGTGTATGCGTTGTCAACTAAGTTTTGTAGGTTTGTATGCTGTTAAGTTTTTTTGTTAGTCGTACTGTCGTCCGTTCAACACATTCAACAACTTACTTTCCATGTTGCTTTCTTTCCAAAACTTTCCACTTAAACACCCATTTAATCCTATTTTACAACTAGTTCCAAGATGGACGATAAATCATCATTCGCATCTATTTTATATTTGGTTCAAGCTGGACGATGCACCCACGTTCACACCTGTCAGAATCTTGCATTCAGCAATAACACAGGCTCGTAATCACCAACAGATGTGATACAAACACTGTCACAGAATGACTTTACGTGACACACTGCAAATACAATTCAAACACTTTATTCACACTTCTCACTCATCACAACCATTACATGCATCGTACAATTCCAATATCTATGCCATAATACAATCAATAGATATATATAAATGCAATGTATACAACTCACAATCCTACAACCCAGGCGCACGGGTCTCCTATACTAACACAGGCTTTCTATCTATTAGCGTTCATACACACAAGTCATACGAGCACCATTCAATCCGTCCGTCCTGTACAACAGTCCCAAGCCGTCTGGCGCTAACCACTCTGAGTTCTCGCTAGTCGGGGTTGTGTCCCTGCGTGGACTTCATGTCCCACGCATGCACCGACTGACCATTCCTGACACAGCATGGTTAGTGTCGCTCACAGGTGGACCTGGCCGTAATTGCCAGGCGTCGTTGACGACGACGCGGTAAAACTGGTGGGGAGATTATGACCATATGTATATATATATATATATAAAATTCCTCCCAGTATTTCCAACTATTCAGAAGCTTACCTAACTTTTCGACACAAACCTGCTTCCCTACAGACTAATTTCGTCAGCATTATTTGGAACGAATGTTCTAGAACGTGTCACAAAAATTAGTACACAGTGGCGTTACAAATGCATTCATCAGATTGGTTGAATTGGCTGAATCTGGCGGTGGAAAGTTTGTAGAAAGTCTGAACTGATACCGACAGAATTGTAGAGCGTCATTTGGCCATGTAGGACTATTGAGGGACACACTGTTTTAGTGATTCTCCATACTTTGGATATTATTTTATTTTTTTCCTTGTGTTCTCTTCGGAGATAAGCTCACCCCTTCATAAAATATTTTGACGATACCGGATGCAAATGTAATGAAGGTAACATGTTGCCTGGGTGTAAGATTATGAAGCTGTGATTTTAATAATTCACTGAGAAAATAACCAGATTTCTCTCTCTCTCTCTCTCTCTCTCTCTCTCTCTCTCTCTCTCTCTCTCTCTCTCTCTCGCTCTCTCTCTCTCTCTCTCTCTCTCTCTCTCTCTCTCTCTCTCTCTCTCTCTCTCTGAAAAGACTCCGACGGCTAGCCCACTGATGATTTTTCCAAGGCTAGATTCACTCTGTTGTGAGTGATATTTCTATACGCTATAGGAGTGCCGTTTCACTATGATTGCATATCATGAAAAATTCTTCCTTATGCTATATAAATTGTTCACTATAAGTGCTCATCATATGCTGTGAAGATTTTCCGTAAGAATTTGTATCTTGAACTATTGTGATCTTTTTCAATGGGATTGAATTTGCTTTGAAAATATGAAAGTGAATGCAATGTTCTTTTGTCTCGGATTATTGCTCATGTGGAAAAGAACGATAGATGGATAGCGCATCATTTTGCAGGACGTTGAACTCAGGGCCAGCATTGCTTCATTGCTATTAATGACCTGAAGTTCACTGTTTTGCCAAATGCTTTCTGAGTTAATGTTATAATTCAGTTCGTTACTGACTTTCTGATGCAACTGTAGTGCTTGCAAAAGAGACAGGATTACGAATCACGTCTTTAACACATGCTTGACGGAGACACGCTGGGAAGGCAATTTCGTTCCGGTGTTAGAATCTTTGTTGATGTTATGAGATAGATGCATATCTATCTGGTGATTCTCTCACTATTTCTTATGTTCATTATTTTATGAAATGATCTATGTTTATTTTTTTTTATTTTTTTTTAAATAAATGTTTCACATGTGAATGTTGGGTCAGTGTTTTTTCCCTGACTTCAGGAAGACATGTTCTAGTTTAACCCCAGTAAATGGGTGTGTCTAGACCCATATATCCAGTAAGATGAAACATTACTTCAAGAGGCATCATCACATATATATTTAGGTAGCAATATAGACACATCTGGGCGTGACGTGGGGAAATGAAAAAAATAATGTTTAGGGGATTTCCCGGGAGAATTGGGTTATCAATTCCTTCATAATCTGCCATCATAAGGAAATCTGAAGGAAAAAAAAAACGGCCTACGGACCCCAAGAGTTTAACAGAGACAAAAGCGTAATATCCCAACTCTAACGAATTTCTCCGTAATCCCGTATGTCCACGTGGGGAACACAGCTGTGCGAGATATGGTAGCGGATCGCGTCGCGTTGGTTAATTACGGGGGTATGTGTGCCGGTCACTTAGAAAGCAATGGCAAACTACTGAGCGTGATTTTGCCAAGAACATCAACAGCAGCTGAAAAATGCTAGTGTTGACTGCAACGTCCTGCAAGGGATATGCAACTTAAAAAAAAGAATAGGCACGAGTTAATTAATATGAAGATGAGAAGGGCACTACATGAAGAGTAAATTCATTGGTACTTTCTAGGACTTGCAGACATGATATGGGATTATGCGATTTCATCCTGACGTTTTATCTCAACGTAATGTTATTATCCCATCATGACGTTTTGTCTCATCATGACGTCTTTATCTCATCATGATGTTATTATCTCACCATGACGTTTTGTCTTACCATGACGTCTTTATAGCAACATGACGTCGTTATCTTATTCTGCTATTTTTATTTCCTCATGACGCCTTTATCTCATCCTGACGTCTTCATCTTATCATGACGTCATCATTTCTTCATGCAATTTTGATTTATTTCAAATGCATAGCTGTTGGCATTCGTATTTATATCACCAGAACTGGGTGGTGTGGTTTTGGCTTTTTGCTCTCACATACTTGGTCTGCTGATGACTGTTGAGTTGTTCGGAATCATGAACGTATACCATGGAACGGTCTTCTTCATCACATCTGATGATTTCAGGAAGTTTCCTTTTGGACATCCTAAAGAGTTAATCCTGGCTATATGAAATGACCACCCGACCACACTAACGTCAAAGCATCTTCGCCTAAAGTTAAGTGGACCAGTACAGTGGATTTACCATTCATATCCATGACATTACCATAAAGAAATTGACTGTATATTTAAGAAACCCCCGAATATTTTCACCCAGGGAATTTTTGCCTGATCCTGTTCAACATTTGGAGATGAAGTATTTTTAAAGCAGAAATATTGTAAGAACTTTCTCTGATGCCTACCAGCAATGGACATTGATATATTTTAGTTAGAAGACGAGTGTTTTTGTGAATCCAATCATTCACTGGATTTAAAGGAGAACTCTACATAAACTCTTACGTGAGAACATTTATAGTTATCTATTAGAGGAAAGTGGATTATCATGATCTTATATTGGAATGATTTTTTATTTTTATTTATTTATTTTTATTTTTATTTTTGGTTGCAACATGTGTTGTGATATTTTTTGTTTTCAACAAGAAGATCACAGATCTCCCCTCAACCCCACCATAGGTTCCAATATATTTGTTAATTTAGAACACGAGTTCGATTCTATTCCTTGTTGAATTTATTTTAGCATTTTGGTTATTATAGTTGATACAACAACTACAGTTTATCATTTGTAGCGTGAGTAACAAGTGGCTGGGAGAACTCACGGCGGCAAATCTTATTTTCAGAGTTGAGCATACGTCCCTTTGTCCTCGGTAAATTCCAAAAAACTCACTACGCCTTCCATAGGAAAGCCTATCTACATATATCTCTAAAGTCGCTTTAAAGTCGACACGGTCGACTTCATTGCACCGGGTTTTATCCCATATAGCTCGGTCTCTTTCCGCAGCGCGGATTGTGATTGTAACTGACTCAGAAAGCATGCTGAGGAGGGTGAAAACAGGCAGGCTTCGTGCAAGGGTAGCAAGCATCACCTGGATCTTTTGTCCGGGGCATGCTATATCTCTAGAATTGCGATATTACACTTCTGTCGTTGTTCCACTCTTGGGGGTTCGTGAGCCGTTTTTTTCCTCTCACGCTTCTTTTTGATGACGGATGGTGGAATTGGTAGCCCATTCTTCCCGGGAAATCCCCTAAACATTATTATATTTTCATTTCCACACGCCACACTCAGATGTGCCTATATTGCTACCTAAATATATATGTGATACTGCCTCTTGAAGTAAAGTTTCACCTTATTGGATATATGGTGCTCACACTTTTAAAGACCAGTCGACACTCGCTGGGTGTATCAAGCCAGAGCCTTATAATGTGTCGGTGAATAACACCGGATCACGTTCATGTTCAGTCTCTTTCACTATAGAGGCATGTCCTGAGAATAGCGAGAATAACACTGTTTCACATGTGCTTAGAAGCTTATTACACTTCTCCAATCTAACCTTGTTTCGCAAATCCCAAATGCAAATCGTAAATATTATTTATTTATATTATTTCCCATCTTTACTCGTGTGGTCTTTCCCAATTAATGCTTAGATATATCATTGAGGGTGTTGATTTCCTAGCGAAGTTCCTTGGCGAAAAGAGGCAAATTGTCAATTCAAATTCCTCACAACTTTATGAGCATGGCGTCATCTTGCTTCTTGTAGCAACTCATTTCTTTCTAGTTGGCCGAGTTCCCTTTCGACCCTTTTCTTTAAATCTGTTCATGGTTGGTTGGATTGAGCAATTAGTTTTCTATTGGCAGTCTCGCGCCAATCTTCCTTTATCGCCCCTTACGTCATAAACATTACTTTACAGTATTACTATTGTTGTTCACAGAGGTAGCCCCTCGAGCAAAATATGCTTGTGCATGTCATATACTTGTATGCTTGTGCATGTCATATACTTGTTCTTTTTGTGGTGAAGGAATGGCGATCACGAAATCAGCTGCAGGAGATTTGGAAGCAGACTGCCCTGTGTTGATTTATTACAATGGACAGAGCGTCGGTCTATCAGAAAGCCCTAGCAAACTACTGAACGTAGAATACCCTAGACAGTCACAATCAATGCTGGGTTTGATCTGGACGTTATGTAAAGGACGTACGCCTAGCCTTTTTAAACCGTAATTTCACTTAATAAATATTCTTGAGCCATTAGGTGGTGGGCACTGCCGTGATAACAACAAGAGTGTTCAATTCAACTCAGTATTTACGACAATAAAATAAAATTTAAAAAAATAGACATTCGGCCTCGTTCAACCTGCTTCTTCAGCGTTGGTTTTAACAGAGATCCGTTTTTTTGTGGTTGTGAGTTTTGATCTTCTTTTTTAATTTAACATTTCTTACTTAGTCCTAAGATCAGGACAGGTTATATTGTTTCTCGCTGTGTTCGTCGGTTACGATTGAGTCTTATGGGGCTCACACTGATTAACATTTTCTTTATTACATTGAGTTGGTCCTATTGCGGACCTGCAAAACTCAGTAGCCTGCCCCTTCTCCACCCCCAATTGTTCGTTGCACCCTCTACCAAGAATGGTCTCATTTAGTATTCACAAGGACTGAACTCAATTAGTCCTCACAAGGACTGAAATTACCCAGTCCCCACAAGGACTGAATTATATTAGTCCTCACAATATTGGTTTGTTAAATGACTTACGTAGCTTTACACGGCACAAGTGATGAGTGAAAGATAGATAGGATGCCATGTGTATGGAAGCAGTTTGAAGTCTTTGTTTTAAAACTCACTGTGTAACAAAGCTGACCTCGAAATGATCGGAGATTCCCATTCTGAAAGGATGTAGGTCTGGTTTGGCCATCTCTTCGGGGGCTGGAAATTATCTCTCAGACCTGATCCAAAAACTATGACCACATCGGTGTCGTTTGTCACAGGTCCGTCTGATATCGAACATTGTTTGACCTGACACGATGTCATATTGTAACTGTCTGTAGAAACCCAGGATGGACGTCTGACGTACACGACCTTGAAGACCTTGTCAGGTATAGGCTTTACATTTGGAGGGACACATTGTATGTACCGGGACTTCTTGCATGCTACGACAAGAGACGTGTCGAAGGTCATCGTCGTTGTTGTGGCGAATACATCCATCTCTTTCATCATGGTGACCGTTCGTTCTTCTGTGTTGTTGTTGTTAGTGTTGTTGTTGTTGTTGTTGTTGGATGGCCAGTTAAATGCCAAACGCTCCAGATGTGAGTACGTAAAGTTCACAAACTGTGAATTCATGACGCTGATGTCTGCAAAGTAAACGACGAATACTCCCAGCAGGCAGACGGCAACAAGAGTGCTGAAGACGGCTTTCCGTGAACTCGCTAGGGCGAGGCTTGTGCTTGGAAGGATAAATAGAGTAATAATGTTTTATTGATCAGTTGTAATAGATACACAAGAATACACGTGTCCCATCTCCACCATTTTCTGTTTTCTCTTCTCTTCCTTCTTCTTCCTCTTCCTTTCTCCTTCCTCTTCTTCCACTTCCTCCTCTTCTTCTTCTTTCTCCTCTCCCTTCCTGTTTCTTTTCATCCTCCTTCTTCTCCTTAATCATTCTATACCACCGCCTCCTCCACCTCTCCTCCACGTTCCTCCTCCTCCCTCCTTTACCACTTTCTCCTCCTTCTCCTCCTCCTCCTCTCCCAGTCTCAGATCTCAACACAAATGCTACCACCAAACAAAATTATGACGTCCTAATGTCATAAAAAAACTTAACACCACCCAACCTCATGCCTATTGTTCTAGTGTATAGGACAGTCCTGCAGCACGTAATAAGTAAGTGGAGGACATTTTCCCACGTCTGTACGTATAATGGATATATGGTGCAACACCAATCTTGTATAGACCAGTCTTTACTGGATGGGAGGTGTGGTCAATATCACGTGCTCACTTCTACTCCAAGGACATTTCATTGCAAGGACATGCATTTAAAAAAAAAAAAAAAGAAACAGTACGGGGAGCTTCAAATGAAAACCTTATAAGTGTTATAGAAATTACAATAACCACGCCATTATCCTGTAACCTATCAATATTGATGTTAAGGATGTTTAACACGTGACATCACGATATAGACGGACACGGTAAAGTCATAAGAATAGTATAAAAATGGCCACCCCACGGGTTGACATGCATCAAAGAGGATCAGCGTTCGGTTATCCGTTTTTAATTTTAATCATTTAATTTAATCATTGAAGGGTGAACCCTATAGAAATTCACCGGCGAATGAAGATCCGGTATGGTGATGCAGGCCTGTCAGCCCAGCAAGGGTAAGAATGGAGAAGGCAGTGTCTTCTGTGACAGACTGTTTACGACCGGGTCAGGCACACCGAGTAGTGACTCCAAAGTCGATTTTGCTACAGGAATCCAAGCACTTTATCGTCGCTGGAGGAATTTCATTGGACGCAGTAGTGACTACATCTAAAATTGATATATTTGGTCTTTACGTTTTTAGAATATATTCAGTACACACACAACAATTTTTGATGCCCCCACATATTGATCACGGTTTGCCAGGCTTGTTTATAAATTAGTGAGCCACAGCTGTTTCCACGTCGCGGATGTCTTTGCATAGTGGGGGGGTATACACACACACACACACACACACACACACACACACATATATATATATATATATCCATCCATCCATCATGTGCCATGCCGGTAAGCGTGGGCGGTCATGTTCTGCCATCTCACCCGATCACCAGAGTCGTGGATCAGCTCCGTGTTTCTGTCTCGACTATGCCACAAGGCCAAGCCATCCAGGTACTTGCTTCTAGGTCTTCCCCTTGGTCTGTTCCCCTCGATCTTACCAGTTGTCACCAAATTCTCCAATCCATTTCTTCTCATAACATGTCCAAAAAATTTGACTGTCTACGTCTAATTTCTCTAATCAATTTACGATCTTCATTTGTTTCTTGAAGGACTTGTTCATTGGTCTTTCTGGCTGTCCATGGTATTCTTTGCATTTTCCTCAGAAACCACATCTCTACAGCCATCAGATGTTTTTCAGCCTGACTGCTCATTGTCCACGCTTCACATCCATACAAAAGTACAGGCTCAATGTAGCATCTCAACACTCTCTTTCTCGTTTCAATTGACATCTTTTTATTGGTCAATATGTTTTTCATCTTGCTAAAGGCTACTTTTGCCATGGCGATTCTTGTTCTAATCTCTTCAAGGCATCTCCCATCAGATGTTATTACTGTTCCGAGATAATTGTACCTGCTCACTTGTTGAAGAATATTCCCATTTACTTGTATATTACATTGTGGTATTTCGTCCTTCCTAGTGACGACCATAATCTGTGTCTTTTTACAATTTAATTCTAACCCTAGTTGTTCACTGTGTGTCACAATCGCATCTACTAAATTTTGCAGGTCCTGTTCATTGTCTGCAATCAAGACTGTATCATCTGCATATCTAATGTTATTGATGCATCGTCCCCCAATGTTGATTCCTTCCATATCTTCAATATTTCTGAAAATACTTTCACTGTACAGGGAAAACAGATCTGGAGACATTACACATCCCTGTCTCACACCCCTTTTAATAGGCTGATATTGGCTTACTTCATTATCAACTCTTATGGCAGCTTGTTGTTTCCAATATATGTTTTTTACAAGTCTAAGATCTTTTCCATCAATTTGTAGATCTTCAAGCAGCCTTATCATGTTGACATGTCTCACTTTATCAAAAGCCTTTGTGTAGTCAATAAAGCAAAGGTGTAGATCTTTGTTTACTTCTATAGAACGTTCGATTATGTTTCTTAGTATATACACAGCATTTACTGTACCCTTGCCTTCCACAAACCCAAATTGTTCTTCTCCTATTTCAGGTTGTATTTTCCTCCTAACTCTTTGCATGATAATTCTTAGCAAAATCTTCGTGATGTGACTCATTATACTAATTGTTCGATGTTGATCACATTCCAAGGCTCCTGATTTCTTTGGGATTGCAATAAATACAGAATTACATAACTCCTGAGGTATATTTCCAGTATCATATATTGTATTAAGCAGACTGGTAACTTGATCTATTCCATATTCTTCTAAAGCATTAATCATTTCTGTTGTGACGCTGTCTGAACCGGGGGTCTTGCCAGATTTCATATGGTTAAGAGCATTCTGAACCTCCATCTTCAAAATTGCTGGTCCTTCATTATTATTTTGAACATCATACTGTTCGTCTCTGTTGTCGTCATACAGGTTTTTCACGTAATCTGACCATTCATGTAATATCTGATCTTTTTCTATTATGACTCTTCCATCTTTTGTCTTTAGGCAGCCTGCTGATGTACGTGTTCATTGATTAGTAAGCTCCTGAATTCTTTTGTGCATTAGGTTCGCATTGTTACTGTTGTGTTGTTTTTCAATTTCTCTGCAATTTTTCTCAAGCCATGTTTCTTTTGCCTCCTTACATAAGGTTCTCACTTTTCTGTGAATTTCTTCATATTTGGCAGGATTATTTTTGTTCTGTCTTCTTGTTTCCATTAGTTGTAAAATTTCTTCAGTCATCCATGTCTTACGGCCCACTTTCTTTACTTTTGGAATAGTTTTTTCTGCTGCGCAACTGATTGAATTCTTCATCGTTTCCCATTGATCATCTACATCTTGAAACAGGATCTCTAGATCAGACAATATATCAAATTTGTTCTTTACTTCTATGTTAAAATTATCTTGTATTTCTTTGTCAGTTTTCAATTTGCACCAGTCATATTTAGGGTTTCCTGCTGTATACTTGACTTTCTTTAACTTTACCCTCAATGTGCCTGTAATTAATCTGTGATCACTGTAACAGTCTGCATTTGGAACTGTTTTTACGACTGTTAACGCATTTCGAAACCTTTTGCTAATCAGGATGTAATCTATCTGGTTTTTAATCCTGCTGTCTGGACTCCTCCATGTCCATAATCTTCTAGGATGCTGTTTAAACCAGGTGTTTCCTACAACCATTTCTTGTTCTTTTGCCCATTCTACAAGTCTGTATCCTCTTTCATTTCTCTCTCCCAAACCATGGTTGCCTACACTGCATCCATCGCCTTGCTATTTTTGCGTTGAAATCACCCATTGTGATATTTATTTCTGATTTTTTGCAGTTCTTCAAAGCAGACTCCACGTCATTATAAAATTCCTCTATGCTTTCTTCACTGCTTTCACTTGTTGGGGCATATACTTGAATGACATTTATTTTAAAAGGTCTTCCGTTTAATTTTACTAATAGGACTCTGTCTGACACAGCATGATATCCTTTGACAGAATTTGATGTTTGCTTATCTAATATAATGGCTACACCTCTTTGCTGTTCTTCTCCCCCAGAGTAAATAATCTTACAATCTTCTCCTGTCCTTATCCCTGCTCCTTTCCATCTCGTTTCCGATATTCCTAATATGTTAATCTTCTCTCTCTTCATTTCTTTTTTGATGTTTTCTAACTTTCCATCTGCATTCATTGTTCTAACGTTCCAAGTTCCTACTTTCAATGATATTAATCTGTTGCACCTAGTAGCCTGTTGACGGTCTGGAGTCACCTGGTGCGCATGACTATCCCTACCGGGCGAGGTTGCTCCTATGGAGCACCCATTTACGCCGTTTCTCTGATTATCGATGATTTCACACAACATGATTTTCTTGGCATGTGTAAAGAAGGTAGTTTGCCATTGCTTTCCTTCCTAGCAGTGACCATACTGGTCATTGTCTCCTCAAAAAAGAGATCCTCTGCCTACCGTCGTGAAGGTGGAGACCATAACCTACAACTATCTGTTGGCTGCTCTCCATCTTCATCCACCACCTGCACCCATGGCTTCACATAACCCTGATCGGGGGGCTAAACGGGTACTCCACCTTGCCCAAGGGTGTCCCGTAGGCTAGCGGAGGGAAGGAGGCGCCTTACTTCTCCTTTGATAGGGGATACCCCTACCCCGCTACCCAATATATATATATTCAACATACGCTGTTTTCTGCACATTCACAGACTCTTGCATATACGTCGTCTCTCTGTCTTCCTTTATCGCTCTCTCTCTCTCACTCTATCTCTCTTTCTCTCTCTATTTTTCACTCTCTCTCTCTCTCTCTCTCTCTCTGTTTCACTCTCTCTCTCTCTTTCTCTCTCTCTTTCTCTCTCTTTATCTCTTCTATCTATCTCATGGTGAATGTGTGTGTGCGCAAGTGCGTGCGTGTGTGTGGAGAGAGTGATTGAGCGAGAAATGGTGGGGGAATGTGTCAGTGCATGCATTCGTACGTGTATGTGTGAGAGTCAGTGAGGGAGTGTGTGCGTGCGTGCGTGCATGCGTTCATGCGTATGTGTGTGTGAGAGAGTGTGATTGAGAGAGTGAGTGTGTGTGTGTGAAGGATTGTGTGTGAGAGAGTGAGACAGTGCGAGAGTTGATGTGTCAGTGTGTGTGTGTGTGTGTGCTCGCGCATGCGTGTGAGTGTGTGTATATGAAAGAATACAGAGAGAGAGAGAGAGAGAGAGAGAGAGAGAGAGAGAGAGCTGAGCAGATACATGTCATGTAACACGCATGTTATGTAACACGCGAATCCATATGTTTGAGTATTCTCATCTGTCATATTATCAGTTAAATACCATTTGATTTTATCATGTATAATATAAACTTATGTACATTACTGTAGTTTGAGTGAGAGAGTCAGTGAGTGTGAATGAGAGACAGAATGAGTGAGTATGAGAGTGAATGTGTGTGTGTGTGTGTGTGTGTGTGTGTGTGTGTGTGTGTGTATGTGTGTGTGTGTGCCTTCTCTGTGTGTATCTCTGTGTGTGGGAGCATCACTATGTTTACGTCACATACTTTTTATGTACACATTTTTTTATCCATGTTTAACATTTTTATGAGACTGCTCATGACAATTGTCAGTGTATGTGTGTGAGTAAAGTGTGGGAGTTTGTTCATACTAGTTTTAATGCTAACGTGAGACATTTTGTATGTGTCTAGTTGTGAGGAGGTGTGAGTGTGTGTGAGTGTGTGTGGAGGATGTGTGTGAGTGTGGGGATATGTGTGGGTGGGGGATGTGTGGGTGGGGGTATGCGTTTGGATGGGTTGGGGTGTGTGGGTTTTTGTGGGTAGTGATATTTGTGGGTGTTGATGGGATGTGTGGATGGATGTGTGGGGGTGAAAGTAGGGGTGTGGGAATGGGTGTGGGGGATGTGTGTATGGGTGGAGGATATGTGTATGGGACGGGTGTGGGGTGTATGTGTTTATGTGGGTAGAGATGTGTGGGTGGTTTGAGGAAGTATGTGTGGGTGGCGGGGTTGTGTGGGTAGGGGATTGTGTTGGGTGGATTGGGGATGCAAGGGCGGGTGGGGAGAAGTGTATGGTGTGTGGGTTTGAGATATGTGTGCGGTGTGTTAGTGGGGGATGTGTGCATGGTGTGTGGGTGGTGGGTGTGGTGGAATGGGTGAGGATATGTGTGTGGGTGGGGGATAGTGTGTGGTGTGGGGGATGTGTGCGATGGGTGCGGGGAATGTGTGTATGGTGGGGTATATGTGTGGGTGAGTAGGGGATGTGTGGTGGTTGGGGGAAGTATGTGGGCGTGTGTGGGTGGGAGATGTGTGCATGGATGGGGAATGTGTTTGTGGGGGTGTGTGAGTGGTTTATTGATGTGTAGGTGGGTGAGGGATGTGTATGTGTCGGGGTGGGATGCGTGAGTGGGTGGAGGATGTGTGTGGGTAGGGGTATTGTGATCGAGAGATGTTTGGTTGGGGGTGGGTGGGTGGGGGTGTGTGGGTGTGTAGTGGAGGATGTATGCGTGAGTGAGTGTGTGTTGGTGGACGGGTAGGGAATGCGTGTGTGGATGGGGAGAGGTGTGTGGTGTGTTGGTTAGGGATATTGTGTGGGTGAGGTATGTGTGTGTGGATGGGGGATTTTTGTTGTGTGTGGGTGGGGGTATGTGGGGTGGATGGGTAAGGGTAACTGTGTGGGTGTGGGCGGGAATATTGTGTGGTATGTGGGTGGGGGATATGTGTGTGGTGTGTAGGTGGGGTTTGTGGTCGTATGTGGGTGTGGGATGTGTTGGTGAGGGATATGTGTGTGTGCGGTGCGTGGGTTGGGAATATTGCGTGGTAGGGGATATATGTGATGTGCGGGTGGGGGATTGTGTATTGGGGGATTATGTTAAGGCATGTATGGGTGGGTGGAGGATGTATGTGTGGGTGGTGGGGTGTGTGTGTGTGAGTGGATTGGGGATGTATGGGTGGTTAGGGAGATGTGTGTGTGTGGGGGTGGGGTAGGGATATGCCAGTTGGTGGGGATGTGTGTGTATGGTTTGGGGATGTGTGAGTGGATGTGCGATGTGTGGGTTGGTGGGGGATTGTGTGTGTGGGTGGGAAATATGTGGTCAATGGAGATGTGGCTGGGGGATGGGTGGTTTGAGTTGTGGATGGGGAGAGGATGTGTGGGTTAGGATGTGTATGTGGGTGGGCGTGGGATATGTGGGTTGATGGGGGAATGTTTGTGGGTGGCGAGTGTGTTTTGGTTGGGGGAACAGGTGAGGGGAGTGTGTGTGGGTGGGGGATGGGTCGGTTGGTGGGGTATGTATGTGTCCCTTGGTGTGCGTGTGTGTGGGTTGGTGGGGTTGTGTGTGGGTGGGGTGATGTATGGGTAGGTGGGAGATGGGCCTCATAACATGGTAATTTGCCTTGTTTATGTTTACAACATTCATTTTACAATGTTTATTTTTCTTCCTATGTAAATGTATAATGCTCTTGATGAACGAAAGACGAGTGATTGGAAGGGCCGAATGTAAGACGGGCCTGCGCGCCCAATTTGTGACCCTAATAAAGTTGATTTGATTTGATTTGATTTGATTTATATCTCTCTTTGTCTCGTTCTCCCTTTCTCTTTCTCTCTCTTTCTGCCCCTCTCTCTCTCTCTCTCTCTCTCTCTCTCTCTCTCTCTCTCTCTCTCTCTCCCTCTCTCGTATGTGTGTGTTATTGAGTGGGTGCATAACTGTGAGAGTTTGGGTAAATGATGTAAGTATGTATTCAGGCGTGTATGTATAACTGTGAGAGTTTGGGTAAATGATGTAAGTATGTATTCAGGCGTGTATGTATAACTGTGAGAGTTTGGGTAAATGATGTAAGTATGTATTCAGGCGTGTATGTATAACTGTGAGAGTTTGGGTAAATGATGTAAGTATGTATTCAGGCGTGTATGTATAACTGTGAGAGTTTGGGTAAATGATGTAAGTATGTATTCAGGCGTGTATGTATAACTGTGAGAGTTTGGGTAAATGATGTAAGTATGTATTCAGGCGTGTATGTATAACTGTGAGAGTTTGGGTACATTATGTAAGTATGTATTCAGGCGTGTATGTATAACTGTGAGAGTTTGGGTAAATGATGTAAGTATGTATTCAGGCGTGTATGTATAACTGTGAGAGTTTGGGTAAATGATGTAAGTATGTATTCAGGCGTGTATGTATAACTGTGAGAGTTTGGGTAAATGATGTAAGTATGTATTCAGGCGTGTATGTATAACTGTGAGAGTTTGGGTAAATGATGTAAGTATGTATTCAGGCGTGTATGTATAACTGTGAGAGTTTGGGTAAATGATGTAAGTATGTATTCAGGCGTGTATGTATAACTGTCAGAGTTTGGGTAAATGATGTAAGTATGTATTCAGGCGTGTATGTATAACTGTGAGAGTTTGGGTAAATGATGTAAGTATGTATTCAGGCGTGTATGTATAACTGTGAGAGTTTGGGTAAATGATGTAAGTATGTATTCAGGCGTGTATGTATGGGTTTATGAATGTTCGTGTGTCTGCCTGTCTGCCTCTCTTATAACATGGTAATATGCATTGCTTATGTTTACAACATTCATTTCACAGTGTTTTGTTTCCTATGTGAATATAACATGCACTAATAACTAACTAACTAACTAACTAACTAACTAACTAACTAACTAACTAACTAACTAACTAACTAACTAACTAACTAACTAACTAACGAACCAACCAACCAACCAACCAACTAACTAACTAACTAACTAACTAACTAACTAACGAACGAACGAACGAACGAACAGACTTTATTTTCAAAGGGTAACAAATTGGGCACGCAGGCCCGTCTTACATTCGGCCCTTCCAATTATTCATCTTTCTTTCATCAACAGTGCATAGGAAAAAAAACATTGTCACATGAATTTTGTAAACATAAACAATGCATATTACTATGTTATGAGACACATCAACCACCCACCCACACATCCCCCATTCACTCCAACTCCCCCACCCAACCACACACATACATGCCCCTACCCATCCACCACATCCCTACACCTACACATCTCCCCACCCACACACACCTCTCACCCACCACACACCCCATCCATCCACACCCCAAGCACACATACATTCCCCAACCCACACATCCTCCACCCACACACATACACCCACTTACAAACATATCCTCTACCCGTCCCATTACCCACCAACAATCACTCATCCACATATCCTCCTCCACCCACACACCTCCAATCACCCAGCCAAACACACATTCCTCAGCCACACTTTCCCACACACACACACACACACACACACATCACCCCGTCAACTCACATATTCCGCACCTACCCACACACAAATTCCGCACCCAGCCACATAATCTCCCACCTCCCCTAGCCTACTCACAGATCCCGAGCCCACCCCTACAAACATCCCCCACCATCTCCTAACCTACACACACTCAGCCACCCACATATCCTCTACCCACCCACCCATCCCCCAACCAAACATCCCTTAACCACACACACCTACACATATACACAAACATCCCAACCCACGCACAAACTCCCCGCCCATACACACATCCCTCACACACATCCCTCACACACATCCCCACCCACCAACACATCCCCCATTCACAAACACACACCTCCCATCCACGCACACACAACCCACACACACATCCCCAACCCATACACGCATCCCCTCACACATCCCTAGACACACGTACTTATCCCTCAACCACTAACACCCACACATCCCTCACTCACTCATCAAAACATACATCTCCAATCTACCCACCCACACTCACACACCCCAACCACCCATCTAAACACACATCCCCCACCCTCACACACATCCTTCACCCACCCGCACACCCAATCACACACCACCCACCCACACATACATCCTTTATACACACCCAGCTCCCATCCTACGCAACACCACACCCACACACATCCCAAAGACACATCCCTCACCCACACACACATCTCCCCACACATCTCTTACCCATCCACACATCCCCCAACTACAATCGCCCTCACTACCCACACATGCATCCTCCATCCAGCCACACACACACCCCCACCCAGCCAGACATATCCCCTACCCACACACACATCCCCAAATCCATCACCCACACCCATCACGCACCCCTCCTCAACCCACACACATTCACCCACACATCTCTCACCCACACACACACACTCCCCACCCATCCACCCAAACATCCCACACCCATACACATCCCTCACCCACACACACACATCCCCAAACCCACAACCACCCCACCTGCACACATCTCCCACCCACCACATATCCCCACACCCACATATATCCCCCACCCATCCCATAACCCACTATCAGTCATCCATCAACATATCCTCCTCCACCCACTCACCCACAACCACCTAGCCAAACGCGCATCCCCACCCACACACACATCTTCCCGGAAAACCATACATCCCGCACGTACCCACACACAAATCCCCAACCCACCCACACAATCCCACCCCCGCCAACCCACACATCCTGAGCCCACCCACACACACATCCCCCCATCCCCCAATCTACTATTATGATCAATTTCCCACACTTTACACACACATACAGTGACGATTGTCGTGAGCATTGTCGCAAAATTGTAAAGAAAATTGAGAAAAATTGTACATATACATTTTGTAACTTCAAAATTAGTGATGCAATTCAACTCTCTCTCTCTCTCTCTCTCTCTCTCTCTCTCTCTCTCTCTCTCTCTCTCTCTCTCTCTCTCTCTCTCTCTCTCTCTCTCTCTTCTTACACAACCGCACACACACACACACACACACACACATATATATATATATATATATATATATATATATATATATATATATATATATATATATACACACAGGCACACACACTCACACTCCCTTACTCACTCACGCTCACTAACTCTCTCACTCACTCTACAGTAGTGTGCATGCGATTATATTATACATGATAAAATTAAGTGGCATACATATGATACCTCGTAATATGGAAGATGAGAATACATAGAAAACATGATAAAATCAAGTGTCATACATACAACATGATAATGTGAAAGATGAAAATACAAAATATGGAATGGCATGTTACAGGACATGCGTGCACTCAACTAACTCTCTCTTTCTCTCTCTCTCTCTCTCTCTCTCTCTCTCTCTCTCATTCTCTCTCTCTCTCTCTCTCTCTCTCTCTCTCTCTCTCTCTCTAACTAACTAACTAACTAACTAACTAACATGCACAATGATGTACGAAGGATGAGTGATTGGAAGGGCGGATGTAAGACAGGCCTGCGTGCCCAATTTGTGACCCGTTGAAAATAAAGTTCGGTTGTTCGTTCGTTTGTTCGTTATCTCTCTCTCTCTCTCTCTCTCTCTCTCTCTCTCTCTCTCTCTCTCTCTCTCTCTCTCTCTCTCCATCTCTCTTTCACACACACATACCTATTACTTTTTTCTATCGTCACATACATACACACACACGCTCGCTCGCAAGACGGATAACGGAAATTAGTGCTCTCACAAGGGGCACTTTGTTTCATCTCACCATCTCCTCTCATCATGTTCCTCTTGTGAAAATGTAAACTATACAAAATAACACAAAGTAGTGCAGATTTACATTACAGAATTACGACACACACAGGATGTTTCGGCGATTGGCTTTCATTAGCAAACAAACACATGCACAAAACGCAACATATAGTCACAGAGAGTATTGACCTTATCCTCTGGTGAGTCTCTGAAGCACCATTCTCTCCATACCGTGATGACCTATCTGTTCTTCTGCACTATACACATGATTCCAAACTGCCCCGACCACATCAGCCTTATCATGAACCAAAACCGCACCGATCAGCGCAGACCCAGCTAATCTGTCCACATACTCTTTTCCCTTCACACCAGCATGTCCTGGGGGGATTGGGGGTGGGAGAGAGAGAGAGAGAGAGAGAGAGAGAGAGAGAGAGAGAGAGAGAGAGAGAGAGAGAGAGAGAGAGAACGATCGAACGAACGAAGGAACGGACTTTATTTTCAAAGGGTAACAAATTGGGCACGCAGGCCCGTCTTACATTCTGCCCTTCCAATAACTCATCTTTCGTTCATCAGTAGTGACTACATTAAGACGTGACGGCAGGATGAGACGAATAAAAAGATGAAGAAATGAAAGCAATGAAGAGAAAATAAAAATTGAATACAATATGTTCCCACTTACCTCAGAATTCCGAGCTGAGTATAGCCTGTACACAGCTATACACGGCTGTACACAGCTATACACGGCTCGGAATTCTGAGGAAAGTGGGAACATTTTTTCCAATTTTTCTTTTCTCTTCATTGCTTTCATTTTTTCATCGTATTATTCTTCTCATCCTGCCGTCACGTCTTAATGTAGTCACAGGAGATCTCTGTGACTATATGTTGCGTTTTGTGTATGTGTTTATTTGCTGATGAAAGCTAGTCGCCGCAACGTCCTGTATGTGTCGTAATTATGTTATGTAAAGCTGCACTACATTGCGTCACTTTATATTGTTTACATTTTCATAGTTTTACCGCAGTTCTACTAAATTTTGTTCATATTTTTACTCTTGTAACTTTCGATGTCTAGGTGAAGTATAAACAGCTGGAGAGTACCCGCTTATGGGCACTTTGTAAACGCTTTAATTTAACTGATATAGTTATACTTTGAAGAACGACAATCATGATGAGACCAAAGACAACTGTGATCTAATCATCATCATCATCATAATCATCATCATCATCATCATCATCATCATCATCATCATCATCATCATCATCATCATCATCATCATCATCATCATCAACAACAACATCATCGTCATCAACATCATCATCATCATCATCATCATCATCATCATCATCATCATCATCATCATCTTCCAATTTTGCCGTCAAGCGTCGTGGGGAGGATTAATTGACGCTCGAGCGTCCGATGGGTGGCGCTGCATAGTGTCATTCCGAGTGACACAAAGAATGGATGAATGGGTAAGAGCTCTCTGTTCTTAAATATCCAGTGTTCCGATGGCGAGATAGCGGGTTCAATCCCTACACTGGTCAGTTGGGCTAAAATGTTGACTTCTCGTCCTTGACTTGTGTACGTAAATTACAAGTACCTCTGAAGTCGGAGTGGGCTTGCCGGATGGCAAGGGACACTGGTAATAAGGAAAGCTAAATCACATGCAAATGTCAGCCCAAGGCACTAGATGTAGCAGCAAGTGTATGGAATAGGCTTGAGTTCAAAGCGAGCCAAGGTAAACACACACACACACATATACACACACACACAGACATACAAACACACACACTCACACAGACATATAGACAGACACACATACACACACACACACTCACACAGACATACAGACACACACACACACTCTCAGACATACAGACACACACACACTCACACACAGACATACAGACACACACATACACACACATAAGTAATTATAATAACCAACATAGAAAAAGAAAAAAAAACTAACAACATTTACCTTGTCATGGCTTCCTATTGTGCTGTTACTGGCACTATGTAACAACACCTTCTGTGCATTGTGTTATTGACGGGTACATAAATAAGCATATCCACCAGCACTTTGTTGTTTTCGCGGCCTCAGGGACAGGAAAGGCGGGTTAACAGTGACACTGTACCACCGTACATTTTGAAAACACCCATTTCAGGGACTGGCTGAATCGGCTTTGTAGACGAGTTTCGCTGTAGATTTCAACAAAATTATGAGCAAGTCACGCCTCACGTCCCGCAGAAATCAGACAAGATAAACACAAAACAGCTGATGAGAGGCAACATCGATACTGTATACGATAAATTAAGCAACTGATCAATTGATGAAGTGCCGTCTCCACAATGAAGGTTGGCTGCAATGAATCTCTAATGCTGCCTGTATCTCGCCCTGACTGTAGATTCTGTCAGACTCATGTTCGTCCATCTCTTAATGTTATCTTCCCACTTGTATCGTTGTCTACCTCTTGCTCGCTTGCCTTCAACTTTATCCCCCAATATGGTTTTTATAAGAGTGTTATGCTTTTTAACTTGGTAGAAATATTTCACTTGCCTCTTTTTATTTCATTCATCAACTCTCTTTTTATTCCCAGTTTTTACCGCAGAACTTCTGTATTTGATTGTTATTGTCTCCATGAAATGCAACATATTATCCTGTATATCCACACCTCCAGGGCCTCTAGTCAACTTCTTAATTGCTTGTTCATTGTCCAGGCTTCCCCGCCATCTAGTAGTGTTGAATATACATATTTGACAATTTTCATTTTTAATGCGTGTTTGATGTCTGAGTGTTAATACTGATTTGCCTGCTTGCGTGCTTGTGTTCGTTGGCTTGAGCTCCAACGCGAAGTCCTGTATGTGGGATGAAGACATCCTGTTGTCCAACATCAGTGTGATGTCATACAGGACCTGAGGTTTGCACGAGTATCCGTTGTCCCATGAATGGCTTATTGGTGTGCAGACTGGTGGTTCCTCGCCGTACAGGCAGACATTCTCCGACGTCGGAGGAATCTGCGATCATACTGACTTAAGCCAGGGCCCCAAAGGGACCTGTTGCCCAGGACGCTCGACGAGGACGCATCAATAGGTCTTGACCAGTATATAACCCGGCCCTGGAAACACCTCTGCGTCCATAATACTGATTTCATGTTGTTGAAAACATTTCTTGGCCATTCCCGTTCTATTTTCGAGTTCTGTTTCACTTCTGCCATCATGTCCAAGATAGGAGAAATGTGTTACTTGTTCTAGTATCTCCCCGTGTATTGTGATGTTCATTGCTGGCCTTTCCTTTCCACTGCTAATTATCACAGTTTTAGTTGTTTGTAAATATTAATACCTGAGCGACATTATGCAACTAAGTCTGTTTCCTTGTTCCACAACTTTATACCAACGTTTGTGCACTAAGTGATTCAATGCCATGGCCCGAAAGGTCGAGACGGGTTCTGTACGTAGGCAGTGGATAGAATCCCTAGGGAGGTCTGTTGTCCGTAGAGTCATCTGCATCTTCGTTCCCGGATATGCGGGAGTTGAGGGAAATGAAGGAGCTGATAAACTTGCTGGCTCTGCATCTCCTGCACATGGCCAGCCCATGGATTGTGCCAATGTTATCAACACCCTTAGAGAGATGTCGAGAGCGGAGGAATTTGACACCTGTGAATCCACATCGTTGTCCAGAATGAATCTTAGAGTTATATGGTGATCGATCAACATGTATAGTTATGAGTTATGATCTAAGAACCTACATCAACGCACTCAGGACATTCCCCAACTCACTCTATCCCCTCGTTCAACCGCCAGCGGTAGGGCACTTGTTAGCACTCTTGTCTGTCAGCCTGGTGATCAGGGGTTCGAATCTGCTGATAGGTTATCAAAGTGTCTGTGAGTCAGCAGATATGTTGGCTGTCTGAGAGACATTATATGCACATATGTGTACGTGAGTAAGTTATTACGCAGGCTGTCTGAGAGACATTATAGCTACATATGTGTACGTGAGTCAGCTGATATGTTGGCTGACTGAGAGACATTATAGTTACATGTGTGTACGTGAGTCAACTGATATGGTGGCTGTATGAGAGACATTATAGCAACTTGTGTGTACGTGAGTCAACTGATATGGTGGCTGTCTGAGAGACATTATAGTTACACATTTGCATATTCATCATTCATTGGCACCTTTCCGTCTTGACAGAGTATAGTTTGATACATTGTGCTTCAAAAAGGCTTAATAACTACTAACCATGGCGGTGGCGAGTGTGGCTGGTAAGGCCAATTCATGCTGCAAATGTTTGCCCACAGTAGATGCATGTGAAAACATGGTCATTTTCACCATTGTGCACCATATTACGTCTCTCACGCTATGTGTGTGCTTTATCTGCAATCATTTTCTCTTTTGTCTTTATTCCATTTCTGATGTTTGCCCTCCTTGCAACACATTCAGCGGCGACTTGTTCCCAATGTGCATTATCTATGCCTGTATCAATCATGTCCCGCTTACACACATCTTTGTATCGTAGTAGAGGCCGACCCTGAGATGTCTTACCCATCTGTAATTCACCAAAAAAAGATGTCCTTTGGTATATATAGCATATTATAGCTAACAGTATATGAGACACATGTCTCACATACACTTCTTATATAGCAAGTCAGTTATCTAAGCGTATTTGAGTCAGCTAACAAGTCAGTTAGTTATCTAAGCGTATTTGAGTCAGCTAACAAGTCAGTTAGTTATCTAAGCGTATTTGAGTCAGCTAACAAGTCAGTTAGTTATCTAAGCGTATTTGAGTCAGCTAACAAGTCAGTTAGTTATCTAAGCGTATTTGAGTCAGCTAACAAGTCAGTTAGTTATCTAAGCGTATTTGAGTCAGCTAACTGCGAAGAACAAGTCAGTTAGTTATCTAAGCGTATTTGAGTCAGCTAACAAGTCAGTTAGTTATCTAAGCGTATTTGAGTCAGCTAACAAGTCAGTTAGTTATCTAAGCGCATTTGAGTCAGCTAACAAGTCAGTTATCTAAGCGTATTAGAGTCAGCTAACAAGTCAGTTATCTAAGCGTATTAGAGTCAGCTAACAAGTCAGTTATCTAAGCGTATTTGAGTCAGCTAACAAGTCAGTTATCTAAGGGCATTTGTGTGAGCTAAGGAGTATCCGTGACGAAGTGGTCAAGCCGTTTGACTCGGGCTCCGAAGGTTGGGGTTCGATTCCGGGCCGCGTCCTTCGGTTCACGAGTGAAACTTTTCGGAGACTCCTGTGAGTCGTCGCTAGAGCTACGGAGTTCGTGCTTTTTGCGACGCTTTCCGCGCTGCGGAAAGAGACCGAGCCTTATGGGATAAAACCAGGTGCAATGAAGTCGACCATGTCGACTTTAAACAACTTTTTAAGCGACTTTGAGTCAGCGAGCAAGTCAGTTATCTAAGTTTATTTGAATCAGCTAACAAGTCATTTATTTAAGCTTATTTGAGCCAGCTAACAAGTCAGTTAGTTATCTAAGCGTATTTGAGTCAGCTAACAAGTCAGTTATCTCAATATACGTGAGTCAGCTGACAAGTTAGTTATCTCAATGTACGTGCGTCAGCTGACAAGTTAGTTCACTCAATGCACGAGAGTCAGCTAACAAGTCAATTATCTAAGCGTATTTGAGTCAGCTAACAAGTCAATTATCTAAGCGTATTTCAGTCAGCTAACAAGTCAGTTATCTCAATATACGTGAGTCAGCTGACAAGTTAGTTATCTCAATGTACGTGAGTCAGCTGACAAGTTAGTTCACTCAATGCACGAGAGTCAGCTAACAAGTCAATTATCTAAGCGTATTTGAGTCAGCTGACAAGTTAGTTATCTCAATATACGTGAGTCAGCTGATACGTTAGTTATCTCAATTTACATGAGTAAAGCTGACAAGTCAGTTATCTCAATGTATTTGAGTCAGCTGACAAGTTAGTTTCCTCAGTGTACGTGCTCTGTCCTCATCTGCAACAACCAGCGAAGAGTCCCATTGCTAATAGTTCAAGAAGCAGTCTGATTATGTGTCCTTTTGGCCTTTCCTCGGAGTTTTGAGTATTGACCTTATCCTCTGGTGAGTCTCTGAAGCACCATTCTCTCCACACCGTGATGACCTATCTGTTATTCTGCACTATACACATGATTCCAAACTGCCCCGAAGACATCAGCCTTATCATGCACCAAAACCGCACTGATCAGCGCAGACCCAGCTAATCTGTCCACATGCCCTTTTCCCTTCACACCAGCATGTCCTGGGGGGTGTGGGGGGGGGGAGAGAGAGAGAGAGAGAGAGAGAGAGAGAGAGAGAGAGAGAGAGAGAGAGAGAGAGAACTTTATTTTCAAAGGGTAACAAATTGGGCACGCAGGCCCGTCTTACATTTGGCCTTTCCAATCACTCATCTTTCGTTCATCAGTAGTGCGTGGGAACAAACATTTCCAAATGAATTTTGTAAACATAAACAATGCATATTACCATGTTATGAGACACATCCACCGCCCACCCACACATCCCTTATTCACCCCACATCCCCCACCCAACCATACACACAACCCTGACACCCATACATGTCCACACCCATCCACCACATCCCCACACCAACACATCTCCCCACACACACCTCCCGCCCACCACACATCTCATCCACCCACACCCCAAGCACACATACATTCCCCAACCCACACATCCCCCACCCACCTACACACATCTCCTTACCCACTCACATATCCTCCACCCTCCATTACCCACCAACAATCACCCACCCACATATCCTCCTCCACCCATACACCTCAAGCCACCCAGCCAAACATACATCCCTCAACCACACATCCCCCACGCACACACATACATCTCCCCGCCAACTCACATAATCCTCCTCCACCCACACACCCCAAACCACCCAGCCAAACATACATCTGTCAAGGTCTCACACCCGAGGTTGCGACGCGTTGTCTGTACCAACGCCAGACAACATAACAACACGCAACCCTGAGTAATGTGAAACACGGCAGAGAGAACGCGGCGTCGTTACCGACGCCCGGATAGGTAGCCACGCACAGCAATTGAGTTCACCCCGTGAACCGTGCAGGGGACACCAGCTGACGTGTGCGTGTAAGTGTGTAGGAACTGGCAGACGGGCTGAGATCGTGGAAGGGACAGGTCGCAAGGGAATGCGAGTCGAGTTTGAATCTGCCTTGAGAGCTAGCCTGTACGACAGTGGGAGACTGAGTCGAATGCTTGTATAGTTTAACTGTAAGTGAGATGTTTATTGCTTGCATGTATTATTATGTATTGTAGTGATCTTGTTCATGTTGAAATGATTGCTATAGATTGTCAGTGCGCGATGTTTGTGCGATAATTAATGCAACGCGTCAATAAAGCGTGTGAATAATACTTTCGGATATTCACTTCGTGTGATTTGATAGTTTGATATTACTTCACACTTGCCAGAAAACGAGCTACTAGTCTTGTGTTATGCAAGACTCTGACAAGTGCGAATGTGGTGGCTTTCGTCCGCACCTATCCACACACAAATTTCGCACCCACCCACATAATCTCCCATCTCCCCCAGCCCACTCACAGATCCCGAGCTCACCCATACAAACATCCCCCTCCATCTCCTAACCCACACACACACATTCACCCACATATCCTCTACCCACCCACACATCCTTCACCCACCCATCCCCCAACCACACATCCCTTAGCCACACACCCTTACCATATACAATCACCCACCCACACATCCTCTACCCAACCACATTCTCCACGCACCCATCCTCCACTCACCCATCCCCCAGCCATACATCCCTTAACCACACACCCCTACACATATACACACACACCCCCACCCAAACACAGATTCCTACCCATATACACATCCCTCAATCACATCCCCACCCACCAACACATACCCCATTCACAAACACACACCTCCCATCCACACACACACATAGCCCCCACCCTTACATTCATCCCCTCACACATCCCTCCACACACGTACGCATCCCTCAACCACTAACACCCACACATCCCTCACCCACTCATCAACACATATATCTCCCATCTACCCAGCCACGCTCACACACCCCAACGACCCATTTAAACACACGTCCCCCACCCTCACACACATCCTTTATCCACCCGCACACCCACACCAGATTACACCCCACCCACCCACACACACATCCTTTATCCACACCCATCTCCCTTCCCACACAACACCACACCCACACACATCCCTCTCCCCACACATCTCCTACCCACCCACACATCCCCACCTACAATCACCCTCACTACCCACACATACATCAACCATCCAGCCACATACACCCCACCCACCCAGACATATCCCCCACACACATCCCAAAATCCATCACCCACACCCATCACCGAACCCACACACATCCCCCACACACATCCACCCACACACACCATCCATCCACCCAAACATCCCACACCCACCCCTCACTCACACACACATCCCCACACCCACAACCACCCCCACATGTACACATCTCCCACCCACCACATATCCCCCACACCCATATCTCCCCACCCACACATATATCCTACACCAATTCCATACCCATCAACAGTCATCCACCCACATATTCTCCTCCACCCACTCACCCACAACCGCCTAGCCAAACACACATCCCCATCCACTCACACATCTCCCCGCCAACCCATACATCCCGCACGTATTCACACACACCCATCCGATTAAGGAAATCCAACAGATGCTCTCTATTGTAATTGTTGAATGGAAGCCCGCCACTCTGCCCGAAGCGCGTTACAATCACAACATGTGTGAGCTAATTGTCTCATCTATATATATATATATATATATATATATATATATATATATATATATATATATATATATATATATATATATATATATATATATATATATAAAAGACAATGTTTGTTTGTTTGTTTGTTTGTTTGTTTGTTTGTTTGTCCTTTATGCGTTCCAGAACGGTCCATCCGATTGAGATGAAATTTTGTACAGATGTTGTTCTCACTCCCGCGGAGCAAACTAACATAGTTTGTGAGCTTAAAATCAACAATTTTTCCTCAAGCACGAAAGAAAATGGCATTACGAGCTTCAGAAACAGGGCCGCCTGTGGCCCTCCATCTTGCTCCAAGGGAACTCACTATCTGATTAAACTAGAAATTAGATATGAAATGTAATGTTTCTTTTGTGTGTGTCCTTTATGCGTTCCCGAACGGTCCATCCGATTGAGATGCAATTTTGTACAGATGTTGTTCCCACGTCCGCGGATCCAACTGAAGCGAGCAACGGGAACGGGAAAGGGAGCATCAGAAACAGACGAGCAACGGGAACGGCAACGGGAACGGGAACGGGAATAGGGGCCGAACGCGTACTCTGTGCGCTTAGAGAAATGTATTTGAATTTAATGAGACGCTCGCCGCCAAGGAATGGGCGAAGCCGGGCCGGGTCGTCTAGTTTCAGTTTTAAAATGCTGGCAGTCTGTTTTCAGAAACTCCGTTAACGTAGAATTGTGATCGAAACCTGATTGAAAACAGGTTTAAAGTGAGCATACAATTGCCCACGTTTGCTATTACAAACCATTCGGACCGTGGGAATGTCTATGTGCAAGTATTGATTGCACGTTGTATGTAAACAAAATCTTGCGATCGCGGTTACGGACTGCTAGATCGGTAACACCTTGAAGTGATGACCGGTTTTGTCGTCAGCTACCCGGTTGGGTGCTTGGTGCGACACTGAGCTATGAAATTTTAATCGAAATGCTTGTTGTTTGTGTTCACGGTCACGTCGCCATGTACTGATGTCACAATACAAATGGCGGCACCCACACATTGTGGGAGTATAGGGTGTATTTTTAATGACTGTGCGGTGATTGAAAATATTGCCGGTCCAAGTTTTGTATTTACCTATTAAATTGCATGAACTTTACAGGGGGTGTCACAGTCCTAGATCTCTAGGGGATTGAAACTCGGGCTCATACAGGCAACAAACTCCGTTCAGATACAATCGAGCATCATTTATTTACATTTATATTACAGTACGCTGGCGAAGCGAGTTTTCACAAGCCAGCAATTAGCAAGTTGCGTATCACAGGTGTTTACAATGAACATGGTTATCACAACAACTCTAGCAGCTATCTAACATATGTATAAGACCCCTAAAACACTTGGGTCTGAAACTATCAAGTCCCCTTAAGGTAAGCCCTGTTGCTTCCTCGATGTCCAGTCCGTGTCTGCCTTTTCACACGTGTCGCAATCCGACACGGGTGGTAACTCTCTCTGAGTTTCTCGTGGACCCCGCAATCGGCGGGCCCCATCAGTGTCCACGTGGCTGTGGACACACTGACCGTTCCTTCGAGAAGGCTCTGGATTATTCGAGCCTTCGAGTGACTCGGTTCTTTCCCTTGAGCTGGGGTTCTATCCCTTCGCCAGTATCTCGTTCTTTTATGTTGGTACCGCCCTTAGGTGAGGCTGTGACAGGAGTCCCCCTCACCCCTGCTTTGATGGGTTATTCTATGGTAATTAGTTCTGTACTAATTCTGTCACAGTATCACATAAAGTCGGTGTTTGTAGTTTGGTGGATAGTAACTTGGCAACTTACATATCTGCATCGCCAACTCATGTATTCTCCCATACACCACTTTAAGATGATTGCTGAAGAGGTTTCTCTCTTATATGTTCTTAAACATGCTTATCTGACCGAAGTACCGTGACGTTTCCCAGTTGTTTTTACAACCGCGCCCTTCTCAAGTATCCATATGATACCAAGATATTAAAACTCTGTGTGAGAGAGTTTTAACAAGACAAATGTCTTGGCTATTTAAGTACACCTGCAAATCTTATCCTGTGTGTGTTTTCGATACATTTTTACTTCCGTATGTTGTATAATGCTGGATATGTAGTTATGCTGTTGTTTTATCACATCTGACTACGTGTTCCTGTTGGCTTGTTTGTGTATTGAATGATATGTTGCTGTTTCTAATAAAGTGACTGTATTTTAATTGTTAGTGTTCAGTTTTGAGTTTGTATAACGTGTGTGCTTACTGTGTGGTTTATCTCCAAGCGTCACGAGTTGGGATATCCTTTGTCATGAATTACCCCAATGTGTGTAATGCATGATCGGGGCATTCCAAACAGTGGCGCTTAGATGTTATGTATTAAACATGTATCAACAATTTAGACAGGTAATACATTTTTACATGAAGACGCAGACAAATTAAAATAAATACGTTTTGCGTACAATTGGTCCGCTCAGTATATCGTTCTCTTATTTAATTCATTCACTCTGTCATTCATACGTCTTTCATACAAAATAGTATTTTGTTAAAATATATAGATAAAGTTGAGGTAAGTGTTATTGCCCTTAGAAAAATGGATTAGGCGATATGTTCCCTTTACGGTAACAAGTAATTTGTGTACGTGTAATCAAAAAATGGTTTATAATTTAAATAGAAAAAATTGTATAGGAACAATATTTCACCTATGAGTGGAAATACCTGTAATATTATGGTAGAAAATCTACAAGTTATAGGTTGACATATTTTATATACATAATAATTAAATACACGTGTAATACCTAATTAACTTAATTAACTAACTAACTAACTAACTAACTCCAACGACGATGTGTGTTGTCCTCCAGTTGTCCGTGTGTCGTGCCATCAATGTTATCAGTTAATATAGCGGTTCCTTGCATGTTGTAATCGACGTAGTTCTATTCCGGCTGTTTGCGAAGTTTCTTAGCAATAGCGAGTATGCAGTGTTCTTAATCTTTACAGATGACTGTTAGTTCACTGGTTGAAATCATTTCACAGATATTCTATATCGCTCGGATTGTTTTTAACGCCTTGGCAATTGGTAATATAGGGTTCTCAAAGTTTCATGTTCGCGGGTGTTATACGTAACCTATTCATTTGGGCGTTGATACTCCTGAATGAAAGTTCTCTAGTCGGTGTAGAGGTACAGTGTTCTATGAAACAGAATAAAATATCACAGGTTCTTGTATGGCGAATCATTAATGTGCCTAGTGTTCGTCTGCTGGTGCATTAGTTTGCCGTGATAAAAAATCAGCAATAATGTTATCAGTGCCCTTGATATGGCGGATTTCAAAGTCGAAATCCTGGAGAAGAAGACACCATCTTTCCAAACGATGGTTCTTTGGAACACCTTGCTTAAGTACCAGCAGTGGCGAATTATCGGTTAAAACAACAAAATGCGAACCTAAGAGGAACTTAGATAATCGACGCATACAAAAAAGTAGACTTAATGCCTCCAACTCAACTGTGGAGTAATGGACCTCTGACTTTTTCAGCTTGCGGCTGACGTAGAGTATCGGATGTCTCGTGCCTTGATATTCTTGCATCAGGCACCCTCCAATTGCGATAGCACTCGAATCTGTTGTTAGAATAAAGGGTATATCTATGTTTGGTAATCTTAATACTGGTGGGTTAGAAAAAATTGATTTCAATTTGCACATTGCATCCTCTAAGCGGATACTCTTACAAAACTTTTCTGGGTGATCTTTTGTCAACAGATTAGAAAAAACTGATGTGAGTTCTGCCCAGTTTGGTATAAACTTTGCATAATAGTTTATGAGACCTAATAAGCTTCTAACCTGTTTCTTTTTCTTGGATAGTTTTACAATCCATTTGTCTCAAAAATTTAGGAAAAGGTGTTGGAATTGTAGTAATAATTTTATCAATTATAATTAGCTCTTTCAGTTTATCATGGTTGTTATTTGTTTTTGCTGAGGTTATCCATTTTGTGCAAATATCCTGAACTGTAGACTCGTAGTCAATGAAAGTTTGATTAGGCAGAGGGGCTAATTTTGAGAACTGAAGTTGATAGCCTGCTGTATCTAGTGAGAAATGTTGGAGTATTCTTTGCTTTAAATAATCATAATCTTTCCTCATATCTTGTGGAACTGTCTCTATCACTTTTAAGGGCTCTAATGCTAAATTTCTCATCAGAATAAATGACCAGTCGACTTTTGCGACCTTATGGTAAGTTATCAAACACTCGAAGTTCTCTAAGTATGCGCTTATAGAATCTCCTGAAAAAAACGCTTTGACAAGGCCTTTATATTTGTTGTATTTTTGTTCATCTTCTTTACTTCTAATTTTGTTTACTGACATTTCTAAGTTGGAATCAATTTCCATTTGTTTTAGTTTTATCTGTGTCTCTGCATTTAATGGGGCTTGTTTGGTCTCGGCCTCAAGCTCCATTTTCTTCTCTTCCATTTGCATCTGCATCTTTTTCTCTTCAGCCTCAATTTGCATCTGTATCTTTTTCTCTTCTCTTTCTGCTTGCATCTTTTTCTCTTCTCTTTCCGTTACTCTTTCTTCTCGTGCAATATTTTCTGAATGTGTCTTTTGTGCCCATTCTGAAAGTTTTTCTTCTTTATATCCTAACTTAATACCTAATTCAATGCACTGTTCTAATGTTGACATCTTGTATTTTAGTTATTGTTTACTTTCTTGAAATTAAATGCCTTTGAAATTAGTTTGGGTGTACAAAAATTGGTTATCTCCCTTAATGTTTACATGAGCAAATTTACATGAGCAGGTTTTCTTGGTTATGAGATTAGCCTATACATACAAATCAATACATAGAAGAAAATGTTACAATGGATGAGGGTGAGTATCGCTTAGGGATGTAATGATCATGAAATGAAACTCATCTTATTTTCCCTGAGCTCTCGACTGTAGTCTTGTTTTCTCGCCACTGCTGGAGGACAGGTTACATACACGATATTTCGCGGAACAATCTGATGTTGGAATAAAAAAAAATTAGTAACTGTCACTGTAATCGTCACAGTCATGTCAAATTTCATAAACATTATCATCAGTTCAAATATTTTTGTAGAGGGACTATAATCGCTCGTTCACAGATAGCTGCAAAGTTTTAACTTTGTCATGTATTAAAGTTGATATGTATTTTTTTACTTGGCAAAACTAAGAGCTGTTTGAAACGTAAAGCTTGTGTATGCCAAAACCGGCGCTTGCCCCCAAATAGCCTGTCACAGTCCTAGATCTCTAGGGGATTGAAACTCGGGCTCATACAGGCAACAAACTCCGTTCAGATACAATCGAGCATCATTTATTTACATTTATATTACAGTACGCTGGCGAAGCGAGTTTTCACAAGCCAGCAATTAGCAAGTTGCGTATCACAGGTGTTTACAATGAACATGGTTATCACAACAACTCTAGCAGCTATCTAACATATGTATAAGACCCCTAAAACACTTGGGTCTGAAACTATCAAGTCCCCTTAAGGTAAGCCCTGTTGCTTCCTCGATGTCCAGTCCGTGTCTGTCCTTCCACACGTGTCGCAATCCGACACGGGTGGTAACTCTCTCTGAGTTTCTCGTGGACCCCGCAATCGGCGGGCCCCATCAGTGTCCACGTGGCTGTGGACACACTGACCGTTCCTTCGAGAAGGCTCTGGATTATTCGAGCCTTCGAGTGACTCGGTTCTTTCCCTTGAGCTGGGGTTCTATCCCTTCGCCAGTATCTCGTTCTTTTATGTTGGTACCGCCCTTAGGTGAGGCTGTGACAGGGGGTGAATACAAAACTTGGACCTGCAATATTTTCAATCCATGCACAGTCATTAAAAATACACCCTATACATAACACCAGACATTCTGGTGTGTGGTGGCTCTATCCTGGTACTCACTTTGTTTTACTCACACCTGTCCGAGAACACACACGTCTACTAGAAGAACACAGGCTTGGATGATACATTGTTGGAAGCCATTACTGGCCTGTCCATCAATTTGCTGACACCATCATGCTTCATGGTGACTGTCATCATGAAACTTTCCTGGAGCTCAGCAACTTGAACCGATACATTGTCTCTGATGAGCGTTTCAATGTGATAACGTCTTCTGGTCTGCTACTCGATAACTTGACAATAAGAGTGTTCACCTGAAGCTTCTGGGCAATGCAGCTTGGCTTCAAGGAATATGACCTGGGCAGATGGTCCGTTGTGTGGTATTTGGGGATGTACATGTTGACCCTGGACCATAATAGTCTTTCATTTCATCATCAGACGAACTCAGAGAGTCTGGCGGTTGTAATCTCACTCGTGTTACAGCGAGGACCTGAGAAGGACATCAGCTACTATTCTGAGACCAGGGAGAGGCAAGATGTTGTGATCTGGTCACTCGTGTTACAGTGAGGACCTGAGAAGGACATCAGCTACTATTCTGAGACCAGGGAGAGGCAAGATGTGCTGCCAAATAATAGGGATATGTTGCTGATATTTCTTCACCCGACCAGGAACAAGGAGTCACCATTACTATCTTCCTTCACAGAGTGCCACACGATAGTATGTTAAGTTAGTTGCATATTCTTTACAGGACGTAGCAGTCAACCCCAGCATTTTTTGGCTGTTCGTTAACCTTGGGTAAGTTATGTTCAGTAGTGTTCCATTGCTTTCTGAACGACCGGCACCCATACCATTGCATTAAAAACCAACTTCAGGCAGTCTGCTACCAAATCGCTCACAGCTGTGTTTCAAAAGCGGGTTGCGGGAGTGCGAACTGCGTCGTTAACCCCTTGGGCACGGAGCTGGCCTTTATTGTATGTACAGACACATTATTGACAACATCTAGACGTCTATGGTTCAAGTACTTCTGTACATGTTCTAGATTAGAGATAGAACAAGTGCGTCTAAACACGTTATAAACCAGAAATGCAATTTCAAGTGTGTCCAGATCCATTATAGGTAGGAAATATAACTTCACATACTTTTAGACACATTTTACAGAGGAATAGAATATTCTTTACTTATCGATTTGTTTTAGACAAGACACCGAACTTTGACCTAGTAACGGAAATATTTACACATATGTTATGTATAGTTAAAAAGAACTTATGTTGCTATTGATAGAAGATAAATAAGAGATAAGAACTCATACATTTACAAACATGTTATTTATCAATTTCAGATTCGAAAGATTTCTACAGATGATTCATGTCGATGATTCGGGTTCTACAATGCGCATGATGCCCATGCAAGTTGGCATGGCACGTGATGCTGATATTGATGATGTTGATGTAGTGAACAGTACCCAGGTTTCTAGATTGTAAGAGATGTGGTATAGATGTGAATTGGGCTGTTCGTGATATGGTATATAGTTAGTATACATGTGCATTAGGTTATTATAGATATGATATATAAAGCGGGTTGGAGATGTGTTCGCCAAGAGGGTTGAGGCGCTAGAACATATTGTCCTTGGATAGATGGGGCCTGTTAGCTATTACAGCAGCCCATCTTGGAGATGGAAAACTTTGATTATAAACCCCCAAGTTTAAGGTGGACCTACGTGCTGAGCGCTGAATTGCCACGGGTGAGCTTGTTGTGAACGTGGAACATCTGGTATGCTGACGGGGCGGCGCCAGGCGTATGGACTTCTGCGGGACATCCCCTGCCCCTTACCTAGCAGGCAGGCTCTTTTAGGCCGACCGGTTAGTTCCTGCCTTCAAATCAAACCAACTATGGGGAATAAAAAGAATTATCGCCGAAGCAACTGAGTGCGTAGTTTGTGCTCGATACCTTTTACAACAGCCAGCGGGGAGACTATGAAACCGGAGAGAAGAGGTAGGGTAGAGGGCGAAGGAAAATGAAGAAGAGGCTGGAGCCAGAAGGGGTAGAAGGAAAACGGATCGTTTGACACACAAAAATGTACGGGTTGGGTATTGGAACTGCCGTAGTGCAAAGCAGCAAGGACTAATGTAGAAAAAAAAAATGATCTATGATTTTGATGTGATGTTACAAGAACTGAAGACAAACTCTGTTCAGTCTCCTGGCTATACATGTTACATCTTTCCAACCGGACAGGGAAGACATGGGCAGGCTCTGGTGGTCAAGGATGGCTTACAGCATTCAATACTGGATATGAGAGGGTGGGGTCAGGAAAGTAAAGAAGTGCAAGGGATGCAGATTAAAAGCAGAAGATACGACTGGAACTTAATAATTTTATAAGTAAGTGGGGATTCTTGCGTAAGCATTGAGAGTTGGGACTGGTTGAAAGATTTTGTGGATGCCCCTAGTACCAGGTATCTGATATATAGTGACTTCAATGAGCACATCAAAGAATGGGACAGGTCGGGCAAAAACAGACAGGGCACTCCTCTCGCTAAAGCTTTGCTTGAGTCAAATGTGGTCTGTCCTGGGATTGTCCTTTATTGCTGTTGTGATCTCTTGGCAAGTTTACGTTTTGTAGTTTGTCATTGCTTTCTGAACGGCCGGCATCCATACCATTTCATAAAAAACTTACGTACGGCGGTACACAAACCTGCAACATTATAGGTAAACAGGGTACAGTCAAAGGCTAGTAAAAGCCAACAAGAACAAATGTTTGTCGAAGTCGGATGTAATGTGCCACAGTCACGGTAAAACAGTGCAGCACAATTCCCATTATGTTTTCTTCCATTTCCATTCCAGTTTTATACCGTTTGGTATAATAGTCAATATACACTTAAAGTCAATGACGTTATTCTGGGACAAGTGTAGAAATTCAGATATTTAGGGGCATCAGATGGAAGATACATCGCAGAGATAAAGAACAGAATAGGACAGCAAAAACTGCATTCTATGAAATGAAGAACATTTTATGCAATACGTCCTTGTTATTGGAAGCTAGCAAAGGAGTTCCTGCATGTTACATAGATCCCGTTTTAACATACGGCTGCAAATCCTAGACAGTAAACAGACAAAAAATCCACAGAAACCTTGGAGATATAGTTTTATAGAAGAATGCTTAAAATTCACTGGACAAATCAAATCAACTCAAATCAACTTTATTAGGGTTACAAATTGGGCGCGCAGGCCCGTCTTACAATCGGCCCTTCCAATCACTCGTCTTTCATTCATCAAGAGCATTATACATTTACATAGGAAGAAAAATAAACATTGTGAAATGAATGTTGTAAACATAAACAAGGCAAATTACCATGTTATGAGGCCCATCTCCCACCTACCCATACATCACCCCACCCACACACACCCCACCTACCCACACACACGCACACCAAGGGACGCATACATACCCCACCAACCGACCCATCCCCCTTCCGCACATCCCCCACCCACACACTCTCCCCTCACCTGTTAACCCAACCAAAACACACTCGCCACCCACAAACATTCCCCCACCAACCCACACATCCCACGCCCACCCACATACACATCCTAACCCCCACATCCTCTCCCCATCCACACCTCAAACCACCCATCCCCCAGCCACATCTCCATTGACCACATATTCACCACCCACGCAAACAATCCCCCACCAACCCACACATCGCACATCCACTCACACTTCCCCAAACAATACACACACATCCCCACCAACTGACATCTCCCCCCCCCTCCCACACACATCTCCCTAACCACCCATACATCCCCAATCCACTCACACACACACACCCCACCACCCACACATACATCCTCAACCCACCCATAATGCCTTAACCCAATCCCCCACTACACAATCCCCCACCCGCACATCACATGCATCCCCTACCACACAATATTCCCAACCCACGCACCACACACACACATATCCCTCACCATCACATCCCACACTCACATACTACCACACATCCCCACCTACACACCACACACATATCCCCCACCCACATACCGCACAATATTCCCACCCATACCCACACATATACCATTACCCATCCACGCCACATACCCTCACCCACACACCACAAAATTCCCCCATCCACACACACATACCTCACCCACACAATATCCCTAAACCAACACACCACACACCTCTCCCCACCCACACACGCATTCCCTACCCGTCCACCAACACACACTCACTCACGCATACATCCTCCACTAAGCACCCACTCACCCCCACCCACCCACCCCCAACCAAACATCTCTCGATCACAATATCCATACCCACACACATCCTCCACCCACTCACGCATCCCACCCCGACACATACACATCCCTCACCCACCTACACATCCCTAAGCCACTCACACACCACCACTCACACATTCCCCATCCACGCACACATCTCCCACCCACACACCCCCACATACTTCCCCCAACCACCCCACATCCCCTACTCACCCACACATGTACCCCACCAATACACACGTTCCCCGCACCCATCACACACATCCCTCACACCACACACTATCCCCCACCCACACACATATCCTCACCCATACCACCACACCCCCAACCACACACCATGCACACATCTCCCACCAACACACCGCAGACATATCTCAAACCCACACACCATACACTTCTCCTCACCCGCCCTTGCATCCCCAATCCACCCAACACAATCCCCTACCCACACAACCCTGCCACCCACACATACATCCTCAAACCACCCACACATGACCACCCACATAAACTCACACACCCCACACCCGTCCCATACACATATCCTCCACCCATACACACATCCCCCACACCCATTCCCACACCCCTACTTTCACCCCCACACATCCATCCACACATCCCACCAACACCCACAAATATCACTACCCACAAAAACCCACACACCCCAACCCATCTAAGCGCATACCCCCACCCACACATATCCCCACACTCACAAACATCCTCCACACACACTCACACCTCCTCACATCTAGACACATACAAAATGTCTCACGTTAGCATTGAAACTAGTATGAACAAACTCCCACACTTTACTCACACACATACACTGACAATTGTCATGAGCAGTCTCATAAAAATGTTAAACATGGAGAAAAATGTGTACATAAAAAAGTATGTGACTTAAACATAGTGATGCTCCCACACACAGATACACACAGAGAAGACACACACACACACACACACATTCACTCTCACTCATTCTGTCTCTCATTCACACTCACTGACTCTCTCACTCAAACTACAGTAATGTACATAAGTTTATATTATACATGATAATATGACAGATGAGAATACACAAACATATGAATTCGCGTGTTATATAACATGCGTGTTACATGACATGCATCTGCTCAGCTCTCTCTCTCTCTCTCTCTCTCTCTCTCTCTCTCTGTATCTTTCATATACACACACACTCAGACGTATGCGCGCGCGCACACACACACACACACATACACACACACACACACACACACACTAACACATCAACTCTCGAACTGTCTCACTCTCTCACACACAATCCTTCACACACACACTCACTCTCTCAATCACACTCTCTCACACATATACATACGCATGCACGCACGCACACACTCCCTCACTCACTCTCACACATACACGTACGAATGCATGCACTGACACATTCCCCTACCATTTCTCGCTCAATCACTCTCTCCACACACACGCACGCACGTGCGCACACACACATTCACTCTCTCACTCTCTCTGACACCCACTTTCTCTCTCTCTCTCTCTCTCTCTCTCTCTCTCTCTCTCTCTCTCTCTCTCGCTCCCACACGCACACACATATATAGTGAACAATTATAATGAACGATTATAATGAACAATTATAATGAACAATTATACCAGTAAATGAATTATGGTGGCATATAGTCGGTATGGATTAAATATTGAAAGAGTTTTCTGTTAAATGTGTAGGGACTCATTGGAGTTTTCAGATCTGGAGGCAGATCATTCCATAAGTGCGCACCAGAATAGGCGCAATATGTTTTGTATAGGTCCAATCTAGGCTTTGAGATATGTAACAAATTTAGGCGCTTGCTGTTCATTGCATTAGATTGAATCAGCGGTAGAAGATACTCTGGGGTATTTTGAGATATAATTTTGTTCACTAATTTGGCTTTGTTGAAAAGGAATCACTTTTGAAGTGGTAGAAGTCTTAGATGACTCTATGAATTATTACTTTCAACGTGCTTTATGCCAGAAACCAGACAAATAGCGCGGTTTTTTAGAGAACATAGTCGTTTTAAATTAGATTTAGGGCAACCATCCCAAACTGTGGAACAGTAATCGAGATGTGATTGGATATATATATCAAAAGCTTTTTTAAAGTCTACAAACACCGCTCCACAAATTCTACCGTTGTTGATGTTTAAGTGCCAGTTATCGGTCATTTTTGTTAGAGCACTATGGTAAGAATATTTAGGTCGAAACCCAGATTGACTGTTAATTATTAGATCGTTGTTAATTAAATGGTGTAACGTTATTTTATGAATGTGTTTTTCTAGTGGTTTTGATAGCGACGATAGTAAGGAAATAGGTCTATAATTACCCAAAACGCTATTATCGATTGAGCCATTTTTAATTAGCGGAAACACTTTAGCAATTTTAAATACAGATGGAAAGTAGTTTTTGGCCAGGCACTGGTTATATATGAACGTTAAGGACTCACTAATGACTGGCGCAGCACAACGAAGAATTCTATTACTGATACCATCTAGGCCGTGTGAGTTTGTTGATTTGAGGTTTAAGAGATATTTATAAACGTCTGCAACAGACATTAAAGAAATTTCAGCGGGAATATTTCTGGTGCACTTCTCCTCACAGAATGATGCCAGTGAATTTAAATTACACGATGAGTCTGGTATTGAAAACTTTATATTCTCTATTTCTGATTGAAAGAACCAACTGAATTCATCGCATGTTATAGAATTTGGTATTGCTGATTCTGTAGGGCGTTTCTTATTGGTTAGCAAGTTAATAGCCTTAAATATATTTGTACTGTTTGAATTATCTACAATCAAATTTTTAAAATGGTCTTTTTTTAACCTACGAATATCATCCTACAAACATTTGGTGAACGAAAGAAGAAAGGAAACTTAAACATTTATCGGACGAAAGAAGCTTAAACATCTAAGAACGAAAGAAGCTTAAACATTTAGTGAATGAAAGAAGCTTAAACATTTAGTGAATGAGAGAAGCTTAAACATTTAGAAGACGAAAGAAGCTTAAGTATTTAGTGAACGAAAGAAACTTAAACATTTAGTGAACGAACTAGGAAGCTCAATTATTTAGCGAACCACAGAAGCTTAAACAGTTGTTGAACGAAAGAAGAAGCTTAAATATTTAGTGAACAAAAGAGGAAGCTCAAATATTTAGCGAACCAAAAAAGCTTAAACATTTAGTGAATAAGAGAAGAAGCTTACACCTTTAGTGAATAAAAGAAGAAGCTTACACACTTAGTGAGCGAAAGAAGAAGCTTAAACATTTAGCCAACGAAAAAAGCTTACACATTTAGTGAACGAAATAAGCTGAAACATTTAGTGAACGAAATATGAAACTTAAAAATTTGGTGAGCGCAGAAGCTTAAACATTTAGCGAACTATAGAAGAAGCTTAAACATTTAGCGAACGCAACAAGAAGCTTAAACATTTAGCAATGGATAGAAGAAGCTTAAACATTTAGCGAACGCAAGAAGAAGCTTAGCCACTTAGCGAACGAGAGAAGAAGGAGACGCTGAAACATATGGAGGGTAAAAAGGGATAAACTGTTACTGTGGCAGTAAGCACACACACACACACACACACACACACTCACACAGACAGAGTCATGCCCACACACACACCCCAACCCATACCTACACCCACACATAACGCTACTGCATACATTATCTAAGTACAGGATAGGCTGGGTAATTCTCGTCTCTAAAATGGAAACAATTATAGTGTACTAAGCTGTAGATCAGGTTGTCACTGATGTATGTGACCTGCAAGTCAGCGTTGTCTGTTTGTCTTCGAGTCTTTCTGTCTTTCTACCTTCCTGCCTTTCTGTCTGTCCGGATGAATGCCCGCCTGCCTATCCGCCTGTCTGACTTCCTGCTTGTCTATCTGCCTTCCACCCTTTTTGTCTGTATGGATGTATGTATGTCTGTTTGCATTCAAGCCTTTTTGTCTGTGTGGATGTATGTATGTCTGTCTGACTTCCAGCCTTTTTGTCTGTGTGGATGTAAGTATATCTGTCTGCCTTCATGCCTGTCTGTCTGTCGACCGGCCTCTTTCCTGTCTAACTTCCTACTTGTCTATTTGTCTATCTTCTTGACTGTCTGTCTGTGTGACTGTATGTATGCATGTCTGCCTTCTTGTCTGTCTGTCTGAATGTGTGACTGTATGTATGCTTGTTTGCCTTCCTGGTTGTCTTCCTATTTGTTTGTATGTCATAGCACGCTATAATATTCTTGACTCTTGAATCACCGTAACTCTCTCAGCCACAAGTCTAGCACCCTGTGCGATTTCCTTCCACCCACGAATCCCTAATATCACGTCACGTGTTCTCTCACTGTTCACATATGCTCATGTCTGCACCATGTAGCAGGTACTCCGCAGAACGTCGCTCTCACCTCGACCCGTCCAACAGACTCTCCATCTCTGGCCGGTTCCTCTGTCCATCTTCGTGCTCGGTGATTCCTGCCACATCTTCCAGGAATCCATTCTGCCATCACCATTCTTTCCAAACTCAGGACTCCGAGTAAAGGCCAGACGGAAACATAACCAGACTACTACTGGCACCATTAGCATTGCGACTCTTCGCTGGCTGTTGTATCTGAGGACGGAGCACATATGGAAATGTCCAGGGTGCAGTGATGTTGGTTCTTGAATTAGCTCAGCTCATCTCAACTCAACTCAACTCTAAACAATTGCGGCTTTCAATATTGTTAATGTACCTCAGTTTCCGAGACAGGGTCATACTTACGATTCGGTTGTCATCCATGTTGAGATTTTGTCGGGTGTCTAAGGTATTCCAAGAATTTTTCACTAACAGGAAAGCTGTAAAACGTCGATTGTCTTCTCTAGAGATTTCCAAAATAGCAATGACTCACAGCCGTATGTGTCCATAGGATGGATGTTTGTTCCAGAACGTGTTTCTTCAATGGGTTTGCGAGTGTTGTAGAGCTAGGGTGGTGACGAAGGGCTTACGAACGTAATTTGTAATCCCGCATATTGCGTTCGAAACCCAGCTGCAGGCGATATGGTAGAAGGGATTGGCAAACTACTGAACGTAAACTTGCCAAGAAATCACAAACAGCCAAAACAATGCTGGAGTTGACTGCTGCGTCCTGTGTTTTTTGTCCATCAAGAATGATGATGACCATTCATTTCATCCACTGGGGTTGAAAGTATGGGGCCGTGAGTTCTAAGATGGCTGATAAGACCTATTGTGTCTCGAAATGTTCTTTGACAATGTGGGCAAAGAAAGTTTGACGTCCCTGGAGGAGGATCTGCTGCATTGGTTTTTCTGTCCTGCCTTTTCTTCACAGTTGCTGCACCATTGCGTAATGATGTACGCCACGAATTTCGATCTTTAGCAGCAGTTGTGATGAATTCCAAAAGCTTTCAGTGAGATTTTCAGTAAAAAAATTCGTTTTGGGAGCCTGTGATCTGGCATACGAGTTAAGTGACCAACCCAGCGAATCTGATTCTTCATTAGTAGAGTGTGGATACTGGGCATGGACGCTCTTTCTAGGACTTCAGTATTTGGGATCTTGTCTTGCCATTTAATCTTCAATAGCTTCCTAAGGCATACTGTGTGGAAGTGGCTTAACTTCCTAGCGTGAGGCTAGTAAACAGTCCAGGTTTCACAAGCATATAGCAGTGTGGATAATACAACTGCTTTGCAGACTTTTAGCTTTGTTTACAGGCATATTCCATTTATGTCCCATACATTCTTGTGCAGTCTGCCAAAGGCCGCGCTGGCCTTGGAGATTCTTGCATGCACATCGTCATCATTTGTGGCAGCTTGGGACACAGTTACTGCTAAGATATGTGAAATTGTCGGGGGCCTGAAATGAGGCGAAAATGTTACATCCGCCTCATAGTAAATACTTCTTTGTCTATATTGACGTCACAGGCAGCCTCAAAGAAATTCCGCTCTTAAGTCAAAGGTAGATCAAGGGAAGTAACTCATGAATAACACATCAAATGGTTTGTTGCAGTGTTACCTCCCCTTGTTAAAGAATTAAAAAAAAAAAGTTTCTTATGATTGTAGTGGGTATGGCTTTGTGACTAAAACAGTGTTTCCCAACCTATTTTGTGCTATGCCCCACCTAAGCCTTTCGAAGATTCTTATGCCCCTCCCCCCCCCCCCAAACATATGCATAATGTGTTTTAATATTCAAAAATTGAAATGTACACTAAAGAAACTTAAATGATAGGTTTAGGAAGAAATCACTAGGGAATTATTGAGCAAACACAGTAAGTTAATTTTTAAACCATATAATGAAGAACTGAAATTCAAGTACAAAATAATTTTAATAAAAGATTTTTCTATATTATTTAAATTATTAGTAATTATTTATTATTTAAATTTAGTGAGATCCTTGCGCTTGATGTTTGCTGCAAAGATATTTTATGTCAGGTTCCAATTTAGTTAACTTCAGTCTCAAGTCTCCCCGTTTTGTTATATCAAGCCGATTTCTCTCTCTCTCCCCCCCCCCCTTTTTTTTGTTGTTGTTGTTGCAGCAAATCATTTATGGCACAAAATCCGCATTCAGCTAAATATGAAGATGAAAATTTTACCACTAGTTGCATTTGGATATTTGATTTCGGTTTCCTCACAAAGCAATGCCATCGCTCCTTTTATATTAAATAAAGTTTTAACTGACTCACTATTTTGCATTTCTGCGAGTTCTTCTTGGTACTGCATATTTGAAATATCAGACAAATCCACTAACATTGGCTGCATCATCCAAGTTGGGAAAACAATTTGTTAAAATCACAAAATCTTTCTTTTAAATCAGCCGGTAAAATTTTCAGATGATCGACAATAACATATATAGCGGTATCAGTCACTTCACATTTTTAGAGCCAATGAAACTTTTCAAAATTGTTGTTGTAAATATATGTCTGACATAATTTAATAAAGGTAATGAAACCAAATATCTTCGCTTTTGCATCGGGAAGAGTTTTATTTGTTCCTTGAAGTTGTTTATTTAATATATATAGCTTTTCAAAGATATCGGCTAAGAAACTCAAACATGCCTTACCATCGACCATTAACAGATTTTTTTGTTAACAGGTTTGTCGCTTAAAACATCACTAAGAGTATCAAATAGTTTCATAAATCTTTTCAAGCAGTTCTCTTTCGAGAGCGATATTACCAGCGTGAAGTATAAGTCTCACATGGTCTTCATTTTGTTCTTAACAAAATAACTTGAAGAGAAGTTCACATTCGGCACTAGTTTTAATAGCATTGATACACTTTATAACTACATTTAGTACTTCATTTAGAACTGGCGAAATGTTTTAGCTACCAGGTTTTCACTGTGAATAACACAATGCACTGGAAGCATTTCTGGATTCTCATCTTTCATCAATTGTAAGCAACCATTTTTCTTCCCCATTATATTAGGAGCACCATCTGTAACACAAGCTGTTATATTTTTCATTGGTATATTATTGCCATCTAAGTATTTTTTAGCTTACTATATATATATATATATATATATATATATATATATATATATATATATATATATATATATATATATATATATATATATATATATATATATGGAAGTAGTGGTTCTTTCTAATGATCTATAGAACAACATTTCTTCAGCAAAACCACCTTTATCAATATATCTTACGTAAGTTTTAAATACTGCCTCACAGTCCCTCAGAGTTGATTTATCCATTTGCACCTAGAATATTATTGTTTTCAGCTTTTCAACAAGTTGTATTTAAATATCCTCACTCATTTCGTCTATTATTCTGCCAACAGTATTGTTACTTAGTGGCATTGCTTTAACGTCGTTGTCATCATTTTCCAGAACCGTTTTAAGAAATGCTGATATTGATGGTTTGATTAAATTCTCCCCTATAGTATGACTTTTCCCAGATTTAGTGATGAGTAATGAAATTTGATAACTAGCCTCAAGAGTACGATTGACAGTTGCATTATGAGCAGTAAATAGAGACTTTAATGGTACTCTTATTTCAAAATTGTTCTTTAAAGTTTGAAAGTAATTCAAATCTGAATTAATATGAGCATTATTTTTCGCCTTCAAATGTGCATGAAGGCCATCTCGTTTCATTGATTCGTTGGTCAAGCATTGTTAGCATAAAAGACAAAAAGGTCGCCGTTCATCGTGGTCAGTGGGTATAAAACCACATTTTAAATATCCCTCCAAATACTGACGAATTATTTTCTTGCTTGCACCACTCATTTCACTATGGGCAGAAATAAATAAATATGAGATCAATTAAAAACTAAAACAAAATAATATGAACTGGAGTAAACGTAGACTAAAAATTCGTATTTAAATATGTATGGCACATCTACCCAACCGCAAAACAAAACAAAAAATACTTTTTCATTTGACAATTTTTTTTCCCTGGAAAATGATGCTTCTAAAACTGAAATTAATAAAAATTACCAATTAAATTTACATACCATTTATATGTCACTTATATTTATACATTGTATATATATTTTTTTTTTAAAACAATGAGACTTTTACAACAATTTAACGGACGCTAATTTCAAATTAACACCAACGGTGAATGCTATGCGTCACTGCGAAACACTGCAGAAACTGAGATCCCGACACTAAGCATTTCGCGCAATTAAGAACAAAAAGAGCGATAATGTTTATTGCCGGCCCAGTATAACCAGTAGTTCAACTCTAACGTCTAACAATGAAATCACGGCTATTAACATGGCGGACAGAAGTTACTTTATACTGGACGTTTACCCAGCTCGAGTAGCGACTGAGATTCGCCATACGGTTAACTTAAACTCTGGACGAGTCTGTTTTTGAATTGGTCCCCTAAACAATATAATTGCACCCCCCCCCCCCCGTACGGCGTGGGCCCCACGTTGGGAAACACTGGGTTAAAACAATAACATAATACACATGGTTAGGGGTATGGATTTGGGTTACGAGTTACAGATCGTCAAATGAAAACCGTAGAAAAGTAAAGATGGCCGGTAGTATTGGTTGTAGTGGTTATGGCTTAGTGTCATCCATTGTTAGTGCTGGGTGAATGGAGGGATAGCTTGATAAGTGCTTCCAGTCGTTTTTAAGGGGTGGGCGAGTGGCAGAGTGGCTAGATAAATACGTCTAATGTATGGCACGTTACACCTTCCTTAGGTATTTGTAATGGCCATGTTAAACATTGCCTCAGTGAGTCATTTGTTTTTGATTATTTTTCATGCGTTTTAATGCTTATTGTTCTTTTGTTGTCAAAAATTTGCTTCATAAGTGATGTTGAATGAAAGATTGTATGAGAGGAAATAGAGAAGAGGGGCAGAATGTCAGACAGGCCTGCGTGCCCAAATCTTAACCCTTTGAAAAATAAAGATTTTCGTTGGTTCTTTCGTTCGTTCATTCGTCCGTTCCTTGTAAAGGGCCGGGGTGGTCGAACGGAGGATTGGTTAAATAAATGTTTCCATTTGTTATTAAGTGGTGGTTGTGTGAAGTAAAGGTTAGATAAGTGCTTCCGATGGTCGACGTGGCAGAGGAAATGACGCAGTGGTCGGCGTGTAAGTGGGTAGGACAAGTAAACTATGCATGGTTCTCTCGCTCTCCCTCGATCTCTCTCCTGTAAACGATATGCAACTAACTTTTAGTGTTGTAGCATAGACTCGTAATATAGTCCATGTCTTTTTATCAATTCAGATTGTTGTTTGAATATTCATTAATTCATTCATTCATTCATTCAGTGTCATGTCGTTTGCAGAACCATGTTCCCATAACAACCTTCCGGAAAACTTCTTGGTCATAAGCAAAATGTCCCGCGTCCGATACACTCATCTGGAGATCATTTGTCCACATCCTGCACCAATCTTCTCTTTGGCCTTCCTCTTCCTCTCATCCCGGGACATTACCCATCCATTATTGTTCTCTCCAAATATTCATGACGTTTCAAGCGACCAAAACATTTCAATTTTCTTGTTTTATCGTCTTTAGATGCCAACCTTCTTAAACATTCAGTTCTTGACATATTGAAGCATTTGTTCTTTTCTGTATCTAAGATAATCGTAGAACCGATCTATAACATTTATATTTAAAGACATGTATGCGCTGTTCAGCTTGCTTAGTTAGTGTCCAGGTCTTACAGGCGTATTTTGCAAAGGGAAAGGTGCATGCTCTTAAAAATCTAATGTTCGTAGCTCTATCTGTCCTACTCCACAATTTATTCAGTTTTTTCAGTCTTTGAAGAGCAATATATATTCGTCTTTTAATTTCTTTCATTGTGTCACCATTGTTGGTTATTAATGACCCAAGATATTCGAAATTTTCCACCACCTCCAATTTGTCCTCATTAGCACATAAATCTTTCTCCATATTAGAAGAATCTCTATGCAGCATCTTTGATTTTGCTATGTTAAGATATAAGTTGTGGTTTTCATTAGTCTTTTGGGTTGAGGTTATAAGTTTTTCTATATCATTCTGTGATGTGGATAGGAATACTGCATATCGAATCTCTGGTATTTCATCATCATCAATTTTAGGGCATCGAATTGCTCATTGCAAGGTAACCATAACAACCATTGATGAATATAGATCCAAGATATTGAGTTTGTGACACATTCATTTTGTGACACATTCAGTTTGTGACACATTCAGGTTGTGACACAGTCAATTTGGGACACATTCAGTTTGTGACACATTCAGTTTGTGACACAGCCAGTTTGCAACACATTCAATGTGTGACACATTCAGTTTGTGACACATTCAGTTTGAGACACATTCAGTTTGTGACAGATTCGGTTTGGACCACATTTAGTATGTGACACATTTAGTTTGTGACACATTCAGTTTGTGACACATTCAGGTCGTGACACAGTAGGTTTGTGACACATTCAGTTTATAACACAGTCAGTTTGTGACACATGCAGTTTGGAACACATTTATTTTGTAACACATTTAGTTTGTGACATATTCAGTTTGGAACACATTTAGTTTGTGACACATTTAGTTTGTGACACATTCAGTTTGTGACACATTCAGTTTGTGACACATTCAGTTTGTGACACAATCAGTTTGTGACACATTCAGTTTGTGGCACATTCGGTTTGGACCACATTTAGTATGTGACACATTTAGTTTGTGACACATTCAGTTTTTGACACATTCAGGTTGTGGCGCATTCAGTTTGTGACACGTTCAGTTTGTGACAGATTCAGTTTATGACACATTCAGTTTGTGACACATTTAGTTTGTGACACATTTAGTTTGTGACACATTCAGTTTGTGACACATTCAGTTTGTGACACATTCAGTTTGTGACATATTCAGTTTGTGACACATTCAGTTTGTGACACATTCAGCTTGTGACACATTCAGGATGTGTTTGGAATCGTTTGGTTGTCATATTTGTCATGTTAGGGGCTTCAAATGAAAACCTTTTATATATATATATATATATATATATATATATATATATATATATATATATATATATATATATATATATATGTGTGTGTGTGTGTGTGTGTGTGTGTGAGGAAATATATTCTGAAAGGTAAAGAACAAATATCTAATGTTTCAATGTAGTTACCACTGCGTTCAATGCAAGTCCTCCAGCGCCGATAAAGTGTTTGGATTCCTGTAGAAAAAAAAGGGGGGGGGGGAAAGATATGTGTTGCGCGTGTAACCACACACGTACCACTTGCTGTAGTTCTTCATCGGACCGAACAGCTTTGAAACTTACTACTCCATTCATACATTTGCTGAATTGACAGATATGCACCACGATACTGGACCTTCATTTGCTGATGAATTTATATAAGCTTCACCTTTACACTAATTAACAAAAGGATAACAGAAAGCTGCACCTCTTTGGTGCATGTCAATAGTGGGGCGGCAATTTTTACACTGTCCTAATGACATCACCATGTTCGTCTGTAGCGTGGTATTCACCTGCTGAACACTCTTGACATCCTTATGGTAACTGGTGGCTGAACTAGCTGGTTTTGCATTATGCAGTAATGAGTGTGAAGCTGGTGCTTTTCTAGTGACTTCCGCTTTCATCGACGATGAACTGTAATTTTCATGGTGGAGGTCATTCTTAGTTATCTCAAAACCTAGAGCCGATAGAAAACGTCTGATTACATTTTTGGAATCAACAACAAAAAATTACCAAAGAACAGCTATAAACTTAAAGATGCGTGTAGGTAGACCAGTGTTCTTTTTTTTTTTTTTTTTTTGCGTTTGCTTGCTTTTTTATTTTATTTTTGCCCAAGCGTTTTCCATACATGTGCTGCACGCGCAACGACAGTATATCGCGTCTATAATTAATAAGAGGGGAAAAACTAACCGTCGAAAGAACCAGTAACTATGAAATATATCCAACTGGGCCAAGTTCAGTAACAATTTTAACTGATATATAAAAAATATTTAAAAATTAACAAAAAAAAATTATTTAAAAATGGCAAAAAGGAACATTACAAATCAATAAAAATTATGTTAGAATTTACAATCTCCCAAAGAACCGGACTAGCATCTGGCCACACTCATATTAATATGAGTCCTATCACACTCAACACACATTTGAGTGATATGCATTTGGTTTCTTCGTTGGCAATTATTCTTGAGGGCAAATTCTCTCACTGACAATAGTTAAACATTCTCGACTGAACAGCAGTCTCAAACTGTAAACTTTGTCAAATCGATTCCACATCTCGTACTTGGTCTCTGGCGATGTTCACATATATCGACTTCGATTCTTGATATTCAGAAAAATGACTTCATGGATTCCGATAAGAATATATTGACTTCTTTGATGTTGGTCCGATGTTGTTGGTACATATCGAGCCATCAATTATCTCGGCAACATTCTTGAGGATCAATACGGTTTTAAAATTTTGACATATTAGAGCACGCTACAGAAGTCATGCGCCCCAGTGAACAAATAAATATTGGGTTAATAATTGGGTTAATCATTAGGTTAGTCATTAGGTTAATCATTATGTTAGTCGTTGGGTTAATCATTGGGTTAGTCATTTGGTTTATCATTGGGTTAATCATTAGGTTAATCATTGGGTTAATCAGTGAGTTAATTATTAGGTTAATAATTGGATTAATCTTTGGTTTAATCATTAGATTTAACATTGGGTTAATCATTGAGGTAATCATAGGTTAATTATTAGGTTAATCTTTGGGTTAGTTATTGGTTTAATCATTTTGTTAATCATTAGGTTACTCATTGAGTTTATCATTCACTTTATCATTAGATTAATCATTGGGTTAGTCATTGGGTTGCTCATTAGGTTAATCATTGGGTTAATCATTGGGTTATTCATTATGTTAATCATTAGGTTAATCATGGGTCAGTCAGTGGTTTAATCATTGAGTTAATCATTGGGTTAATCATTCGGTTAGTCATTGGGTTAATCATTGGGTTAATCAGAAACATCAGAAACTTTCCAGAAATTAGAAACATCGAGACTTTTTAGGTGAACATCTGGGTGGGAAAGTGACTGCCACTTCCATCAAGGATGAACGGTATGTTTCGTAGAGGACTTTTGTGGTGACATTCTGGTGGCGGCATTATGCACAGTGTGCCTTGGCGGGCTGTTGTTTCTCGAGGCTCCGGTCTTTTTCACTTTTCACATCGGGCAGTGAGGAACATTTTATGTGATATTCACTGGCACAGGAACGGAGCATAATGGGGACGACCCGTTGCTGTGATGTTGGAACCGCAACTGAACTGAACTGAACTGTTTTCTGCTTTACCCGGCCAAATTTAGAACCTCAATTTGGCACGGTTTCTGGGACAACATTCTGAGATGGCAAATTATGGACTTGAAATCTACACAAGCTCAAAAAAAGAAAAAAAAATTACTTGAGGCATATATCAATAGTGAGCTATTGCCAGCGTATGTAAACATATATGTTTGAAATAGCACAAGTGTTTGAAATAGTACAAGGGGTTGAAATAGCACCATTGTTTGAAATATCCTGGGTAAGGTGTGGAGTTCGTTATTTTTTTTTCTGTCTGGGGCAAAAAGAAAACTCTAGCTTGTATAGTTCGCGGCGGCTCAACTAGCCTTAATTCCTCAGGCTCAAGACCCCCCCCCCCCTCCCCTTTTCCAATAATAAAAAAACGTTTCTGCCATACACCGCAAGGTACTATATTGGCAGTAAATGACAGTTTTTGACAGTTTGAAATAGCACAACGGGTTGAAGTAGCACAATTGTTTAAAATAGCACAACGGGGTTAAAATAGCACATTCCTTTGAAATGGACAGCAGGTTGAAATAGTACAATTGTTTGAAATAGCACACCTGTTTGAAATAGCGCAACGGGTTGAAATAGCACAATTGTTTGAAATAGCACAGCGGGTTAAACATCACAATTGGTTGAAATAGGACAATTGTTTGAAATAACACAAAGGGTTAAAATAGCACAATTGTTTGAAATAGTACGACAGATTGAAATAGCACAACGGCTTGAAATAGCACAACGGGTTGAAATAGAACAACGGGTTGAAATAGCACATCAGGTTGAAATAGCACAATTGTTTGAAATAGCACAACGGGTTGAAATAGCACAACAGGTTGCAATAGCACAAGGGGTTGAAATAGCACAATTGTTTGAAATAGTACGACAGATTGAAATAGCACAACTGGTTGAAATAGCACAACGGGTTGAAATAGCACAACGGGTTGAAATAGAACAATTGTTTGAAATAGCACAACAGGTTGAAATAGCACAATTGTTTGAAATAGCACAACGGGTTGAAATAGCACAACAGGTTGCAATAGCACAAGGGCTTGAAATAGCACAATTGTTTGAAATAGTACGACAGATTAAAATAGCACAACGGCTTGAAATAGCACAACGGGTTGAAATAGAACAACGGGTTGAAATAGCCCATCAGGTTGAAATAGCACAATTGTTTGAAATAGCACAACGGGTTGAAATAGCACAACAGGTTGAAATAGCACATCAGGTTGAAATAGCAGCTTGTCCTGTTCTAGACTGATTGGTGTTACCTAACATCTGGAGTAGACTAAGCAGACCGAGAGAGGGATCATGCTGCAAGGGCAACACATTGTCTCTACAATCAGCCCGAGCTTGGTGCTATGTAGCGGTTCAACTCAATCCCACAAACTTTCGTCTGACAAGACGGCAAGGTGCCAGTAGTAGAGATTTAAACTTGATGTGCTATGTCACCATGTTGTGATATGTAAACCTATTGTGATATTTCAGCCTATTGTGCTATTTTAGCTTTTTGAGCTATTTAAACCTATTGTGCTATTTCAGCATGTTGTACAATTTCAATCTAATGTGCTATTTTAACTATTGTACTATTTCAACCTATTATGCTATTTCAAATTTATATCAATATTTTGTGAGTGCTATTGAGTCTCCGTGGCGAAGTGGTCAAGCCATCTGCCTCGGGTTCCGAAGGTTGAAGGTTTGATTCCACGCCGCATCCTTTTGTTCACGAATGCATTTGTTCGGAGACTCCGGAGGGTCGTCGCTGTAAATACGGAGTTCATGCTTTGTGCGACGCTTTCCGCGCTGCGGAAAGAGACTGAGCCAGATGGGATAAAACCCGGTGCAATGAAGACGACCCTGGCGACTTTTAAGCGACTTTTAAGCACGCTTAAAATGCGCGCTTGAAGCGTGCTCTTTCAACATATTGTGCTATTTCAACCAGATATATTTACATCAAAAACTAGATCCGTACACATCCTCTGGCAACATCCCATCTCATATCTACCCCCAAGTCGAGTTGTGTTTTGTTTCCTTTATGGAGTTTGCGTAGATTCCGTAATTTGCCATCAGCTGTCCCAGATTTATTATGTTTTGGTGAGTAGGTGAGCAAATATAGTCTTTCCTCTCCCTTTCTCTATGCCTTTCAGTCACTTTGATATCAGTAGGAATAATTACCAGAGAGACTGTTACACTCTTCCCTAAACTATTAACCAGGAAGAGAACAGTCGTCAGGGAGTGTCAAAATTATACTCTTTGACTCTTGTCGACATTGTTGACTGGGATAGTCGAGGATGTCTGAAACAAACCTCACGAACCTGAGAACTCTGCAGGAGGACATTGGGCTGTGCCTTCTGTCCGGATCATCCTCTTGACTTTATAGGCTAGGAAAGAAGGCTAGGAATGATAGGTAAAGAAGCTATGTAATCACTTCTGTCCAGTCTAGGGCTGAAGATGTCCGATTGACAGGTCTAACATATGGACTTGCTTTTACACAGCTCGTAGACCATGAGCAAGTAGGAGTACCCGTTTAGCCTCCCGATCAGGGTTACGTGAAGCCATGGGTGCAGGTGGTGGGTGAGGTTGAAGAGCAACCGACAGATAGTTGTGGGTTATGGTCTCCACCTTCACGACGGCAGGCAGTGGATCTCCTTTTCTGAGGAGACAATGGCTACGGTCATTGAACAGTATGGTCACTGCTAAGAAGGAAACTAACTTCTTCACAGATACTAAGAACATTATGTTTTGCGATACAATTGAAACGAGAAAAGAGTGTTGAAGTGCTACATAGAACCTATACTTGTATATGGATGTGAAGCGTGGACAATGAGCAGACAAGCTGAAAAACACCTGATGGCTGTGGAAATGTGGTTTCTGAGGAAAATGCAAAGAATACCATGGACAGACAGAAAAACCAATGAAAAAGTCCTACAAGAAACAAATGCAGACCGTAAACTGATTAGAGACATTAGACATAGACAGTCAAAATTCTTTGGGCATGTTATGAGAAGAAATGAATTGGAGAACTTGGTGACAACTGGCAAGGTCAAAGGGAAAAGACCAAAGGTAAGACCAAGAATTAAATACCAGGATGGCTTGGCCACATGGCATGGTCGAGACAGAATCACGGAGCTGATCCACGACTTTGGTGATAGAGTGAGATGGTAAAACATGACCGCCCACACTTATCGGCATGGCACATGATGGATGGATTGAGACCGTGAGAGAGGGAGTGAGAGAATGTGACATGTAGTCTATTCTAGGAATTGTTTGTGTAGGTGAGTACCCCTGAGTTGTTTTGTTCTAGGGTGTCACTTTTCTCAATAGACCTGACGAACTAGGTCAATTCTCTGCATAATGTGGCAAGACGGGGATGGGATCCAATAGATGATGACCTGACGAACTAGCTCAATTCTCTATAGAATGTGGCAAGACGGGGATGGGATCCAATAGATGATGACCTGACGAACTAGGTCAATTCTCTATAGAATGTGGCAAGACGGGGATGGGATCCAATAGATGATGACCTGACGAACTAGGTCAATTCTCTGCATAATGTGGCAAGACGGGGATGGGATCCAATAGATGATAACCTGACGAACTAGGTCAATTCTCTGTATAATGTGGCAAGATGAGGATGGGATCCAATAGTCGCAAGCCTATAATTTTTGTTTGGTTTGGTTTTCGCGCTCGCTCGCTTTTGAAATCAAGCATAGTCTTCTTCTTCTTATTACGAAATGCTGGACTTTTTCCGCAGACGGTCCTACCCAGAGGACGTCTTGTCCACAGCTTTCTGTCGCTTAACCCAGGTCTCGCGGGGAATGTCCCTCGCCAAACATACGCGACCTCCGAACAATGAACCCAAGCTTATCCTCACCTTCCATCCACATGCCTATGCCATCAAGCACATTTTCCTGAGACACTGGTCCATCTTGGAATCCGATCCAACCACTCGTAAGGTATTCTCCAATGGCCCCAGGGTAATTTTCCGCGGTAACCAGAGCTTCAGAGACCACATTGTGCATAGTCGCCTCCCCACGGTTACTTCATCCGTGGGAACATTCGAATGCCATCGTAAGAACTGTCTGACATGCCCATACGTTGTTCAGAAACCAGAGATTGCATTTCCCCGAGGCTCCTTCACCTTGAAAGATTCTTTCACTTGTACATCCCGCAATCTGATTTATGTTATCATCTGCAAACGATGTGACATGAAATACATTGGCCAAACGGGCAGACGTCTTGCTGATCGTTTTAGAGAACACATCAGAGACATTAATCAGGGCGCTGACAAACCTGTCCCCAACCATTTCAATTCCTCCAACCATAATGGAGTCGACGATGCATGTGTCACCGCATTAAAACCCTGCTTCTCCAATAGCTCAGTCAGACTTAAAATTGAATGCCAGCTAATCAACAATCTGGGATGCATCCATCCAGCAGGTATCAATACTGTTGTGGACGCTACGGTATAACTGTGGCATCTTCCCCAATTGTTTACACTATCTATCACTATGCTGCCCCCCCCCCCATATCTAGACCTAACTGTCCCCACATCCCTATATTTTCATAGCAGACTGTTCACATAATTTTGGCTACTTAAATCCTTTTTGGCAACCCCCTTTTAATTCTGCAGCCAACGAGCGCCTTCGCAGCTGGCCAAGTCACTTTTTCAGCCCCACATGGCACAGTGATAGGTCGTGTGTGTGTGTTTTCGTTGTTTGCTGTATTTCGTTGTTAGCTATGTGTTGTCATTGACAAAGATTCTGAGAATCGAAACGTCAGTGTGTCGTATTGTACGCGTTCGTGTGTATTTTATTTTATTTTATTATTCATTTTATATATTTATTGAGTGTTTCTGATTTCGGATTTTCACCTGTATTTCGCGATACGTGGATCTCCTTGTAAGGTATGTGCAACGTTGTTGTTGTTTAGTACGTTTTTACTCGCAGGAGTTTAATATACCTATTTGTTTCCAATTCATATTCTTCTGCGTTCATCCGGAGTTTTTTTTTTTTCGGACGTGATTGCGTTGTGCCTGTTTAAAGCAGAGCTGCGTTCTTGCGCCGTTAGGCCGACACATCCGACTTCTGCGGGCATTTGTTGACCGGGTTAACCTTCCCGGGGAAGCATAGTCTATACATGATACGTCTAGTAGCACTGGGCTGAATTCTGTGGGTGGATTAGCTTTCCCTGTTGCCAGTGTCCCTTGCCATCAGGCGAGCCCACCCTGACTTCAGAGGTACTTGTACTTTACGTCCCCAAGTCAAGGACGAGAAGTCATCATTTTAGTCCAACTGACACGTGTAGGGGTTGAACCCTCTAGCTCAGCATCAGCACACCGGATGTTTCCAAACCGGCCTCGCATTGACTTTCAAGAGAGGCCATACATGGGAATGGTCCATGGAGGAGTAGTTCTCACATCACATGACCGTACACGGCGACAACTGGGCTTATATATATATATATATATATGGTCGGTTTATAACGAGTCATGACCGCCCACGCTTTCCGGCATGGCACATGATTGATTGATAGCAGAAAAACCCTGGCCATCACCCGGGAAAGGTGGACAATGGCGTTCTGTCAGTCCTGTTTGTATTTGTTGTCGGCCCATCTGGATCGCGGCTATAAGAATAACCAAAGTTCTGCCCTGTGTCATTAGTTGATTTATTGGCAGTCTTTGATCTATTGAACCGTAATTGTGAAATTATTACTTTGATAGTTCCGTTTTCAAAACTCCAGCGCCGTGCCAAGATACAGCTTCGAAAAAATGTTTGTGTAGTGGACACAGCGTGGATGAAAACAACAGTTAGTTGTGATTGTAGGGACAATTAATATGGTGTGGTAAATTTAATGAAATTAGATTTTATACACATTGAATAAGTGTTCCTGGAGCTTTACGTAAATAAGCATAATAACATGAAGTGTGGATATAGCACATTATAAAAAGTACTTCTAATGGTGAAATTAACTAGTAGTGTGATAATTGGTTGTACAGTTTCACCTGCGTAAATATCCCAAGCTAGCAGAAATTTAAGGTGTGAGATACAAAATATATGTCATACATTATTACATGTTCTAATACCTCAAATCATGCCAGGCCACACGGTGTCATACCAACCATGCTGGAACGACATTAAATGTTTTGTAATTGGTTGCTGAGGATGAATATTCCTAACAGTTAGTTATTCCTTCTTCTTGAGCCTAAGGCGGCGCGTAGGGCAGAAGTCAAGGCTCTCCATGTCCGGCGGTTCGCTGCTACCTGTTGTAGGTCCTGGATGTTCACTTGGCCGTTGAATGAGCCTTCTTTGATGATGGTTCTACGCAGGGTCTCTCTTGGTCTTCCCCGTTTTCTTTTCCCTACTGGTGACCATAAGAGGGCTTGGTTGGGGAGTCTTGTCTTGTCCATTCTGAGTATATGGCCGATGTAGTTCCAACGGTGTTTTCTTATAAAATTGGATACAATTTCTTGTTAGTCTCTTGTCTTATTTGCCTATTGGTTCTGAAATCTGTCCAGTGGATGTTTAGAATTCTTCTAAGAAATTTGTTCTTAAATAACAGTGAATGATGGAAATTATAATCATGTATGTACTATGTGTAGTATGTTGTGACATTTTTTTCAGTCCAGCCTCTGAAAATCGCGAAACATAGCACAGATACAGAGAGAAAAATAGTCCAGCGTTAAACCGTGTATGGACAAGGAACACCTGTTGATTTTATTTTAACATTAGTCCATTTTCCATCTGCTCCATTTTATAAAATGGGAACGGTTAGAGTTGACAGCAACATCTAAATATAGCTGTGACATTCAACATCTGTCGTTTGATCTTGGGGCCAAGGAAAGGGGCGACCACTGGGAAAGTTAATTCCCTTGGGTCAAATAGTTCCCTTTGGGTTTCTACAAGGCCTGAGTTGTCAAGGTTATCCCCCTTTTTATCATTGGAGATAACTGCAAGTTACTTCCCCCATGACGCTACCCCAAACAACACGCCTACGTAGGAGTGACGTCATGTTTGAGGCAACATTATGATGTTCTCATTGGAAGCGACACAGTCAACATCAATATAACATAAAATATGATAATTAGGAAGATTAGAAATTGCCTGAAGAGAATTTCTGTTGAGGTGCAGTCTACATAAATGCCCTGACCTAACCAGATGTGTTGGCCAGTTCGGCTGTCGTTATTTTGGTGGTGTTGTGAATTATAAATTCATGAGAGAATATTCATGATTATTGTTGTTAAGATGGAGACTAGAGTTAACTTAAGACTATTATATATTATAGTTTACTTTGAGAATATCTAAAGAAAATCCTCGAAGAATTAGGTCAATTTCTTTGACTTAGGAAGTGTCTATCTGGTCGGCTCATGCTCTTTATAAGGAATGATATTCTTGTCTAATGGTTATTCGGTCTTCCTGTGTAGATGGTGAGTGGGAAAAGATCTACCTTGCTATTTTCTAGTATACCACTCGTATTCTTTTAGGGAGATACTTTTCTCGAGAAGCTCGTACAAACACTTGTCTTTATGTTCATATGAGACTCTTTCTTAGTATGTATGTTCTTGCGTACAGAATCATTGATGAGTTCATTTATAAATATATGCATGTAATAGGAGTTTGCCTATATCTATATATGGGAGAAGAGAATAAATGCCAAGACGGAGAAATGGCATCACTCTTGCTGATGTCCACCAGATATTCTCGGCGCTAGAACCTTGAAAGAATATGACTGATTCTCCTCGATAAGGAAGGAGTGCGAGAAGAAATATTATGTCGATATGAGGCGGAGGGACTGCATCGGATGTGAGATGATGGGGCCTATAGAGCCAGGTCTGAGTGACTCACCCTTGTGTTCTAATCACGTCAACTTCTCTCTCTCTCTCTGTCTCTTTCTCTCTCTCTCTCTCTCTCTCTCTCTCTCTCTCTCTCTCTGTGTGTGTGTGTGTGTGTTGTTGTTGTTGTTGTTGTTGTTTGGTGATTGTTTTATTTTCCCCTCCCCTTTCCTGTTTCTATGGGTATGGCTATATTGTTGGGCACCGTGGTTTCTTCCTCGAGCTGACATGGTCTTTATTTGAATGAAAATAGGACATTTTTATAAATGATGATTACTGGCAATTGGAGGGCAGGGAGAGAAGATGCTTTTCCAGTACAGGAAGAATAAATTTCCTCTTTACCATCACTGGCCTCTCCATTGTCCGAAAATCAACCCCAGCATGATAAACGCCGCTGGACCTCATTTATCACCACTTTATGTTTTCCCCCGTGCCAGCACCTGCAGGCTTATGAACTTTCGCACCCCCTTTGTTATTAGTTATGAACATTCATTCTCCCTGTCTGTAAGGCATGGACATTCATACTCTCATACGGAAAGGAACTTTCGCACCTCCTTTGTTATTAATTATGAACATTCATTCTCCCTGTCTGTAAGGCATGGACATTCGTACTCCCATACGGAAAGAAACTTTCGCACCCCTTTGTTATTGGTTATGAACATTTATTCTCCCTGTCTGTAAGGGATAGACATTCGTACTCCCATACGGAAAGGAACTTTCGCACCCCCTTTGTTATTTTTTTTTTTAAATACGCATATCCTTTACAGGACATCGCTGTCAACAGCAGCATCTTTCAGCTGTCTGTTGATTTCTTGGCAAGATTACGCTCAGTAGTTTGCCATTGCTTTCTGAGCGGCCGGCTCAGTTATCCTGCAAGTCACCAGCGGGGGTCGAACCGCCTCCAGCTCTCGCCCCGCTACGAGACTCTGCGTGATAAACGGGATTGCGGAGAAAGTGTTGTAACCCCTCGGCCAGAGATACCGGCCCTTTGTTATTGGTTATGGAAATTCACACCTTCTGTTTGTTAAGAACAAACAATGGACTATGTAGTTTAATTGGACATGAACAGTTACACCGTTCAATTTACTCATGGACGGTGTTCCTGTCAAACCATGAACTTTTCCCGTGAGAACTAGAAAACCCTTATCATTTCAGTGGAGCAAGGAAGGTGGTGATTTCATTCCGTCATCACACCAAAATATGGATAGTTAATTAATTAATTGGACATAATTGCTAGTGTTTAATAAGATGCTATCATTCATTTTTATTGTGGCTGTTTGATTATGCCATGTTCTATGAACTTGCAGATATTTTCTTCCTTTCCCCAGGTTATCTTAATAATAATGGTGTTTGTTAAAAACAATACTTGATTTTTTTTACTTGTTAGTTTATGTTTGAGTTTTTTTTTTTTTTCCATGTGTGTTCACATTGATAAGATTAGCCCAGGGACAACACTACTATGGAGCGGACTGTGGGCTGGAAAATCACACGGACTCTCGGTTTACAAAGAGTGGGAACTCTCCTCTCGAAGATTCGGTAAACTTCCAGGCTTTATTGGCGTGTGTTAGGAAACATTACTTTATACTTAATCTATACCCCTAGACAGTCTTTTTGAGCCAGTTCACGTTTGATGATTCTTTTCCTTACATCTTCAACCACCACCCCAATGTACTCGTCAGGAATGTATTCCACACGATTACACTGTGGCACTAATGTTTTAATGGCTAAATTGACATGTGGTTTAGCCACGTGGGTTGTAACAGGAGAGAAAGAACTACAGTTGTATATGGTGCTAGAAGTGGGTATTCAGATAGCGAGATGAATCACTATAGTGCTTCAAAATACTAAAATCACGCAGAGTCATTTGGCAGATTCACCATTACGGTCACACAGTAAAATAATTTGTTATTTAGTAAAAGTTGAAGTGGGGCGTCACATCTAAGACAAGAATGCAATGGTGGTTGTGCTAGAGCAGTGGTTCTCAACCTTTTTTGGCCCGTGCCCCCCTTCACCATATTTTCAGAACGTCATCCCCCCCCCTCTTCGTATTTCCTACCTAAAAATCCTGCCCCTCCCCTACACAGTATACGTAATAATGGAAGCTAAATTTCATATCGCATACTAAAACAAGTCTAGACGTCCACATAAAACATGATTTGTGGGTCTACTTACTTTATAAATTGAATTTTAGAAGGGTTAGACGTACAGAACCGTAAAGTATGAAGGAAAAAACAATATCAAGTAATCGGTTCTTGTATTAACGCGATCTTGAAATAATCTTAATTCCCCCCTGGAAACCCTAAAATTCCCCCCTGGAGAGGAATTCCCCACTGGTTGAGAACCACTGTGCTAGAAGCTGTGCTATTTTGTTAGTGGCATCATTGTGACGGGTTCTATGTGAAGTAAATGATGGCGCTTGCCATATCATGGAAATCCTGTGGTATAGCGCTGCCTGCCACCTATTGTGGGGGGGGGGGAGAAGGGTTTATGCATACTAGTTATGCCACATGAGACGTAATAAAGGGAGATGTATAACCGGTGTGTCACAGGAGGAATGGAAAAGAGAGAAGACAACAGGACATCTGTTGTCCGATCATAAATTATAGTACACTAATTGTGGTTGGCATTAGACAACTCTGGTTGACAGTAGTTTACTATAATAATATCAGATGTGGTATGTTGGCATATTTGAGGCGTTGATGTGCGGCAGCCGTGTTCAACCATGGACATTTCAGAAGTAGATAATTGGTCCCAGGCCACATGGAAATTGACATAAGTTGAGGTTTTTAGAAGATGAAGAGGGCGATGTACATTCACTCTACTGATCTAGAAGTCAGGTGTATGTGTGAGTGTGAGTGTGTGTGTGCGTGTGGGTGGGTGGGTGGATGTGTGTGTGTGTGTGTGTGTGTGTGTGTGTGTGTGTGTGTGTGTGTGTGTGTGTGTGTGCTGCATTTGATAGTTAAATGTGTTTATAACTGGAAAAGTTAAATCTAATTTTTTACCACTGGAGCGTGTACAATCTCTTTGTGATAGTTCCACTGAATTGTAGGCAATATATAAGTGAATATTGTGCTACATTGTAAGTCTGAACAGGCTGTATTATTTGCAGTAGAAAATAATATGATTAGTTTTAACAACATCAAGTGTTATTTTGTGATGGCAATGATACGACTGCAGAGGGTATAGGGACAACTACAAGGTTGATGAAGCCATTGTTAACTAGATAAGCTTGGGGTAGAACTGTCATGTCATCCAACAAATGTTGAGTGTAAAATATGAGTCAATGAACAGCTAAGTTTAGGTGTGGGAGCAGCTATGGCGGTGGGAACTAAGCACTAAAAGGGTACTGAGCACTTTTCTCTATCTATCTCGTGCATGTGTATGTGTGTGTGTGTGTGTGTGTGTGTGTGTGTATGTGTGTGTGTGTGTGTATGTGTGTGTGTGTGTGTGTGTGTGTGTGTGCGAGAGATAGAGAGAGAGAGAGAGAGAGAGAGAGAGAGAGAGAGAGAGAGAGAGTTAGTGAGAGAGAACGAACGAACGAATGGAACGAACGAGCTGTGATGTCACCCAGCAAGTATTGGATGTAAAATATAAGTATCGATGCAAAGCTAAGTATGGGTTCTATATCTCTAGACCTCTCGTGAGTGTGACTATATGTGTTGTTTGTGTGTCTGTGTGTGTGTGTGTGCGAGAGAGAGAGAGAGAGAGAGAGAGAGAGAGAGAGAGAGAGAGAGAGAGAGAGAGAGAGAGGGAGAGAGAGAGAGAGAGAGAGAGAATGTATGTATTTCTGAATAATTAGAAATGTAACAGTCCTGACAATTTGTTCATGATCTTAAATGGTCACAAATCATTAGGTTCGTGGCAGTGTCCGTCATTCATCCATGATTTTAAATTGTAAGTTTTCTTGTTGGGTAATGTATGCGTGTGCAGAAACGAGCAAAGTGGACACATCTGATCGATGATGGCATTATGATCGTACAGGTCCTTGTATTCCAGGTACTTGCTGTACGTGTCTAAATCAGCGGCCAAATCTTTTAAATGAAGAGCCAAATCCTTTGGCGTTTTAAAGTGAGCAGAGTTGATGTAGGTAAAATTGGGGAAATGTTTGTCGTAATCAGCTCTGCCTCTCACAACAGGGATCACAGTGATATTACTTTCAAATATCTTAAAGAATTTCTCCGTGACGTAGTCTGTGCATAGAGAGTTCTCGAAGGACAGGTAGAATTTATATTTGGTATTCCAGTCGTAACAGTTGCTGCTGTTCCTGAAACACGGGCGCCCACAGCCTCCAAGTATGTCCACATCAATGTATTTCTGCGAATAGTGTATACAATCAATATTAATTGGGGAAACCTTTGAGGCCACTACGACAGTTCATAAATAAACACAGATGTATTGTTTGACACTCATAGAAGTAGAAGCAGGAAGACTAGAGGACACACAAGACAACATTGAAAGATTAGTTACCGATAGAGATTTGAACGTACCACATCCAAATGACTTAAGCGCCTCGCAGTAGGAACAAGTGCACTTCGACGCATGGTCAAATACACACCTCTAAAAAAGGTGTCTATATTAGCCAGGTATATCATCCACACGAACCCACAACCATTGAATGTGGACAGAATTCGTATCTACCCATTAAAAATAGCACCATAGGTCTCAGAATGGTAGTGTTGGGTGTCTTGAGATATCCTGCATCATGACACTAATGCCTTGCGCTAGGGCCAGTTTGGTTGTATGTGGCCAGAGCCTTTGCATGAGCGGCTCTGATCAAAGATCCTCTCACTCCGGGTGTCTGAACTGTCCTAATCTCTCCACATTATATAGCCCAGTTCACATTTGACCCAATGACTAACCAAATGATCAACCCAATGACTAACCCAATGATTAACCCAATGATTAATCCAATGATTAATCCAATGCATAACCCAGTGATTAACCCAATAATTATCCCATTGATTAATCCAGTGACTAACCCAATAATTAAGGTAATGATTAACCCAACGACTAACCAAATTACTAACCCAATTACTAACCCAATGATTAACCCAATATTTATGTGTTCACGGGGACCAACGGCTTCTATAGCAGTCTCTAATATGTCAACATTTAAACCCGTATTGCTCCTCAAGATTCCATATTGTTGCCGAGAAAATTGATGTTTCGTTATATACCAAGAACATCGGACCAACACCAGAGAAGTCAATATATCTTATCGAAATCCAAGAAGACATTTTTTCTGACTATCAAGAATCGAAGTCGATATACATGAACATTGTCATAGACCAAGTACGAGATGGGGAATTGATTTGACAAAGTTTACAGTTTGAGACTGCTGTTCAGTCCAGAACATTTTGCTATTGTCAGTGAGAGAATATGCCCTCAAGAATAACTGCCAATAAAGACATCGAAACGACATTACTCACAGGTGTGTTGAGTGTGATAGGATAGACAGCTGGGATGTTAATATGAGTGGGCGTCCGATGATTGTCCACTTCTTTGGGAGATTGTAAATTCTAACATAATTTTTAGGGATTTGTAATGTTCCTTTTTTGCATGTTTTTCTTTCATAAATTTTCAGTTACAATTGTTATTGGACTTGACCCAGCTTGTTGTCTAATAATGGCAGACTGAAACATTTCATGGTTACTTGGTTTTCTTTTCTCTTATTAATTATAGAGATGTTATTTAGTCGTTGGCCGGTCTCCTTGCCCTATGAGTTAAACGACTTTCTCCGTAATCCCGTTTATCCACTGAGTTAACGCAGCGCGCGAGAATCGCTAGCTGTTCCCACCGCGTTGGTGACTTACTGGATAAGTGAGCAGGTGGCTCAGAAAGCATTGGCAAACTACTGAGCGTAATCTTGCCAAGAAATAAACAGCAGCGGTAAAATGCTTGTAAATAGGATATGCGAAGGAAAATATTTAGTTATTGCGCGTGTAGCACATATATGGACTATGCCTGAGTTCAAAGCGAGGAAACGCCACATAAAACGTCACAGTATTCTTCCCAGTATTAACATAAAGTGGATGGGTCATCTGAGGTGATCTTCATGTTAGAGATGTGGGCAAGCTAAGCTTAGGTAGAGGTAGTTAATCATCCCTTCATCTGGATATAAACCTATCTCCATTTCTTTGTGTGATAGCACCAAACCAACGCATCTTGGTTTGGCGTGTCTCAAGATAAAAATCTGGGCAACGCCGGAAACGCCACTTGTAACAAAGCAACCTGGAGATCTATTTTTGTCTGAGGTTGCCCCCGGCTAGTTTGGCGAAAACAAGAGTGCCGTCCTGCCCGGTTTGTGAAAATGAGAGATGTGGGCAGTGTACTCTGTTTCGTCTTGTTCAGTTGTGGGAACAATTCCCTGAGTTAATCTGTGATCAACTGATGTCTTTACAAAGCTGTAAGTTTAAAATGTTTAATTTAATAAAGATTGATTAAATCGCAGCACACGCCAGGTTACCAACTTGAAAGTGTTTGCGTGGTGAAACAGGCATGGGTTTACATAATTGTTAGTTGAGATGGTAGGGACAATGAAGTATAAAATAAATAGATAATATGAATAAATGCTATTGAAATGGACTGTTCTACAGAATGATTTAGCGTCCCTAAAGACTTATGAGAATAAGAGTTAACAGGTTAATATATAGAGATGTAAGCAATCAGACAGGCTGATGTGAAATATGTAGAATAGGTCATTGGTGGTGAATAAGTATCATAGAGAATGATGTCATGTCATACCAACCAAGATGATATAGACATGTAGATGATGCTGATTATGAAGATGAGATGATAATGGCTGAGTGATTAACGTAAACACATCTAGACTGTGGTCAGTGAAAGGCAAAGTACACGATTATATACTTAAATTGGATTGTAATCAGGCAAGGTGTCGTGAAGTGGGGTATGATAAATTGGGATGTTTCCATAGTTAAAATCAAATAGGCAGTGTGCTTGATGTTGTGGTTTTCCTATGTAGACATTCCAAGCTAGCAGAAATGTAGGGCATACAATGTGTGGGGCCATAAATTATAGTTGAAAGTAAAAACTACATCATGCCACATGATGCATGCTGTTGGCAAGGGGGTGAATGCTTGTGAGATTGCTAGAAATGAAGGCCACTTAATAACAGAGAGTGGTGAGAATCATATGTGTATGTGTATACAGCAGCAGGATATGTTTGCAGGATTATTCTGTGACAATGATGGGCATAAGATTGTGTGTTTGGTAAATTGTTGGGTATAAACACTTCTAAACAACAATGAGTAGGGGAAAATAGCCATAATCATGTGTAATATTTATAACATATGTAAAGCAGAGAAGAGTACTTACATGTTATATGTGGCAATGATGGGTTAATGGTTAAGCTATGTAGTTAGAACATGTAGGTAATAAATAGAATTGAAGGAAATCATGTATTGAATTGTAAGGACGCCATGCAGATTGATAGCGACGAGGCGTAGGAAATAATGCACCTTTAATATGCGGGGTGCGTATCAACAATCATAATTTAATCATGATAACTGAGAATGAAGTGCGGCTTTACTGAGGGAGGACAGTCAGGTGTATCTGGAACTTTTAGTATTAGTAAAGGAGTTTATCAATTAGCATTGAAGTCTGGTGTCACATCTGTTACCTGAATGCCGTAATGTTTGCACCGGTGTATCAGACTGGGAGTGGAATCATATGGCTGAAGTTGTATGTGTAGTAAAACATGGTGCTTGTTGTACCATGGAAAGAATGTGATTTAATGCTACGGACCACCTTTCGCAAAGATATTAATATGTAATTGTCATGTGACATGAAGCGTAAGGTAGCAAAATTTATAACCTGTGTATCACAGAAAGAATGGGGAATATAGGGCATAAATGTACATCTGTTGCCTATTAACAAAGTATATTACACTGATAGTGTTTGGCCTTAAACAGCACTTGTTGGTCATTAGTGTGGAATAATGACATAATATATAGTACACTGGTTGTTGTATTAGTACTGATATTCTGTATCTACCAATGAACATTGTTATGCATATGTTCTGTCTCATATGAATGGAGCACTCTTACCATTGTTTTGTACTTTCTCTTGATACTATTGTGGGATTATTTATGGGCTGTCTTAGTGGCCTCAGAATTCAATTGAGTTCCTGTATAATACATGTTTATCTTTAACTTTCTGTGAATTTTGTGATCCATCTATGTGCAAGTGTTGCATTTTCACATTCTACAAATATGGTGATTCCACATTGTATATGTGTCTATTGCTTTTCATAGTTAGACACGTTTTGCTTGTTGGTTGTTAGTTTGTAATGCTAATCAAATGCTTTAACTTGTATGGTGTCATATTGGTGTTGATATCCTTTATCAAAACATGGACATTGCAGGAGACGTTTGTCCTATGTCGTATAGCATCCCACATAATTTGAGGTAATTCAACTACAGAAGCTGGATATGAAAATCTACTATACTGAGCTGCAAGAATAGAGATATAAGTTCATGTATGTCCCCTGCCTCTCTTAGTTATATATGTTTACATCTGGGTAAATGAGATCTAATCTTCCATTGCTGGTGTGTGTAGGATCTGTGTAAGGTCGCTACACTGAACTAAAGGAATTCTGTAAGTGAATGCTGTGCTGCATGGGAAAATAGAATAGACTGAGATTTTTGCATTAGAATGTGTTCCATCCTAGCAATATAAGCGGCGCCACAACTGGAGAAGACCACAACGTGGATGATCTGATGATGCAACATTGATTGCTGCATTTAACAATTAGAGATGTAGTCACCTTGAAGAAGAATGAGGCAGTAAAGAATGATCATGCCAGACATCAAGGGTTACCTCAGAATAGCAGTAGTACAAATGGAGGGAATAGCAAAATGGATAATTAGATGTGGTATATTTATGATCTATGGGTTAATTCATATGTTGTATTGTATGTGCTCATTGCTTCATGTGTTTAATATAATTTCTTTACAATGATAACCATAGATTGTGTTTTCCATTGTTACAGGAGTGGCTGGCTAGTTAGTATCAGCAGGCCTTGGTTCATGGTGGTGTAGTTATTTGTGTCACAACTCTTTTGTTTATGTCGCGTCTTAAGATTTATGTTGTGTAACTTATGTTTTTGTAGTGTCTTATTGTTTTCTTTGTCAAAGACCTTTATTGTGTCATCCTACTCGGCTACTGTTTGGAGCACCAGTGTTGTGGTTCTTGGTGTACCCTGGTGTCTTAAGTTCTGTTGACTGAATAGGGGTCACCCTTGGTTGATGTTTGATATATGCAGTTGTATGTTGTTTCTGTAATTGAACATCAGTTATTGAATGTATTATTCAGTGTGTTCGAACACAAATTGTCACCAAAATGTGTAGCTGTTGATAAATAAAGAGCTATTTTTGTACTGTTCTTTATTTGTTTGTTTAGCTTCTTTAAGTTTTTACAACCACTATTTCTACCACAATCTAATACCTTAATCCACTGCTTGGGCTCTAACATGGTGGTTCATGTGTGAACATCTATAAAATAGTTTTTGCCTCTGTCCAAGATCTCGTACCTTCTTATCTAATTACTATATCTTTGTTTGTCAGTTGAGGGCGATGTGAGGTTCTCAATTTCTCATCTTTGGCTGTAACGAAGTCAGAGTTACTCTCTATCTCCTAGCACCGAAGCAAAGGAAGCATCAGTCTTTCCCTTATCTTTTCCCCTCGGCTACATTTGTTCGTAAACGAACTTGGCGCGTAATGTTCACAGTTGTTTTGATAGGAACAAAATGCATAAACCATGATAATATTATCTAAAATGGTAATAACATGTCGGAATCATCATTATTATCAATATGTACCATGCCGATACGCGTGGGATGTCATGTTTCGCCATCTTACATGATCACCAGAGTCGTGGATCAGCTCTCTGTTCTTGTATCGACCACGCCATGTGGTCAAGCCATCCTTATATTTACTTCTCTGCCTTCCCCTTGCTATTTTCCCCTCAATCTTGCCAGTTGCCACTAAGTTCTCTAATTTATTTCTTCTGATAACATGTCCCACAAATGGTTGACTGTCTGCGTCTAATTTTTCCAATCAGTTTGCCGTTTTCATTTGCTTCTTGTGGGTATGTCGGAATAGGATCTAGAAACGCCAAAATATGTCATTGCCACGGGGCGTCTGCTGAGGGATAGCGTTATTCTTTCCTCCTCTTCCAGTCGCCACGGTGGTTACTTCTCCATGCTATACTTAGCTGATTATTGGACTTTGCAATTCTATACACAGTTCACCAACTTACTATTAAACACAACTCTGCTCTCCTGTAAGAATATAACTCGGACTCGAATTTAGGTTTCTGTCACTATATTCACCTCAACACCATAACCAGGACATATCATATGCACCATCATCTATTCAACACTGTAATCACATCACATTGTTAAATACTAGTTAACATAAAAGAGTGGCACAATTTTGGCCATTACTGAACGTGGTCCGCACTAGACGAAACCCACGAATAGACTAGAATAGAATAGACTTCGCGATCCCGTTGGTTCGCTCCGGTGACAATCTCGCTCGCCATGTGGGTCATGATTTCCGATCGTCCCGTCCCTCTGTGTGACTTTTCGACACTATGCCATGAGGTACAATTCAACCCATGGCAGTCATCGTTTTTAAAAAGATCGAAATATATACAATTAAACACAACATATAATTTTATCATACTAGAAACATACTAGAAATAACTTTCACGTCATCATGGCACCTGGGAAACTATAGGACATGTCCTAGATTACACTGCTCCTGTCACATGTACTCGCCTGGGCAGTTGGTGGGAGGCATACGACAATGACATACCTCACCCGTGTATAGCATTACCAAACCCTGGACATACCTCAACCTCATTACCACACCCGGGATATACCTCAGACTTGTGGAGCATTACCACACCAGGGATATACCTCAACCGTGTGGAGCATTACCAAATCTGGGGATACCCCAACCGTGTTGAGCATTACCAAACCTGGAATACTTCAACCGTGTGCAGCATTACCACACCCGAGAATACCCCAAATTTGCGGAGCATTAAAACACCCAAGACATACCCCAACCGTGTGAAACATTACCAAACCCGGGACATACCTCAACCGTGTGTAGCAATACCACACCCCGGACATACCTTAGACTTGTGGAGCATTACCACACTCGGGACAAACCTCAACCGCGTGACGCATTACCACTCCCGGACCTAATCCTACCTGGACCACACGTGCTGTGTTGAAACACCGACGTGGTTACATTCTAGTATGTCTCGCCACAGATGTGCAGATCCAGTCAACACCTTGCACACCCCGTTTCTAACCCTGGGCCGGGAAGGGGTGCTTTGCTGCAATACATTTCCCGTGGAGATGATACTGCTGTACAGGATCTAGATACAAGTCTATGTAGAAACCTGATGGGCTAACGATGAGTGGTTAGAAGGGCCGAGTGTAAGACGGGCTTGCGTGCCAAATTTGTGACCCTTTAAATGTCATTCTTTTACTCCCGTAGATTGATTGATTGATTACTCCCGTAGATGCAAACGCTTATTTGGGGCTCAGACTGCCTGGACACTAATGCATCGGAAATAAGAGTCAAACAGTAAGTCTTTTAGAGGATCCACCAAGAAACCTACCACCCAAACCACTAACATGCCTACCCACCGATCTGCTTACCTACCTATCTACCAATCAGCTATCAAACCTACAAATCAATCAACCGATCACCCAGCGACCAAGTCAACCAGCTATCTAGACAACCAACTAACCAATCAATCAACCAACCAGCGACCCAGCGACTCAGCCAACCAACCAACTAACCAGTCAGACAACCAACCAGCCAGCCAATCAACCAATCAATCAGCCAAACAACCAACCAACACATCAATCAACCAGCTAACCAACCAACCAACCAGCCAGCCAACCAACCAACAAATCGATCAAGCAGCCAACCAGCCAATCAATCATGGCATTGTTCCATTAGTCCGAAAATGCTATATGACATCTCTCTCTCTCTCTCTCTCTCTCTCTCTCTCTCTCTCCTCTCTCTCTCTCTCTCTCTCTCTCTCTTTCTCTCTCTCTCTCTCTCTCTCTCTCTCTCTCTCTCTCTCTCTCTCTCTCTTGATCCGGCTGAAGCAGTGGAGTTTAGGACATGTCCCATCGTTTTCACGGCGCCAGTATTATGTGATCGTTATTTCAAGTATGTTTAACTCTCTCTCTCTCTCTCTCTCTCTCTCTCTCTCTCTCTCTCTCTCTGTGTGTGTGTGTGTGTGTGTGTGTGTGTGTGTGTGTGTGTGTGTGTGTAAAACAAATAGAGCCTCCAAAGAACGCCCCGAATTCAGAAGAGGCCAATAAAAACATCGCGTGAAAGTCACCCACCTGCATTTTCTTGACGTACTGCCATCTCTTAGACTGTGCTTTACAGTGAGTGACGAGCCACACTGCTGTTCCCGTCTTGTTCTTGGCGATTTCATCTGAAGGGAAACACTACTTCTGTCAGTACAGTACTTATGTGTGTCGTGACACGTGACATCGACTTACAATTTATCATCATCATAAACGCCATCGTCATCTTCATCATAATCATCATCATCATTATCACCAGCATCAGGTGTGGAAGTGGCTTAGGGGCGCGGCGGTAGTGTGTACCTGGATGAAATCCAGTACGGGTCACCGTGAAGGTATTCTAGAAAATTATTTGGTAATGGAATGGACGTCTGCCCTTCTCTGATAATGGTGAACAACAAGGAGTACCCGTCTGCATGTAAAAAGCAAGTAAGTGCGGATCTCGTTGGCGAAGCGGTAAATTTTCAGTCTCGCGCTGTGACGGTCGTGATTTCGTTTTCAGACTAGGTCGTTCAGACTTCGTGTGCGATTTGTCCGAAGATCCAATAGAGTCATCGGTGGAACAACGGAGTTTGAGCATTGTGCGATGCTCTCGACAGGCAAGTTGCTGTCATGTGGAAACAGACCCAACCAGAAGGGGCAAGCCCCGGTTCCGTGAGACCAATTTTCTAACCTTTAACCTTTTCGTATAAAATAAGTAAATATAGGAGCGTTTTTCACACCGGCGCAGTGGCGAATGGGTTACAAATACAATTCGTAATCCCTCATACCGCGTTCGAAACACAGCTGCGGGCGACCTGGAAGCAGACTGCTTTGCACTGGTTTTCCTATAATGGCACGAGTGCCGGTCGTTCAGAAAGCAACTACTGAAAGCACAGTTGCCTAAGATTCACAAACAGTGAAAAACATTTGGAGTTGATTGCGACGTTCTGTATGTGACAAATTGAAATTGGGAATCAGATGGGTCATGTTCCCCACTGTGATTTACCTCCATTTTGGTGGGTGTACAGTATTTCAGTGTGTGTGTGGGTGTATTTCTCTGTGTATATGTCAAGCTTCCACAACCTTTTCGTTCACGAGAAGTGTAGCGAAGGTTGAATGAACTTCAGTGTCCCGAGATATATCACGCTAGTGCCTTAAGGTGAGCAGAAAATTCTATGAGAAAATCGGGGTTTATGAAAATCTCGGGATACGTGAATGGTCATTTCTGCGTGGTAGAATTTCTGGTACTTTCGAGAGGTTACGTTAGTCGATTGACCATACTTCCGGAAGGGACTAAAAACGCCATTCACAGTTGATCTTTGAGACGGAGAAGTCGTCTGTAATTTTAGTGTATCTAAATGCAATTCTGGGGATCCAAAACAAATCTACATCTAAGATCCTGTTGAATCTGGTGATTTGAGACGGAGAGGCCACATATACTGCAAGTTATGTCAAGTGTATTTCTGGAGATCCAGATAACGATATACAGTGGTGGTTCTCTTGAAGATATTGTATCACATTCTATGGTAGAATAGTTCCTAAATGAAAGGTAAATACTATTTATAGTTGTATCGATTGAATGCGTCTTGCGATATAGGTCAACTAGCGACCAGGTCAGTCTAATTACAAGCCAGTGTTGTGACCCAGATAAGCGACGGCATGTGTCCAGCCGAAAAGGGAAATAATTAATACAGTGAACCATTTTTGTGGTCAGTCTGGGTGAGGCAAGTTGACAATTTCTTCCGATACCTGGCCTAATGAAGGAGTGTTTAAGAAAGTACTGTTTGTAAATAAGTATTCTGCTTGCATAGAACGACAGTTTGATTACCTTCAAGGTTGGGTTTGAGACAGGTAATCTAATCACCATCAGGTGGCGCGCAAGAGCCATGACGTTTCTTTCACGTCCAAAGGAAATATAGGCCTATAAGTTATGAAGGGATATCGACCCAGGTCTGGTGTTATCTAACTAGGCGTATGGAATGGAGCTACAAATATCTTCACACCTATTAGGGTTACCTAACCTTGAAGTATGTAATTGAACACGAGACACACCTCTTGTTTTCTAATTTCCATATAGTTTGATACATCACTTATTTTGATAATAGAGGAATAATCTTGTCAGGCTTGTGTAATGGTTACAATGCCTACAAAATAATCGGAACAGAATGTTCTGGATGTTACTCTACACTCGTTTGGGCTGACAAGGGAAGCCAAGCCGTAGGATCTATTGTATATATGCTCACCAGACTATCCATGTACCAGAGGAGAAGAGTGGGAAAGCGAAGACATAAGAACACAGACGCTTCTTTTGTTTGTCTATCTTTTATTTAGAATTTCAGGAAAGGTTTACCAGTTGGGACATTGTCAAGCAACCTTGGCCAGTATGGGGCTTTCTTGTATCTGTTATCCTGATACTTACCTCCTCCTTCTGACGTGACAGACTGTGTTGGCCAGAGGGGCTATCCTTGCCATGATTATTTAGTTAGTTAGTTAGTCGACAGATCATCCTCATTGCACATCGAATCATTCATTTCATAAGTTCTCCGATCCCCTCCGCAGCAAATCCCGCAGCGTATAGCGGCTAGCGATACTAGTTCTGTGTTGGTTTATCAATCTTTTCTGGCTTCCTGCGTAGTGTTCTTGTTTGATTATTTATCAGATGCTGGGGAGTCTATCATCTTGCTGATCTACACAGGTATATTAGAGATATATCTGAAGTCAGGCCCATAGAAGTGGTCTGAGGCCTGAAGAGTATATGATAATGTTGTGATGTATTAATAACAGGTGAGATGGATTTGTAAGCGGATCTCTTCTTACTTACAGGAACCCTTTTCGTTTTCCTGCTTTTCCTGTTTTGATTGATATGCCGCTGAGGAGAAGTATCACCTCCAGGCAACGTAACCAAGAAGATTGTGCCATCAACATGATGTACTCTGACGAAGCCTAGATGACCAAGCTATATGTAGTGGCAGATTAGTCTGGTTGTCGAAACGGCCCTGTGGCCTAATGAAAGTTTATCGTGACGAGGCTTAAGTACAGAGAAGTCCCAAGAGTGCAGGGAGGATCAGTTGTATGATATCCTACCACCTGTGTCTACATCACTTACACACCAGAATACCGACAAGACTCCGGTGGAATGAAGAGACTGTCCTCCAGATTAATCTCGCCAAACTCGGTGTTTCTATCTGTTTCTCTAGTACCCAAGTAACGATTCTTAAGTTACCTGTCTTGAGATTGTCTTATAGTTAGGTAGTTGCCGGTGTGTGTCCAAAGTTAGTCAGCTAGGAAGTTAGTGTCCGGGCACCGTCCCGGTGGCAAGGAGTTAATAGGAGACAGAAGTTAATTTATAACCTAAAATATAAAGTAGCTACAACAACTGAGATCCGGGCAAGTGTTGTGACACTGTAAAGGATAAGCAGCTAACTGTTTTTATTCACAAAATGGGGCTTATGTTGTAGTCCCATAGTTTTAGACCAATCGGCACTGGGTGGCTGATGTGGTTAACATCACGTGAGCCGTCATACGTCCAGGGAAATGTCCAGGTAGTTATTATTAGCTAGATCGACCAGGTCAATGAAGCAACATATCCACGCCTCAGTGGAGATAAAAACACAGGACTATCGGATGTACAGGTTAGCAGGTTACTCACTGCCCAGCCGCGGCTCCCTGTGTTCAATTATCGCACATTACACATCCCAACAGGGCGGTTGGAATTTTAAAAGCGTCTACCGAATACACAACTGCACTTGGAAATGTTAAAAATATGAAACGTACCCACATTAGTTTATGTTACACGACTGAACCTGATGTACATACTTGTGGAACGTTGCCGATGCTACGGAGGTCTTGCAGCGTGCGAGATTCTCATTATTTCATCAGGAAGTCAATCACGTCATACTTGTATAAGACTCCAGTAACATGCTACAGGAAATGGCAACCGGCAGCTTCCGCTCCGTATTAATAGACAGCATTCGGAAGTCGCAGCTCACATCATCCACCTAGTTGTACAAACCCCTACAAGCTGGAGTGAACGGCGACCAAAGCGGAGACTGGCTGCCGGAAATTGCATCCATACACACGGGAAGAAGCATGGGCAGGGCCGATATAATCAGTGCAGTACGGACGCATTTGGCAATTAATGACGAGAGACCGACTCAAGCCCGACTGCACGAACTGGAAGTAAAGCCTTGTCAAGTACATCAATGTCGCCTTCGTGGGAAAGAGATGAGATGTCATGATCAACTCCTCTCGGGAACAGTCAAAAGGAATACTTTGGGATAGCTGAGACATCGGAGGAATGGGCCCGCATGGGAATCCGCAATGTGCAGTGACGTTGTTTGACGTAACATAACATAACATAACATAGCATTGCATAACATAACATAACATAACATTGTGTCAGAGTCTAATGTATTGCCAGCAGAGATGCAGGGACATCGTTACGCCCGCCAGGCGAATAGTCCCTAGTGGGGATGCTGTAACATCGTTACGCCCGCCAGGCGATTATTAGTTACCTGCCTGCGAGGTTGCCGGCTGACGAGACAGCAAGCGATCAGGCAAGGACAAAGCAGGACGCACGCAGGCCTCGTGAAGCCATTTCAGGTGGGCAGGCGCGTTGCGAGAAATAGCCAGACAGCTCTGGGACTCGGACTCGACTGGACGTATGATGGGAGAAAGGCTTGTGCAGCTCTGTGGCCCGAAAGTCGAGTGCTTGTACATCTTGTGAGATAGACCGTAAGCAGTGTGTTGCTTGTAAGTGTATTGTTATAACTTATGTATTGTGATGATCATCTCTAGATCGTGATCTGTAAATAAATCCATCGAAACTTCGTGTCGTTGAGTCTCAAGTCAAATCACGTTGTACTTGTACTGTCTCACATGTGTTAGGTTAACGAGCCAGGTTTAAGACCCTGACATGTGTGGACGTGGTGGCATTCGTCCGGCTTTAAAATGAACGTGGTTTAAGTAATTAACATTTAAAACCTAGATGTGTGAACTTAGAAATTTTTGTCCAACTTTAGAGTACATTTAAATGTGATTGTGAAGGCTCATTGTGATATATATTATTACATTGTTTAAACATGGACACTAAATGTGAACGTAAAGTACATACATATTGTTTGATCTTGTAAACGTGTAAAACATTTGTGATTGTGGAACTTGTCACCGTTTTGACCTTGTCGACATTGTGAAGTTGTCGCCATTGTGACCTTGTCGCCATCTTGTAAACTTGATGTCTATGTCCTTACTGAATGTCATCTTAATGTAAGTGATGTGTCATCAATGTTGTAGAGTGTTGAGATATAGATAGATTGTCTTTGAAAAGTGAATTGTAGAAAGCAGAAAGTTTCGGAAAGAAAGTGACTTGTGGTTTTGAAAAATATTGTTGACTGACAACATTACGACCTACAATTACACTCAACGCCATATAAACCTAACCAAAACTTAGTGACAAGCATACACACCACATCAAATAGACGCTAATTTATTTTCTCCAAAAACAAAGCAGGTTTTCTGTGCCATCTGAAACCCTTGCCCGTAGAGGTCATTTGTGTTTTGAAGTAGCGACCCTACAGTTCCTAGCCCAAATTTCAACCGTTCTTCACAGCATCCAGGACACTTGAGTATATTTTTCTTTCTATATACTTTCGGATGCAAATTTAGGCACATATTGTAAGTAGAACATAATTGTAAATTGTTCACCTTACTAACAACTTGTAACAAATTGTGTATCTGATATTTCATTTGCATTGAAATTTTCCATCATGTCTTCATTAAATCATTTCATCGATATGGGTTTAAAATTAAAGTTAACAGGTGACGAGTTGACAAAGTGGAGTGAAACTAAATACTCTGAACACCTTCGTGAGAAAGCTAATGAACGCGATGAAAGAGCGGCTGAAAGAGCTGCTAAGCAAGTAGAGGCAGAAACAGCCTAAAGCAGGCCGAGATAGCAGCTCAGAGTAAACGGGAAGAGCTGGAAGTGCAACTAAAAATCAAACAACTTGATACTGAGACTGCCATAAACAAAGAGTCTAAGAAATCTGAGAGACTGGAGAAAGAAAACCAATACAAGAAATATCAAGGTATCGTAAGAAATTATACCTCGGGTGACTGCATTGCAGCCTTCACCCAAAATTTTGAGACGTTAATGGACCATTACCAGGTCCCATTGTCTGAATGGAATATTATTTATATGAGAAGTTTATCAGGGGAGCCTCTGAAAGTCATAGAGACTATCCCCAAAGACCTCAGAAAAGATTACCATTATCTAAAATCAAAGATTATGGCACATTTTATGTTAGATGAGGCAGGTTACAGAGAACAATTCAGCAAGTTGAGCCCCAAACCGACTCAAACGTTCTCTGACTACCTCTGCTTAGTCCGAGATATATTTTCCAAATGGACTTTAGCAGCTAAAATTGATAAGAACTATCAAAAGTTAGAAGATCTTATTATCAGAAATAAAGTCATTTCATCTATTCCATCAGCATTTTCAAAGTTTTTGCAAGAGAATGAATGTACGAGTGTAGAGCAGATTGAGAGGCGTGGTTCGGCTTATTACACAGCCAACAAACATTGTGTTGCCAGTGAAGCTACTGAAACCAATTTTGTAGCATCGGCTAACTATGACAAACCCTATAGTAGGCAAAAACCTTATAAGCCTACATCTGAGAAGTACAACCATTGTAAATATTGTAGAATTTCACATCATCAAGGTGAGATGTGCGACAAAAACCCCGCATATCTTACATATTTACAGAACATCGTAAACAGACAAGATAAGGAGCGTAAATCCTTTAGAAATTTGCGTAAATGTTTCCTCTGTAAGGCGTATGGACATTATCGCCATGATTGTAAAGGTAGGCAAATGACCAAGAAAGCCAATGCCGCCTTATTTGATAGTTCATCATCAGATGAAGAACAATCAGAGAAACACCCTGTGAACTCAGCACAGGCTTTTGATATGTTTAACGCAAATAAATGTACTGTTTGTAATACCTTTTATGAAGATGGCATTTTAACATGCGGCCACTCCATTCCTATTGCCAATGAAGAAGCTAATTTGGTAATAGACTCCAAAGGCAGAATAAACATCCATCAGGGATACGTGAATGGCAAGTCTGCTACAGTCCTTCGGGACACGGGAAGTTCACTGATTGGACTGAAGAGAACGTTCATAATGCCTACAGACTATACAGGCAGGCACGTAACATGCAGAACATTCTCTGGCAATATTGAAAAGTATCCACTAGCATGGGCATATATTCAAACACCTTTTCTCACTGGGAAAGTAAAATGCGCAGCATTAACAAACCCTGTTTGTGATATTATAATTGGAAATTTACCAGAGGTAAATGATATGCCTCATGACATAACATCTCTTTGCATTAATGAGATCACAACATCACCATCAAATGTCATCATTGATACTGTTGTACCACCTAATGAATGTATGATAGCTAATGTAGCACTAAGATCTCATGACATCATTGATAACACTGTTTCATCACCATCTGATATCATTGAATGTGTGAACGCAGTAACTAGATCTACTGCTAGAATGCAAGATGAAATTAATCAAACTGAGGCTATAGAAATGCTTAGCCCAGTATTACTACCTCCTAAAACCATGAAGGAGACTTTTGTAACAGCCCAAAAGGCTGATCCTTCATTGTCAAAATATTTTAATCTGATCGGCCAAAAGCCAAAGTTAACCAAATATGCAAGATGGCATTTTGCTTTGAAAAATTGTAACCTCACCATGTATTATACCAGAGGTGACACCACAACAGAGCAAACTGTTTTGCCAATTGAGTATCGTAAGCAAGCCTTACATCTTGCCCATGATATACCTCTTGCAGGGCATATGGCATACGCTAAGACCAGATCGAGATTATTATTACAGTTTTATTGGCCCAAATTCTGCAATGACATAAAGCAATATTGCAGGAGTTGTGACATCTGCCAAAAACTTGTAAAGAAAGGAAAAAACCCACAGGCAAAGTTACAAATTACTGATTTAGCCAGTCGACCTTTTGAGAAAATATCTGTCGACATAGTGGGCCCTCTTAATCAGATAACAACCAGAGGGAATAGATATATATTAACTATTATTGATCAATGTAGCCGCTTGCCTGAAGCGATTTCGCTAAAGAACATAACTGCCAATGACATAATGGAAGTTTTCTTCCATATATTTTCACGGATAGGATTTCCAGACACTATCCAATCAGATAGGGGAAGTCAGTTCATCGCCGCATCTACTCAAGCTTTCACCAAAATGTTAGGAGTGAAGCAATGTTTCAATTCCCCGTACCATCCTCACTCGAGTGGAATTATAGAAAAATTTAACGGTGATTTAAAGCATATGCTTGCTAAAGTCACGCAAGAGCACCCCAATAACTGGGACGTATATTTACCTGCTATTCTCTTTGCTTATCGCGAGGTGCCACATGCTAGTACAGGTTTCTCTCCTTTTGAACTTATCTATGGTGCCAAACCACGTGGCCCATTAAGCATCTATCATCAAATGTTAACTGAATCCACTCCTTTACTCAAACCCATATCATCATACGTATACGTTACATCATTGCGTGAAAGAATCATCAAATCTTGTATAATTGCAAAGGATGCACTAAAATTATCTGGTGCTACATATAGACAATATGCTGACAAAGGTAACAGGACAATAACGTTGACACCTGGACAGGACGTTCTTCTTCTTCTACCTAGTGACAGACACTTATTGACTGATTCTTGGCAAGGACCATTTAAAGTGACGAGACAGATTTCACCTGTAGACTATGAGATCCAAATAAAAGACAAACACAAAATATTCCACGTCAATATGCTAAGACCATATTACAACAGAGACAACGAACAAGACGATACAACAGCATGTACAGTGATAATAGACCATGAAGATGACGAGGCTAGTGACGAAATTCCAACACCTGCATTAGACACGACAAACTGCTTGAAGGAAATTAAGATCAACCCAAAGTTAACTCAAGCAGAAACAGACAGTTGCAAACATCTCATACAACAGTAAAAAACCATTTTCTCCAACAACCCAGGACAAACAGAATTAGTACAACATCACATCACACTCACGTCAAATACACCTATAAAATGCAGACCATACACCATTCCATTGCATTACAAAGAACACTTACATCAAGAGATCATCAGCTTAGAGAAAAACAACATCATTAGACGATACCAATCAAATTTCTCATCTCCAATGGACATAGTACGCAAAAAGGACAACACAATAAGACTCTGTGTCGTCTACAGGAAATTAAATAAGATAACTCTTTTAGATCTAGAGCCAATGGCAAACTCTGAAGATCTATTGACAGAACTGACAGACGCTAGGTTCTTTACGAAGGTAGACATGACAAAAGGTTACTGGCAAATTGCAGTAGACGAACAGAGCAGACATCTGACAGCTTTTGCCACACCTTGGGGACTGTACGAATGGTGCAAACTTCCATTTGGGCTTGTCAATGCCCCAGCAACATTCGTACGTATGACACGACTTCTACTAGTAGACATACCGAATATTATCTGTTACATAGACGACATTTGTGTTCACACAAAGACGATGACAGACCACATAAAGACATTAGAACAGACATTTGAACGCATTAGACAGCACGGACTGACGGTAAAGCCTGCAAAAGTAGACATAGCCTATCAGGAAATATCCTTCTTGGGGTACAACATATCTAATGGCTTTGTCACGACAGACGATAACATTGTGTCCAAGATACTAAAACTCTCACTTCCGACTACGAAAAAGCAAGTCAGAAGTTTGTTGGGACTTATAAATTATTATAGGCAGTTCATACCCGATTTTGCTGAACTGACCGAAGTATTTACTAACTTACTAACAAAAGATCAACCCGAGAAAATTGTAAGCAATGAATGCCTAAAATTTGCATTCCAGAAAGTATTATCTTATTTTTCTGATAATAGCTTAAGGCGATGCTAACCTTAAAAAATTTAATTCCATAATACTTAATTTCTATGTTCTTTTATGGGATAGGGTTTGATATTAAAGACTGCTGATCGATAAAATATTGTCAAATTGACTTTGCACTTAACGATTGCTATGGAAACCAAGATAAACAGCGGCCATCTTGAATTTCTTAATGTACCTCTAAAACATTTATTTTTTAATGTACAGGCTAAATTCTTTGTTTTATGTGTAAATAAATAGACCCTTTACAAGTTGAGTAGAAAATTTTAATGATATCTCTTTGCAGTTTTTTTTTTCAAAATGTGAAAATGGTAATGACATTTTTCATGACATTTTTTTTTTTTTTTTAGTGTAGCACAAAAACTAAAATGTAATTTTCAAGATTAATCTACTCACAATGTAAGTGATATAATAAAGAATATCTCTGCAAAGTTTGAGTGAAATATAACGAATAGTTTTTAAAACAATTGTACTTATGTATAAAAAATTGGCAAAATGAGAAAACGGGGAAAAACTAATTATTTTTTTGTTTTTTATTACTAATGCACTCTTTTACGGAGAAAAAAAGTGTAAAACTGAACCTTGAGTGTTAAAATTGTCCTGCTGAATATGCAGGACCTCTCTCCAGGGCATGCAGCTCACCTTGTCTCTTCAGTTTGGCCGGTTGTACAGTGTCGCGTCTTTTAGTTTGTTTGTCCTTCTTGTACTTCAGACTATTTCTTACTTGCTTCTGCATCCTAAATGTTCCTAGTCTCTGCATATGCAGGCCTGTAGAAGGTCCATAAAACTGGGCAGTGTCTTGGGCAGCAGCAGCTCCAAAGTTGAACTCTCTTGCTGCAGTTACAACTGCAAACTGAACGCGCTTGCGTGAGGCAAAGTTGTCTTTAGTGCATCGAGCCCATATCAAGCTGTGTAAACACTCATTTGAATTCTGAGTTTGTCCTGACACATATCTACTAAGTAGTTTAGTTTAGTTTGCGCAGTGCTGTTCCAAGGCGTTTACTGACATGGTTGATACACTCCTCTTTGTCTATCTGAATGTCATCCCCATATGGTTTGATCTTGGTAAGTTCCGCAAATGTTTTTATGTCACCATCAGAAAGTATTGACGTGTAGCGAAGTTTATGACGGGCCACAGACCGTCGCCACAGCACCCTTCACCTCCATCATTCCAGCAGATCCTTTGAAATTGTTGTCACAGTTTAGAAGATGTTCTGCCTTCCATGCTGCAAATTAATCTGGTTTGTCCCTGGAAAGTGTCTTACAAGTGGTTTCACACACCTGGCAATATGTGGACATAACATGGGCATCTATGCAAACTCCTGTAAGAACATCCACTGCACAGCCAACTCCAATGTGGGATGTGTGGCCTCTAGTCAGCCAAGTGCCATCAAAGCTGACACTAATATCTAGCACATCATTGTCATGTAGAGTTAAGCCTGACTGTTGTGCATGAGCCTGTAGAACATACTTTACGGTTTGAGAAAAAACAGTGTCCTCCAGATCTTCTATCTTTGAATATAGTTTATTCTCTTTGCTGTGAAATGTTTTCTGATGAATACCTTGCAGGTTCATATTTTCACAAAAATTATTAAATGATTGATTGATTGATTTAGGAACCGACATCACAAAATTATTAAATGTTGTTGCACCCATCCCACAAACTAATGCTGAATATACTGACTGGCTGTTGACAGCAAAAGATCCATTACTTTTTTCAGATAGGTATCTTCCACACACTACTTCTTCACAACAAGAGCAGTAAATCTCTGCATACACAGCTAATCCCTTGGCTTTCTTGCTGTCAGTTTTCAAAATAAGACTATCATTTTTACAAACTGGACAACATAACAATTTGATTATTGCCTCAATTTCTGAACAATCAACTCTGATTACTCTGTGTTCCCGTTTTTGATATCCATTGTCGTCACCAGAATCATACTTGCTGCTAGTGGATGTTGTGTATTTATACGTATCTCTTTTAAATTGGCTTCGGGTAATAAAAGAATCACTTCTACAACTTTGAGAAGAACACGATAGCACTGATTCATTCAGATTCACTGTCAAAACACTTGGATTTGGAAGAAGTGGCATGGGTCGCTTACTTTCAGTAGTTTCAGAATTATCTGTATCGTTTACGATGTTCTGATAGGCTTTTCGCTGCTTACGAGCATTTGCGAGGTGTAGTCTGAGAGATTACTTACGTTGACTAGATGACTGGATGTTAAATTTCTTAGAACGAGGCATATTTCAATGCGTGTCAGTCTGTCGTCAACAATGAACTTTCAGCACGTCGCCAGGTGTAAACAACACAAAGCCGCCATTTTGGAAACCCACGTGATCAATTTCAGCCATCGGCGAACGCGGATTGCTTACGATGTTCCATATATGGAAGTTTCCGGAAGATGATAGACACGAATAAACCCGATGTACACAGAAGAGCTTCCGATTAGACGAACACGGAGTATCACGAACAGTTACGGAAGTTCACGACCTTTCCAGGGATACCTTACACGCGCGTGTCGTGTTTTCCTGAGATATCGTTGCTAGGATTTGAAAACCGTCAATTTTTCAACAATAGTCAATAATTAGACAATTTGACACAGAGGGTGGGTTCAGTAAATTATGAATATTGCATAAAAATAACAGTTTTTAAACAAAAACAAGTACAGAATCTGATAGAAGACATGATAAGGTGTCTAAAAATGAACTATTCCAAAAATAGCTAAGTTGACCAAAAATCGATGTTTTTACTGCCGCACATCGCCTTAAACAATCCCATTCTAAAATTGCCCAATTTACAAATCAGTTTCAGATTACGCACAGACGCGAGCTCCGTGGCGATTGGAGCAGTCTTGTTACAAGAGCACAATAACATCTTACATCCTGTGTACTTCGTCTCTCGAAAATTAAAACCGAGAGAACGTGCTTGGTCAACACCTCAGTTGGAAGCCCTAGCTCTAGTGGTGGGTATAACTAAATTGTCCAGATTCCTCCTGGGACGTCATTTTATTGTGGAGTCTGACAGTAGTCCATTGAGATTTATCAATTCAGGTGTACCTTCCAACCAAATGATAGCTCGCTGGTCTCTTAAACTTCAAGATTACAGCTTTGAAGTTCGACACATCGCGGGCAGAACCAACACGATTGCCGATCTTTTGTCCCGTTGTCCGACCGACCCAGTAAGCACCAATGTCTGAGTGCAGTGTGTAAAATACACTCAGACCAACACAGCCATCCATCAGTGAAGTTTTTTTTCACGCAAGCTGTGTATGTCTATTATATGATGTGATAGGGTTTATTCCCAATATATATAGTTTTCTTATTTTATTATTAACGTAGTGATTGTCGTGAATAATTGTGTAGTGTGTGGTAGAAAGAGAACTTTATTAATTGTATATATTTCGAAACAAGAACAATGCCACATTCGCTCTGAACTTAAAGCAAGCGAACTATCCAATTTATCCGTGGTATCTGCATTTGGAACATATCCAGTGATATTTTAACTCCGTGTGTGAAAGTGTGACCTGAACATTGACATCTACACCACTTCAGTCAATCGAAATCCAGAAGTTTTTCCAGTGAAACAACCAACACATGAACGATCAGAACTTTGCACATTCCGTTTTACTACATCAGACCGGAACAAGCGTGTTCTACAAATTTCAACATCAGCTGTTCGTGTGTACTTCGGATGATTTAGAAATTTAGTTCAAAATTAGCAGACGACAAACAAAAGCTTAAATAGTTATAACACTTCTAAACTATTTACGATTCAATAATTTCGAATACACGAATTGTGTATTAATATTTTTCATTTAGTGTAATCTTAGAATCATATCTTGATTAATTTATTCATACTATCGACATTTTTTCGCTAGTATCGAGAAACATCAAGCTATGACGCTGAGAAATAGAAGAATTATTGTAAGATATTATATTTCTTAATTTTTGAAGTTATGTCCCTTTCATTTAATTGTTATTACATTATTACACCAAGGGCGTTAATTGAAATGTATACGATGATGTGTTGTATATAAATAACCATGTTGTTGCCAGATTGTTAACACGCCAAGAAGCCATCTACTGGGCATGGTAGAGTGTTACCGACATTGCAGACCGACACAAGAACTCCTGGCCAAATGAGGTCAGAGTTTGAGCGTTGAATACGGCTTATATAAAGCCGTATTACGGTCTTGCCAGATGGTTTTTGTCGCAAAAAGCATATTATTACTTTTTTTTTGAAAGGCTGCGAGGTAGTTGCTTGGGAAGCTGTTACTACCGATCTGACTGGGTCAATAATGCAATTAAGGTAATCAGCCATCGAGAGGATGAAGCTTGACGAGTGTTAAAGGTTGAACACCACATGTCTTTAGATACAATGTCCATTTCTTATGTGTTTCTATGCCAAGATGTGTGTTTTTGTATTTCTACACCAATGTATATAACAGAAGGGTTGACTCTGACAAGGTTAAAATATTAACCCAGTATTGTATATAGAGTGTACATGAAAGATGACATCTTTCATGAAGAAGCCCCGGGGGAGCATGTCAGAGTCTAATGTATTGCCAGCAGAGATGCAGGGACATCGTTACGCCCGCCAGGCGAATAGTCCCTAGTGGGGATGCTGTAACATCGTTACGCCCGCCAGGCGAGTATTAGTTACCTGCCTGCGAGGTTGCCGGCTGACGAGACAGCCAGCGGTCAGGCAAGGACAAAGCAGGACGCACGCAGGCCTCGTGAAGCCATTTCAGGTGGGCAGGCGCGTTGCGAGAAATAGCCAGACAGCTCTGGGACTCGGACTCGACTGGACGTATGATGGGAGAAAGGCTTGTGTAGCTCTGTGGCCCGAAAGTCGAGTGCTTGTACATCTTGTGAGATAGACCGTAAGCAGTGTGTTGCTTGTAAGTGTATTGTTATAACTTATGTATTGTGATGATCATCTCTAGATCGTGATCTGTAAATAAATCCATCGAAACTTCGTGTCGTTGAGTCTCAAGTCAAATCACGTTGTACTTGTACTGTCTCACATGTGTTAGGTTAACGAGCCAGGTTTAAGACCCTGACATGTGTGGACGTGGTGGCATTCGTCCGGCTTTAAAATGAACGTGGTTTAAGTAATTAACATTTAAAACCTAGATGTGTGAACTTAGAAATTTTTGTCCAACTTTAGAGTACATTTAAATGTGATTGTGAAGGCTCATTGTGATATATATTATTACATTGTTTAAACATGGACACTAAATGTGAACGTAAAGTACATACATATTGTTTGATCTTGTAAACGTGTAAAACATTTGTGATTGTGGAACTTGTCACCGTTTTGACCTTGTCGACATTGTGAAGTTGTCGCCATTGTGACCTTGTCGCCATCTTGTAAACTTGATGTCTATGTCCTTACTGAATGTCATCTTAATGTAAGTGATGTGTCATCAATGTTGTAGAGTGTTGAGATATAGATAGATTGTCTTTGAAAAGTGAATTGTAGAAAGCAGAAAGTTTCGGAAAGAAAGTGACTTGTGGTTTTGAAAAATATTGTTGACTGACAACATTACGACCTACAATTACACTCAACGCCATATAAACCTAACCAAAACTTAGTGACAAGCATACACACCACATCAAATAGACGCTAATTTATTTTCTCCAAAAACAAAGCAGGTTTTCTGTGCCATCTGAAACCCTTGCCCGTAGAGGTCATTTGTGTTTTGAAGTAGCGACCCTACAGTTCCTAGCCCAAATTTCAACCGTTCTTCACAGCATCCAGGACACTTGAGTATATTTTTCTTTCTATATACTTTCGGATGCAAATTTAGGCACATATTGTAAGTAGAACATAATTGTAAATTGTTCACCTTACTAACAACTTGTAACAAATTGTGTATCTGATATTTCATTTGCATTGAAATTTTCCATCATGTCTTCATTAAATGATTTCATCGATATGGGTTTAAAATTAAAGTTAACAGGTGACGAGTTGACAAAGTGGAGTGAAACTAAATACTCTGAACACCTTCGTGAGAAAGCTAATGAACGCGATGAAAGAGCGGCTGAAAGAGCTGCTAAGCAAGTAGAGGCAGAAACAGCCTTAAAGCAGGCCGAGATAGCAGCTCAGAGTAAACGGGAAGAGCTGGAAGTGCAACTAAAAATCAAACAACTTGATACTGAGACTGCCATAAACAAAGAGTCTAAGAAATCTGAGAGACTGGAGAAAGAAAACCAGTACAAGAAATATCAAGGTATCGTAAGAAATTATACCTCGGGTGACTGCATTGCAGCCTTCACCCAAAATTTTGAGACGTTAATGGACCATTACCAGGTCCCATTGTCTGAATGGAATATTATTTATATGAGAAGTTTATCAGGGGAGCCTCTGAAAGTCATAGAGACTATCCCCAAAGACCTCAGAAAAGATTACCATTATCTAAAATCAAAGATTATGGCACATTTTATGTTAGATGAGGCAGGTTACAGAGAACAATTCAGCAAGTTGAGCCCCAAACCGACTCAAACGTTCTCTGACTACCTCTGCTTAGTCCGAGATATATTTTCCAAATGGACTTTAGCAGCTAAAATTGATAAGAACTATCAAAAGTTAGAAGATCTTATCATCAGAAATAAAGTCATTTCATCTATTCCATCAGCATTTTCAAAGTCTTTGCAAGAGAATGAATGTACGAGTGTAGAGCAGATTGAGAGGCGTGGTTCGGCTTATTACACAGCCAACAAACATTGTGTTGCCAGTGAAGCTACTGAAACCAATTTTGTAGCATCGGCTAACTATGACAAACCCTATAGTAGGCAAAAACCTTATAAGCCTACATCTGAGAAGTACAACCATTGTAAATATTGTAGAATTTCACATCATCAAGGTGAGATGTGCGACAAAAACCCCGCATATCTTACATATTTACAGAACATCGTAAACAGACAAGATAAGGAGCGTAAATCCTTTAGAAATTTGCGTAAATGTTTCCTCTGTAAGGCGTATGGACATTATCGCCATGATTGTAAAGGTAGGCAAATGACCAAGAAAGCCAATGCCGCCTTATTTGATAGTTCATCATCAGATGAAGAACAATCAGAGAAACACCCTGTGAACTCAGCACAGGCTTTTGATATGTTTAACGCAAATAAATGTACTGTTTGTAATACCTTTTATGAAGATGGCATTGTAACATGCGGCCACTCCATTCCTATTGCCAATGAAGAAGCTAATTTGGTAATAGACTCCAAAGGCAGAATAAACATCCATCAGGGATACGTGAATGGCAAGTCTGCTACAGTCCTTCGGGACACGGGAAGTTCACTGATTGGACTGAAGAGAACGTTCATAATGCCTACAGACTATACAGGCAGGCACGTAACATGCAGAACATTCTCTGGCAATATTGAAAAGTATCCACTAGCATGGGCATATATTCAAACACCTTTTCTCACTGGGAAAGTAAAATGCGCAGCATTAACAAACCCTGTTTGTGATATTATAATTGGAAATTTACCAGAGGTAAATGATATGCCTCATGACATAACATCTCTTTGCATTAATGAGATCACAACATCACCATCAAATGTCATCATTGATACTGTTGTACCACCTAATGAATGTATGATAGCTAATGTAGCACTAAGATCTCATGACATCATTGATAACACTGTTTCATCACCATCTGATATCATTGAATGTGTGAACGCAGTAACTAGATCTACTGCTAGAATGCAAGATGAAATTAATCAAACTGAGGCTATAGAAATGCTTAGCCCAGTATTACTACCTCCTAAAACCACGAAGAAGACTTGTGTAACAGCCCAAAAGGCTGATCCTTCATTGTCAAAATATTTTAATCTGATCGGCCAAAAGCCAAAGTTAACCAAAAATGCAAGATGGCATTTTGCTTTGAAAAATTGTATCCTCACCAGGTATTATACCAGAGGTGACACCACAACAGAGCAAACTGTTTTGCCAATTGAGTATCGTAAGCAAGCCTTACATCTTGCCCATGATATACCTCTTGCAGGGCATATGGCATACGCTAAGACCAGATCGAGATTATTATTACAGTTTTATTGGCCCAAATTCTGCAATGACATTAAGCAATATTGCAGGAGTTGTGACATCTGCCAAAAACTTGTAAAGAAAGGAAAAAACCCACAGGCAAAGTTACAAATTACTGACTTAGCCAGTCGACCTTTTGAGAAAATATCTGTCGACATAGTGGGCCCTCTTAATCAGATAACAACCAGAGGGAATAGATATATATTAACTATTATTGATCAATGTAGCCGCTTGCCTGAAGCGATTCCGCTAAAGAACATAACTGCCAATGACATAATGGAAGTTTTCTTCCATATATTTTCACGGATAGGATTTCCAGACACTATCCAATCAGATAGGGGAAGTCAGTCCATCGCCGCATCTACTCAAGCTTTCACCAAAATGTTAGGAGTGAAGCAATGTTTCAATTCCCCGTACCATCCTCACTCGAGTGGAATTATAGAAAAATTTAACGGTGATTTAAAGCATATGCTTGCTAAAGTCACGCAAGAGCACCCCAATAACTGGGACGTATATTTACCTGCTATTCTCTTTGCTTATCGCGAGGTGCCACATGCTAGTACAGGTTTCTCTCCTTTTGAACTTATCTATGGTGCCAAACCACGTGGCCCATTAAGCATCTATCATCAAATGTTAACTGAATCCACTCCTTTACTCAAACCCATATCATCATACGTATACGTTACATCATTGCGTGAAAGAATCATCAAATCTTGTATAATTGCAAAGGATGCACTAAAATTATCTGGTGCTACATATAGACAATATGCTGACAAAGGTAACAGGACAATAACGTTGACACCTGGACAGGACGTTCTTCTTCTTCTACCTAGTGACAGACACTTATTGACTGATTCTTGGCAAGGACCATTTAAAGTGACGAGACAGATTTCACCTGTAGACTATGAGATCCAAATAAAAGACAAACACAAAATATTCCACATCAATATGCTAAGACCATATTACAACAGAGACAACGAACAAGACGATACAACAGCATGTACAGTGATAATAGACCATGAAGATGACGAGGCTAGTGACGAAATTCCAACACCTGCATTAGACACGACAAACTGCTTGAAGGAAATTAAGATCAACCCAAAGTTAACTCAAGCAGAAACAGACAGTTGCAAACATCTCATACAACAGTAAAACACCATTTTCTCCAACAACCCAGGACAAACAGAATTAGTACAACATCACATCACACTCACGTCAAATACACCTATAAAATGCAGACCATACACCATTCCATTGCATTACAAAGAACACTTACATCAAGAGATCATCAGCTTAGAGAAAAACAACATCATTAGACGATCCCAATCAAATTTCTCATCTCCAATGGACATAGTACGCAAAAAGGACAACACAATAAGACTCTGTGTCGACTACAGGAAATTAAATAAGATAACTCTTTTAGATCTAGAGCCAATGGCAAACTCTGAAGATCTATTGACAGAACTGACAGACGCTAGGTTCTTTTCGAAGGTAGACATGACAAAAGGTTACTGGCAAATAGCAGTAGACGAACAGAGCAGACATCTGACAGCTTTTGCCACACCTTGGGGACTGTACGAATGGTGCAAACTTCCATTTGGGCTTGTCAATGCCCCAGCAACATTCGTACGTATGACACGACTTCTACTAGTAGACATACCGAATATTATCTGTTACATAGACGACATTTGTGTTCACACAAAGACGATGACAGACCACATAAAGACATTAGAACAGACATTTGAACGCATTAGACAGCACGGTCTGACGGTAAAGCCTGCAAAAGTAGACATAGCCTATCAGGAAATATCCTTCTTGGGGTACAACATATCTAATGGCTTTGTCACGACAGACGATAACATTGTGTCCAAGATACTAAAACTCTCACTTCCGACTACGAAAAAGCAAGTCAGAAGTTTGTTGGGACTTATAAATTATTATAGGCAGTTCATACCAGATTTTGCTGAACTGACCGAAGTATTTACTAACTTACTAACAAAAGATCAACCCGAGAAAATTGTAAGCAATGAATGCCTAAAATTTGCATTCCAGAAATTATTATCTATTTTTCTGATAATAGCTTAAACAATCCCATTCTAAAATTGCCCAATTTACAAATCAGTTTCAGATTACGCACAGACGCGAGCTCCGTGGCGATTGGAGCAGTCTTGTTACAAGAGCACAATAACATCTTACATCCTGTGTACTTCGTCTCTCGAAAATTAAAACCGAGAGAACGTGCTTGGTCAACACCTCAGTTGGAAGCCCTAGCTCTAGTGGTGGGTATAACTAAATTGTCCAGATTCCTCCTGGGACGTTATTTTTTTGTGGAGTCTGACAGTAGTCCATTGAGATTTATCAATTCAGGTGTACCTTCCAACCAAATGATAGCTCGCTGGTCTCTTAAACTTCAAGATTACAGCTTTGAAGTTCGACACATCGCGGGCAGAACCAACACGATTGCCGATCTTTTGTCCCGTTGTCCGACCGACCCAGTAAGCACCAATGTCTGAGTGCAGTGTGTAAAATACACTCAGACCAACACAGCCATCCATCAGTGAAGTTTTTTTTTCACGCAAGCTGTGTATGTCTATTATATGATGTGATAGGGTTTATTCCCAATATATATATATAGTTTTCTTATTTTATTATTAACGTAGTGATTGTCGTGAATAATTGTGTAGTGTGTGGTAGAAAGAGAACTTTATTAATTGTATATATTACGAAACAAGAACAGTGCCACATTCACTCTGAACTTAAAGCAAGCGAACTATCCAATTTATCCGTGGTATCTGCATTTGGAACATATCCAGTGATATTTTAACTCCGTGTGTGAAAGTGTGACCTGAACATTGACATCTACACCACTTCAGTCAATCGAAATCCAGAAGTTTTTCCAGTGAAACAACCAACACATGAACGATCAGAACTTTGCACATTCCGTTTTACTACATCAGACCGGAACAAGCGTGTTCTACAAATTTCAACATCAGCTGTTCGTGTGTACTTCGGATGATTTAGAAATTTAGTTCAAAATTAGCAGACGACAAACAAAAGCTTAAATAGTTATAACACTTCTAAACTATTTACGATTCAATAATTTCGAATACACGAATTGTGTATTAATATTTTTCATTTAGTGTAATCTTAGAATCATATCTTGATTAATTTATTCATACTATCGACATTTTTTCGCTAGTATGGAGAAACATCAAGCTATGACGCTGAGAAATAGAAGAATTATTGTAAGATATTATATTTCTTAATTTTTGAAGTTATGTCCCTTTCATTTAATTGTTATTACATTATTACACCAAGGGCGTTAATTGAAATGTATACGATGATGTGTTGTATATAAATAACCATGTTGTTGCCAGATTGTTAACACGCCAAGAAGCCATCTACTGGGCATGGTAGAGTGTTACCGACATTGCAGACCGACATAAGAACTCCTGGCCAAATGAGGTCAGAGTTTGAGCGTTGAATGCGGCTTATATAAAGCCGTATTACGGTCTTGCCAGATGGTTTTTGTCGCAAAAAGCATATTATTACTTTTTTTTTTGAAAGGCTGCGAGGTAGTTGCTTGGGAAGCTGTTACTACCGATCTGACTGGGTCAATAATGCAATTAAGGTAATCAGCCATCGAGAGGATGAAGCTTGACGAGTGTTAAAGGTTGAACACCACATGTCTTTAGATACAATGTCCATTTCTTATGTGTTTCTATGCCAAGATGTGTGTTTTTGTATTTCTACACCAATGTATATAACAGAAGGGTTGACTCTGACAAGATTAAAATATTAACCCAGTATTGTATATAGAGTGTACATGAAAGATGACATCTTTCATGAAGAAACCCCGGGGGAGCATGTCAGAGTCTAATGTATTGCCAGCAGAGATGCAGGGACATCGTTACGCCCGCCAGGCGAATAGTCCCTAGTGGGGATGCTGTAACATCGTTACGCCCGCCAGGCGAGTATTAGTTACCTGCCTGCGAGGTTGCCGGCTGACGAGACAGCCAGCGATCAGGCAAGGACAAAGCAGGACGCACGCAGGCCTCGTGAAGCCACTTCAGGTGGGCAGGCGCGTTGCGAGAAATAGCCAGACAGCTCTGGGACTCAGACTCGACTGGACGTATGATGGGAGAAAGGCTTGTGTAGCCCTTGGCCCGAAAGTCGAGTGCTTGTACATCTTGTGAGATAGACTGTAAGCTGTGGGTTGCTTGTAAGTGTATTGTTATAACTTATGTATTGTGATGATCATCTCTAGATCGTGATCTGTAAATAAATCCATCGAAACTTCGTGTCGTTGAGTCTCAAGTCAAATCACGTTGTACTTGTACTGTCTCACATGTGTTAGGTTAACGAGCCAGGTTTAAGACCCTGCCAATTGCATAACATAACATAACATACCATTGCAAAACTTAACATTAATCTATGAAACGAAGTTGGAATACTAATTGAAATATGCGAATACAGTGAAAGGACATCTTCACAAGGTAAACAATACCACGCTTGTAGCAGGGAATGTTTTGTGGGAGTCTTGCAATAGGCTGATTCCAGGATAAGGTTCAGCATGTTATAATACAGCCAACATGAACATTGCCATGACATAATCAGTTGTCTTCTCCAGTTGTCCCTGACTGTGACAGATTTAACGACCCTACAGTGACCATTAGAACAGGTCTCCAGTTGTCGTTGAATCTCACAGATTGAACATGCCTATAATGACCATCAGACCAGGTCTCCAGCTGTTGTTGACTCTCACAGACTGAGCCACAGTGATAATCAGGTCAGATCTCCAGCTGTCGCTGACTCTCACAGATTGAGCCACAGTGACCAACATGCCAGATCTCCAGCTATCGTTGACTCTCACAGATTGAGCCACAGTAACCAACATGCCAGATCTCCAGCTGTCGCTGACTCTCACAGATTGAGCCACAGTGACCAACATGCCAGATCTCCAGCTATCGTTGACTCTCACAGATTGAGCCACAGTAACCAACATGCCAGATCTCCAGCTGTCGCTCACTCTCACAGATTGAGCCACAGTGACCAACATGCCAGATCTCCAGCTATCGTTGACTCTCACAGATTGAGCCACAGTAACCAACATGTCAGATCTCCAGCTGTCGCTGACTCTCACAGATTGAGTCACAGTGACCAACATGCCAGATCTCCAGCTGTCGCTGACTCTCACAGATTGAGCCACAGTGACCAACATGCCAGATCTCCAGCTGTCGCTGACTCTCACAGATTGAGCCACAGTGACCAACATGCCAGATCTCCAGCTATCGTTGACTCTCACAGATTGAGCCACAGTGACCAACATGCCAGATCTCCAGCTATCGTTGACTCTCACAGATTGAGCCACAGTGACCAACATGCCAGATCTCCAGCTATCGTTGACTCTCACAGATTGAGCCACAGTGACCAACATGCCAGATCTCCAGCTATCGTTGACTCTCACAGATTGAGCCACAGTGACCAACAGGCCAGATCTCCAGCTATCGTTGACTCTCACAGATTGAGCCACAGTGACCAACATGCCAGATCTCCAGCTATCGTTGACTCTCACAGATTGAGCCACAGTAACCAACAGGCCAGATCTCCAGATATCGTTGACTCTCATAGATTGAGCCACAGTGACCAACATGCCAGATCTCCAGCTGTCGTTGACTCTCACAGATTGAGCCACAGTGACCAACATGCCAGATCTCCAGCTATCGTTGACTCTCACAGATTGAGCCACAGTGACCAACATGCCAGATCTCCAGCTATCGTTGACTCTCATAGATTGAGCCACAGTGACCAACATGCCAGATCTCCAGCTGTCGTTGACTCTCACAGATTGAGCCACAGTGACCAACATGCCAGATCTCCAGCTATCGTTGACTCTCACAGATTGAGCCACAGTGACCAACATGCCAGATCTCCAGCTATCGTTGACTCTCACAGATTGAGCCACAGTAACCAACAGGCCAGATCTCCAGCTGTCGTTGACTCTCACAGATTGAACATCTCTACAATGACCATCAGGCCAGGTCTCCAGCTGTCGTTGACTCTCACAGATTGAACATCCCTACAATGATCATCAGGCCAGGTCTCCAGCTGTCGTTGACTCTCACAGATTGAACATCCCTACAATGATCATCAGGCCAGGTCTCCAGCTGTCGTTGACTCTCACAGATTGAACATCCCTACAGTGACCATCAGACGAGGTCTCCAGCTGTCGTTGACTCTCACAGATTGAACATCCCTACAATGACCATCAGACCAGGTCTCCAGCTGTCGTTGACTCTCACAGATTGAACATCCCTACAATGACCATCAGACCAGGTCTCTAGCTGTCGTTGACTCTCACAGATTGAACATCCCTACAATGATCATCAGGCCAGGTCTCCAGCTGTCGTTGACTCTCACAGATTGAACATCCCTACAATGATCATCAGACCAGGTCTCCAGCTGTCGTTGACTCTCACAGATTGAACATCTCTGCAATGACCATAAGACCAGTTCTCCAGCTGTCGTTGACTCTCACAGATTGAGCCACAGTGACCATCAGACCAGGTCTCCAGCTGTCGTTGACTCTCACAGATTGAACATCCCTACAATGACCATCAGACCAGGTCTCCAGCTGTCGTTGACTCTCAAAGATTGAACATCCCTACAATGATCATCAGGCCAGGTCTCCAGCTGTCGTTGACTCTCACAGATTGAACATCCCTATAATGATCATCAGACCAGGTCTCCAGCTGTCGTTGACTCTCACAGATTGAACATCTCTACAATGACCATCAGACCAGGTCTCCAGCTGTCGTTGACTCTCACAGATTGAGCCACAGTGACCATCAGGCCAGATCTCCAGCTGTCGTTGACTCTCACAGATTGAGCCACAGTGACCATCAGGCCAGATCTCCAGCTGTCGTTGACTCTCAGAGATTGAACATCCCTACAATGACCATCAGACCAGGTCTCCAGCTGTCGTTGACTCTCACAGATTGAACATCCCTACAATGACCATCAGACCAGGTCTCCAGCTGTCGTTGACTCTCACAGATTGAGCCACAGTGACCATCAGGCCAGATCTCCAGCTGTCGTTGACTCTCACAGATTGAGCCACAGTGACCATCAGACCAAGTCACCATCTGTCGTTGACTCTCACAGATTGAACCACAGTGTCATCAGGCCAGGTCGCTAGCTGTCGTAGACTCTCGCCGATTGAGCCACAGTGACCACAAGACCTGGTCTGTAGCTGTCGTTGACACTCTTAGAGTGAGCATACATACATTGCCCATCAGGCAGGTCACCAGGGACATGTACAATATTTTGGTCTTTTGTCTAGAGTTTTTCTACCTAACCGGAAGGGTTCTTGTTGTAGTATGTTCTCTTGTCTGCGGTGTGTGAACAATAAGAGATATAAAACACACTATGGATTTCTACTGCAGTGTTAACACGTGTGTAAAGAAGTCTGCAGACTGTATTACAGAAGGTACTTCTGAGGACTTTTATTGAATAATATGCGATAGAAAACACACTATAGATATTTACTGCAGTAACACGCGTGTAAATAATAATAATAATAATAATAAGTCTTTATTTTCAAAGGGTTAAGAATTGGGCACGCAGGCCCGTCTGACATTCTGCCCTTCTTCTCTATTTCCTCTCATACATTCTTTCATTCAACATCACTTATGAAGCAACTTTTGACAACAAAAGAACATTAAAACGCATGAAAAATAATCAATAACAAATGACTCACTGAAGCAGTGTTTAACATGGGCATTATAAATACCTAAGGAGGGTGTAACGTGCCATACATAAGGGAATGTTTTTTGGCTAGTTGTCGTTTGAGATAAGTTACCATTATTGTCTTTTTTGTGTTGTTTGTTACGGGGGCAAAAAGAAGTCTGAAGACTATTACTGAAAGCACTTACGAGGACTTATATTGTTTGATTCCATGTTCTCAGTTACTGGACGACATCAGAAAGAAGACACACGGTGGTTACAGTCGATTGATTGGACTTTTGCGTAAAGAAATATTTGGAGCACAGACTGAAAGAAAACAAAAACAACTGGTACTTACAGTAGTTTGGCCTCTCTTCCAAAGGTTTTGGACTAAATATAAGGCTGGCATACGGAACGAAGACATCTGCGTCGAGACGGTACGACATGATGAGGTTAATGCGAGCATTCCAAGGAGATCTTCCATCTTGGAAATAATAACAAACACATATGAACAAGGAAGCAAAGAAGGATCAAATGAATATTAAACAATTGAAGTGGATATACCCGCAAAGACGTCTTGTAGACATTCACATCTTCATAGACTTTCCTGTTCTGGGCGTACAGGTGCACATAAGGCCTGTATATTTCATTCTCGTTTAACGTGGAGTGTGGAGGTATTTTAGGTTCTGTTTAGGCTTTCCTGTTATGCCACCAGGAAACGCGGAATATAGAACGGAATATAGAACGAATGAACGAACAAATTTTATTTTCAAAGTGTTAAGAATTGGGCACGCATTCCGCCCTTATTGTCTCTCTGCTCTGATACATTATTTCATCCATACATGACTTATGAAGCTAATCTTAAACAACCATAGAACAATATGCTTTACAGCGTATGAAAAATGTGCAAACATCAATAATATACGACTCACTAAAACGTATTATGACAAATTATAATTACCTAAGGTAGGTGTAACTAACCACAGTTAGGGGAATGTTTGTTATACTAATTCTCATTTGAGATAATGTTTACTAATTTTTTTTGGTTTCTTCTTATTTTAAGGGGCCATGTAGTCTGTACTGAGATAGTGTTCAAACAGGTTGCGAGTGTATGTATAGTGATTGGTGGTGTCTTTGATTTCTTGTGGAAGGTTGTTCCACAACTGAGAGGCAGAGTACGCTAAGCTTGTTTTGTATAAGTATATTCTAGGTGTAGGAACATGAAGTATGTTTATACGTTCGCTATGTTTTGTGTTATATTTAAACAATGGCCAAAGTTAGCGTGGAGCATTTTGAAATATACATTTGTGAATTAGTTTGACCTTATTAAAAGGTAAGCGTTTGTAGAGTGGCAGTAGCTGTGGATGTTTATGTAGTTTGAATTGTCGATAAGTTTTTTTTTTTTTTACCAATAATTAAACCACTGCTTTTTTCTGGAATGAATAGAAGCGCTGTGTTATTGATTTCGAGCACCCATCCCAGATTGTGGAGCAATAGTCAATATATGTTTGTATGTGAGGACTATATACTATATTTCCTCTATATGCGGGTGTCTCCATTGCGAAGTGGTCAAGCC